>JAOTAX010000196.1:12944474-12958048 GCA_025629825.1 Erythroxylum guanchezii | reverse complement strand
TTCATCTACAACAAACACCATACCCATGCAATAACACTCACCAAACTAATTTTTAATCAACCAAAAACATCCAAATCATTACAAATGACACCAACCGATTGTGAACAGAGGAGAGGAAGAAGTGGGGAAAGTACCTTCGGTTTCACCACCGGAGCAGGGCAAGCCAGCGGAGACGTGTCGACGACGATGATGGGAGCAGACACCGGCGGCGATGGCGGTAACCGGTGGCGCTAGGGGGAGACTTCAAGCCGACGACGGACGTTTCAGAAGAAGAGAGAGGCGCGGGAGAATGGGCGGGGAGGGGTTTTGGGAATCTTAAAACCAGATTGAAAACGGCGTCGTTTTGGGTAAATTCAAAACGACGTCGTTTTCGTTATTAATTTTAAAGCCTTCCAGATGATTCTCACCGACGGAATTCACTTCGTCGGCATAGGCAGACTTCCATCTTGGTTCTCCGACGACACATACAATCTGTCGATGATCACAGACGGAATTACTTCCGTCCCTGATATTCCGTCCCTATTCATTGATTTTTCTTGTAGTGTTTTGTTTTCCGATGAAAACAACAAGTTTACCTACGGAAAACTCTGTTGGTAAATGTGATATTTCTTGTAGTGTTTTCTCATCATTAGATCATGATGATTTTTGGGCTTGGGCTGTTTAATCGCGTTATGCATTTAAATTTCTGGTTTATAATAGCAGCAGGGGTAATTATGATAACAACTGAATTTAAACTTGTTTCGATCCAAACCCATCCAACCTTATAAATAATAAAGTAGGCGAACGTTCAATAAAACCTTAATACAACGTAAAATTTACTGGACTCCGTTAAGCCTGACCAAACACTATCATTATCAAGTTCACTGTTGTTCCATAAGAAAAACGTTCATGGACAGCCAAGGAGAGAGTACCCCCATGAAATGTTCAAAACAGAAACAATATTGTGAATCATGAAGGTTTATACGATTGGTGTCCTTGCAAGTACTGATAAGCATGTTTAGTAAAAATTAAAAAAATTACGACATTGAATTATTCATCTCAACCAGATTTCTGAGTTATAAAACTGTGTCCAATTTGTGTAAGTCATTTTAGTCAATCCGCGTAGCCCGTTGCGTACGCAGCCGTCGTTGGACACTATGAATAATGGCGTCATATTGACTACGTAAAACAAAAAATGCACTGTTTTCCCTCGATTTATCAACCTCACTCGTGTATATATATATATATAGGAGTGATCTCCATTAAAACTCACACAACCACACAGGTCAGATTTCTGGGATTTATCTGGCTATCAACAGAAAATAAATCTTCGTCAATTTCAATAATAAGCAATCATCATGAACCCACCTCCACTCCATCATCGACAGGAGGCTTCTTGGTCCTCCGGCCTTTGTGACTGCTTTTCTGATATGCGGCACTTGTAAGTCCTTAGAAAACATAAAGACTAGAATATGATGAAGGAGGAAGTTTTAGGTGTCAGTGGTTCCATGTTCGAAAATGCTTTTCCATTTGTTTAGATACTAAGTTCTTGGTATAATTACAGGTTGCCTGACTTGGTGGTGCCCGTGTATCACTTTTGGAAGGATTGCTGAGATTGTCGACAAAGGAACAACACGTTAGTATACAGTTTAGCTGTCGGAAATTAATTTAAATTTTAGAGTTATTTAAATTTTTTTAAAATAGATTTTAGATTATCTTAGAATAAGTCATGGTAGTAGTATTGGATAGTTTGTTAAGTTATCTGAGTCCTGGTAGTAAAAGTGGGTAGTTTTTTATTAATACTTTTGTGACCTATATTGTTCATTATGCGTAAGTCTTATATAAGATCTTGTTTTGATGGTTTAATTGAAGTGTGTGAGTTAATATCATTTCTTTTTATCCCATTGTTCTCGTCTTCTCTGCTCACTCTTCTTTTTATCGTTTATGTTTAAAAAATTCCAACATCAGCTCACGTTTGATATTCATGAATATCTGAAACTAACATGTATGCCTTTACTTTGCAATGCAGCTTGTGCTGCAAGTGGATCAATCTATTTCCTGCTCGCATATTTGACCGGTTGCGCCTGCCTTTACTCATGCATATATCGCTCTAAAATGAGGAAAGACTACATGCTAAAGGAGAATCCTTGTAACGACTGCCTGGTCCACTGTTGTTGCGAGGCCTGTGCCCTCTGTCAAGAATACAGAGAACTCAAAAACCGTGGCTTTGATATGCCCCTTGGTAAATCCTCTATATAATCACCATTTCTGTCTCCAATGGCATGCATAAATATGCATAGGCTGAAAATGCGTGCTGTATCCGGTCTTTAATAGTTCATCTGCTACCTTTTTCTCACAAGTTGCGTGCAATATTTAATTCTTGTAAAAAGATTTCTTTCATGTAGTGTCATTCAAGTTGAATTTTGCGTTTTTACTGGATTTGCAATCGATGCTAAGAACATGTTCAACGTAAATGTTCAAATTATTGGACAATATTCAAGAATGATTAACGTATATTAACCAGAACTGGGAAATTTAAAGTTTGTACTATTGAAACTGCACAGGTTGGAAGGGAAATGTGCAAACTCATGGAGTAGAAATCATGGCTCCACCACCAATGCAGTTGTTTGGAGGAACACGATGAGGAAATAAAATGAAGGATTGATCTGCTACAAATACTAGAAGTCTTCCAAGCTATACATGCACTTCGTTTCTCTATGATATATTTTACCTTTATTAATTTATGTACCTAAAAAGTTTGGCGTGTTTACATCATCGTTATATTCGTGTTTGTAATTGTCTTGTACTATGACTTGTGGAATATTGACGTTATTATTGCATGCCGATTGTTGTGCTTGTGCTTGTAATTGACTTATGCCGTGACTTGTCGGATACGGAAGTAATTGCTCTTTTTGTGTCTGGAATTGTCTTTGTGTACCAGGACGTGTCGAATGGGGAAGAATACAGATTGTTCTGTTCATTGTCTGTTTGTGAATAAAAAATATTTTCTTATTTAATAAAAATAATTATAATTAATTATTAATATCGACATTAACTTATTTCAACCATATTTCCGATAGTTTATGTTATATAGTCAATCACTTTGGTTATAGTTTAGTGACAATTATTTAAAGACATTCTTTATCTTGTACATGTTTAGATGTATATGATAAAGTCTATGAGATAATTATACATTGCAAATGAAATTATAATGAGATTATAATTATAAGAATCATAGTACATTTATGTATTATCTAAAAAGGATAATAATTTATATAAATAATATTTAAATTATATTGACTTTGTGTTTGTTATAGTTGTTACAACAGAATACCAATAAGATAGCAAATAGTTATAGTTGTTACAACAAACTACCAATAGAATAGCAAGTAGTTAGACCTTTTCTACTTGTATAAAACCATAGTCAATGAAGGCAAGAAAATAATACCCGAGATTATTCTCTATCTTTTTATTTGTTAAATTGTTTTATGGTATCAGACCACAAACTTCAGCCTCGCTCCACCCCCTGTATCTTTGTTGGCTATTCCCTCTCCCAGTTTGCCTACCTATGTCTAGATCCAAAAACCAACAAAATCTGCACCTCTCGACATGTCAAGTTTGTTGACGATCATTTCCCGTATCCCACTTTGTCTAACACCACCTCTCTCCCTCAACGTTCACCTTCCATATTACCATTTGCTCCTCATCAAGTCATTCCTATAAGTCCCATGACAACACAGTCCTCGGAGAATATGTAACATCTCGTTCTCATACTTAAGGAGTAGAATCCTAGATTTGTGTAATTGAGAAATAGCAATGAAAGACTAGAAAATGCATTTCATGCTCATGCATATTGTTGGCATACACGCATATGAATCTAAATTTTTGTACACATTAAAGTGATTGTACATGCCTGCATTGACAATTGCCGGGTATAATTGATTTATATATGTGACATGTGATTTTTATTGAGAATTGTGAATTAATTGTATTAAAATTTGATATAGAGAATATATGTATTGATTTAAAAATTTTGGTGAATTTTAGGGAAAATTTTCGAAAATATTGAGTATTACTAGACTAGGAAAAATGCCAAGTGACAAGTAAATTAATGGAAGGAAATAGAAATGGGTTAAATGGTATTGGAGAAATTTATAGGTGACTTTAGAATTTGTGAGAAAATGACTTTGTAGATTTAGAGTCAATTGGAATAAAAAGATGGGGCTTATTAGACTAGTTCAATAAGACCTACTTAGTTGGGAAACTAGCAAAGGACTATAGAAATTGGACAAGTGTCCAAATCTAAAGTGATGTTTTTCTCAACTTTGAAAGATCACGTACAATACTCTTTTCTTTATCTTCTTTATAGCTTTGTTTTCTTCACATTTCTTCATTTACACAGAGTTTTTCATCAAATCTCCATCAGAGTTAAATTTTGTTTTCTTCTACTTTTTCCTACTCCCAACTTCGGTTTTCTTTCTTTTGCCTCAAGAAAAACAGAAACTTGTTAAACTCTACAATGATGGGTGCGGGTGCATGAGAGTTAGGGTTTCTGGAGATTTTGAAGATGTTAGAGCTTTAAACAAGTAAGCTTATTATGGTTCTTTATTTCTGTACAAGATGAAGCATGCATCACATTAGCTCACTGTTAAATGATTATGAAATAGTGATATATACATTTGATGAACAGTGAGTGAGGAAATTTTTAGGTAAGTCGTATGTGTTGTGTTTGCATATCTGATGATTAATATGTTAAAAGATAAATTTGTGATATAGAGATGAATTAAAATGAAATGGATGAGTTGATGGAACTGAATGAGTGTAGTAGAAAATATGTATAACTAGGTGCAGAAACATTTTGAAGAAAACAGGAAGGCTCTGTTTCTCTTCACTGAGAATGTATGCACGTACATAAATATGTGAGTGTTTTCAAAGATGACTAAAAGAAAGAATTTAGAGTTGGAAAACAGTTGTAGATCTTTCTTTTAGCTTTTTATTAATATAAAGTTTGAAATTTTTGGAGTTTTGGATTGAAAGTTATGGAGATTTGAAGAGAGGGTGTGTGATTAAGAAAGTCGCTATCGTCCAGACAATCGCGACCCTGCTATCATCCAGACAATCGCAAGTTCAGACGATCGCGACTTTGAAGTTTGGAGGCTGACAAACATCCTTTAGTATTTTCGCTATATCTCCTTCATCCGACCTCCGAATGACATGAGACCTGAACTAGTGGGCTCGTAACACATGGCTCTACCTCTCCACCAAAAATCATAGCAATCTGAAACCAATTAAGAGAGATAGAGTGTAAAATGTGGGACAGTTTGACTAAGTGTATTTACAAATAGTCTAACATTTTTGTCCTTATCTGTCACATCCGAAAGCCTTTATAAACTGAACAGTCTTGCTTCTTTCGACCATAACTTCTTCTCTAGACCTCCTAATATATTCCAGCTCTCCATAAATATTTGTAGAATTCTGAATTGATTTGGAAAAGATTGATTAAATGTAGGTGAGGGAACCTGTTGGAATAGTATTAACTGGTAAAATTTCACTGAAGATGCTTGGGTATTTAGTTTATATCTTGATCTGTATATTTCCAAATAAGATGATTCTTGAATTGGCGTAAACTAGAAACATAGGTTACAAATTGTATGAAGAGATCGAATTTTAATTCTATCTTTAAGAATTTCAATTTTCTGAATTGAAGTCAAGTATAGAATATTGTTTCAGTTTAAGAACAATCCGAATTATTTGGAATATAACTTTTGGAGTACTGAACCAAATTGAATGATCTTGGTGTCATTAGAAACTTAAGACAATGGGGAACACTTTCCTAAAAAAATTGTTACCAAATTACTTCATTTTTCTAATCATAATGTTCATGAAAAATAGACCCAAAGGTCTGGAATTTTGGGAGATGTTGTAAGAAAGAATGAGAGTTTGGATATTGTATGATCATATAATGTTAAAATAACATTAGTGAATGAATGTTTGGTATTAAAGTACCAAAGACATGTGTATAATGGAAATGGAGAAGTTCATATGATTATAGTTGTGATTAAAAGGAAATGAGTAATGGGTATTAAATAAAAGTGAATGAGATTTGGATACTATGAGAGCTAATAATGTTAGAAATGAAATGACGAGTAATTGAATTATGAATTTTGATTCTAATAGTTTTATTTAGGTGTAAACCTAAGTACAAATTATACTTAGTTGAGTTTTGAAATATGATTGATAATGTGACGAGAATAATGGAAAGATACTCGGGATTGTCATTGAGCATGCATTGTACATATTCCATATTTGTGCATAAACAAATACTTATAATTGTTCAACTATTAATGTGTGTGCAATATGTGTATTGCATAATTTTGGATGTGCAGGATAAATGTCCGCATTCAGACGTTTTTAGAATTGGAAGTAAATACTAATCTAGAGTGTACTGTGAGTAGAACTAGATGGTCTTACTTTATTATTTGTTTGTTTATATTATGAATTTTGTGATTTTGAATGTGATTGTTCTAATTTCAAACAATGAATATCCAAGGAGTTTGCTAAACGTGAAAATATCGAAGTGCTACTTGTATGTGAATTTGATGAAATAAGTGATACATGATTTGATTGTTAAACTTCCACATATGAAAGAAAAGTTATTCTTAACTTTAATGTTGAATGCCGGACTAAGATCCGGTGATAAGTGAAAGTGAATAACTGATCATATGTGATTGATGCATTTCATTACATGAATGCATGAAAGATAATGGCAGTTGTGACCGGAGTAGAAGAGTTTAAAGCTCAGACTATGAAAAAGAGCCTAGAGCTCAGAAAGTGATTAAGAGCCAAAGGTTCACTATGTAAAATGAGTCTGGTATCTCCAACGGATACGAGACAGTTATTAATGAGCCCGGTATCTACAATAGATACGGGACAGTTATAGGCACTCAATCGCAATAAAGTAATAACTGAAAGTGAGTCTCATGAGCACTGCATATGCGTATGATTTGCATGATTTAAATCGTTTGAATGATTGTATGAATTGTATGTGGTATGTGATTGAGTGAGCCATCGAGGATGGTCACTCTCTGAGTTCGCAAAACTCATCCAAAATTTGTAATATTTTTTAGGTTCAGAAGAGCTACCCCATTGGGTAAACGGGAGTATAGCCACTGTATTTGAGTAAGAGATAGAGGTCGGGATCAGTTTGCGTCTGCATAATTATTTTCATTAATTTTTGTATGAAAGAATGTACTCTAAAATTTTTGTATTATGTGTATTGACCAATTCTATTTTGTAATAACTTTCCAAAATGGAAAGGTTTGTAAATGAAATTAATCTTGAGTGCAATTATTTTAAATGTGATTGAAAAAGTTTATGAATAAAATGGGCCCGAGTTGATTATTGATTTTCCACAAAAGTGTGCATTGTTTTGTAATGAAAAGAAAAATAATAAAAAATTTGTAATGAGATTTTACTGACTAAGTATGCTAGCATGTCACCCTCGCGGGGCACAAACCCAGATATCTCTCAGGATGTCGGGTACATGTCTTGCGAGAGAGGGGTGCTACATTGGTTAGTATCAGAGCTCAGAATTAGTATCTTACATGGCTATTTTTCAAAACATGAGTCAAGTTACATGCATTTTAGACATGTCTTAGCACGCAGTAGCAACTGATCCCTAGTCTAAGTCACATTTACATGAGGCATATGCATGAGCATGTGTTAAGAGTTTGAGTTGATAGAATTAGTGAGAAGAGTGACGCTCTTTCAGAATGAGAGAAAATGAAAGTTGTGGATAATTAGAAATGGGAAATAGTACATGGTTAGATATGATAAATAATGACTCAATGCAATTGTATTGGAGGATGTATTATTGAATATGACACCAATATTGTATTGTAGTAATATATCCTCGAGTGTGATAAAGAAGTGAATGTGTTGTCATGGATTGTTTGAGGAAAATAGAGATATAAGTAGAAATGATGATGTTAAAGCGTACCAGTAGAATGTAATGAAAACAGAAATTGTTATAATCTTAAGAAGATGAACTTGGAATTGAACTAGTTGTTGATTAATGTGACAAGAGCTCTATGATCCTCTGTAAGAATATATTAGTGGAGATTGAGATTGGAATTTCAGGATGATTATGCATCTGTAACTCCGAATGGATTGCGAATATATATATGTAAGATGAATAAATGACAATAGGAAAATGAGATAGAAATAAGGAAAGAGTAAAAGGGGAATGAAATGGTCATAAATGACTTTATAAGAGATGAATGATGTGTAGTAAGGAGAAAGTTAGAAATGCATATAAGAGAGGATTTTGTGTATGAATGAGATAAAGAAAAAGATGAAGAATCAAATGAGAAAAATTGATGCACTCAATATAGTAGTTGACTCATTATGAAATGAGGTAGCCTTGGAAGAGGTAAATTATGGAAAATTGGAGTAAAAATAGCGTTAGTATGTTTGATAATGAGAGGAGGAAGTGTAGGGCACGATAGTGGCCTGACAAAAATAGGTTTCTGTCACAATTGTGTTGGGATACCCCAATCGTGGCAGGAACAAATAGAGAAATGTTGTCTGGTATCAATTGAAATTCAAGTATCATTAGCGAATGTTAGTAATTGATTAATTGGCATAAATACATCTCTAGATAAGATGTAATGATTTTGATGGTATATACCAAGGTATTAGAGTAAATGATTTGCCTAATGCCTTACTAAGCCTTATTATAAAGGATGTTTTGATCATATAAGTTATGGTATAAATTGATCTTATTGAGATATTATGAAAAGTTGAAATTGATCTTCTTGAAGTACTAAGAATGACTGATAAGTAATCATAGAAAATAGTTGATTGATAAGGATTTCATGAGCAGTATCAAGGATAATACCAAGAAATCTTCTTTCAAAGAAGAATTTCACTGAAATAGGTTCAGTAAACCAGATGATTCAATTTAAGAATGATCAATGAAGGAACAAATCAGAAATGAATAATTAATGAGTCAAAAGTGAATATAATAGTCATATTCCTAACAGAGACTCAAGCATAAGAGGTAGAAAATGCTACTGAGAGTGTATGCATTTTTTTTTAATGTAAAGTATCCAACTATATGAGTGGATTTTTGGAATTTGAGGTAATACTGTTGCTAATGTGAGGAGAACTTAGGTCCGCGTCATATTTTGTGTAAATATGTCTGGGAGATATAATTATATTTGATGAATGTATTACCAACACAGGAAGATAAGTTTGCAAATGAATTGAAATGTGTAGAGAAAGTGGTATGAATGAGTAGACATTAGAATAAGTCAATGTGAAATATGAGGAAATCTAAAGAATGGAGAAAATCATTCGAGCAAGATAAGTCAATTGGGAAATTGAAAATAACAGGAGATAATATTACCTCATTGAGGAACTAGTGACTTAAGGAATTATGAGAACTAATCAAGGGCATGCAGAGTTTTGGCAATATTTGTTTGAGTCAAAAAATGCCCCCGATAGTATTATGGTATTGAAGATTAAAGAGATCCAAAGAGAGTTGACGTAAGAATAAAGTGAGAAATTCCAAGGAAATTATAAGAGATTTGGAGTTCTTTAGAACTAGCTATATATTAGACACTAACAAAAGTTGTTGAGGAGCTTTTAATGATCTTAACCTTTGATATAATTTTCTGAGGAAAAACATGTAAATCGTATGGAATATTGAAGATAACAACAATTTTTAGGAATTGTAACACCAATGATAATAATATCATTGGGAATTGGAGATTTTGTATTATACAATGATGTTTCACACCGGAGATTAGGATGTGATCTGATGTAACAAAATAAAGTGAGTTTGTATATATAGAGACAATTAAGCCTTATGAGTTGATTATTTGATATATGATTTAGAACTTACTGCAATAGTAATTGCTTTGAAAGCTTGGAGACAGTATAGGTACAAAAACATTTTGGATATATATACGAATATACAGATCAGTAAAGATTGAAGTAATTATTGAGTTTGAAAGGCATGTACAAATGAGTACTATACTAATAAAGGTAGTGTGTAATCTGATACGTTGAACAGACAATTCTATAACGGAATAGTACAAATTCAAATATTAAGGTTACCAAACCTAGTGTAATAAAGAGCATAGAATGTCGAGTTAAATTTTGGGCAATTCAAAGTACTGTTAGCTATTGAAATTTAAGATCAGTTTCACATGAAAGAATTAACAATGCACAGAAGCTAAGGATTCAGGATTGTGAATCTTATAGAGGAATTGAAAATGAATGTGAATTTTTGAGTTTGAATTGGAAGAATGATATTTTGTGATTTAAATAAGAAGTATGTAGACTCGATAAAGATGATTAAGCAAAGAGATTGTTAGAGAAGCATAAATAACAACCTATGATATACATCCTTACGAATACACTGAAATAGCATTTGACGGCTAAAGATGTAGAAGTAAGTGATTACATGTATAAGTTGGTAACAGCCTTATCTATTGGAGATATGCTTAAGGCTTATATTTTGGAGTTCATATGAACGCGAGATTAATGTATAGTTCTAAGTGACTTTAAGCATAACAACAATTATCATAATGATATCATTAGAATATTGTATGAGGCGTAATACGACAAAAAGAGTCATTTGCCCTTACACTGAATGAAGAGGGCTTAAATATAGTTGAAGGCAAGAATTGATTCAAGATATTGTTGATAAGTGAAACAGATCTGTAATAGAAATTAAGTGATTCAAGAAAGTAAAAAAAGTTTTGTGGATCAACATCGAAGATATGGAATATAGTCAGATGAAAATAAGAGTTAAGTGTATTAACACTAAAGAAATGTGAATTATCAAGCGAAAGATAAAATATCTCTGCGAGTATCACCTTGTCAAAATGTGCTCAGGTTAGGAAAAATGATAAGCTAAGCTTGATATGAAATAGTCTGTACAGAATTATTATGAGTTAGTATTACTAATGAAAGATGTTCCAGATTCATAAAGTGATATATGGATATATTTAGGAAATATCACTATGATCCGATATATATGTTATTGATACCGGAAGTGAAATTGTGGGTAATCTGAGATATATTGAGAAATTAGTTAAGACAGTGAATGACTAAATAAGTGATTGAAATACCAAGTGAGTCTATGGACTAAGGTCATTTGGAAGAGATTATTTGAGTGATGAAGTTAAATGGGAAATGGAGGAGTATATGAGGAAACAATACCCCTCCCTTTTTGAATAATCAGATAAGAATTTTGAGGACGAAATTTATTAAAGGGAAGAATTGTAACGTCCCATTCTTATACTAAAAGGGTAGAACCCTAGATTTGTGTAATTGAGAAATAACAATGGAATATTACAAAATGCATTTCATGCTCATGCATATTGTTGGCATACATGCACGTGAATCTGAATTTTTGTATACATTAAAGTGACTGTACATGCCTTAATTGACAATTGTCGGGTATAATTGATTTATATATGTGACATGTGATTCTTATTAAGAATTGCGAATTAATTGTATTAAAAATTGATGTGGAGAAAATATGTATTGATTTAGAAATTTTGGTGATTTTTGGGGAAAGTTTTTGAAAATACTGAGTATTACTAGACTAGAAAAAATGCCAAGTGGCAAGTAAATTGATGGAAGGAAATGGAAATGGTTTAAATCGTATTGGAGAAATTTATAGATGACTTCAGAATTTGTGAGAAAATGACTTTGTAGATTTAGAGTCAATTGGAATAAACAAACGGGGCTTATGAGACTAGTTTAATAAGAACTAGTTAGTTGGAAAACTAGCTAAGGACTATAGAAATTGGACAAGTGTCCAAATTTAAAGTCATGTTTTTCTTAGCTTTGAAAGATCAAGTACAGTCCTCTTATCTTTATCTTCTTTATAGCTTTGTTTTCTTCACATTTCTTCATTTACACAGAGTTTTTCCATCAAATCTCCATCAGAGTTAAATTTTGTTTTCTTCTACTTTTTCCTACTCCCAACTTCGGTTTTCTTTCTTTTGCCTAAAAAAAACCAAAACTTGTTAACCTCTACAACGGTATGTGTGGGTGTATAAGAGTTAGGGTTTCTAGAGATTTTGAAGATGTTAGAGCTTTAAACAAGTAAGTTTGTTATGGTTCTTTATTTCTGCATAAGATGAAGCATGCATCACATTAGCTCACTGTTAAATGGTTATGAAAATAGTGATATATAAATTTGTTGAAAAGTGAGGAAATTTTTGGGTATGCCGTATATGTTGTGTTTGCATTTTCGATGACTAGTATGTTAAAAGATAAATTTGTGATATAGAGATGAGTTAAGATGAAATGGAAGAGTTGATGGAACTGAATGAGTGTAGTAGAAAATATGTATAACTAGGTGCAGAAACATTTTGAAGAAAGCAAAAATGAAGGCTCTGTTTCTCTTTACTGAGAATGTATGCACGTACATGAATATGTGAGTGTTTTCAGAGATGAATAAAAGAATGAATTTAGAGTTGGAAAGTAGTTGTAGATCTTTCTTTTAGCTTTTTATTGATATAAAGTTTGAAATTTTTGGAGCTCTCGATTAAAAGTTATGGAGATTTGAAGAGAGGGTGTGCAACTAGGAAAGTCGCTATCGTCCAGACGATCACAGATGATTGCGACCTTGCTATCGTCTAGACGACCACAGACGATCGCAACTCCACTATCGTCCAGACGACCGTGAGTACAGACGATCGCGACTTTGAAGGTTGGAGGTTGACAAACATCCTTCAGTATTTTCGCTATATCTCCTTCGTCCGACCCCTGAATGACATGAGACTTAAGCCAATGGACTCGTAACACATTGCTCTACCTCTCCATAAAAAATCATAGCAATCTGAAACCAATTAAGAGAGATCGAGTGTAAAATGTGAGACAGTCTAACATTTTTTTCCTTATCTGTCACACTTGAAAGCCTTTGCAAATTGAATAGTCTTGCTTCTTTTGACCATAACTTCTTCTCTAAACCTCCTAATGACTTGATTCTTGAACCAATAGGTTCCTCACACATTATTCTACCTCTCCATAAATATTGGTAGCATTTTGAATTGATTTGGAAAAGATTGATTAAATGAAGTTGAGGGAACCTGTTGGAATAGTATGAACTGGTAAAATTTCACTAAACATACTTGGGTATTTCGGTTATATCTTGATCTGTAGATTTCCAAATAAGATAATTCTTGAATTGGCATAAGCTAGAAATATAGGATTACAAATTGTATGAAGAGATCGAATTTTAGTTCTATCTCTAAGAATTTCAATTTTCTGAATTGAAGTCTAGTACAGAATACTGTTTCAGTTTAAGAACAGTTGGAATTATTTGGAATATAGCTTTTGAAGTACTGAACCAAATTAAATAATCTTGGTGTCATTAGAAACTTAAGACAATGGGAAACACTTTCCTGAAAAAAAATTATTACCTAATTACTTCATTTTCCTAATCATAATGTTCATGAAAAATAGACCTGAAGGTTTGGAATTTTGGGAGAAGTTGTAAGAAAGAATGAGAGTTTGGATATTGTATGATCATATAATGTTAAAATAACATTAGTGAATGAATGGTTGGT
>JAOTAX010000196.1:12910032-12921115 GCA_025629825.1 Erythroxylum guanchezii | reverse complement strand
TATTTCTTCAATTCTCACATTCTCCAAACACAATACACAATACTTCATCTTTTTATCAAACATAGGCAAAACACAAGAAAAACCAAATGTCTTTTATTTCATCAAATGCTCATAGATTCATTTATACCTTTCATTTATTTTAAGAAATTATACTATATTTCATCATTTAACTTTATTTAATAAATCAAATCTCCAAGAAAAGTTCGGGGTCCAATAGGTAAGATCATTAAAATGAAATTATATAATGGATATGTAAGATACAAAACTAGTTTAAGGAAGATCTCACTTTATTTAGAATGTAATTTATCTATTTGATATATGCTATTTAGATTAAATGGAATCAGAGGATGTTTAAAGTCATTAAATAGGGGGAACATGCATTTTTTAACCATGTAATGGATATATAAAGTGGTGATTATGAAGGTCAACAAGCTTAACATTATCCAACATACTAGAAAAGAAAAAAATATTATATCTTTGTCACTTTCTCTAGGTTTGAAAGCTCTCTGTTCTCTCTACCATAAAGACAATCCTTCAACTTGAGAGAAAAAATGTTCCAATTTATCTCTTCCCCATCTTTTTCCTCTTTCATGTTCCTACCTAGTTTAGTTGCAAGAAATGGTGATTGAAATTTAAATGAATAAAATAATCAACAGGTTAAAAGTATATTATCCTTAATATCACTTTTATATATACTATTATTCTTATGTCTCAAAGACCTACACTTTGGGTTGTTCTTAAAAGTATTCAATCCCTGGATCATATTAGAAAATTTTTTATACCACTTTAAATGCTTATAACACTAAGGGCTATAATATATGCTTAAATCTTCATAAAGATGAGTTTTAGGGTTATATTAATTAAAATGGTATTTTAGATTTTAGTTATGGTAGGAATCAATATACCTAGACAAACTATCAACAAGGTAAATCGTTAATTGGAAAGAAACTTGATATGGATTTAGCAAATACAACATGGTTAAACTAATTTCATTTCAATCAAGCTTATACTGATAACCATCAATACTATAACTATTTTCCAGTTGAAGTTTAAATTGACACCTTCTTAAGTTAGAGGAGATTTACTTTTAGGATAAACAATTTTCTACTAAACATGGAGGGATTTCAAGTGGTAGTTGCTAAAGGAATGGAATTTCCCTCAATTGTTTTTTATGATTTTAAATGTATGAAGAGAATAAAAGCAATTAGGAAAGACATTAAGAAATTGAACAAATAGATAGCTAATAGAATTTTAATATAGATCAAAGCCATAAGAGAAATTCTTATCTATACCCAAAATGATCTCTGTGTTAACCCTAGTAATGCTAGCCTTATGCATATGGAAAATATTGGTCTAGAAATGTATAATTAGGCCATTAAAAACCATGTACCCTTTACCAAAAAAAAAAGATTTAGAGAGTAGTGGTTAAAGAATAAGGATGGAACTTCATCCAACTATTAAACAAAGTTAAAGAGAATCATCTTTAACCATTTCAATGACTTGATTGGCAAATATATTGAAATTCTTTCCTTAGAGTAGGGAATCAAATCATTCATGTATTACCTTACAATGGAAGATCAAGCAGTGTGGCTTTCTAGACCTTTCACTAGAGTAGACATAAAAGTAGTTGTTTATAATCTTAACCCCCAAATGGCACTCGATTGGTGATATGATTACCATAGATAATATGGAACTTCTTTCTAATGGTAACATACTCTTGGAAGTAAATAAAACATTTGTTTGACTAATCTGTAAGAAACCAAACCCTCTTCTTAGCTAGACTATAGACTTATTTCATATTGTAATGTATTATATAAAATAAAGTAAAAAATGATTGCAACAAGAATAAAGTTGAATTTTTGCTTAATTATTCATTCAATATATAGAGCTTGCAGCCAAAGAAGAAGTGTCGGAGGTAATATTCTCCTAATGTAAGAGTTATTCGAAGATTACTAGAGCAATGAAGCTAAGTGATAGTATTTATGAATGTGAACTGAGGATTATTTATAGGCATTAGAATAATATATTTACATTGAAATTGAAAAAAGTGTATGATCATGTTACATGATAATTTTACATGATAATAATAATAATCTATGTTCTTGATAAGGTGATGGATTTAATAAAGAAATTGTGGAGTGATTAAATATATAGTATGAACTATGCGTTTCAAAATATTTATGTACCTTATACTTGCACCAACTGCTTTACTAATTCTTTATTTTGATTTTCATTATTCAATAAAGTTCCTAGCCATTAAACTTAATCCCATTTCAACAAAAAAAAATCATCTTTTAAGTGATTCTTGCATATATCCAACTAGTGGAGATTTGGTGCAATACAAAGCTTGTGATAGTGCATGTTCATAAGAAAATGAGTAAAACACTTATAAGACTTTAGTAAAATCTAGGAAAAAATTACCAGATTTTTATGCTCATCTTTGAAAAAAAAATTTTCATTAGCAGTTGTCTATGTTTTGTTATATACCTCAATTATTAAATATTATGTTCGTTTAACCTTGGATTGCATTTATATATTATTCTATATGCTTTTTGATGTTATAAAAAAATGATTTGGTAAAGGAATATAATGTATAAGTTTGAGTTTAAAATAAGGTTCATTTCATGAGCGAAGTTGAGTATAGGTCATCATATAATAGACTTACATTTCTTCTAAAATTATAGGCTAGAATTTAGTTAAAGTTAAATTTATCTTAACTCACATATCGGTATATTTTATATTTAAGGACTCTAATGATTGAGAGATAATAACTTCTCCCTCCTCCATAATGAGGGAAACATATCAAAAGTCATTATTTGGTTAGTCATCAAATACAATTTTAAACTAAAGTTTTCTTCTCTTTAAGGCCTTTAGATTGGCTAGAACTAGAAATTGTTGCAAAGAAATATGGCAACATCTCATAAGTTTTTCTAGCATAAGAAGTAAAAAAAAGGATGGATAAGTGTAAATAAAGTAGATGTGTGTCCATAAAAGTAAATTAAAGTTTTAAGACTTCAATGATGGAACCAAAGAAGAGTTTGAAGATGATGGAGTCTCAAGAGTACTAGAACGTGCCGATGTGACAGTCATCCATGTATATGGAAATTTTCTTAAAAAGGCTAAAAGTTCAAAATAAACCTTTTTATTATCTTTTTTGTTAAATGTTTCTAAGGTGGCTTACATTTGACATATGACAATGCCAAACCATCATAATAGGACTCACTTTATAAATAAAATAATAAAACATAACATCCAAAATCCAACCTATGTACTAGCCCACCCAAAATTTATTTTTTCCTAAACTCATTTTTCACCCACTTCATCCCCATGATATTTAAGTAAGTGAGAATTCAATTTTCTTATATTTTTGACCTAATTTTTAACAAATTAGTGTATATTTTCATGACTTTTTCAATGTTATAATAATGTTGCATATTAATCATATTGCATATTAATCATATTATTTGAGTATTATAGATTGCTTGAGTGTTAAAGTAGATTCTAGAAAGGTTCTGCAAAAAAAGCAGGAAAAGCTATGAGAATTTGGAGGATTTTAAGAACTTATTCACCCGGGCACTTTGAAAACTGGAATTATGATTATAATAAATTAGATAACAATGAAATGAATTAATAAGTGTATCTTGATGATAACATTGTATTTCTTTTTTAAAATTCAACTTTATTAACTACTTAAATAACTAATAAGTGAGTAAAAACAAGTTGGACATAACATAGTGAAAAATTATAGCCTAAGAAAATGACAAAATCAACTTTACTATTGGCTTTAATGAAGTTTATTTTTAAGTCTATAAGAGGTGGCTTTTTTTAAAAGATGAATAAATAAATTTTATTAACACTAGCTAAGCTATTACATCGTTACAATGATAAAGGTATTACAAGATCTAAAAAGACGTTAATGTTTGTTACAACAAGCGTAGGAGTTGAAATTTAAAGGTTTCATCTTATTTTCATATATGTAGTTAGACTGTTATGTATATTTGTATCCAGCAAGAGTTCTTAGATCCAATTGAATGTGTTATCTACTAAGAGACATTAGCAATAGCTACCCCTCTGTATATTTAACTATTTATTTCTCTACAAATTAAGTAAATTGTGGATATGAAGGTAGTTTTGAAGACCATTCCATCTTGTCTGAGTTCCTTGTTTTTTTCTTATTGCCTATAAAAGGACATTATTCCATTCACATGAGTGATAATGCTCCAATATTTGGTAAAGCACCCTACTCAAAATGACTTTTGGGTACCTGCATTGGAAAAAAACATGGCTTTATCCTCCTTCTCTTCTTGCCATAGGAGACATATAAGATCATAATTCCCAATCTATCTGTCCTTTATTCTGATCTTATTCATTATAACTAGTCAACTAATCATGGATGCTTTTGGATTAATAGTTTTCCTCCATATTAGCTCATACAGGTTTAAATATTTTCTAGCATGATCCATTGTTAAAGGATCCATTGTTATTAGCTAGCTAAGTGATTATGTCCTCCTTGTAAAGTTAATTGAGTTGAGGTAAGTAATTTATCAAGCAAGATGATTTCCTTGAATGGAAAGAGAAATAAGAGAATGTAATAGTCAATATGTTGTAATATAAGTTGAAAAATTTTAATAGAATATCGGAGAAGCTAGCAAGTATAGTTTGCTTCTAAGATATTCTTATAATTACCAAATGTTATGCAATAATCAGAATGCATAAATTAGAATGTGAAAATACCATTGAGAAATCTATAGTCAAAGGAACTAAGATAATATTCAGACCTCTTAAAACATTCTTTATGGTTCCATTAAGAAAAATAATGGTTATGTGGGGACAAAATGGGGGTGAAAATGGATTCGAGTAAAAAAAGTTTTGGGAGAAATAAGTTTTTGGATAGGCTACAAATATTTGGATTTATTTTATTTATAAAATGGGTCTCACTATGTTTATTTGGAATTGTCATATGTAAAATATAGGCCACCTTAATTGATATAAATATTTATTTTGAACATTTCATAAAATATATGGGACTCTTATAGGATTTTTAAAATACATAGAATTTTGTTAAAATTTATGAAGCTATAGGAAAGGTTGCTATCTTTTACCAAAAACTAGATAAGAGAACTAAAAGCAAAAAGCAAATGGATAGTTATCTCTCTCTATATTTCCTTCTTTCTCCCCTCTCTCCCTCTTCTTCTCCCCTCTCTCCCTTGCCACTCTTAACCCTCTCCTTTTCAAGCCTATCTCTCAACTTTAAAATGAAAATTTGTCTTATTATCACTCTATAATAGTTTTATACAACGGATTAATTACATCTAGTTCCCTTATGGTTTGGATAATTCTCATATTTGGTTCCTAAAGTTCAAAAACTATCAAATTAATCCATATAGTATCTGAAAGATATCATTCATCAGGTCTCTATTTATCTATGTAGAAAAGGGACAGATGGAGATGTCCCCAAATGACCGCGTTAATTAAATCATCCAAATAAGAAATGACTTCGTTTTCCACTAAATGAAAATGATGTCATGCCAAACATAAGAGAGGGATAAGCAAAGGCATCCCTCTCTCACATGTTCATCCTCCTCTATAAGAGAAAATGAAAAAAAAAAAGAAAGTAATAAAGGACTAATTTTGCAAGTGATGGGTCACATTGACACTTTATTTCTTTAAGCGTCATTTGTCTTATTGGTTCTTTATATGGACTATTTCTATTACCAAAACCCCATTTCAACACCTCAAATAACTTGACTTACAACACCCTTCTTAGAGTTTGAAGTCCTAAAAGTACCAACCCTTTAATCATTTCAAAAATGGTGTCCAAACTTTTTATCTCTTACCTAAAATTCCCCAATTTTATCATATTTTCTAAGGCTTTCACCTAGATATTTTTTGTAGTTTAGTTTAAAATGTTATCATTGTTTAAATTATGTAAAAAATAATACATGCAAATATTCTTCTTCTTTTTTAGCTAGTTTGTAAACTAAAAATCTGAATTCTTCTTTTATGCTTGTCTTTAAGGACGTAGGACATTGCGACACAAAATGTAGACAATTAGGTTTTGATAAGTTCTAAACTTTTGCTGTGTTTGTTGTGGTGTATTTGGGGGCACTATGGGGTGGTGGAAATTCTAGTCATACAGTTGAAGTTCTTCGGTCTAAAGCTACTATGGGTTTCCAAAATTGATATGTTATTCCTTTCTCGATTTATTTATCACTTTCACTTCCAAAAGAGGAAGAATGCCTTACGTGGTTCATACAAGGAATGACATCACTTCCTTGTATGAACCACGTAAGTTTCTAACCCTAAAATGCATTTATTTTTAGGATTTCATTAACTCTGCTTAGATGGTTGACAAATGGAGAAGTGATGGACAATATTTTTCGTACGCTATAAAGACTAATTTGATATATTTTAAACCTAAATAAATAAAATGATAATGACCTAAATCATAGGTTTCCTATATAACCCTTAGTATGAAATTAGGCAAATTATTTAAAGACCAACTAACACCATTTGAATTAAAATAATAAATAATATTCTAAAATTAAGTGTTGAAAAATAAAACCTAAATAATATATTACTTCAATAATATATGTGATTTACAAAATTATATCTAAATTGTTGGCCTCTAGACTAAAATTTATTCTTAAAAAATTATAAATCCAAGTCACGATGTATTCATTTAAGGAGAGAGTATTGGTAACAATGTACTCTCAACTTAAAAGTTATTTAAGAACTACAACAAGAGAAAGGAAATAAGAAATTGTTCAATAAGAAATTGTTCTTCAGAGTTGAACTTTAACAAAGCATATTATTCCTTAAATTGGAGGTTTTTATTCAATATATAAAGGTGTGGGTATTCATAAGCAAATTCATGAATTCAGGAAATAAATGTGTCTCTTCTCCCATATACTCAATCCTAATCAATAGAAAGCCAACCCTATTCTTCAAAGGAGTTAAAGGAATTAGAGAAGGAGATCCTTTGACTTTTTATCTCTTCATATATGTATGAAGGACCTTACTAGAATTATTGTTAAGAATATCTCTAATAAAAACTAGTATAAACTTCATTACGAGTGTAACAAACTTGGTACTTTAAATCTCTTTTTATCAATTGAGTTACTCCTCCTATATGGTGTAACTATTGAATAAATTAAGGTGTTTACAAACCCACTATCTTAGTTAAGGAAATCTTAAACTTAAAATTCAACCTAACTAAAAGCAAGTTTTATATTTCAAATAGTTGTATTGATATTATGAGCTTTAGAGGATAATGGCAAGCATCAAACATGAGAAACTTTTATTCAAATATTGGGTGATATTAATACCTATATTTCTCTCAATACATAAGTTCAAGAATCATTTATGTTCAGATCATACCCCAGTTAATATACATAAATTCCTAAGATCTAGTAGTTGAATTAATCCTTTTAGGTTCTTTAATTTTTTTTACTTGAAGTGTAAAGATTCCATGAGGCTATAGACAAAAGGATGAACCTTCCTATTTATATGAATGGATCTTATAAATTATACAAGAAAATGATATGGGGTAGGAGATGTAACATCCCGTCCCCATATTAGGGGGAGAAGACCCGAAATTTCAGTACATGAGAGCTCAAATAGAGATTAAGGAAATGCATTTTCTTGCTTATGCTTCATGTTAGCATATATGCACATAAATATTGAATGTTGCACATAAATAAGTGTACATGCATTCATTGACAACTTCCAAGTATGATTGTGTTTAAATGTGATTTTATTGAAAATGAGAAGTAGAGGAAGTTGAAAGAGTGATCTTGGTATGAATTGTGATAGGAATGATTTGGAAACAAAAGTGGTGGTTGATTTGGAAAATATTCACGAAATATGCTTCGGTCTGTTAGCCATAACTTTTTCTCTAGTTATCCAAACGAGATGATTCTTAATTTGGATTAAACTAGAAACACATGGCTACATTTCTTGTGAAGATATCGAATTTCAATTCTGTCTTTAAGCATATCACAATTTCATGAACTTGAGAATTGGGTGCAGTATATTGGTGGATGAATGTAAAATTCGTCTTCGGACTTTAGGGAAAAATTTGGGTTTGATCTATATAGATTTTGACAAAGTTTCCTTCTTGAAGTGATAGATCTTTCTTTTATCTTTCCAACGGTATATCATATGGAAATTTTGGATATTTGAGTCAAAAGTTATGATCTTTATAAGTGGCGATGCTGGAGAGTGGAAAGTAAGACGAAGCAAAGTAAGACGAAGCAAAAGTAAGACGAAGCGAAGTAAGACGAAGCGGAGGTAAGACGAAGCGAAAGTGAGACGAAGCAAAGTAAGACAAAGCAAAAGTAAGACGAAGCGAAAGTAAGACGAAGCAAAGTAAGACGAAGCGAAAGTAAGATGATGCAAAACTAAGACGATGCAAATGACAGAAGGAAGAAAACTTCGTCTTAGTTTTGTTCATTCACTTCGTCTTAGTTACTGTTCATTTAAGATGATGTTACTGTTTATTCACTTCGTCTTAGTTACTGTTCATCTAAGACGATGTTACTGTTCATTCACTTCGTCTTAGTTACTGTTCATACCCATTGTCTTAATTACTGTTCATCTTCTGTATTCTATTCCATTTTTTATCCTTCAGAAGATAGAATTTGTCTTCAAGATCTGCATGAAAGTTGTAGCTCTTGAAGTCCTCTTTCGAACCATCCCAAGAACACCTCAATCAAAAATTTCGACAGAAAGTTATGGCTGTTTCCCCGAAATAGGTTCAATATGATTGAGGACAAAAACATGTTTGATTCTTTTGGCCATAACTTCTTCTCTAGACATCCAATTGACTTGATTCTTAAACCATTGGACTTGTAAGACATTGTTCTACATCTCTACCAAAAATCATAGCTATCTGAAATGAAGTAAGGAAGATTGATTGAAAAAAGGTGGGACAGGTACAGTGTGTGTACTCTTAAATAATATGAACTGGTGTTATCCCGCTGAACATACTTTAGTATTTTGATGATTTTTGGATCGATAGAGCTCCAAATGAGATGATTTTTAATTTGCGGTAAACTAGAGACATAGAGCTACAAATGGTATGAAGAAATTGGAATCTAATTCAGTCTCTAAGATGATTAAAATTCAGATGAAAATTGTATATAGTATACTGTTTTAGACAAGAGCAGTCCAAAAATGTTTGAAGTATATCTTTTGAATCATTGAACCAAATGGAATGATCTCAGTGGCATTAGAAACTTACAACAATGGGGGTCATGTTTCTAGAAGGAAGTGTTATGTTAGATTGTTCAAGGGTACTGTTGGCAAGACACTTAAGTATAAAAAAAACATAAGGCATAAATGGAATGGCAAATGGGACAATTCTTAATCATTAAGGGCATAATTGGAAGAAGAACTGGTGTCTTGCTTATAAATGGAGAAGAAAAATGTGAATGAGAAGATTCTAGAGAAGCAAAATGTGTGGATAAGAAAAGAGGTAAGAGAGAGAGAAAACATGAAAAAAAAAGAATAAAAAAGAGAGAAAGAAGAGAAAACAAGCTAAGGTTTTAATTTCCCTAGCCTTCAAGAGAGATTTTGAAGTTGTTAAAGAAGAGAAAAATTAAGAGGAATAAAAGAGCTTCAATTTGAGCTAAAGATCTCTTCATTTGGTGAAGAATCAAGGTATGATCATTTGAATCTTTAGATTTTTGGAAGGATTCTAGTTTATGGAGTTAAAAAAAATGTTTGGGGTTTAAATATTCTAGAATAAATTTTTTTGATTTTATGGAGTTTAAAAAAATGCTTGGGTTTAAATATTCTAAAATAAAATTTTGTGATTTTGCATTGTTGGGATTTTCAATTGAATTCCTATTGGATGAGAATTTAGATATTATGAGATCATATGAGGTTAGAAAAGAGATGACAAGATATTAAGTTATGATATAAAGTAACTAAGTGTTTTTGAGGTGTAAGCTTATGAATAAGCTAGACACATGCAAAGGGTAAAGATTGAAAGTAGAATTTAGAAAGATCATGTACAAATGAAATGTAAATCGAAGTTCAATTTGACATATATGAATTATGAAATGGGAATGAGCTTAATATGTGATTTAGAACATATACCTGAGATTGTCATTGAACATGCATTGTACATAGCCCATATAATTATTTGGGCATAAATGAGTTTTGTAACGGGAGTGAATAGTGTATTACATAAATTGTGATGTGCAGGTTCAACATCTGCATACAGGCGTATCCAAAATTCGAAAGCAAATACTATTTTGGAGCGTACTGTGAGCAGACCTAAATGGTCTTACTTTATTGTTTGATTGTTTATGTTATGAATTGAGTGATCATGAATAATTATGAATGTAAGTTTCTGATTTAACATCATATATGATATGACATGATCAGTATGTGATGCATTTCATAAAATGCATGCTCAGATAAAGGCGTTGTGACTTGAGTGGTCAGTTTGAAGCACTTCCACGTAGGGCTTTGCTCCGTGAACTCTGATTCTGCACATAGAGCTTTGCTCCATAAATTCTGATTCTGAACGTAGAGCTATGCTTCGTGAACTCTGTTCTGACTGAGCCCTATGGGCTAGTATTTATGTAAGTGATTGGCACTCAGTCACAATAATAAGAATGAACACGAGTCTCATGCATATAATATTATAAGACTGAAGATCATGAATGGTTTGCAAGGTGATATTGAAATGTTTGTGATTTGATTGTTGAATTCTGGACAATGAAGCTCCGATATCGTGATATATGAATGAGATATTAAAGTGCTAATTGTATGTGAATGTGATTGTTAAATATGTTAGGAATGTGTATTGGTATTTGTATATGAATGAAAGTGTGAATTCTCCACTTCAATATGGAATGCCGGACTAAGGTCCGATGATATAAGAAAGTGATTGAATGGGATATGCAATAGTGATAGACTAAGGTTATGCTATGAGAAACATTCATTACATGAATGCATAACGACAATAATAAATGAAAGTGAGTCTCATTTGCATTGCATATGCATAATATGAATGATTAAGTGTATTGAATGTAAAATGTGAAATAGAGTGAGATGTGTGAACTATGTG
>JAOTAX010000196.1:12876502-12887997 GCA_025629825.1 Erythroxylum guanchezii | reverse complement strand
ACGCCACCCTCGCGGGGCACGGACTCGGATATCACCAACGATATCGGGTTCGGGTCACTCGGGAGTGGGGTGTTACAGATCCCAAGTGGTAACATTGGCTGGGTTAAGGGAGTGATACCAAACATTTGCTCTATCTCTAAGGGTAAAAGAAAAGAGTCTAATTCTAACTGCATCTTCTGACATCTGATGGTACCTAAAGGTATCACAAATTTCTAAGAAGTTCACCATGTGCGAGTTGGGGTCTTCATTTGGTAGTCCATAAAATTGCACGTTCTGTTGGAGCATGTTCAAGAGAGCTGGTTTAATTTCAAATGATGCGGCTTGTACTGGTGGTCTAGCTACTCCTTGATTAGTCGCATTGAACCCTGGTCTCATAAAGTCTATAAGGGTCCTCTATTGTCGTCCTTGGTTCACTCCGTGGTCCAAATCCTGCTGAAATTCCTCAGCCATTGTTGTCTTCACTATTTCTTCTTCTTCGTTACGCCAAGCTTTCCTAATGGTTTATTCTAATCGAGTGATGTCTAAATCTAATTTTTCAGCTGTGCGCCTCGAACTTCTCGTGACTCTTATGTTCATGCAATAACACAATTTTAGAAATAGAAAAGAAAGAATGAAAACAAAAATTAAAAACTAAACTAAACGCCTTAAACTGTAGAACTAAACTAATCACCTTCCTGGCAACGGCGCCAAAAACTTGATCACGGTATTTCAATATGTTTAGTTTTAATATTTTAACCTTGATATTCCGCAAGCGTACGGGTCGTTTGCATAGCATCTAAGGTGTAGATCCCACGAGGAGGGTTAATCTAATCTTAAACTCGAAGGTTGAAACAAATTGCAGAAATTCAACTTTAACTAAGCTAAACAATAACAAAATTCAATCAATCAATTCAATCAACCAATTCAATTCAAGAATAAATCACGAAATATTAACAAATCAGCAAATTGCAATGCACACACCAAGAATCAATCTAAAGAACTACCAATTGAGAAAAAGGGGAAAAATTTTACATATCTTCAACACTAACCTAATTAATTATGAAATGTTGAATTATTAGTCCTAGACTATCCTAGAGTTGGTTATTCTCTCTCGAGTTATAACCAAAAGCCTTAAATTATAAACCCTAATTATATTATGAAAAATTGCAATTTCTCAATTCACAATTTATCCAAACCCTAATTAGATTTGAAGTTTTCCACTAGACTATCGGAACGTATGTGAGATCTCTTGTCACACAATTACCAATTTGATTGATTTCTCATTCTTATTAAATTACTTAACTCTCGTTAACACAATTTAATTATTTTTCATCGGTTCACCCTCTCAGTCTATTATCGATTTATGAAAATGCAGAAATCAATCACAATAAATCCAATTCACATAAACAATCATATTTTTATTGAATCAAAGATTAAAATAACCCGAAGTTGAGTTTAGACAATCCTCAACATTCATAAATCCTATCTCAACAGCTATTCCAATTCCATACATAAATAAAAATGGAAATACATCGAAAAATATATCCGAATGGATGATGGAGGCAGCAATGACGGGAAACCTCCTATTTCGAGAGGTACTTCATGTAGGCTTCTTCTCAATGTCTCTCTTCCTTCGTCTTTTTCTCAATCTCTCGATGAACTCTCTCTAGGGCTTCGTGATGGTGGCTGATGCTAAAGCTCCTCCTCTATTTTGTCTCATTATTTATTTATTTAAAGTGATTTAGGTAGCCCTAGGTTTTTTTCAGGGTTGAAAGGTCCAAAAAATCCCTCAAAACTCGACTTTTCTGTGTGTTTGGGTGTCTTATGCTTCGGTCACAATCATGGTGTTGTTTCGTTCCAAGTCTCTTCGAAACTTCTCCATTCTTCACTGTTGACCCTGAAACACTAACAAACACATCAAGGTACCTCAAAGACATATTAATTAAGCTCAAATGCTTATAATAACCCATAAAAACACTTAAACACAAATAATTCACAAACTAACACAATTCTACCGAAAATATATACTAAACAGTTGAATAAATAGATAAAAACATATCAAATTATACCCTAAAATACGATGCATTTCACACTTATCAATATCTAGCTAACCTAGGTATAGACCATTGGAATGCAGACAGGCGAGTGTTGAGATACTTAAAATGAACTAAGGATTTTATGTTGACATATAGAAAAGTCAATAGTCTAAATCTCTTAGGGAATCCAAATTCAAATTTAAGTTTTGTGTCTAGAAGATAGGAAGTCCATATTAGAACAAGGTCTTACGTTTGTAGATGGTACAATGTGATGGAAGAGTGTCATATAGGCACGGGTGACTTCCTCGATCATACATGCAAAGTGTATGCTATGAGGTTGCCTCACAGCCAGTTTGGCTCAGAAATTTGATTTTTGAGTTGTCTGTAATATATTCAGGGGCTAGACCTATTCGATTGTACTATGATAGTCTTGTTGCTATGTTGTTTAACAACAACAAAGAATATCACAGGATCTTAGTATTTGGAGGTCAAATATTTGACCATAAAGGAGTTGATACGAAAAGGTGACATTAAGGTTTGAAGCATTTAAGGACTGAGAAAATGTTAATCCTTAAATTAAAGGATTTCTCCCATTTGTGGTTGAGAGACACTGTTTGTTAGTGGATCTTTATGTTTGCTCCATGTATATTTTTACATTTATACATTTTGAGTTATTATGACAGTATGGTGGCTTATCAATAAAGATGATCATCGTTTATCCTCAGTAATAACTGTTATCATACATAGTTATAATACATGTGAAATTCTTAAGATTTATATCGATCTTAAGCATTTTAAAGGTCAGTTGGGCATATATATAGATTTACTTTGAGCCTATGTCATTAGGTCACATATAATTTAAAAGGATATCCATGAATTTTAAACATGACATAGGAGATATAATGTAACACCCCAAGTTAGGGGTTAGAAAATTGGGAAATTTCAGTGCACTTTATGCTTTGTATAATTGAGTTATTAATGCGATTAAAGTTGATTGGGAAATTTTGGAAATATTTTGGGTATTTTGGAAATTTTTGGTGTAATTTTTAAACTAAAAAATTGTTGGAAATATGGATCAATTATAGTGAGACACGTGGACTGATCATTTAGTGACAAATGGTTTGATATGTTGGAGACATGTGGTATCTTACATGAAGGACAAATGGCTCACATGCATAGAGCCATGTGTCAAATTGACAGTAACACACGTAATCATGTGTTTTGGTAAGGCATGTTATTGTAACTCTCTGTTCTTCTTCGAATGGTTTGGTCCTTCACCGAGAGCATTTCTCACCAAACTCTTTTCATGTAACACCGAAATTATGGTTGTGATTATGTGCAATTGAGACACTTTCACAGTCTAAAGACTTTGCTAAAGTATTTATTGATGAATTTAAGATGGAAATAAGACTGTACTAAAGTATGATAACTAGGATGATTTTCACTGAACATACTTTGGTAATTGGACTATATCTTGATCTGTAGACCTCAGAATGAGATGATTCTTGATTTGAATTCAACTAGAGACATAGGAATACAACTTGTTTGAAGAGATGGAATTCTAATTCTGCCTTTAATAATTTCAGAATCTAATTGGAAATTAAGATAAGAATTCTGCTGAAGCTTAAGAATAGTATACAATCTTTTGAGTATAACTTTTTGTATACTAAACCAAATGGAATGAATTTGGTATCATTGGAAACCTAAGACAAAGAGGGAAAAGTTTCTAGAAGGAAGTGTTACCTAATTATCTCACCTTACTGATCAGAATAATTGAGCAGAGTGGACCTGAAGGTTGATGGTGAAATAAATCTAGATTTAGGAATTGAGTTTGGTTTCACATGAATGATAATGTGAGAAGATTAAGGATAAGAAAATCGGAATTTGTCATGAACATGCATCATACATATTCAGTATGCATGATTATGCATAATTGAATTCTTAATTGTGCACAATAGTAATATATGCTTATATTAAATGTTTTAGAGGAACCCATGGAGCGATCGATTCCAGATATTGACGGGACTTCGATGCAATAAATACAAGGTGCTTTTGTAAGTAATTTAAACGGTAAATTTTGTAAGTAATTTAGTTAGTCAATTGTGTTAGTAATTCAGTAAGTAAATTTTGATAGTTTTGCTTTGACTGTTTTGTTTGCTATTGATTTCGATCATTGAATGATTTACAAAGCTATAAATATGTGATATGCTTGAATGATTTGCAAAGTTGTAAATATGTGAATTGAATTTCAGACATTTCTGTTTTTATTCTGTTAAGTCCTAGTTGTGGGTAAATAAGCATGTCTAGAAGGGTCTGCAGCTGCTTCTGTGGCACTTCGGTGTCTTCTATTATTGGCACTTCGATGTCTTCTGTTATTGGCACTTCGGTGTCTTCTATTAATGGCACTTCGGTGTCTTCTGTTAATGGCACTTCGGTGTCTTCTGTTATTGGCACTTCAATGTCTTTTGTTAATGGCACTTCAATGTTTTTTGTTATTGGAACTTCGGCGTCTTCTGATAATGGCACTTCGGTGTCTTCTGTATAAGTCTCGTTACCCAATTCTGTTTATGGATTTACAGTCTAACCCGTGTTGTGTTTTGATCTCTGATAAGCTTTGATAAGAAACAAACAATATTTTGATCTGTTGGGTTAACATCCTATTTTGAAAATTAGTTCTGTATTTTTGTATATTTTGTTTTGCTGCTGAATATGACTGATGCTGGGCCCTGCTTCCAAAGCCCAGCATTCAGAATCAAACATGTTTTTTTCCTCAATCATACCGAACTTGTTTCTGGGAAACAGCCACAACTTTCTCTAGAGATATTGGATTTAGGTGTTCTTTGGGTGGTTCAAAAGAGGACTTCAAGATCTATAACTTTCATGAAGACCTCGAATACAAATTCTATCTTCTGTATTTTCTTCCTTCTGACTTTTGTATCTTCTGACTTTTGTATCTTCTTAGTTTTGCTTCCTTCTTAGTTTTGTTTTCTTCTCAGTTTTGCTTCCTTCTCAGTTTTGCTTTTGCTTCTCAGTTTTGCTTCCTTCTTAGTTTTTGCTTCCTCACATCCCCAAAAGTTCTAAATCACTATCTACACTCTCCAAAGCGTCTCCACTTATAAAGATCATAACTCTTGACTCAAATGCCCAAAGATTTCATACAATACTCCGTTGGAAAGATAAAAGAAAGTCTTACGACTTTCTAGATGACAACTTTGTTTAATTCAGCCTAATTTAGTCCATTTTTTCTCCTGTAGTCAACACACAATTTATAATATGAAATGTACAACTACACAAGAAACATACACAAACACCTGGGAACTTTTCAGTTCTAAACTCATTTGCCAAAATCCACAGAAGCTCATAAATAACTTTAATTACATATTAACATTATAAGCAGAAGCTTACACAAAATACAATGCATATAAGATGCTCGTGTTTGATATGCCTATAAAGCTATCCAAATGTTACTAACTTAATACAAAAGACTCCTAGCTATCTTAGAGTATCCAAATGCCTTGCAAGGATCACTGATCTTCTCGATCTGCACCTGAGGAGTGAGAAAAATATTGGGTTGAGCTACACAGCTCAGTGGCTAATATATTTATAATCGTTGGCGATAAGCCACACAATCAACATATATATATATATATAAACATTCATATAGGCATACACTTCGCAGTGAAAGTTCAGCATTTACAATTTCAATTCACATTTCATAATTCAAAATATCATCATATAAGACATATTGGATGTAACTCACATCGATGCATAACACTCAAAATGTCATCATAACTTAGCACATCAAAATGCAAATGCACACACACAATTGACTCGAGGGTTCCGTGGAACAAAACAGAGAAACCGAAGTTTACACCGTGAACAAAATGAGTCCACTTTTCGAATCTCGTGGGCCACAAGCGGGTAGCCAAGAGAAGACTTTATGTTGACGGGCACGTGACTAAGAAACGGTTCCTCTCTCGCCTAAACACAATCAAATCTCATGCTTCATTCGATCATTCACAATCTCATTTTCTCATACTTTTTCTTATACAAAATGCCATGACTCAATTCAATGGCATAACATGATCATACACACCATTCAATTTGTTTTATCACAATGTCATACATCATAATGCAATTTCCACATCACAACATTTCAAGCAAGTCATTTTAACATACAATACACACACAAGGCATTTTGTCCATTACACAATAACTATAAATAAATTACCCACCTTATAATCTTGAAAATCCGAATTCAATTGTATCCTTCCTCTTGCTCTTGGGTAGGTTGTTCTTGATTTCCTAACACAACCAAAATTCTCATTTAATTCCAAGTTCAAATGAAAATCCCCCAAATTTTCATAATCATAAAAAATGGAATTAACATAAATCAAGCTCAAACTTAACCTACCCATAGTCCATATGGGTTAGAAAACCCAAAACCTAAATTAGAAACCCATCTTCTTCCTCCAATCATTCCCAACACAAAAACCCCTTTCTCTCTCTAAAATTTTTCATTCACATCATAACCCATTTCTTCAATAAACAAGAAGAAAAGATGAAGAACTTACCTTAAGAAGCTTGATTCTTCTCTTCTTTCCACGATTTTTCGTCCTTCTTCTCTAGTTTTTTTTTTTCGATTTTTCTTCTCCTTCTCTTCTCTCTCTCACGTTTTCTCTCTTTTCTTCTCCTCTTTGGCTGCTAACGATACTCTCCCTTCTCTTCATTAATTCAAGCCCTTTTGTTTAGTCATTCTCCCCATTTTGCCCTTCACTTACTTGGACTTTCCCATGTTACCCTTGTTTGTCTTTTATGGCTCTACTAACTACTTAAGCTAACTTAATCTCTAACACTTCCTTCTAAATTCAATTTCTAATCCTTCCCTCAAATTTCTAATTAATGACCCAATAAAAATAATAATTAAACCAACAAACAAACATAAATAAATAAATCAAAGAATAAGTAAAATTTAAAACGAATCAAGATCCAACAACTGACTTTGGCATGCGAAGGGTTTTCATTAATAAATATTCTGTTCTGAAATTCAGTATGTTGAGATGCTTTTGTGTAACATGTTTCAGTAGTAATTGTGGTTAAACATAGTTTAGTTATTACTCACTAAGCTATATGTTTAGCACGGTGGATTTGCCCCGTGTAGGTTCAGAGAGAAGGACGTAGGGACTGGGACAAGTCAACCGTAATGGCCAAAGGACTCTGAGTTTTGTTTTGCTCAAAATGTATTTTGAGTTTATTTTTGGACCTGTATCTAATGTATATAATTCCTGAATTTTTATTTGAAGGGTTGTAATAACCTTAATTCAAACTGGTTTTTTGAAATTATGATATGTAATGTATGTTTGATGAGATTCTGGAAATGCATGTATAAAGTGTTCCGTATGCTTTAGAATGTTTACTTTTGAATGTTGTACTTTCGTGAAATGTTTTGCATTCGGTTTGTTATGTTATGTTTGTGTGACGCTTGCAATATCCTCCTAGGGGGTATTAGGACGTCACATATAAGTTTTTAATCCCATAAATGTTCTTTAATGTAGTTTAGCATTTAGTTACAGAACATAAAGGTTTTCTCTGATGCAGTTTAGCATTTGATGAGAGGAAACAAGTTTTCTATAATGTTGTTTAGCATTCGGTGAGAGAAAATAAGATTTCTCTAATGCAGTTTAGCATATGCGGTATAACATAAAGTTAGAGAAATTGAGACCTATAAATGAAGATGATATAGTTTAGATCATACAGGTATCATCTTACTTTGCCACACTGCATTTTCCCATTCATGTTAGTGAGGCATTAGATATGCATGATTGTATTGGATCTGTGTCGCACATGATACATGTATTTGATACTTTTTGGTATTGAAATCCTTGTAGGATGGAATGATGGACTTTCATTATCTTTAGATGAAATGTTTTGTTGTTAAACCTTGTTGATTAATACAATAGTGTAGCTTAATCGAGTTTTAAACTTGAGTCAATATCGTAATTAATTATTGTCTAAGGGGGAGAATGTTGGATATTTTTGAAATTTCCCATAGGGTTGGACAACGATTAATTGCATTTTATCAATTTTCAATAACTTATCAGTTAATTTATGTAATTTGATCCAGATAAAGATAATAAAGTGACCCAATAAATGATCTAAGTCACTTGGTTGAAGTCCAGGAGAAAAATAGATCCCGATCAATGTAGACCAAATTTAAATAGGATATGTGTTGCGAAAGCCTAGTATAGATGTTATATAAAGAGGTTAAGGTCTCCTATAGTTACTCATGTCATTTATGAACGTAAAGTTACCCTGACCCATTTAGAAGTTCACGTTTTAAGAAAACTGTAGAAAGGCTTTAACGTGTCCCGATGAGTGGTTTTCGTGAAGGTGGTCCTGGATTCACATTTGTTTTGGCCTCAGAAAGATCATTTGAAATTATAGAACCGAAATTAGGTATTTTTCACATTTCTTTATTTATTTCCCTTTCACATTCGATCCGGGACATGTAACTAAGGTCCCGTTATATATTACAGTCTTGCTAACAATAAAATGTTACCCAAAGAAGAAGTTCAAGGTTAGCCTACTTTTTGAAATTGGATCCTCCTACTAGCTTCAAAGCTCACAAGGATGAGTTTTGAAAATCAAATTTACAATTCTAGCCTCAATTTGGTTTATGATCTAGAAACATATTTAGCATTTGACTAGATGTCTTATGTAAAAACAACTAAGATATTATTTTATGTAATTGTCTAGAAGATGAAGACCGAGATCAACACCCACTTCTCGTTTTTTGAAATGAAGCATTGGCTTTAGGAATTTTATATGATGAAAGGAAAAATAGCAGCTTTTTTATTAAAAAGTTATTTAATTAGTGGAGGGATTGCTGGGTCCATTTTCAAATTATCTTAGTTATTAGAAAAGTCAAACCAGTCATTGTATTTTTAAAAGTAGACAGTTAAGATTCTAGATTTGGAATTCAAGGGTTTCAATAAATCTTCGGCAACAGAAGTGATCATAACAACATAGCTGCGTTTTATCTTCCAATTTAAGCATAGAACAGAGGATAAATGTTAAGCCCACTAGATAAAACAATCTGGCCTATAATATTGTTATATAAAAGACAACATTTGAAAAAAAAAAATAGAAGAGCACCAATGAGACAACACCTTCTTCTTCATTTTCTCTTAAATTTCCAGCTGGTAAATGTGTCCAAAAATATTCTCTTTCAACTGCATATAACACTTCCCTCATAGGTTCCCTCATTGTGTTTGTTTTGCAGAAAAATTGGAGCAAGTTGTGGAGGTTAACAACCCAAGATCCCTCACACTTAGGTAACTTTCCAGCTGCAATTTTATAACCTTTTTGTGATTTTTGATCATCCTACACTAGTTTATAGTTGGTTTGCATGTTGTGGTTGATTGGGACAATAATTGAAGTTGTATGAGGGGATAAAAATGAAGAAAATGTGGTTGAAAAATAATAAAAGAAGAGGAGATGAGAGAAGTGACGAGGCTAAAGATGATGATATTGTTTTGAAAATTTCAGTTGCATTTAGGGACAGAATAGGAAATGCAGAAAGCGAAGGGTAAATATGGAATTTACTTACATGAAGGGCATTTTTGGTATTACTTGAAATGGATGAGGGTAAAATAAGACTTTTAATTAGTTAAGGGTATTTTAGTAATAATGAGGGTTAGGTTAGTAAGAATATTATTTTTATAATTAAGAATAAATTAGAAGAGAGAATAATGTTAGATTATTAAGTGTATTTGGGTTAGAAATTTTTCATAAATTAGTCTAATAGAATTTCGTAAATTTTAGGTCTGAAGGTTCGATTAAGGAGTAATTTGGACCATCAATTAGTTGAGTCCTAAATCGAGGTAAAGATAACCTTGAACTTTACTCTTAAAATTAAGTATCGTTTTGTTATTAATACATATATTTTGAATTAGTCATTAATTTAATTCATGATTAATAATTACATACATAAACATTTTCTGAGGTGTATTGCTTGTTAAGTTGACGAGAAATGTGTTAATTAAATTGAGACTGGTGGTTAATAAGTTGTAAATAATTGATAAAAATCGAGAATTAGTGGCTTGCCTAGAATAGGCTACATTTGATGGTCTTAGATGGTTAGGTTGTGTCGATATGAGCGAGTAGTAGCTAGGTATCTTTTCGTGGAGCAAATATTGGGGCATTTTGAGTCCCGAGGATGTCCTATGCTGACAACTAGGTACCAGAGTGGTACTGGGATACCCTGAGTCCCGGGAAGATCCTGTGTTGATAGCTAGGTACTGGAATAATATCGGGGCAAGAGAAATTAAGGTACCCTGTGCCGAAATTTATATATTTAATTACATTGCCACTTGGTGAGAGTTTATGATGAGTTGAGATGAGTTGGCAAATCATTGGATGTAAGCTTACCAGGTTAAGCTAAGCCCAGGCAATTCAATTAAATATTGGAATAAAGCATAAGTGACAGTTATAATTAATGTTTATGTAAATCATAATTTGGTAAAAATTTTGAGATGTTTATTAATAGATTAGACTGAGTGTTGTTATGTCTATACGTATTATATGTATGATTTAATCGGTTAACTAGGTCTTATAAATTTTTTTTGAGCTACTTGATTTTAAGGATATGGTGGGTTACCCTTACTGAGTAGGCAACTCACCTCTTGACACCAATTTTTTAGGAGATCGAGTGATTGTTGATAACTCCAGTTCACATGATAGACAGAGTGAATAATAAGTGAGGCCAACAGATTACTTGTGTAAAGTTGTTGGAATGTATATATTTTTGAATATGACAGTTTGAGTAGTTGTGTTGTATAAAATATTTTTGTATTTGACAAACAATCACCTCTTTTGAAAGTTATGAAAATTTTGATGATTAATGGTATGTTTTGAGAACTATTTGGTTAATTATGGTTTAAGAATTTTAGTAGCGTAACAATAAATGCCATGGTAATTGCTTGATTCTGACCTGTGGTTTGAAGATGAACAAAAGTTGTGAAAAATAAATTTACAAAAGAATGATAAAACAGTTTCATTGGAAATGAAAGTGAGGAAGAATTTATATAGTTAAACAATTTTAATCATTCTTATTAAATTAAATATAAAATATGTAAATTAGTCGTTCTCTGTCTATTACTAATTAATCCTCCAAAAATCCTTTTAAAATTCCTATAACTCTTACGACATGTTTGGTTTAACAACTGGAATAGATAAGAAATAGCATAATTATTCTTAAGAATAGAAAAGATGAGGAATTTAACAGAATATGTATTACTTTGTTTGGTTTACTACTAAAGAATTTCTATGTCAGTGTTTAATTTGAAAATATAAACTTGAAATGACAAAGGAATAAGTAACAAAAAGACCAAAATTATTCTTATTATTATCCTTATTATTATTATTATTATTATTATTATTATTATTATTATTATTATTATTATTATTATTATTATTATT
>JAOTAX010000196.1:12801740-12828118 GCA_025629825.1 Erythroxylum guanchezii | reverse complement strand
CGATCCCACTAGCATATTCTTACACTAAGTCATAATCTCTTATCACGATAATCAAATAACCATTCCAAGCCCAATTTTAGCCTCTCTAGATTATAGAAAATTCTGTTTTTCATCCAACTTCGTTTATAAACTTTAAATCTTTCCATTGCCATCTGAGTCCGTGGTATCAGATGTGGAAACCTCTCCCTTGCAAACACGTTTTCCATGCCCTAACGCCTCAGATCCCATCAGAACTCCGAAGTTAAACGTGCTAGGGCCAGAGCAGTACAGAATTGCACTTGCTACTTACAAAACTAGCACCTTTTCATTAAGCTCAAACTTTTGTTTCTTGGTGCATAGTCCGTTGAAGAACTTAACATAAGTCAGAATGTTCCTAATCACATCTAACAAGGGAAGATTAACATTGACCTTAGAAAGCATGCAATATAGGTAGGAAAACTACTCATCTTGTTTCACTTCCTTAAGGTGACTTGGATATGGAATTGGTGGTCAATAAGGATTTGTCGTCTTGTGCAGTTTTTGTCCTTCTTTGTCCTTGGTGTCATGCTTAAGTTGTTCACACTTTTGAATGTGACTTAAAGAGTTTCTCCTATTATTTTCTCATTCCACTCATCTTCTTCTTGGGTGAGGCTTTCCTTCTCTTAATTATCAACATCAGATAGCTCAGAAGGAAACTCAACATGATTGTCAATCACTTTACCACTTCTCAAAACAGTGATTGCTTGGGCTTGTTGGGGTTGGCTGCATAACCTTCCCTTTTGATTGTTATGCATTTGAGCTGTAAGTTACCCTACTTGAATCTCAATCCTCTTAACAGATGCTTCTAAGGAGTCAAATCTCTTGTTGTTCGTTTCTTGATTTTGAGTTGTAATCAAAATGAATGCATTCAGGCATTCCTCTAAAGAAGGCTTTCTCGGTAGATTGTCATTTGAGGATTGCCCTTTGAAAGATTTTGGCCTCTAAAAATTTTGATATTGTGGTAAGGGTTATATTGGTGGATTGTTGGTATTCTAAGAGAAATTGGGGTGGTTTCTCCAACCAGGGTTATAAGTGTTTGAGTATGGATCATTTCGATCCCTTAGTTGAAAACCGTTAAGTAAGTTAACTTGTTCTTCCCCATCAAAAGGTTTGTAAGAATATGTACAAACATTTGCTCCATGACCATAAGTTCCACATATACCACACACTTCTTGATTTGAAACGTTCTAAGGTAGTCTCGTAGTTAACATCTTTACATGCCTCGTTAACTCAGCTAACTGCATAGTCAATTATTGATTCAAGCACACTTCATGAACTCCAGCTCTTCTTCCCCTGATACTCTTTTGTTGAGAATTAGTCCCCAACATTTTGAAGATTTCATACGTTTCTTCAACTATCTTCTCTCCTACAACTCCTCCTATCGCATTATTCATTGTGTACTGGCACTGCTACGTCAACCCAACATAAAAGACTTGGTTTAACATGTGAAGCGAAAAATGGTGGTGTGGACATTATATCAATAAGAGCTTAAAGCTTTCCCATGCCTCATGGAATGACTCTCCCTCCATTTGAGTAAAGGTAGTTATCTTGGTGCGCAACTTAGATGTGTTGTACACCTCCTCCCATATAGTCAAAGACTTGGAAGGAAGGTTCATTAATCATGCCTTAGCCCGATCCTTTAATGTGTATAGGAAGCATCTCATTCTATGATCTTCGTTTAATCCATCCAACAGAAAGGTTTGACGAGTGGTATAGAATTCTCGAATGAAGTTTAAAGGGTCTTCATTAGGAACCCCATAGAATAATGGCAACATGTTATAATGGATGCTCTTCAATTCATAATTCCTAGTTCCCTCTCCTAAATGTAAGCACAAGGTGGCAGTATCAATCACTAGTCTAGCATACTCCTTCGTCACTAACTTCCTTTCACCCATCTTGTGGTTATTCACTTGATCTTCACGCTTGGGTTCTTCATGATCATCTTCAAAGTCCCCTTAAGGTCTTCGTCTTCGATGTATGTTATCAATAAAAGGGACGGGTTCACTATCTAAAAGTCTCCTTCCTAGTATAAACCAAGTGAATTCTCTACCTAAGGTTCTCCTACCTAACACAAACCAATTACGAAAAGCAATAAATTAATAATGAAAATTACAAAAACACGTTAACAAAATAACACAATAAAACATGAATGCATGAACAAACATAAACAAGCAAAATCACTTAAGCAAATAAAAACAATCAAAATTAATTCAAGTTCAAAACACTAAACACCTCCCTGATAACGGCATCAAAAACTTGTGCCCAAAAAGTTCTAAAAATTACCTAGGCCATCCTACTCGCAATTATATAAGGTAGTTGTAGTGATTTCCCAAGGTCGTCCCCCACGGAGGTGAAATTGGTTCACTTAAATTAATTTTGAACAAAAATAAAAAGAAATGCAATCCTAAACATTCTATATCACGATTGTTGAGTGAAGGCTGTAAAAGAAAATCACAAATTAGACTAAAAAGCATAATTATTCAACTGGAAACAAAGACGAATAGATTAATTGAAATGGAAAACTCTTGAGAATTAATTTCACTACTGTAATCTCCTACGCATGATTAAAGGAAATGATTGGATAGTTATCTTACTAAAATTGATAGTTGGATTTAAAGTCAAATCAAATAACAAACTAATCTAACTTTCATATTCAATAAGTTATTATCCTAATTGATTATGGAAACCTGACTACTAATTACCTCTTAAGTTAATATATTTCTAGTTCTCAACCTAAGGGTTCATAGTTTTTCGTTCCATATTAAATTTCTCCTCTAGGTCCTTCATTTAATACTAAAAAATGATGCAAAGTTTGGCCATTTTATTACATCCATTCAGCTCAAAAACCATATAAATAATTAAGACAACAAATTCGTAACTCAATCACGCATAGTCAACTAAAGTAGCTACATTAATTCTCAATAAAAAGAGATTAGCCCATCATAGCATAAACACAGTTCATCATCTCCATACACTTTAGTCCTATGTTACTGTCAATAGAAGTATTAAAGCAATAAAACAGTGAATACTAAATGAACTATGAAAAGATAACAAAGTAACATTTAGTTAAGCTAACTAAGTAATAAGTTTAGTAAATAAACAAGAAACACTGCAATAGATGAATAACATTGCAAACAAGCAGAGATCAAGTAAATGAGGTGCGGTGGTCTCCTGCCCCTCTTAAGCTTCTCACATTAGCTCTCGCCTTCTACTTCAGCTTGTTCTCACCAGATGGTCGAAGGCTTGGTTCTGCTTCTAATTCTCTGCCATATTTCTCTCTTCTTCACCGACTCTCTCTGTTCTCTTCTCTTCTTCCCTTCTTTCTCTCTATAATTTCTCTTCCGAAGTGCCTCTGGTGTGTTGACTGAAGAATGAAGAGTTAATGGAATGAAGAATGGAATGTCTATGTAATGTGCCGCCACCTCCTTTGCTCTTTCTATTTGTAGTCTACTTTAAGTATAGGTTTTCGAGTTATCCCTCCTACAGTCATGGGAATGCATGAGGTCGTTACGGGTGTGACCACCTTTGTCACCCCCGTGTAGCCATGGTCATGGGTGTGACCATGGCTGCACACCCGTGACTCACATGGTCACGGGTGTGACTATACAACTCACACCCATGACTTACATGATCATGGTTGTGACCTTAATTTGTGGCCTACAATTAACGTGTCATTCCCATTTTCATGCTAAATTCCTCTTATTCCAATGCAACATTCACAATATAATCCAATTAACATGTATGCAATATTCACGTCATTCTCACTCAATTCACCACAAATTTGGATTAAAAACTAGCCAAAATCAAGGTATGAATGCAAGCAAAATTTAACAGAAATTAGACACAACAGGTATTTGGTAGTTCTCAAAATATAAAGATCGTTAAATATAACCAAGATATAGATTTAGTGAATTTAACTTTATAAATTATGCATGAAGGTGAGTAGTTTATACTTTATAACTTTTGCACGAAAGTGAGTAGTTTAAGGAATTTATTCATTAAGTTAATAAATTCTAATATAAGAAATCAGTTAGTTATTTTAATTATTCAGTTACAAAAATACGTCATAGTTTGTTAACTTAATGATATGTAAACCCTACAAATTATTTCTATTGATGTTAGATTTTTATAAATTAATTACTTTAAGTAATTAATTTTTTTGAAAATTACATTTAAAATATTTAAGTTTACTTGATTTTGTGATACTAGTCAGAATTACCAAAAGTAAAAATATCATTCTCAAATTTTTAAGTTATTATAAAACTAACCCTTTATTAATCGTATAGTTAACGATGTTGTCGTAGCTTGTCACATCAATAAGATCGTTTGATAGTTTAACATCTATATGGCAAATAATATTACATATTAACATTGTTTAAAAATAAGAAAAATAATTTAACAAGGAACTAAGAAGTCTAAAATACAATTATGAAGATTGTTTTAAAATAGAGAAAATAATTATTTTTCTAAATAATTTAGAAACGCTAGGATTATCTAAATTTGATGAAACAAATGATTCAGAGAAGATTAACCCTAAATCAAATTCATTATTTCGTTTCTCAAAGTTCATAAAAGCCACAATTATTAAGCCTCCATCAACAAAATAAATAGAAATTATTGAATATTCTACTTATACCTAAAATGACATTGGTTTAGGTAATTATATACATGACTACATAATCTTCAATGTTTGATAATTTATACAGACTAAAAAATAAACATGTAGAACTTATAACATGTTTAGGTAGATGTAACATTTTGTTTGAATACTTCTAAACACAATAGCATGATATACATAAATGCAGAAACAGATGAATTGTATGATAGTTTCTTTGAAACAAAAAAGAATCAGAAAATTCAAGCAGCCCATACTCACTCAACCCATAGATCAATATGATAAAGAAACCAATCAAAATTTCAACATCTATTAAAACTTTAAGAGAAATCCTTAAATGACTTCATCACTCTTTTTCATGAAAAACATCTCACCCCTCATACCTCTTTTAAAAAATGTTGACATATAATATTGTTTGCCTCATACTTTTTTTTGGATATAAGCGGATTGTACAAATATAACTAGTTTAGTTATTTTCTATTGCATCAAGATTCCTTTTATCCTAATTACTTCATTTAAGGGCTTACACCTACATAACCTTTCTTTGCTTTTAGGATTTCATTGATCCAATATATGCTAGTTCATATTCATTCCCTTTTGTAGCATGTTGTTTCTTTTGCGCTAAAAAGCATAAATGTAGCATAAGAAAGTTGTTAAGAAGAAGCATGCACCTTTCCCCATACTTGTTGGATAATTATTATCCCTTCCCTATCATACTAATATACTTGAATAAACTATCGAATTATAGATTTAGACATAGTAAAAGAAGAGATGAGTATTCAATTTAGGAGATTGTTCATAAAGTAAGCACAAGGAATCTATAATACTATGGCATCAAGATTTTGTCGTCAATCTCTATCTTACAGTTAACCAAGCACTAAAGGAAGCCTTGGGAATTGATGATTGAGCCTAAACTAGTTCATATCATAGGACTTTAGGAGATTGGTTTCTAAATAGATCCGTGCATAATTTATTGTAAATTTATTGGTGGTATCCCTTAGCCAAGTAACTTTACCTTGCTCATCCTAGTTGGGACATTTTACAAGAATATTAGTTGTAATAGGAGACGCTCCTTTGAAGTTACATCTCTAGTTCTCACCACAAATGATGACCTTTACCTTAGCATACATAAGGATCCTCTGTCTAAATGCAACTAACTCCTCCCTGAGGTGTAGGGTACCCAAATCATACCAGTTATCAAACCAGAACTACATTCACTCGCTATTGCCTAACACATTTTTGAATAAGGAACTCAAATGATCCATAAATCATAACATTTGGATTAAACTCCAATATTTCTCCATAGTAGTTTTCAAACCCTAAAAAGTAGTTCTTAATAAGTAGTATTCATGCATCTATTTAGACTAATGGCCTCCTTGTTATTGAATAATCTTTAAATCTTTTTGGCCAATAGAAGTAACTTCATCTACTGGATTGAAACAATTCCTAAACCTCCCTCCTATTTAAAATAATACATCTTATCACTTAACTTTAGCTCCTTAAGAATTTTCTATTCCCCCTTTCCAAATGCAGTTTTTAATAAGCTTCTCCACTTCCTTAATTAGCCTCTTAGGCAGTAATAGATGTGAGTTCTAGTGGATATAGATATTCCTTAAATTTGAGGAAATCAATTATAATATGTCAATACTAAAGAGGAATTTGTTCTTCCAAGATTAATTTTACCTTAGAAAAAGTGAAAAGATAAGGGGATAAGGACTCCTTTGGCCCTACTAAAGATCCTTAAAGCAAATCCATTCACTAGAATACTAAAGGAGGATGTGGTTACACAAGCTTGGATCCATTTCAAAAATTGTTCAAGGAAACCAAAGGCCAACAAACTATTAATAATGATGCGTCATTCCAATGATTCAAAGGCCTTGGAAAATTCTATTTTCGACGAGCAACTCTAAATCGAGACCCTGATATAGGTTTTAGACCAACATTATATTGTCTCCAATTATTTTTCCACTTATAGATGCTCCTGATAAGGATTGATTAAAGATTATAGAGCTTCTTTCAGACTATTAATCAGAAGTTTTGATATCACCTTATACATTGTATTACAACATAAAATAGGAAGAAAGTCAATCATTGAATTAGGATTCTTCTTCTTTAGAACCAAGAAAATATGAGTCTTATTGAGTTCCCTGAGCATTCTCTTACAGATGAAAACTGTGTCCACACTAAGCTATACGTCTGCTCCTAAGTGTTTAGAAAGAAAAATACATTATAACCATCTGAACCTTAAGATTTGTCAAGGTTTAAGTTGAGGAGAGCATCCTTTATTTCCTTATTAGAGAACGACCTGTAAAGGTTGCCTTTAGAACTTGGTCTAATGGAGAACTTATAAATTAATATAGTTAAATAACAAAGGAGGTATTAAGAGAGCATTGTCCTAATAAAATTCTAAAATATTTGAAAATTATAGCTATATAAGTGTCGATCCTCATCTATCAAAGGAGAAATTATATTCATGTTACTTTGAGCCATAATAGAGTTGAAAAAGACTTAAGAATTATTATCCCCATCCTTAAGCCAATTAAACCTTGCCTTTTATTTAAGAAAAGACTTATGAAACTAGAGAGCTTAGGTGTACTTGTTAAGGCCTAAATTCCTAAGGCCCTTAAATTACAATTGTGAGAACCCTTATAGAAGTCATCTAAGGCTAACCTAAGAGTGTCCGTATCTTTTTTAAGGTTAGTTTTAGTATTAGGACAAATATTCATGTGAAGGGCTTTAATTCCTTGTTTGATTACTTAGAGCTTCCTCATCATTTAGTAAGTTTTACAACCTAATCTTCCCTTCCCTATATCATTATTAACCACTTCCTCAATGCCCTTTAACTTTGAAATAAAATTAAGGAACCTTAAAGGAGCTTTAAAGGTGAAATTTGAGTTAAGATAGAGAATCTCTATAGCGAGTGATATAAACAAAGGGAAGGACCAAAACTGGCAAATCCGTTTGGGAACTGATTTAGCCACTCATTATTAACAAAGGCTCTATCTAGCTTTTTTTCTAATGAACCAATTTCCTTTGTTACCTATTACTTCAATAATTGTCCTTTATAATTTAAATCCATAACCCTTATCTAGTTCACTATTTGACTTAACTCTTAAGTTAGGCTCTTTTGGATCACTTTAGTTCCTTTAGATTCATTTAAATGTAAAACACAATTTAATTCTCCTATTAACATCCAAGCGCTTTGCATGCTTCCACTGATCCTCCTTAGATCCTCCTGTAACTTGGTTCATTGAAAAGACCTCTTTGCAGCTTAAATAATAGACACCCCATTAGAAACAGAAATCGATATAAGACGACCTATGAAGTGAATCAACTGATTTGTCATGCCAATGTTAAATGTAATATTGTAAGCTATCACTATCCTACCATTAAAATGATAGAGAGTAATTGAAAATTTAAGTCTAATTTACACCCGTAAAACTCAAACCTTCACTCAACTTCTCAGGCTTTTTTTAAAAAAAGACCTAGAATGATAGTTTTTTTTTAGGCTTAAATCTTTAACAAATTATTAAAACCCTTTACATTCCAAACCCAAAAAGACATTAGTTAAGGAAATGGGAACTTCCCAATTTAGCTATGCCTATCTTTCTGCTAGACTTTGTTCTAGATGTGGAGGTTACCTTAATGAATTCCTTATCAGAAGGTTCTGGACCCAACTTTTCCAATTGTTAGAAAGATGAAGTTTAGAAGTTTCATGTCCTCCCTCCATAGATACCATGTTCATCACCTTGTCACATTCACTAGAGGGATTTGTTCTTAATGCTATTACCTCCTTCATCTGATTTGGATCCTATCCTTTACTAATTTTTTCCAAAGAAGGAGAAATTTCCTTGGAAATAGCCACTTTTTCCTAGTCAGATTTTAAGTTCCTTGCCCTCTAAAAGGATTCAACTCTAGCTCCTCTTCAATAGCCACACCATCATCTAGAAAGACAGGAACTTGATCGGAATTAACTTCTGCATCTAAGGAGGATACAGCTTCCTAAATTCTCGTAAGTTCATCATACAAGCCTGTACTAAAAGTTTCCTTATTGGTTCTCATCTTTTGGTATGATTAAGCGGCTTCCAAGTGTAAGTTACACGAATTTTTATATTTAACTAATTCACTAACTATATTTTGCTTCAGTATTGATAAAGCCTCAGGGAGCTTCCCCTTTCTGTTAACTTTCATGCAAATCCTGGCATAGCCTATCCTTTCTACCTTTCCAGTTTGAGAGTCTAAACAAAGAGACTTTCCCGGAGAACTAGCTAAAAAGCTTAGCCTTTCAATCGTCTAATATTCCAGCTAAAATTTATAAATATTCACCCACAGTGGAATTAGTTCAACTCTACTTTCATTCTAGGGCACCATTTCTAAAGAATTAAGAGGCTTGTGAATTTTGAATATTAAAGCATCCTATTCAGCGAGCAGCGTTTTTTCCAATCCCAGTTGACTCCGTTTGGAGCTAGCCCAACACTACACCTAGGGAAAGGAGGTATTTTTGGTTAAGAAATATCCTAACAAATAGTTGCCCTAGTTTGGAGTATTTCTAAGGGACCATCAACCTTTAAGCTTTGGTAGTATGTAAGCTTGTCCCTCATTGAATTCCAAGTTTTTATGTTAGTAGATGAATGTTTAATAACCTCAAAACTAGAGGAGTGAATTCTACACTGGAAGTACCCGAGGGGTCCTCCACCAACTTACGAGTCAAGGCGGGGAACTCTTCTATAACTTGAGCTGGACCTTAGATGTCGAGGCAAAACCTCCAACACAACACCAAACAAGCTTATCGTTACCAGAAATGGTAATTGAGACTAAACACAAGGTCAAACCAGTAAATTACCTAAAGAGATGGGACGGCACTTCTCCCTTGAGCTTAATAATTTAAAGTTAATTTACTACGACTTTTAATCATTTTGATAAAATTAAGGGTTTTAAATATAATATATCCTTATATCTTTATTTATTTTGTTTTCTGCTTCTTGTTTTAGATTTCATTTCTGTATTTTTCAAATCAATTTATTCTCTTCATAAAAGGAATGGCACTAATTGTGATACTGGAGCTTCCCATTCTTACTCCTAAGATTTGACTCAACGTAAACCTGAAAGTAGAAAAACAATGTCTTTTCTCTAGTCTATTAGACAAAAAGCGCTTGCATCTCCTGGAGGCTAATTCTAGCATTAGTACGAGTTGACCTCATTAGATGCATATCCGAAGCGATTATACTCTTGTTTACCTTTTTTGTAACAAGAGCCGGGTCTGAATATGTTTGCTTTGCTCTTTTTAATAATATTAACACAGATTATTCATCCAAAAAAGAAGCATAAAGTGTGAACAATTTTTTAAAAAAAAAAGACTTCAAAAAACATATACCCGAGAGTTACCATTTGCTAAGGTAACACTTCCTTATCGTTTGGGGTTTTTATTGTCTCCAAAATTAGTCGGTCTAAGAAGTCATGTTTAAGTCCCAGTGCAATAGACGAAGAAAAAGAGACTGAACCAAATGATAAACCTGCCAGCGAATGAAGCTAACAGAATCTGCTATTCCACCTTGTCGAAATATCAAAGCAGAGCCTGGTAACATACAAAAGTAACTTGAGCTGGATAAATATTCTGCAAATGCCTACTATCAAGACCCTGCTGACTATTCACTATGGTATACACAGTTATCCTTCAGGCTTTAGACCAAGAAGAACAAAGTAGTAAATGCTGCATCTCCAGCCGAAGTCATTCAATCCATGTAATTTATGTCTATCTCAATCTGTAGGTCTCACTTGAAATCAAAGCAACGTTCATAAACGCAAGACAGTTGACAAATGCTAGTTTATGTCACAAGGATATTGTACAGCCTAATTCCTTGGCCGCGGCGTCAAGAAATTGAATTGGCATTTCTCTTGCAAGTCGGCTATGAGCTTCCCAATTTAAGCATTTCTCTATGTCAGCTTTCCAGTCAATGACGTCTATGTTAAAGTACTGATAAGGACCATGAATGCCATTTATTTCTACTTGTTTACAAGTAGAATTAAAAGAAACAGTATGCAAAATCCCACGAAGAACTGACGTGCTTAGAGTGCGAACATGTGCACTTGAATGGCAAAGACATTGGATGGTAGCAGGTAGACGGCACTGCAAGCAATCGCACAAAAATGAATCGGTAACTATTAATGTTTTTTCTCCTTTCAATAATCAGGAATATGTGCATTTTAATGCCTACATGACATATGCATACTCCTACATGCAAAAGGCCATGATTATATGCATGCTGTTCATGTGGACATTAAAACTTTTTCATTAAATGAGAGGGGAATACATCAAGTAATGGATTCTTACTTTCAACAAGTTCGAAAGGCCATCAGCCACAGCAAATCCAGATTCTCCCCACTCCAGCACTGGTTGAACCGCCCTTGCTGTAGCTTCTAGTAGCTGATAAAGAGCAACAAAAATATTAATTAACCAAACATCAATTACACAATCATCAGTGTTCCAGAAAGTTTGATCAATCTCTGAGTTATTCACTGGCAACTAAGATATAAAAGGTGATATCGAGCAAAAGGCATTGAGAACACGGGGTTGGAGAAAACCAATGAGAACACTGAATGCACTGGTCACTATTTCTCAAAGAGTGAGTTCTACCTCTAGCTGTGGTAAAGTGCAAGCTTCACCATCAACAAGCATCCCATCTGTTGCTCGAAGAAGTAAATCAGATGCGCTTGCCAAAATTAATAATGATTCGGAAGTATCATGGTTTCTCATTAACTCCACAATTAGTTTGACAATTCGTTGGTTGATTCTCCACATCTTCTGACCTTGATCATCATCTTTGGCAATCCAAGGTTGCAACTCCCTTTCCGCCTGACAAGCACACAAGGTCATGAAAGTGACTAGAAATTAAAGCAATAAATTACTGAGGAAAACCAAGTAATAATTAGAAAGAAGATACAGAAAAAGGAAACAATAACTCATCCATCCTTGGGTGATCAATCATTTAAAACTTCAATATCATTTGTTCCACATCGTTTTCTTGATTCCCCAATTTTTCAGATATAGGGTCTCCAATGGCAAAAATAGGTGGTATCAGAGTTAGCAGCGATATATGAAATAGGCAATATAAATCATGCCAAGTTGAACAATTTAGACCTGAAGAACGATGGCTGTAGTTGCTTTTGTTGGCGATGCTGATACGACATTGCATAGTGCATCAACAACCTAGTCACAACCCAATGAGAATATCAGGACACTTTCAGGGAAAAGAGCATCCAAATATCAGAAGTTGCTATAATAGATTTTACTCGCACACAAGTAAAATGTACAGCACCGTTCGCGTATAATCAGTATGTTGTGGTTGATATATGATCTCCTTCTAAGCCTCACCTAACAGCTTAAGTTTTCTAGTTAAACAATTCCTTTTGGCATGGTGTCAAAATCTTCTTGACCAAAAGTTTCTGAAGGATAGGATACTACTGTACTCAGGAAAAGTTAAAGAGCATAGAGAAGCATGTAGTCAAATTGGAGAAAAAGCAGTGCTGAATGCTGATAAAAAGCAACTCAAAGGAGTTCATTTAAAAGAATAGCCACCTAATATTAATTAGTAGACAGGAATTCCATTAGAAACTTTCTTTAGTACCTTGGTTCATATAGTTGCCATGTTCCTTCGATTAAGCTCCTACTTTTGCAATCTTAGCTTTTGCCTGTATAGGCTAATCTATGAAGGGCGTATTGACTAATTTTCAGAATAGTCTATTTTTTAACCTAGTATTGTGTGAAGTGAAGTAAATAAGAGAGTATAGAGAAAGAGGACTGTGAGATTAATGTTATTCGATCATAATTCCAACATTGGTGAACACAAAGATCACAATGATAAATTACTCAACTAATATATTTATAATAGCAAGGCAGTATTCCATTTTAAATTCATAGAATATTCATATATAGCCCCCGAAACCATACGATAATGGCAGAGATAAAGAGGAAATGATTCAAAAGTAAAGCCAACACTTACTGAAACAAGGCTAAAAGATATCAGAATGCATCATTAATTAGATTCAACTCTTCTATTTTTAAGATTAGGGTAATAAAGGTTAACAGGATACACATAGTATTCCTACATAGACTATACATAATAGTAATATTAAATCATATCGAATCTCTCATATCTTCAATAGTTAGTTTATATAACAATAGAGATAGATAAAGCAGTTATCATGTTCATCTGATGGTAGCTTACCTGTCGCCATCCTTGTTGAGCAGAAGTGCTTTCAGCACTAGGTTGAATTTCTGGTGCAGCAATTAATTTGTGCCACAGCAGTGAGACAACTGAGAAACATAATTCTTGTTTCTCTGCAAACACTGACCTTAAAAGAACTTGTGCCTTGCAATTAAAACCAAGGTGCCTATCCATCGTTAAAAAATTGGCCAAATCGGAAGCATCTAAAGGGAAACCTGCAATTCCTTTTCCCAAGTTACTTCCTGATCGTTCTTCTGAATATGAAGTTCCCTCATATTTATGCTTCTTTTCTGAAGTTGACAATTGTTTACACTGCAGAATAGATGATTGGCCTGAATCAAGGCAGCCATTGCTCATGGGTTTAATCTGCTCTTTTACCTCAGAGACCCTAAAAGAGTCCTTCAAATCTGGTGCATGCAAATTTGCTTCTAATGGCTCAGCCTTGTTAACTATCGATGCAACAGTCTTGCTATGGAAATCTATGAGGTTATATAGTGAAGATGCTCTGCTGTAAATTTCATTGTCCCACTTGCAGCGCATCAGAATGGATAGAGCACACATGCAAGCCTTGGACCTCCTGAATAGTTCAGAAACATGAGCTGCAACCATAGCTGCAGCTACTATCTCATTTGAACTATAACTCCATGACGTACCAATGGAAGATGGTTTCAGAGAAAAAAGTGCCTCCAAAATTGCCAATATTCTGTGTGTGTGATGAATTGCACTGTCAATACTGCTTCTAATGTCACTAGTAGATCCATTTATTCTTGCAGGCCTAGCTAGAGTTTTTCCATCTTTAGAACTGGAATGATTATTTCCTCTTGAAATGAAAGGGAATAACTGTAGCTCACAAGCAAGGGCACATACAGCAGCCAAAACATAAGAATCAAAGGCTGCAACTGGACCTTGTTTTCTCAATTTTTTGGATCTCACATTAATTTGCACTTTGGATGTCAACTGTAAATCTTCAGTGCTATCATCAGATGGATAACTTTCTTCAACCCTTGGTCTCTTCTTCCTATTGGACTGAGCTTCATGACTAACACACACAGTTAACACAACAAAAAGAAGGCGTGAAGCAAGCTCCACAGAAGCACATGACTCCAAAAAGAGAGAATGGACCATAGTACGAAGCTCTGCCACTGCAAGGTTTTTGGAGGAAGACCCTATGCTAGACAGGTATTTTGCTTTTCTTGTTTGCTCTCTAGAAGAATCAGGTGGAAAAGTTCTCTGGAGAATTGCCTCCACAGTGGCAACAAATATTTTCATGAGGCATGCTTCAGATGGACTTCCACGAGGAAGATATTCAAGGACCTTAAGGAGAGGTATATACAGATTCCAGGATAAAACTGGGGGCTGCAATGGAGTTGCGACTATAATTTCGGGAAGATCAACTGCAGAGGAACCTACAGGAATGAGGCCATAAGCTGCTTCCCATATAGTACATATTCTCCATTCAACCTCTGGACCATGAGCACAAAGCATAGAAGCAATCCCCTGGGCAGTTGCTTCTATAGTTGCTTCAGCTGCAGGCACCTCAATCTGTTCATAATAAATTTTTTGGATAAATACAGTTCAACAGAGAATATCTAATGTTCTAAATCAATAAGGTAGCAAATGCTTAACCAGAGAGTATACAATTCAAAAAGAAAAGTAACATTATAAAAACAAAACCCAAAAAATAGGAGCAGAACTGTAAGGTAATGACTTTAGTTTCACTTCATGTTTTAAAAAGATCTATGTACTTCACCCATACTTGGATGTAAACTATAAATCTAGCACAAAAAGTCCCTTATTGACTGAAAGTAAACCAGAACAGATTGGTTTATTAAACAATGATGCTTAGGGTACCTGCTGCTTGTAGCTTGAAATATAGCCACCAAAAGGTTCGTGTTGAACCTTAACTCCCTCAACTTGGCTGAGTGGGGGAAAGAGCAACACAGGCTGAGATAGGATGCGAAACAGTAATGCTGCAGCTGCATCAGCAGCTATACCTGCTCTCATAGACATAGCAGTCCCTATTGCACGTAAAAAGTGCAGGTGCATCCAGTTCCTCGGAAGCTACATCATCAGACACAAAGGAACTCAGGCAAATGAATCAAACAATCTGAAGAGTAGATTTCCAAATTGATAAATTATGTTGTATATGATGGTTTGAGTAAATAATGTTCTTTCTGATTAGATATCACCATAGCATTTGACATTATGGTTCATGACATACTTATATGTCATTGCTGCAGGTTTCAAAATTTTGGCACAAGAAGAATTCAACATAATCTCAGGGCCTGTCAATTGTAAAACCTCTTACATCATGTCAACAAAAAAAATCAACCTAAAAGCTTCAACTCATGGATGAGGCTCTGGAAATGATTCAAATACTTGTTTAATAAAAAAAAGGAAACATTTGAGGCCTGTCAAGAAAAAATCTGAGGAAGGCATGCACATGTTGGAACAAGGCCAGAAGAAAACTATTAACAGTAAAAGGTATGTAAAATTTCTTTGCTAAGCAGTGCAAACCATCCAACTTACCCTAATGCCAGAGGCATAATCTTCAGCAGCTCGAAGGAGTTCTACAAGTTGTACAGCAGCATCAAGTGCATCTGGGGCCCAGGATGGTGGTGCTTCCAAAAGTCCAAGAAGAAGTCGTTGAGTGGCACTTGGTGTTGCAAAGGCATAATACCTGCATAAGTACAAAACAAGTTCTCTAGTAAGATGATACTTTAATTTAGTGCATTTCAAGAATTGCGGAAAGAGCATTTATAATGATAATAAAAACCTCTTTCCCAACACCTACAGTGGACAACATCATTTCTACTGTTCTTTTACATACTAAGATGAATCTCCACAAAGGTGTTCGCTTAGTATATGAAGTTAGAAAAATTGTATTTGGAAGATGATATGAGTCTTCTAAACTGTAACACAAAGAAGTTTTCAAGCTTAGAATATAACAGTGGTAGATTTACCTATGAAATAAGCGTGCATATGGCTCAAGAGCTGGTAAACCAGCAACTAGATGTTCATCCAAAGCTGTTGTTGGAGGAGGGAGTAAAAGTGCGGGAACAGCAAGTGCGGTTAATGTTGCAGTCTCGTAGCGAGCAACTTCATCATCACATACACTTAATATAACCCCAGCCCCATTTGCCACTGCCCATCTTGGTGTTGAGGGCATAAGCTGAGGATGCTTTCCAGATCCACGTGAAGAAGCTAAATGAAATGAAACAGACGAGGATTGACATTAATATTTGTCTGTGCACAAACTACTGCATTGTCTACTTGCCATGACATCAATACTTATCATAATCAAGGAAAGACAAGATGTAATTTCATTTTTATTTTACATTTTAACACTAGCAACCGTGTATTCAAAGAAAACTACATCTGAACCAATACAGTGGTGGAAGAATAATGATAAACTGATAGGAAAAGGAAAGTATGTATGATCGCTGATCATATGCTTTTTTCCTGTGATCATCAACATCAAATGATGGAACCAATTAAATAGAAAAAGTAACATGATCTGAAAGAATATACCCACCACATGCACACAAATTTACTCCAGATGGGGGAGAAGCCCAAAAACAAAACAAACAAACTTATCCAGATAGTTTATCAAAAATTAATCAAGTTCCTCAAGGTGATATCTTTCCAAATTTCTCTAAATGACATTTAATCTGCAACTTGACAGAAGAAAATTAGAAGTTATATTTAGAAAACTAACAAGTTGTTGGTGGCCTGAGCTCTCCTGCTGCATATTTTCCCATGACACCACTACACCTGAAATAAATGGAAAAAGTGTAAGCTGCTAATATCTAAGAATCGAATTTTAAAGAAGAAATGAGAGCAGACCATACTAGAACTAGAGAAAATTAGCTATTCTGCATACTCGAATCTCTAAACAATCGATCCAACAAAGTTAATACAGCTGCCAATAAAGTGCATTGCATTAAGGCACATTCTATGTGGACCAATAATTAGCACAAATAGGCAAAAGGAAAGTAAACCAAATTGCTGGTACAGCAAGTAGTTGATGACATTATGCATTATATATGTTATGCAAATAGAACTCGAACCAACCCTTCAACAGAAATGTTTGGAATTGCTGATGGAATTGTAAGAGCAAGAAAGACGATTAATTATCATGCTGTGATGATGTAATTGTTGCTAATATTGACTTATATGTTAGGCTGACAGATCACTTTAGCAAGTATTACTCAGCATACGTGTTCAACCAGGCATTAGTCATCAGGTTCTTCACGTATTTAGTAAAAAGTTGATCATGAGTTCATTGTATTGCATATATCGAAATATACATCCATCTCACTTATATTCGCCCACAATAATTATTCATAATGAAGCAGTCAAGATAGTAACTTCAAAATTGTATATTCTCGACAATATATGTCAGATTAGGTAATGTTAGCAGGCAGACAATTGCTATTGCCCTACTCAACAAGGATAGCATTCAACAAGACAGCCGGTGTACCACACTGGCCAAGAAACTCAAATGTAGTAGAAGAGAGAAGCAAGAAAAAATTTCCTCAATTATTTACTGAGTAGTTTGGTCCCACTTCTGTCTTTTATTTTATTGATATAGTTTTTATTTTTCATTTTTTAATTTTGGTATTTTCTTAAACAAAAAAACTTATTTGGTTTATATCAATGTAGTTATACTTTTGTTAATAATAATAATAAAATTATAAATAAAAATCAGAGATAAATTAAATTTAAGTTTAATCTCATATAATTTTTGCTAATAAATAGTAATAATAAATTCATCATATCTTATTAAAATTGAATAATTAAATATGAAATTTGTAAATTTAAAATTATTTTAATATATATTAATTTTCAAAATTAATATTATTATTTAAGATTAGAATATTTAACTTTTAGGATTTTGATTTAATAAATAAATATTTTTTAAATTCTAAATTTATGAATTTTAAAGATATATTTATTAGACAATGACCAAACTTGATAATCAATAATTAATAATCAAATAATATTGATTTAGTTACTAATAAATTCACCTTACAAAAAAACAAAAATAAAAACCATGGTTTTCATAAGTTACTGAATTTAATAGACAAGCCCTCAATGTGCCATCTTTTTCTTACAATTAAGGTAGTACCTGGATGACTACAATGTTTAGTCCTTTATAAATCAAAAGACGAGCAATTATTCAGAAGAATAATATGGACTTACCAACGGAAGTAGTCACTTCGGATGCCCAGAGGTGCAGCAAGCAATATATCAGTAATCCAGGGAGAAAGAGGCCGCAAAGGTTTTCTCTCCTGTTGTGACTGTGGTATGCAGCTGGATTCGAAATCAGTTGAGCCACCACTACTACTACTACTAATTCTTCTCTCCATTTCACCGTTCTGTTGTTCCATCTTGTATATTGGGCGATTGTAATGAGTTAAAATTCGCAAAATTTCTCCACATGCCAGAGCCCATTGCTCAGAATATTCATTCTGAAAAATAAAATTTAAAAATTACCAACCTCCACGTTTCTTGCTGGACTAGCAAAGCAACAACATCATGTAACCAAAAATGATACAATACAATAAGAAGGAAGGAGAAAACACAAAGCGAGAGAGAGAGGAGGAAGGAAGAGATGGCTTTGAAAATTAGCTTATTTCTTCACTCAAACATACCTGACTATCAGGGCAAACTAAGGATATGAAAGAAGCAAATGGAGGATTGATCTTGTCATACACCAATGTACCATCTATAATACACGAAATAATCTGAAATACGACAGCATGCCCATGCTCTGGGTGATGGAGGACAAAAGTAGCTGAAAATTGGTAAGACAAGTGAAGCAGTTATTACTCATCTATAAGAATATTCTAGTGAAAATCCTACAAAATACTGTCCATTGTCTTAGAAACAATTACCCAAAACATCATCAAACAGACGCTTCTCTTGCGATGGATAACGATTACGAATAAGCTGTCAAAACAATAATCATGTTAGTGTGCATGTTGGAAACACTGCATAAGAAATTTTGAGAAAAATTTAGGATAAGGTAATTTTTACATAATAAAAGATTACCTCTGCAATATCATCAGGGAATTGTTCTGATGTAAATTGCCCAAAATACTCAACGTAGGCGGTAATTTGTTCCTGTTCAGTTGGGAAAACATAAACAAGAGTACATGTTGAAACTCAAAAACTTTCAATCGAAAACAAAACCACTGCCTAGCAGAATAACGAGAAACTTAACCTGAAAAGTGCAAGTATAAAGAACGAAAGCTTCCCCTAGCCTAGTAACTATTTACCATTCTCTCAAGAAATCATTCAACTCAAAAAGTTTAAACTAGTGGGTGAAACTCAGTAAATGATTCCATCTCATTCCTATTACGTCCCACACAAAACGTATGGAAAATTTACAACAAACCACAAATCGACGAGAAATGAGGATGGCACAACTTGACCTTCAGACCTCCCAGCTATAAAACCTTGGATACCATGTCAGGAAACCATTCCAAAAGCTTAAAATTTTGGGTAAAGGTTCGGAAATGGTTCAATTACCAGTCCAACAAACCCCAAATAATACATGCTTATGAAGGAGCAAAAGCTCAGGAAGATCTTCAGCTCCAAACATAACCTTTTCATAACAGCCAATTTACTGAATGTAAAACTTTCAAGAGATACTAATCTAAAAGTTCCCATCATCCCAAAAATCACTTTCCAAGAATGAAAACATCTAAATAACAACGAAGCGAGAAGTAGTGGCATTGAACATAAAGATTTTGCATCTTAAGAAGCCACAGTTCCTTCTCTCAGAAACAGCTACGGTATAAGCAACTTAATGCAAGCAGTTCTATATACACACCTCAAAACATTAGGTCCAATTTTTACTTGTAGATTTTAAAGAATTTACTCATTGGAGATTTCTGAGTTTCTGTCATGACTTATGAAGAAAAGAAAGGTCCAACTAATGGTAGCTTGACTTACAAAAGAACCTCTAAAGAATCCTTAAATCCAATATCAACGTTCCTAGGAAACAACCCGGTAGTTAATGACATAAAATCTAAATCTTAATGGCAATCCAGTCTGAAAGAGGAAAGAACCCATGGGCAACACAAAAGGGCTAATACATACAGAGTTGGCTCATTGAACTTATGTTCAAAGACACAATGTCAAGAAAGAGTTTCCTGAACACAAACCCTCTAGTCTAGATTCTGCTTGAAAACCCCAATTGCTATTGGTCCTTCCACATGAAATATAACTATCACAATGGGGATTATTCCAGAAGGAAACATAACCAGATCATTCTCTAGCAAGCTTGAAAGATTCGCTACAAGACACGAGCGTTACTGATCCTTCTAAGTAAATATACTGATTACATTAGGTAGATCTTTACAGAATAATATGCATTATCTTCCTGATTAAATTTGCCAGTGCAACATGAAACATGAAGGGAAAATAGGCTAGGCATAAAGCATAAAGCATGAGGGCTCGTAAGTGGGAGCCATAGGCTTCATAATAAGATTCCTTATTTTTGTATTTCCATTTGGACATGCCTGCCATTACATTCCACCATACTTTAAATCTGATAACAATGCATAAAGTTTGGTCACAAATCACAAGCCACCTCAAGTTAGGTAATGCATATCATTTGGATGCGTTAGACTTTATTGCTTGTTCAAAAGTCCCTGCCCAGATTTTAGCTTCCTAAGCACGCAATACTTCTCTTAAGAGTAAAGCAGATGCAAATTCTTTCCCATATGCAAACATTAATAGCTTTTTTATACCAAGTTGTTTTCTTCCTTAATTTTTCAACGGGAAATCTAGTTAACAGTAAAAGTAAAATTTCCTAAAATTCTTGAAAGAAGATTTTTTCGTGTTCTGGTGGTGAGACAAATTATCTACGGTCAAAAATGTATCCAAAAAGATGTGAAGTCTACTAGGAAAAAATCCCAGAAAGTTCCAACTAATAAAATATCTACAATCATAAGACCGTGAACGAAATGTAAAACACAGTACAATAGCTTGCACATCATGCAATGAAAATATGAAATTAAGCAAAAAGATATACTATGCATTATTGACAACATTTCCCTGCACTGATTTCCCTAGAAGTAATGGACTAGTCTTTGAGATATGAAACTAAATTTAGGCTTTGATTCAATAAATATTACTTCATATCAACAGTTAAGATGCAAGCATCGACTCTCTGAAGGCTACATAACATATTTGCATATTCACCAATAAAGTGACGCAGAACTTATCCTAAGCTTCATAGATAAAGGAAAGATTATGACATGAACATAAAAACCAACAATGATAAAGGCAAATTTTAAAGCATGCTAACAAATTAAGAGACAAACATAATTATATGTGAAATTAAGAAAGATAAATGAAAACCGAGAAGTTGTCAAACCTTTCTTTGTTGGGCATCTTGAGGGGGAGGCCAGAACAACGAAGAGAATTGGAGACCATCAATCCATCTCACGGAAGAACTAGCCATATAGATGGTTATGTGGGAAGAAACGAAGAAAAAGAAAAAGGAAGGGTAACCACAATCTTCCCTTCCAACAGCTACCAATCAAGAATCAATATATCGTAATTCAACATTCCATCCTGCTTACTGCCAGAGAACTGAGCTTGACTTCCAGCTATAGATTGCAAAAATGACGATTATACTTCTCCTAGAGAGAAACTTATCTAGCTATGTTGGTCTCGGAGCTTCAAATCTATGCTTCCGTACACTTTCAAACTTCAAAATCAGTTAGCTTTTTGTGCCAATTGTCACCGGGATATACCGCTCTGCGAAGATAGAACTAAGAATGATGTACAGTTCATAACTGGAGTTGAACAAAACAAAGACTTGCAGGTTAAAGCACTCCAGAATATACAAGATTTACAGGAGAAAGTTCAAAAAAAAAAAAAAGCTTATGCCCTTTCTGAGGAACCCAAAAAGGAGGAAAAAAATAAACAGAGAGAATATGATCTCCGCCAGACAGACGTAATTTCTTGGTACCGGAGAAGCCAATGTATGAACAAGGATTGATTTTATTTCCGACTTAGCCATAAGGGAGGAATCTTTGAAAGAGGCGAAAAATGAATCAGAAACCATGAAACTGACCACAAATAACGCTGGGAAAAGTATACCATTCCAGAAAAAAAAAAACTGATATCTAAAATCATATAGTTATTTTGCCTTAAAATTTGAAAAACAAATACCTGATTTGCTGGGTTAGAGATTTGAGTCCACCTTAATTTGATTTGCAGACTTGCCTTCGGATATTTGTTTGTCTGAGTGATATTGGTACGATACAACCGTTGCTTTCTTTGTTGTACCTTTTCTTATTAAAGCTTGAAATTGTTGTAATTACAAGGAAAAAAGAAAAATTGAAGAGGCACAAGTAAGGAGGTTTGGCTTTGTGATATAGAGCGAGAGAGCACTGAGCAGAGAGGGGATCTTTTTGTGGTCTCTCATCTTAGATAGCCAAGCAGACGTGGCAATGATATTTTCCTCTCACCTCAGAGGCCCACGTCATGTCCATTAACACAACATGCGGATTCATGGGCATGTCTAAATGCCAAGACATACATCAGATGTACATCAAATCATGCATTGTAGCGACGTTATAACAATCTCGTTATTTCATTGGTAGAGGAAAGAGTGAGTGGTGAAACGCGTAAACTAATGTTAAGAGAATAATACTACTTGAAAAGCCATTTAAGGTAATCACTGATTAGCTATTTTATGGCGGATTTGTTTAAATAAATTTCAAGGACAAAGATTGCCGTATCCATTTAACGTAGTCACATTATTAATTAATAAGATATAATAAAACTCGTTTAAATAATTTTATAATTTCTAAACTTTTGTTGAAAAATAATAACGACACATAAATATTATGCATAAATTAATTAAATGTTGATAATCTAATTATTTAATTTAACTTTTAAATTTGATTTAATTCAATAATTTATTAAAATTATATGAAATTATTTGTTAATTAATTCAAATCAACTTTAATGGTTGAATTATCTCATCTTATTAACAATATTTACTTAATCAAATTGCAATATTCATATCACATAAATATTTATATAAAATTGAAAACTAAAAATTCAAAAAAAAATTAAATGAAAAGGAAACCTCATCTCTTTTTCCTAATTCGTAATTTATTTCTAACAAAGTTGTTTTATTATCCAAATATATATTATTCAATACATCAGCCAAGCTCTTGCATCCTCTCAGGTTTGTATACAATAACAAAATTATGCTTTTTAAATAATATTCACTCAAAATTTTCCTATTCGCACAATTTGGTATTAGTTCATACTCAAAAAGTAAGATAATCATTTAGAGTGCATAATCATACTAAACTAGATCAGAAGGTCAAAGCACTTGGGAGGTGTCTTTCTTCTTTCTTGATTAAGATAAGAAATGCTCCTAAAGTTATCAGTATGATAATTTACCAAAAAAAAAGTTATCAGTATGATTGACCAATCTACTACTAACGAGTTCAAACGAAGTGGAATCCACAGCAGCAGATGGTGCAAATAAAGTCTTAAGTTGAGTTGAGCCCGACTAAGAAAACAGGGGCACTTTTTTATTATTCTAAGAACAGGCGAGGGTGATCAGCGTTACTGCCGGTTGACTTCTGTTTAGTGGAGCAACAATTGACAGCCACTTCGGTGAGAAAAGGGACGACTTTACGATGAATTCCGAATTTTTTACATGTAAATCTTTAAATACATTTAAGACAAATATTATATATTTGTTGGGCACTTTCAATTCTATGTTCCTAAGGTGCTTACTCATAGATTTCGATGTTAAGCATAAACCACTTTCTCCCTGTAACATAATTAACCAAGGAACTTGGGCACGGGTTTGGAGTATATATAAGTTATATGTTTGTTTCTATTTTTATTTTTAAATACAATAAAAATATTTTTTTAGTTTTGGTTTTTTTCAGTTTTTCAAAATTATGAAAATTATAAAAGTAATTTTTGTTTTTTGTTTATGTTTTTTCATAAGTTGATTTACTATCAACCAAATATATATTATTTAATTGTTTAAAATATTCATTATTAACAAGAACTATGAATAATTTAATTTAATATTATATATTTAATTAACTAAATTCATTATTAATACGTATTGTGAATGATTTAATTTTACTTAATAACTTTATTGAATTTTATAATTAAATTGAATAAATTTAATTTAAGATTATTAATAAATATCATTAAATTTAAAATATCTTCAAAATATATAAATTTCAAATAAATTTTGATTTAAGAGTTAAAATATATTTAAAATAAATATTAATTTATAAATAGAAAGTTATTTTTAAATTATTTATTTTAATAAAATAAAATACAAAGAGAGTAAAATATATTTATTTGATTAAAAATAATTTATCTTTAAGTTTTATCTAATAGGTAATCATTATTAACGAAAAAATATAACAACATTGACATTAACAACTAAACAAGTTTTTGTTTTTGTTTTTGATTGAAAGAAAAACATAAATGGAAAAAATAATAAGAGAACTAAAAACCACACACAAAAATAGAAAAGTCAACGTATAAGTGCATAAGGCTTCCCGCTATGCGGGGGTCTAAGGAGAATCATAATATACGCAACCTTCTCTTTGTATTTTTACAAAGAAACTATTTTCATAACTTAAACCTGTGACCTTACGGTCACAAAGTCGAAACTAAACAACCCTTTAGTTACCAAGTGTATTCCCAAGGATTATATTGAGAGGTGTAACCACTACGCGAGTTGGGGACAAGGAATAAAAACTCTTATTTCGTAAGATAAATTATATTAAATATAATAAACTATAAAAATGTTAAACATATCTCAACTTTTATTTTATAATATATGTTGCGGATAGAAAATGTGTGCAATTAGATTTTTAATTAGTAAATAATATTTAAGTATGTTATCATGATATTTGTAACTGTCTAGACCACCCGCTCATAGATATTGTTCACTTTGGGTTGCCTCTCGGGCCAAACTCCTCAAGGTTTTGCTCTTCCCACTCCTGGAAAAACACGTCTTAGGAAGAGAGGTGTCCATACCCTTATAAGGCGTACTTCGTTCTCCTCTCTAACCGATGTGGGATCTTACACTCTCTACCCTCCTTAGGGCTCAGTCTAGCTGGCACATCGAGTCGGGTACTGGCTCTAATACTATTTGTAACTGCCCAAACCACCTGCCTACAAATATTGTCTGCTTTGAGTTGCCTCTCGGACCAAGCCCCTCACGGTTTTGCTCTTTTCACCTTGGGAAAACGCGTTTTAAGGGGAGAGGTGTCCATATGCTTATAAAACGTACTTCAAAGCCCTCACGGTTTTGCTCTTCTCACCCTTGGAAAGACGCGTTTATGAGGGAGACATATCCATACCCTTATAAGGCATACTTCGTTTCCCTCTCTATCCGATGTGGGATCTCACAATATTTCTTTAAAAAATTTGTAATTTTTAACAATAATCTAATGCACCATCATTAAAATGTTGAAAATATTTCATGAGAAGATTATTTTTATAATTTTATAAAAGTTGAAATTATGGAAAATCATTAAAAAATTCACACTACATCAAATTTTCTATGATGTCACGCCTAAAAATGTATTCCATACATGATGCTAAATTTCATTTGAACAGTATTAAGTTATATATTAGTTATAGCAAGATATATAAATATATATTTTCATTAGTTAAAATATTTATTTTTCAAAATAAATGTTAAAGATAAATTGTTAAAAGATAAAAAATGCTTGAAATAATTTACCTTATTTTACATTACCAAGTTTGATTACAACGTAAGTTTCATATGGTTTACCCAAATGGACATTTTGTGAAGAAAACACTCTCCATAATAAGTCATTAGTTATTTCATATATCTTGATGAAATAAATAAGATATTTTGTGATGAAAACATTCTCTATAATAAGTGATTAGTTATTTCATATATCATGATGAAATAAATAAGTTCTATAATTTACAATTAGAATAACTTATTTTTTACTAATTGACTTTAGAGGTGAAGGTCTTTTCAAGAGAAAAATTCAATTGTTACAATTGACACATCTCTATATTAAATGACACGAATGGTTAAGTTTGATGTTATCCGTAAAACTACAACTTACAATTTGATCTTCAGTCGACCATTAATCTAGATAATTAGGGTCGTATTGTCTCCTTATTAATTGTTTATGAAGTTCCTAATTGACAATAGAGTGGGAGAGGTACAAGAAGACTAACATGTGTCTACATAATGTCACGTGGTTTCGTTAAAACACAAAAACTTACCACGAATAAATTAATATTAACGAAAATGATGATTGAGATCCAAAGAGATTAATTTGAGAAAAGCCTGTGGAACAAGTTGTATAAATATAATTTGGGAGCAACACTTAAAGATGGTTAAAGTTGGTGGAGGGCTAATAATGAACAACAACATGTGTTCGTGAGGGAACATAATCATGTTTGTGTTGAGGGGTAGAAATGAAAGACTATAGGTGTTCATCATTATTAGG
>JAOTAX010000196.1:12789933-12800170 GCA_025629825.1 Erythroxylum guanchezii | reverse complement strand
TATTCTTGTTGTTTTATACAAGTACTCAGAAGCAAATTGCAATACTTCGTAAAACTGTTATTCAATAGTTCTGAAAAGGCAAGTTTTGAAAAGAAGTTTTGAAAAGGGGATTGTACTCAAAAAAAGGATACACAATTCAACCCCCCCTTTTTGTGCGTTTTGTATATCGAATATTAAATCTATATTAACGTGTGATTTACTTCAATAATTCTGGTTTTCCTTTCTCTACCAACTAAAAAATCTTCATATCATCAACATTTGGATCATTACTAACTCCTACACAACTATTGGGAGCTTCATCTATGTCTTTAAATGTCTCAATTAGTAATCTATTTATATTATCATGTATAGACCTGCCATCAAATTCATTATCATCATCCACATCCATATTTGTGTTAATTAATCCTTCGTAATTAAATTCACAATTATCATATCCTGAAGTAAATCCATCAACAACCAAATGATCATATATAATATTTCTTGTATACCAATAATAATTGCAACACTTCTTGCATATACAAGAAATAACATTCCTGTTAACCACCTTAGAAAAAAAACCTTTTTAGGAAAATGATAAACTACATTAATATATTCATCACTATATCTACGAAAAGTCATCCAATGCCTATCTCTCTTTTCTATGGATAACTTACTATTCATCAAAGTAACATATACAACATGGAATATGTTAACAACTAAGATTGAGAAACATTACATATACAATTTATTAAAAATATATAAGTGCAATGTGATAATCTTATAATGTTTTATGATGCCTAATACATAATTATAAAATTTTCATTATGACATAATAAACTGATTTGAATTGCCAGTAAATTGTCTAGAAAAAATATACCTTAAGTATGCCAATAGTAGTAAGCTTCTCAAGTATGGTTTTTACTTCAGTTAGATGTTTCCAAATGCTTCAGTAATAACTCTATAATCTACAATTAGAAAAAAACACATGGACAATAAACTTATATATTATTGTTATCATGAAACTAACAACTTATATCAACAATTACATCCTCTCCATATACATCTTCTAGCCCAACACCAATATTTACTCCATCACCTAAGCCATCACTTACATTATCCTAGCAAGTAATTTGCAATATTTTAGGAGCTATGTTAGGTTCATCTAATTGTGTCTCACATACACACCTACCATCCTATAGTTTTTCATCATATTCATTATCCTTTTACAACTTGATTCAATAAGTCTTAATGAGTTACTGAAATTGAATTCCACAACATTGTAATGTGCTCCATTAACTTTTTTATTCCTCAGTTTTATCCCTATCTCAAATATCTACTTATAACTAGCAAGTTCTATGTTCACCTTATCAAATATATTGATTGAACATCCTTCGCAACTTAAATCACAACCTAATTTAAACCCATAACATAAAATAGTCTTATACTTCCATAATTAGTAACTGTGGTCCTTGAAACACATATGATACATGCATTAATCAAAACAAAATGAAGTAAATGATGTAGAATAATAACAAAAACAATTATATGTATAAACTAAAATAAAAGATATAATCAAGTGTTCCTCTCACTATAATGCACTTTGGTTTGATAATTTTTCTCATAAAAGATGTTTCTATACCTAAATGAGATGATTGTTTTGACTCCCATCTTCTCTCAACTATAGCAACTTTGCCAAAACAAAGGTTGATATATATTTAAGCTTTCCCAATGCTAATGAAAGTTATAAATCAATAAAAAACATAGATTGAATTTGATGAACATGGTGCATATGTAAGACATTATCTATACTTTACATAAATTAATTATCTAATGAAGGTCTAAATGACTATTTCTTGGATGTACGTTCCTTATTTGTTATTTCTAATAACACCCTAACAACTTATCAATGTTACTGAAGCACCAAACACACTATAATACGTCATCTTACTGTTACAAAATGGGATTTGAATGAAAATTTGGATTTATTCAAGATGCAGGAAAAAAAAGGCTAGAATGGAAGAAAGAAGTTAAATTCTAACTAGAACTTATGTCCTCTATATATATATAATATCATCATTCAATTTGTAGACTTTTCGTTTGATTACTTAAAATAACATGAAAGAGGACAACACTACTTCTACTGAAATTATTATAGAATTAAAAATGCTTCAATATAGTATATACCAATTAACTATATCTTATTGGGACTTTTTGCATCATACAATAAGGGGAGATACCATAATAAGAAGGTTATTATTTCCATTTTACCAATTTTTGAGAGGTTTTTCTATAGATTGTTAATTATATGCAAATGAGTTTCTTTTCAAACCTATCTTCTCTCAACTATTGAACATTCCATTAATAAATGTGCAGTATCACAATGTTTATACTGCAACACATCATTAATTCCCAAAGCTCTTGCCTCCAACCATCACTCACCTTTCCTATGATCAACCAATATATGTTTTAAAGTCAACCCATGAAATACGTATTTCATGTGTTGTTTTCTTCTTTCTTCTAATATGGCTACCTTGTCTATATCTTTCTTCCCATCTCATTGAAAATGCTAATGAACAAAGTACAACAAAGGAACAAAGTACAACAAAGGAAATAAGAGCCAACTAAATTGGCATAATCATTTAGAGAGTAAATGACAAACCTTTTTAGAGATGATAAGAGGAAAAACTTTGCTCCTCTTCTGCTTCTCCTTTTTGTTTTTGTAACTGTTGGTGTTATATTGTTAATAAATACTAACAATCATGCCTTACAAGTAATAAAATAGGGAAGCAAGTAATGGAAAATAAATTTCTCATTTTTAGTGGATGTAGAAAATCAAACAATTATACAATATTTACCTTGTGTAACACGTTGGGATTATTTAGCTACTAATCATCGATCAGCCAGACGACAATGAATTAAAAAAAACTGCAACTGTGAGTGAGGTTGCTTTCATGTTTGTGATGTTTGTTTTTGGGGACAAAAAAGAAATAAAGACAAAGTAGCCCATTATTGCTATATATAATATCAATACCTCTAAGAACAAAATGAACAGTAAAGAATGTGGCTATTGAATTACCAATTGTATGAAAAACTTGAGAAGAAGCCATATTAGAAGAAAGAAGAAAACAACACATGAAATACATTTAAAGTCATCACTCCTAACTAATCCACATTGATACCTATATATTTTAAAACAACTGGGACCATATTGATACAAAAATATAGAAGCATGCTTAATCTTGCCTCCTTAGTGGACAATAAGCATGAATAAATAAAAAGATTCCTTATATATATATTTTAAAAATAAGCTATAGACTGAATATTTATTCAAATGTTGGGACATACATGTGTTTCATTTGTTATTCCTACCCCTCAATCACAATATAAGAGGAGCCTCAGAGGAAGAAAATAATGCTTTTGAAAATATCAAGAGACATATGGAGATGGAAAGAGATTGATGCCAGAGATGGAGGTCGTGACATTAGGGAGAACAATAATAGGGTAAGTGAGTCACAACAGATCCCTAAAGAAGGTTGTTAATAAGGGAGTTAATTTAAAGAAGTAACCAAATGATAAGGCTTCGATGACATTGCCAAACTTTCATATGAAAAATAGAGGGAAAATTAAAAGTCTAAAATGTTTTCGTGTCACTGTATTTATCACTTTTTTTCTTCCTAAAATATTATAAAAGGTATAATATATGCGTAAAATTATTTCTTATATATATATATATATATAATAATAATAATAATAATAATAATAATAATAATAATAATAATAATAATACTTTAATTATTGTTAGTTATGACAAAGCTTGTCCATTCTGGTCTGATTTGGCCCGACTTGGCTTGAGTTAACTAAATTTTAGGCCGTGTTTAGTTTTTTAATATTTTTAGGATTCAGATTGAGCTCAAACTATCCAGTCCAGCCTGATCCAGGGTTCAAAAATTTAAAAGAAAATGAATTAATTTTTTTATTTTAAATATTAAATAATATATTTAATTAAGTTTGGTTTGGGTTCAATTGCTCGGACCAGAAGCCTCAGTTTGAGTATGAGCTTAAATACAAAATTTCAAGTAGGGTTTGGGCCTAGCTGGGTCTGAGTCCAACATGACCTATTGTAACCTTTAATTATTGTTTAAAGTTACAATGGATTTAATTGTTACTTATATAAAATTTTATAGCAACAACATTTTAATTTTGCTACCTTTTTAAATATATGACAACAAATTACTATTACGATTGCCTATTAATATTATTAAAGGCCCTACTTTAAAAACTTTTGCATTATATTAGTTTTAAACAACACATTTTAAAATGTTACTAATTTAATATTGCCTAAAGCATTTTTGGCTATAGTGATACTATTGAACAATACGTTTTGTATATAATAAATCAATATGTTTTTTTAATTATGAATGACTTAATTATTATTATAAAATTAAATCATAGAGAAATATAATTCAAAATGTTGAGCATTGTATATATAAAGTAAAATTATATAAATATCGTCAAATTGTACTAACAAAAAGAATATAACATTAAAGGATGATCATTTGTTCCTATGCAAGATATTAATGACAACTTGAGGAATTCTTATAGACACAACAATAAATAAAGAGATCACTTCATAAATTAGAATATGTTTGACATACTGACAAAGATGCTTAGCTTACCAAAGCATTAAAGCATAACCCGAACAATTACCTAGTGTTGTCCTAGTCTATAAACCTGTAATCTTTTAAAAAGATTGGTTAAAATCAACTAAAAATATTGTGAGAGGATTGATACACTAAGTATTTGGTTTTGATTAGAGCAAACGCCACAAAACTTTACCATTCATAATAAAATCACTCATCAGATGCTCTTCATCCATTTTGTAATCCAAGAAAAAACTTGTTAAAATTAAATTATAGTACATACAAGAAGTGATAGAATAATTATAGGAGATAGAATTAATACCCTTCACTTTCCTCTTCATTTCATCATAATACAGGCCAACTCATCTTCTGAATAACATATCATGTTTTGCTAATTTGGTTCAAAGTTCTTATCTTCTGATTACTTCAACTTCTAATGTATTCTTAAGCTTATTGTTTTCCTCTTGAAGGTGTTCAGTGATTGTTTTATATGTTGATGAAACATTGGCTTAAAGTTATAGTCAAGGCTTTTCATATAGCCAAAATAAATACCAAGTACTATATCACAAATGTCTTTTGTACTGTGTTCATTCCCCTTAGACGTAGACCTCTCTAATAACTCTTGCATCTTACTTTAAATTAAAAAGACCAATATTCAATCTAAATATTACTGCTTACTACTACATTAATAAATAAACAAAAATATTGAACAAACTTTTATAGTTACATAGTTGTTTTTTGCTTCTTCTGACACTCATCCTTTACCTTCCTTATAATGAGTGACTTTACATAGTGTGATCTTAACCCACTCTTGTTCATATAGTTTCTTGTCACTCTGTTTTATCAAACAATAAAAGGAAAAATAAAGAATGTAATGTTTATTGATTTAAGTATAACTTGCAAACATATATCTTACATATTCACTTCGAGTAAATACAAAATGACTTTGACCCTTGATTATGACATGTTTTTGTTTTTGATCTACTATTGATTATGACATGTTTTCATTTTTGGTCTACCAACCCTTACCTTCTCACAATTTTCCTAAATAAACATAACTTAGTTGTTAAATCATCGAATAAGATTAATGCAAGCAAATGTAAAGGCAAAGAAAATAAACCTGAACTTTTAGGTTCAAATAATCTTGCAAACTATTTCAATTTTGTTTAGACGTTCGTTTAGGAACATGGCCTTATACCTCTGTATTAGAAGGAAAATATTTATAATACTTATACAACTTGAAATGACAATCCCTAGTTTTTTTTAATAATAAAGTAACATAGTTTGAAACATTTGGGTTCTTAATATCCATAATATTCAATTTCATCTATTAATAATAAGTAAAAATATAATTAATCTCAAAATCATTAAAACAATATTGCATAAAGTTAAAGATTTTGTATAATTATTACAACTTTTTCCAAAGCATTTTCAAGTAAGTTGCCTTCCTTCAAGTCTTTAACATGTTTCAAACAAGATAGTTCTGTTCTTACAATAATTCTCAACTAACTTGACAATTCGTAGATTGAACCTTGTTTAAAGGACAACCTTGCTGAGTATCAATATGTATTAATAACTTACAATTCATTGCAACATTTATTTATTGTAATCACAATCTCTAGTTTTACCTTTACCTTTATTATTATTATTGTTGTTGTTGTTGTTGTTGTTGTTGTTGTTGTTGTTGTTGCTGCTGTTATTATTATTATTATTATTGATGTTGTTGTTGTTGTTATTGTTGTTGTTGTTGTTGTTGTTGTTATTCTTCTTCTTCCTTTTCTTCTTCTTCTTCTTCTTTATGTTGTTGTTGTTATTATTTATTTGCATTGTTATTTTATTTTATTTTATTTTTATGTGAGTCATTTGGAAACAACCTCTCAACTAGTTACGGGTAAGGCTGTGTACTATTGGATCTTCCTAGACCCCATGTGTCAGCGAAATTTCTACTTAGTTGTTGTTTGTCTTTTTCTAATCCTAGCATTGGAAGCTGACATCAAATGAATAATGATAAGAAAAATATTAGAATATATAAATATATATTTGAGCATAAGTCTAGTTGAAGGTATTCAAAATTAACAAACTTGTAGTAGTAGATTCGTTGTTGTTTGAGGCAGAATAAAGTTGTTGTGTATGACTTGAAGGTGGAATATTATTGTTGCTATGTTGTGGCATTGTACTAGAACAAGCTCTATTTCTTATAGAAAAAAATGATAAGAAATACATATATATTTGAATATATATTTAATGACTTGAAGGCATAGAAATTTTAAGCCTACCTGACTGATTTCATTGTTATTTGAGGTAGAATGTTATTATTGGCTACGAGTTGAATTTATGTCATTAACTAATTGATCTGGATGAAGTTACAAGTTTTATAGCAGCCAGCTTCTTCCTTTTGTCTCTACGAGGTACCATTGTGTTGGATATTTATAAAAAATATATATAAACATTACTAAAATTACAATAAGACAATGGAATGAGCACTTTCATAATACATTCAATCATCATAATCAAGATAGTTAGTCATCAACATTAATCACATTAGTATTATAAATGTTACCAATTTTACAATAAGACAATAAAAAGAGCACTTAGATGTTACATTCGATCATCATAATGAAGATACATTTAGTTATCAACATTAATCCCATTACTAAGATAAATGTTACCAACATTACAATAAGATAATAGAAAGAGCACTTTCATGATACATTCAGTCATCATAATCAGGATACATTTTATCATCAACATTAATTGCATTATTAATTTAGATGTTACTAACATTAATTACAATAAGACAATAAAAAGAGCACTTTCGTGATACATTCAACCATTATAATCAAGATACATTCAATTATCAACATTAATCACAATAGTAAGACCAATGATACCAACATTACAATAAGACAATAGAATGAACACTTTCGTGATACATTCAATCATCGTAATGAAGATATTCAAATCATTTCTTATATTCATGTTTTAAGCCTTTCATCTTTTTATAATCAATATAAACACACGAAAGAGAAAATGATGCAAAAAGTCATGTTCCTTTTCCAATTTCCAAAGCTCACTAAAAAAATTTACGATAATTAGGGTATCTTAATGAAACCCTTGCTATGATTGCAAGTTGTATAGGATAAAGTTAAAAAGGATTTAGAGCAATCTAAAGATGGTGTCTTGACTTGAGTAAGGAAAGAGGCATTATAAAAGCTTTTAAAAAAAGGATCATCAAGTATTAATGTTGATTCTTACATGCTTAGACAAAACTAGCTTTGAGAAAGTTTCAAGTGCATTAATTGCAAAGCTAGCATTTAAAATTTTACAAATTCATCTTAAAGCAATTGATAAGATGATAAAAGTTTGTCTTCAAACCTTAAGAATAAAATTTGAAGCACTCAAAATAGGAAATTCTAATCAATTTCATATGATCTTATTAGAGTGTTGACTGTTGTCAATCAATTAAGAAGTATGATGAGAAACTACAAGATGTTTGAGCGATTAAAAACAAATTTCGAAATTTAATCATATTATTCTGGCTATTGGCAAATCAAAATATTTAAATTCATGAAAAATGATCAACATATAGGTTCTTTACAAGCAAAAGAGGGTTATGGCTATATGGAAACATCCAATTTCCAGGCTTATATTGATGGTCATTGTGGGGTGAATTTAGATAGAGGTTGTTTTTTATTACATGAAAATAAATTCAAGGCATGCTTGCTAGGGAAAAAAGGGTTAAGAAAGCACAAACTAGAACGGTCTATACCACATGAAGTAAAATGAAGAATGTGGTCTTATAATGTTGGGAAGTGTAAAGGGTTGACGTTTTAGTGAATTTAAAGGAACTTGATGTTTGTGAAGAGTATGAGGATATTTCGTCATGACATCAACCAATGTATAATCATAATTGTATATTTTCTATTGCACATCCCACTAATTGTCACCCATTTTCTTTCTTTCTTTCTTTCTTTCTCTTTTACAATAGGAAGTTATCATCTTCTCATATAATGTACCCAGCAATCTAATATGTATATCATTTAAAGTGTTCCTAAAGGGATAAATATTAAATAACCTTTATTTTCAAGGATTGGTTCCTAGTGTAGAAACTACATTTTTTCATACTTTCACACGTGAACAATAGAAAGGAAAAGAGGGAGAGACAATAAACTACATAAATGTAAATCTTGAAAAGAAGCATAACACACTAAAATAGTACTGTGTGCACTTGGCTAATAATTAAGCTTGAAGTAATCTTCTCAAAACAAGCAATCTTTCCAGAACAAGGGTGCATATAAAATAATAAGCCAAGAAAAATAAAAGCAATATGAAATAGAAGAAAATAGGACAAGCTAAGAACAAAAAGAAAAAGAAAAAAAGAAAACAACTTGTAAAGCTAAAAATGCAAGCATGGAGAGTTTAGAAGATGAATACGAAGTCTTTAAGTAGACTACATAAACCATTTGACCATCCCTAATTTATATTAACCACACATTAATTGAAACTTTAGAACACAAAAAAAATGAAAGAACTCTCTTGAACACAAGAAGAGATCTTGTGTTGTTTAAGTGAAAAACACAGAGACATAAGAGGAGGAACACCAACATAGAAGTGAGTAGTCAAAACACAAACACAAAAGAGGAAAACCACAGAGAGAGAAGATGAAGACGTCGATGGAGTAGCTATAACACGAAGACAGAAGATGACAACCTAGAGGTGATAAATGTCTTTAGGTTATTAGTCTAAAAAAATAACATCGTTTTAGTGGAGAAAAGGACGACATTTTTCTTGTTTTTGAAATTTTCTTTTTTTCGCTACGAAAATAATAGCTTTTGCCATTTTAAGCCATAACTGCCTACTTCAGTCCCTCGCCACTTTCTGCTTCTATAAGCTACATTGCTAAGGCTACACTGCGACTTCATTATTGGACACACTAAATGTTGACAAAGTTTGTAAGGCAGATGTATTTTGATAAGATGGTCTAAACAGTGTGTGATGCTGTGATATTCCTCTAGAAGATCCAAGTAAATTAACAAGATATTACTCCTAAACAAGGACATCAAGAAAGTTATAACAACAATTGTCAGGGAATAGTGTAGTAGGTCTAAGATCTATATGCAATATTTTCCTACTTATGTACACGTGCTGTTTAGATTTGTTTAACTCTGAAAAACCTGTAAACTCAATTAAGTAAAAATCAATCAAAGTGATTACGGTGGGAGCTTTAATTGAACATCATAAACATGTAAGACATCATCCCCGTTCAAAAGTTTAAGAGAATAAACTATGACCCTTTCATTGTATAGATAATATTCCATTCTTCTATCTTTAGCATAGAATAACTTCCACTTTTGATATTATTAGGGGGCGGTTGGTTTGTACGAGGGAATGATAATAGGAATGGGAATGAATATAGTGAGGAATGGGAATGGATATTATCATTATAATTATGATGGTTGATGCAGAGGAAGGAATGATTACTGTTACCATTGATAGTGGTTGGTTTGTAAAAAATAATGTAATTAATTAATTACAATATAATAATTAATTAGAATATTGTAATTAATTAATTAGAGTATTTTAATTAATCAATGAATTATATTTCAATTAATTATATT
>JAOTAX010000196.1:12722983-12740162 GCA_025629825.1 Erythroxylum guanchezii | reverse complement strand
ATCTTGAGTCTAAGCATCTTCGTTAATCTCCATCCTTTGCATTTGGAGTTCTATCGGCTCTGTCAGTCTCAACATAAATAGCATACTTTGGTTAGTATTTTGGATAACCTTATGGAAGTTCTTACCCGACACCTCCTTGGCAGGCATTTCAGGTTTTCCTGTCAACTTCACTATCTTTCCTTCCCATTGGAATTCCATTGTGCGCTTCTTGAAGTTGCATAAAACATCATCCAGTGTACTCAACCACTGGACTCTCAACACCATGTCATAGCCTCCCAACTTGATGATTAGCGCTTCTGTCCCGAACTGAACGCCTTGCATTTTCCAGGTGAACCTTCTGCATACCTGTCTGCATTCCAACTTCAGTCCTCCTCCCACGGTAATGCTTATGGGTGTGATGTTGTCTACGTCCACCTTTTCTTTTCGTATTATTCTCTCATCCAGGAAGTTGTGCATGCTTCCACTATCTACTAACATGTAGAGGAGCCTCTTGCGGTGACTTCCCACCACACGCAGTTGTTTGTAATCTGTCTGGTCCTTCAAACCCCATATGGCTTCCAATGAGATATTGGGATTGAGGGGAGCTCTGTCTTCCATTTCTTCAATTACCTCCTCGTCTTCCTCCGGCTCCTCGACCATGTACAGTTGAAATTGCTTCTTCCAACATCGATGGCTCGGGGTATATTTCTCATCGCACCAGAAGCACAGCCCCTTGGCTCTTTTCTCATCAAACTCCCTATTGTTTGACGTCCTGCTATTACGAGGGCCCTTGTAAGCAGTGTTTCGGTTGCTTTGGCCTCCTAGGGTAGGCAACAGTCCCGCCTCCGGGTGCTGCCTTGGTAGGGGCATGGTATGGTTGTTGCTCCTGTAAAGGTTGGTTCCACCTCCCTCGACACTCCCTATCCTGCCACCTTTTCCGAAACACACTAGGACACTGGCCGCCATGATCGCCTCTTGTTTGCGTGCCCACTTATACGCCTGCTATAAGGTTTGTGGATCCATCATTTTAACCGTTAATCCCAACTCTGGTTTGAGCCCCTTAAGGAAGAATCCCACTAAATATTCCTCTAGTAGCACCAGTTTATTAGAATACTTGTCGAATATGGCACAGTATTCTAATACTGACCCTGCTGTCGCAATTCCTTTAAGTCACCTATTAGGTCTTCAAAAATATTCTCATCAAAACGTTGTCGGACAAAAGAGATGAACTCCTCCCACTTCATGTCGGTGCTCTCCTTCCTATTCCGAATCGTCAGCTGAACCATTCAAGAGCTACCCCCTCCATGTGAAGAGACGCAAGTCTTATCTTCGTCTCCTCCGGAGTTTGCTTCATTGTAAAATATTGATCACACCTATAACTCCAGCTCCTCACTCCTGTTCTATCGAATGTCGGGAAGTCTGTCTTATTAGCCCTCATAACTATCGTGCCCCGTCCACCATCTCCATCACTTCTCACCGGTGTTTCTGACTCCTCTCTATCCATCTTCTGCATGCGCTGCTGAAACAGAGATTTGATTTCGCTGATTTCTTTTTCATGTCGTGACTGAGCTTCCATCATAGTTTTGATACTTTCCTCCAACTGACGAGCTTCGGCTCCTCGAGTGCTCTCAGCCATTTGTAGTCTAAGGAACGTAAGCTCTGATACCAGATGTTCCGTTAATTTCACCACTCACTTAATAGCGTCACAATTCCCTGGAGGGAATGATTGATCACGCAGAATAAGAGGGACACACACATGAAGAGAGACAAAGAGAGAGAGAGAGATTAGAAATTAGGATTCATTCATTAGCTGTCTTTCCCTTTCGGTTACAACGGATATATAACGATATATCGAATATTCCAGACTCTAGCACGTGAGCTTAGAGAGTGTAGGTTGCTCCATACACAGCGTTTAGCTTATTTAGGTCTGTCCTCTACGACATCGTCTTCCTCATCTTCTTCCCGCGTCCCAGCATTCACGCGTTCGTAAGACCATTCTTACGTGTATGTGGAGTTTCAAAGACCATTGGCTGGTATATTATCTTCTTTAATATAATATTTTTAAAAAATAAAATGTAATACGATAATATAGATATCGAAAGAGTTTATATTGGGAAATATTATGATGCAATATAAACCTTTAACACGATAAAAGCGGCAGGAACATCACAACAAATCCTGATCATGTCGTAATTATCAAAGTCAGTAACAGTTGAATGTTCAAATTTCACCCCAGATATTTTGATGCTCTGTTTTAATTAGCAGAAGGAAAAGGAAAATGAGATTAGTGAGCCCGATCCGTATCTTCTCCCTCATTTTCTTCTCTTTGCTTCTCTCCGTCATTGCTAGACCCCCTCTTCATTCCTCTCTTCCTTCAGGTATGCAGCGTGTTGATCTTCACCTTTTTTCTTTCTGTTTTTTTTTGTTGTTGTTGAAATTAGGCCCTATAATTTGATCTCTTGATTCAGAAATTTCTTTCCAGTCAAATCAGGCTCTTTATTTCACATCTTCTGCTTCTTATTCCTTAGTATTTTCCCAGGATTTGGCAACGGTTCTAGTTATAGTGGTTCCCTGAGGCAGTTACTTGAGGATAACCAGTAAGCTAAATTTCTTAAAGAAAAGAAAAATTTGGTGTTAGTGTTAAATTTTGTACTCTGATCTAATAATTTGGTGGTAGTGCTGATGATGTAGCTCATGGGTATATGAGTAACTCTGATCTTGAGAAGGCAGTCAAGGAATTTGGTCGAAGGTGCAGTAACATTTCTAGAATATACAGGTGATTCCTAGGACTTTTGTTGCTGACTTTAGGACTCTGTTGTTTTTTATTTGTACTTTTAATCTAATAATGCTGACTTGTTCTTTTTCTCTCTCCTTGAGGATTGGCTATTTAGTATTGGAGAGAGTGTTGATGGAGTTCCTCTGGTAACTGCACCTTTACTCGCATTTTCCTCGCATTCTATTTCTCTAGCTTAACTTTTAATTCAATGGCTCGCAGAGATCTCCTGTCTTTCTGAATGTGGGTTGTTTTCTGTTTTTTCTTCTGTAGTGGGTCATAGAGATCTCTGACAAACCTGGTGAGGATGAGCCTGAACCTGCATTCAAGGTTAACCATTTCCCATTTATCATTCTAATGCGTGTTTTTTCATTACTTATACGGCTTCTCAAATGCACTGGGTTCATGATTTTATTTGGAAAAGAAAGACACGAAAATTTGGAAATAAAGAAAGAACAAGAGATAAGGTTATTTTGATGTACGTTGAAAAAGAAAACAAAGTGCTTGTAACCAGGTACAGTTGAAATGCTTGCAACTGTAATGGGGCAACTAATCAGAAATTTACCTTCCACATCCGCTGAGGTAGCTTTGGTACCACTCATAACATTTTAGCCATCACTTGTGGCATTAAGGTACTGTTTGCTCAGTGAGCCATAAGGGGAACAAACTGCCATTAGTAATAAATTATTTGCAAATTTGTTGTGATGGAAGTATATGCGTGCCAATGAAATTGATGTAATTAAGAATTGCAACGATAGTTAGGAAAGTGAGACTCACAACATTATTTACTAAAAATAGCTCTTACTTTTACCATAGTAAGGAAGTACTTATAGAATTCACAAGTGATTTTAGAAGCTTTCTCTGTGGAATGTTCCCGTATGTATAGTATGCAGGGATTCATAGTATTGTTTTCCAATGATAAATAGGTGATTTTAAGCATCATAGGTTCCTATCATGCTTTGCTTGCTCCCTTACATTATTATGTAACTCAATATGTAATTCTTTGAACAAATGATCTTCTTTGACTCCACTTAATCTACTTAATCTAGAGATGACAGGAATCTATCTGAGAAATGAAACATGATGTAGTTAAAACTTTCTTAATGTGTAAATCCAAAGATTTTTTATCCATGGATTACTACTTGTTTCACTTGGAAGCATGCTGGTTATTTCCTAACGATAATTCTGTTTAAGGGACAAATTATTTATTTGTTTATTCCATCTTAAATTTCAACTAGATTTTGTGAATAGGTTGTTAAACCTTTCCACTTTGATTGTGTTACTTGTAATATGTAATGATTTTATCTTCTAAAAGATATAAAACATTCACCTTTAGTAGCATGGTGATTGATTGTTTTCGTTTGCAGTACATCGGAAATGTGCATGGAAACGAACCTGTGGGCCGAGAGCTTCTATTGATTCTTGCCAATTGGCTTTGTGATAACTACATGGTGGATCCTTTGGTAATTTTCTTTTTATTTAAATGTGCACGAGGGTATTTAATTTACGCACTAGAATCAATCTTGTTCCTCTTTTGTGTGCTAATTTTTCATTTAAGATATTATTTAATAGCTTTTTGTTTGTTGTTTTTGTTTAATGCTTAGTTTTTTATTTTGATTTTCATTATGTTGCTATTTCTAGAGTTATTTATTTATTTATCACATAAATTGTTATCGTCTTGGATTAATCTATGATAGTATGAATTTTCATTCATTATCAGATATTTATGTGCATTCTTGGAATGGTTCAGTGATTAGTTCCTCAACTTTATTAGACTAAGCATTATCCTCTATTTTGCTAGGTATTTTAGTCATTAGCATTTAGGGGCTGATTCCTAAACTCTTTGGTCATTATATGTAATTAATGTAGACATTTGTCAACTGCTTAAGAATGCTTATATTCTTGTGGATTTTTGCATATATATGTTTATTCTCACGCTTCGGATTGGGAAATCTTCCTTTTTATCCTTGAAGGCCAGACTGATTGTGGAAAATGTTCACCTTCATATTCTTCCATCAATGAATCCTGATGGATTCTCATTAAGGAGACGTGGTAATGCAAACAATATTGATCTAAACCGAGATTTTCCAGACCAGGTATTGCTTGCTTATTATGTTTAGTTATATGATGGTGGACCAAATAAATAATTTTGAAATTTGCTATAGTCTGTATAGTGCTATAACACATGCTTCTTATAAAATCTGATTGAAATTAGAAATCTATGGATACTGTAAAAGATTATACTTTTGGATCATTTTCTTTACAATTTGACATCCATTACTAGCTTATAGTTGACGCCTTTAACTTTTTTCTAGTTGATAATTGCTTAAAAGCTTTGAGTATTTATTTTATACGGTTTGGGTGGAGAAGATAGTACCAGAAAGCGCATATTGTGGGTCGGGAAAATAAAATCATGCAAAGAAGAAGCTTGATGGAGAGTTAATTAGCCCTAGAAAGTCTTATTGGTGGTACTTGAGTTTCTCTGTCGAAATTTTATCCAACAAAATGCGGGAGTTAAGTTTTACCTTTTGTGAGCCTAAATCAAAACTTGAAATTTCTGATTTTTGGATTGCTGTGACTTTTTCAGAATCTTATTTATTGTTGTGCTTGAAACTTAATTGCCAAATTTCAATGTTATTAACATCAAAACATTCTATTGCCTTTGGATTAGTTTTTGCAATTACAACTTCGGTCAATAAAAATCATATTATAGTATTTGCCCTTTTAATGATTGCTCTGCTAGTGATGTATATCTCTGTAAAATATATTTACTAGATTTTGTTTTTTGTTTTGTTTTGGGACATCTCGGTATAATTGTATACCTGTTTTGAACTTTAATGACAAAAGCTCTTTGGCCAATGTGAAATACCAGTTTTTTCCCGTGAATAATGACCTAGATGCTCGTCAACCTGAAACAAAAGCAATTATTAATTGGATGAGACAAATAAACTTTGCTGCATCTGCCAGTCTACATGGGGTAAGTCTTTTTGACTTCATTGTCATGCTATCAATTATGATATCTGCTCATACCATTTCCTGTTGTTGTCAGCTTTCGTTCCATATTGCAAGACATGTTGATGTAGGACAGATAAAAGAATATACTAGTTATTTGATAACTCGTAATAAATTGAAAATGTAGGCTGTTGGAACTTTGAGTTTAGAGACAGAATTAATGAATAAGGAATTGAAACAAAAGGATAGTAGGAATGGCTCTTAGGCTTTGCATTAAAACAACTATTGGAAATTGCACAAAGAAGAGGAAAGCAAATATACGATGATGTAGATATCAAAGTAGCTACAATCACTTCGTGATTTTGTTATTTTTATTGTCATAAAGCATATACTGATTGGTTTAGGAGATAAGAATTTGTTTGTTGGTTTTTATTTGTACTAGGTAATTAACAAGCATCATGATTTTCATAGGGGGCACTTGTTGCAAATTATCCGTGGGATGCCAATAAGGAAAACCGGTAATTATTTTAAGTTTCATTCAAGCTTTTTATCGACATTATGAGTTATACTGTGTATGTATATTGTCAAAAACTCTTGTAATTGTATCTTTTTCATGGCTCTTTCTTCCTCAACTTTATCGTTTCTTTATCTCTTTTTGGTTGTTTCTTCTAGACAGCTATTGCTCCCTCTTTTGACTGTTATCTCATTTTAGGCAATTGTCTCTAGCCTATATGTTTCCCTATTGACTATTTCTTCTGCTTTCTTTTATTTTCTTGATAATTGTTTCTTACCACAGAAAATTCTCTTGGTCCCATTATCCCTTGTCAATGATTGCCCTTCTATGCTAGTTTCCTTTGCCAATTTTCTTTTCCACACTATTCCTTATTGGCCAGCTTCATCCTTTATAAACAACTCCTCAATAGTGTTAAGAGTCTTCTTTGGAAACAACATTTGATTTAGTTTAGGGTTTTGAATTAAACCCAAAGAAACAACTAGTTAATCAAGCCTTCCTTTGCTACAATTCTTTTAGTGCCATTTCATTTGTTATTAAAACTACATTTTTTGCGTCCTTTAATGACACGAAATGGAAGAGGAAAATAATCTGTCTTCTTACATTTATTTTGAGTTACATCGTTATATACATTTTAGTATAAGAGAAAAATAGGAAACAATCTCCTAGTATAGGAATCAATCCCCTAGGATCTCAAAATCTTTGGGAATTTCAAGAAATTTACTTTCCTAGAACTTGTATACGACTAGTTTACAACTCGATACTCCCCCTCAAGATGAGGAATGGATGTCTTCCATTCCTAGCTTGGAAGTAATGTCATGAAAACTCGAGCTGTTCAGCCCCTTCATTAGAACATCAGCTAGTTGACTTCCTAATAGAATACATGACATGCATATGAGCCCTTCTAATTTCTCCTTGATGAAATGTCTATTAATCTCAAAATACTTTAGCTTATCATATTGAAAGGGTTATAAGCAATATTGATGTCTGATTTATTGTCAAAATATAGTTTCATAGGACCTTCTCACTTAACCTTCAAGTCATCTAGAATAATCTTCAACCACAACAACTCACACAAGCCTTGGGCTATTGCTCTAAACTTTGGTTATGCTAATGATCTGGCCATAACATTTTATTTTTTTCGTCTCCAAGTTATGTATTTCCTCTAAGTAAAGTACAATAACGTGTGGTTGATCTTCGGTCCACCATGGATCCTGCATAGTTTGCATCCGTATAGGCTGTTAGGGCAAGATGATTATTCCTCTTCAACATAGTAGCTTTTCTTGGATTGCTTTTTAAGTATTGCAACATCCTATACGCCGCTCATAGGCGTAACTCTCTTAGATCATGCATAATTGACTAACTATTCGAGTATGAGAAAGGTATATGAGCTTGTCTACCAGCCTTTGGTACATCATTCTATCAACAATTGGTTCTTTCACTTCTCTAAGCTTATGATTTGAGGCCATTGGCGTAGAGATCGGTTTGCACCTAATCTTTCCTGTTTCCTTCAAGAGATCAATCACATGCTTTTATTGAGTTATGAAAATCCCTTATGTGGAATATACCATCTTGATACCAAGAAAGCACTTCAATTTCCCAAGTACATTTATATCGAATTCCTTGATTAGCCATTACTTCAATTCCCCTATTTCCTTTTCATCATTTCTAGTCACAATAATATCATCAAGATACACCGGAAGTGCAATCACTCCCCCTATAGTTGTTTGCTTGATGAAGAGAGTGTGATTACCTTGACTTTGTTTATATCCTGACCCTTTCATAACTTTCGTAAATCTACCAAACTATGTTCTAAGATATTGTTTCAATCTATATATAGCCATTTTCAACATACAAACTTAATTACCCATATTTTGTTCAAAGCCTGTGGGATTTTCGTGTAGATTTCTTCATCTACATCTCCATGAAGAAAGACATTCTCTACATCATACTACAGAAGTTGCTAATACAAGGATGACAAAATCCTCATAGTATTCATTTTGGCCATTGGAGTAAATGTTTCGTGGTAATCGACCCTATAAGTTTGAGTGTACCTTTTAGCAACTAACTGTGTTTTGTTGAGTGTACCCTTTAGCAACTAACTATGTTTTGTATCTCTTTAGTGATCCATCAACTTTATATTTCATTGTGAAGATCCAATTACAATCAACTATGTTCTTTCCCCTTTGGTTTCTCAACAATCTCATATGCCCTATTCTTATCTAATGCATTTATTTCCTCTCTCATAGCATTCCTCCATTCCCTTTTTGGTAATGCCTCAAAAATAGTATAGGGAATAGAAATGTATTACTCATAATGAATTTTTTCTGGGCTGGTGGACAATAAGTCTATTGGTCCCTTGGTGCACTGTATATTAAGGTGTGAGTCATTTATAGGCGTTTCAACCGATTGTGTATGAAAGTAGGATCATATCGTATTGTGGACTCATTTCCAGAGTTTGTGTTGGATTCCTTGACTTGTTTAAGGTATTGGATCAATTGCTCTTCTAGAATATACCTGTGAATATCCTGCAAAATCTTGAGTAACCCGGTTGGACACAGGAGAGGGCATGTTTTTCTGGAGGAGTGATTTCTGTATTTCTTAAGATAGACACAGGACTAGAGGCTAAAGATGAGTTTGGGATGGATGCAGGAAGTTCAAGTGGCTTAAAAGACTCAAAAGTACCATCTTCCATCATTGATGTCTCTGCCTTAAGATAGGACTAGTCAAAATATGGTTTGTTTTCAGTGAAAGAGACATCAATTGATGTATAGAACTTTCACGAGGAAGGCTATAGCACTTGTACCACTTTTGTGTAGGTGAGCAACCTAGAAAGACACATTTGATGGCACAAGGATCTACCTTTCCTCTGTGTTGACTGAATATGAAACTATTTCTTAGATAAAGAACTATCTCCTAGGATCCTAAAATCTTACTAATATACAGTTAATACACACCTCCACATTTAACATGCCACAATTATTTGCAACATTTGTTATTATTGTAGAGAGACTAATTGATTGAAACTGTTCCTTTTGTTCCACCTTTGTCCTTGTTGGTTCTGTAATGCTTATATGCAATCAGAGGAAGCTGTATTATGATTCAGCCAGTTACTGAAGATTGTTTGGAAATTGTATCATACTGTTATTATACCTGATATAGGCTTTCTGGTAAACTGATTAGTCAGTTTATGTCTTCTTTATACACTGAGCATTGGAGGCTGTCCTTTGCGTTGAGTAATACATCAAAAGTGCTCCATAAAGACTTGTACCATAATCATAGTCATATTAGTATATTGGGGTATCCAGATGATGATTATGCGGTATCATAATCTGATAGGCTGTCCACTTCAGGTTATTGTGCATTTGCAGGAGAGAGTAAAAAAGGTACAATGTGATAATTTGATCTAGATAAGAAATTAAGTACAATGTTATGTTAGTTGCAACATGTGAATTATTATCGTTATCTTTTTGAGGACTTTGGGATTGATACGTGATAATTAGGCTGCCCTGTACATTTCTTCTAATTTAGTTTATTACGAGAAACAAAACACATTAAGGTGGGCATCACTTTGGTAGAGTGAGGATTGTATTCTGAGATCTGATTACAAAATTCAGGGTCTTTTTGAGGACTTACTCCATTAAGATTTATGGGATTGATACATGATAATTAGGCAGTGCTGTAAATTTCTTCTAATTTAGTTTATTACGAGAAAAAAAAGATACATAAAGGTGGACATCACTTTGGTAGAGTTAGGATTGTATACTGAGATCTGATTACAAAATTTGGAGTCTCTATGAATCAGTAGCTGACCCCTTCAATAACTTGTTGAGAGGTTTGAGAATTCAGTATAGTTCTATTAAGTTGGCAATCAATAATATATATTTTCCAATTTAAGAGGGGATTAAAAGTATACTAGTAAATATGTATGCTAAGTTGCATTCAGTGCATTTCTATTTGTACATAGTATACAACAGTAAATATTATTAACCTATCCACACTTCTTTCAAGTTTACAGATGGCTTATTGTACCGCATCATAGATGGTTTCCAAGCATTTCTCTAGTTTTGACGTTGCAGTTTGGCTGGCCCTGTATTGTGTTCCTTGTCTGAAATCGAGGTTTAGACAATATAAAACTTTTCATAGCATTTGAGAAGTGATATCACCATGCTGGTTTCTCTATAGTCTCCATGACTGGTTCTAGTCACTCTAACTAGTATTGAAGGAGACGTGACCTCTTAGCTTTGCACTGTTTATTCCAATTAATGATGTGTGCTGCTTCACCTTCATGCACGGTTTGATATGATACTGAGATTTTCATGTTAATAAATTTGATAAACTTTCCAATCCATGCCTGATTGAGTTTTCTTTCTATTCTTTTGAGTGCTCATCTCTATCTAAATTTACGAACCTTATTCCAGGAAAAATTACTTTGCATGTCCTGATGATGACACATTTCGGTTCATGGCAAGCACATACAGCCTTTCTCACCATAATATGTCCTTGAGCAAGGAGTTTCCTGGAGGAATTACAAATGGAGCATCTTGGTAGGACAGTTTAGAACTGTGTTTTCTAGATAATAATTGCATCAACATGAAAATTGTCGAATCGTTCTTCATATGCTAGTTCCCCTTTAAATAAAAATAAGTTCTTCGTTTTCTTTTGTTTTGGCTCAAGAATTATGATAGTCAGAACTTGATGCAGGTACCCAATATATGGTGGCATGCAAGACTGGAATTACATTCATGCAGGATGTCTTGAATTGACTTTAGAGATTAGCGACAACAAGTGGCCTATTGCTGATGAGGTGAGATTTCTGCTCAAGCTAATGTGTACTGGATAACTCCATTCTTCCTTCTTGCTTTTCCTTACCATCTATGATGATCTAATCAACTGATTTATGCCACTTATGTCTGGGCAGCTTCCAAAACTTTGGGATTATAACAAAATGAGTTTACTGAACCTAATAGCCAGTGTTGCAAAGGTAGGCAGTGAAATAATTCATTTATTTGTCATCTTTTATTGAATATTGCTCCAATTATCTGCAGGAATCTTGTATTGCTAACTTCATTGGGTTCAAATGAAAAGTTCTAATACAGTATTTTGATGTTAATCGCCCTATTGATGCAACTTATGTATAAAAATTTAGTGCATTAAGAAATATTCTTTCAATTTTAAGACTTTTGTACTAATTCTATGGAGTATTCTTTTTTCTCGGTGAGTATTTGTAGTCTAAAATTTATGTACTAGATGAATGTCTTTCTAACTGACTGACATGATTTATGCCCTTAAAGACAGGCGTGCATGGAAGGATATTTTCATCAAATAGCGGAACACCACTACCTGGATTTATCACAATCAAGGGAATAAATTATACGGTACTATTATCTTTATATTCTTTTATATCATACAGTTATCATGCAATTTTTATCCTAGCATAGATTCTTATGTTTTTGCTTTATGGATTTTTTTGTTGATTGAGTGCTATGTATTCACTTAAAGATCTCTAGAAAGAGTCCATTTAGTACTATGTTGCTATATGTCAAGAAGTCTCTTAAAGTTAGTATTTAAACTAATCTATTGATATCAAGTAATTTCATCTCAGAGGTTGGTTATGAAAAATCTCATAATTGCAAATTTTTGGAGCAATAATATTTGGATCTAATTTGATGTTGCCTGCAGCATCATCTAAGGTGAAATACTTTCTTTTTGACCACAGTAAATGGATCCTCAAATTTAGAGAGCACTTGGGCTGCCATAAGTTTCCCTTATTAGAGTTCTCCTTTCTAAACCCTATAGTTGTTGTTTAGAAAATTCATCCTTGACAAGCTTTATGTCAACTATTTTGAAGAAAGATTCTGACTGCTTTCTTATTCATTATAAAGCCCTTTAAATGGCCTGAATACATAGATTTTTTGGGAACTAAAGTAGAACAGGAATGTGCTAACTTATTCTCCTAATCATAGACTTCCTAAATAAGATAACTACTGCCTAAATAAGATAATTACTCCATAAACATAAGATAATTTCATAATAGTTGCTATCATCATCTCGTAACTGCTCTCCTTGTATATTTCTTCTCTATGAATGTATCTTGCAAATCAGAATCTCAAACTCATAACTTAAGTTTGCAGTCTTGCAGTCTTGCTGTCCCCCAGATAAATACTCTATATGCTTTTATATCTATTTGGTGCTCATAGGTGAAAATAAATCGTGCCTGAACAAGCCATGTTTTCTAGCCTAGTAGTGGTTAGATTATAGAACAAAAGTTCTTTTTATCAAGGGAAAGATTATTGAAGGTCTTTTTGATTCAAATATGAGAAGTGAGACCTGCTGGAATTATTTGACTTGATTGTTGTTCTTTGTCCTTAAATGCATTTTGGATGAGTAAAAAGACGTTGATGTTACGCGTCAGTATGATTATGTTTGCATTGCAATAACTACCTCTGTGCTAAATTGATGAATACTTCCTGAATCTTATGGCATCCTTTTAGGATTAGAAATGTTTTTTAACACACATCCATTGTTTCTCTTCCTCAGGCGCTGTTTTATGACTTGCTATGAATCTTGACTTATTTATTTTGACTTTGGTTGATATATTCTAACAAAAACATTAGTTTCCTGTTCAAACTTTTGTGCATTGTTCATGCCATTGTAGGTTCTTGGGATATTCCTATTTTACCCAAAGAAATATGGTGTTGACTGCTCATTTTTGTACATATCAACTGCAGGCTAAGGCTGGCGGAAGGTTTGCTGATTACCATCGCATGCTGGCCCCAGGAAGAAAATATGAAGGTATCTCATATCCAATTCCTGGCATGATTTCTTTTCAAGTTAGTGGATTGACTTAAGAATTGAGTCAAATTTTAGAACTTTTAACCTTTTGGATTGATAGATTAAAACAGGTGAAATAGGAAGTTTGTATAAATATGTACTGTGACTCTTGCATGTTTGATAAACATTGTGAAATTTTATATTTAGAGAGGTGGTTTATATATAAAGAAGGGATTTATATCTGAACTTAAAACTTTAAGGCATTAGGTTTTGAATATTCTCTTTTATATAAATCACTCTAATTTGTTGTTAGATGTAGGACTTATTAAGCTTTTTAACAATCCTCCTCATATATTTTGCTCCTCCTCATGTTGTTCTTAAGTTATTTGAACATGTTGTTCAAGTCAATTCTACGGACTCATATCCCTCTTGCTCTGAAGTTACTTTGGCTTATTGTTTAAGGTATAATTTTTATTTCGAACTTCTTTTTTGAATTACAATTCTTATTTAGATATTGACTTTTACAACTTATTCTGATACTATTTGAAATTCTATTACCTATTATATTTAGGGACAAGTGATTTATATATAAAGAAGAGATTTATATTTCAATCTAAAATATTAAGGCATTAGGTTATGAATGTTTTCTTATATATGAATTACTTTTTATCTATTTTCAATGTGGAACTTAGTAAGCTTTTTAATAAATATTTTTTCTTGAATGCAAGACAACTATTGATATAGGGAAACAGTTTTCCTATTTCTTTTACATTTATCTACTGACAGTAATACAGTTATGGAACATCGGATCAAGACTTCTTGAATAAAAACCTGCTAAATAATTAGGTCCTAATGCATGGTTCACAAACTAACCTTTCAATCGGTCATTTGGTGCTATCCTATTATTTTGCTATGTGCTATTATCTAAAATAATTTGTGAGACTTCCTTATGAGTGTTTTATGATGCACCGATATCTTTACTGAGATGTGAGCTAGCATATGTATTTACTCAAATTGTTAAAAAAAAAATCATATGCAATCTTAAGACTAACATATAATGATGGAATGTCTGTTTCCCTCAGAATTTTGAGCAGGTTTGTGGAGAAGTATTTTGAGTGCTGTATCCTATACAATGGTAGTAGGAGGTTGCATCTAAGTTTTACTAGAATGATTAAGGCCATTTACAGATAATAGTTGGAAAACATTGAGGCATATGATTATGAAAGATAAAGTAGATGTCTTAAATCATATTCTGGAATTTATGTGATACATGTTCAATACATATTTATTTTCATAATAAATTTCAACTTAAAACAATTTATGTCTTTATGTATTTGCAGTTATGGCCACTATGCCGGGATACAAATCAAAGAGCACATCTATCTGGTTAGAAGAAGCTGCTGTGACTGCTGATTTCATTCTTGATCCCGATTTTACAGCCAGGGTATCCCTACAGAGTTTTTGTGATTGCGATTGTGATTGTGGTGGCAGGATCAGGATTGGAATCTTGTGGAGTGTTCACTCCCTGATGTATGTGATTATGGCTGTTATTTTAGGATTTGTTTGTGTTTTGTTAAAGAGAAGAATGAAATTCAACTTTTGGAGCCATAGACGGTTGGCAAAAAGGCCACTTTCAGGTATGAGGGATTCATTATAACTGACAAATTTCTGAGTTATATTAGTTTACGTGAAAAGTTACATACTTCGCTAAAAGAAACTTAATTTGAATGATTAAGATACATTTTTAGCTTTAATTTGGAATTTACCTATTTTAATTCGTTTTGCATGCAGAGGTTAGATTCCAAAGAAGAATATGCTAATTAAAACGGGAGTACAAATGAGATTATATTTCAACTGTGATTTCTTTTTTGGGTTGAGAGGAGTAAAGGTATGGTTACGGCTGGAAAATTACATGTTCGAATTACAAAAATAGTTTCTTTGTAAAATATAAATAAAGGTTGTACACGATTGATAATTCCCACTCAGCACAAAATAGGGAATTTTGTGCAACAGGATTTGCTATTTAGGAGTGGATGTAAGAGTATTGCAGAGTATCTTGAAGGTACAGGTTGACGGCATCATGTGATAACCGCGTCCATTATAGAGTCTACAGAGCTTCCTATGGACTATTTCTCTAAATCGCAAGAGGACAAAAGTGTAATTGCAAGAAATACAGGTTCCATTTCTGTCGTAGCTTGCCTTGACGGTCGTTCAATTACAAAGGCACCGAATGCCTCCTTATCAGTAAACCGAGTACCCTGTATTTAAAAATTTTAAGAACACGACAGAATTATGTAACCTATTATCAATTTTGTCTCCCATTTTCACACTTTCCTCGCTCCAGAAGATTTTAAAAAATAAAAAATAATAATGTTCATTTTAATAAGAAATTTTACGATGATATAAATATTTCCTTTAATAAGAAATTTTACGATGTCTAACACCACTTTTATCCATAAATAGGCTCTTGAACATGAGATCTTTTTTTCATCCTTCTAGATGTTTCTTTTTTTCAATAAATAAAATAAAGTGGCATTTTATTGTTTTTTTTTTCATTTCTTGTCTTTTGCATATTACATGTAAACTTAACTTTTACACTGGTTATCTTGAAAATTAAGGTTGCAAATTTTCAGATTTAAAGAATTAAACAAATTGTTTTGCTGTCCTTTCTTCCCCTAATAAAATCCAAAGCAATAAAGATGAGGTATCAAAATACAGGTGGTGAATTTTTTAAGTTAAAAATATATTAAACCTTTCTAGAGGAAGATTGCAGAATAATGTTCTAATACGCACTAACCCTTCTCATTCTTGTCTTATTAATGTTCTAAAAATTGAACCAAAAATTAAATCGATAAGATAAGAAGTTTAAGGTTTAAAGTTTAATTGGTATTAAACCATTATAAAGCATATATGTAGTAAATACAAATAAAAATTTTAAATAATAAAAAATAAAATACTTTATTAAAATGCCAATATCTATTAATGTATAATTAATTAATAATAATTATAATATTAATCTAAAATTCAATGATAATTCTCTTTTAATAATTCCTGTATTTCAGTGTATCAAGATTCATAAGGTGATTATATTTCTAGATGGAAACAATGAAAATAAAATGGTTTATTATAGTTTATGAAAGCCCGTTGGTTTATGAAAATTAGTTAAATTTTAATAACAAAGATTATTAAGATAAATCAAATTAAAAAATTGGCTAAGTTAAGGTTTTTATAGTTTAACTGACCAGACTGGTTTAATTTTTTAATCATTTTGTCTTATACGGCTCCACAAAGGACTATTTTGTCCTTAGTTCTTTAACACTTTTTACCTTGGATAATGGACTTTGGTTATGCTTCCTTTAATGTTAGGATGCTTATGGCTGGCTTCATTATTGAGGACGAGCTGCTCTTTCCACCGTTGTTTGATCTCCTTAAGTAAGCTTTCCTTTTTTTTTTTTGTTTAATATGTAGTTGTTGAAAGCTTCTATAAGTTTTTTCTATCCAAATTTTGTACATACATATGCTTAGGTGAACAGTGATAATCGTTTTAGCTTCATACAGTTCTATCTTCTTAAGGCCAACTAATTGTTGCACGAAAATTAGAGATCTTTGCATGTTGATGCTTTCCAATATATTTCCACATATCCATCTTGTATAATTGCATTCGAAGAATAGGTGGCCAATATATTTCCCCATATCCATCTTGTATAATTGCATTCGAATAATAGGTGGCCAATTGTTTCCCTTTCAGAATTGCATAGAACACAGATGTCTTGGATGTTTAGGGAGTGTAGTTTATCTTTATTGGTTAATTCGTTCTTCGTCACTAAACATAACAAGAATGAAGCCTTTGAAGTAAGGGCTTTATTCCATATGATTTTATGCCATTTGACGCTGTCTCCTCTTACCCTGAATAGCTCCTTGTAAGAGTTGATAGTGAGTTTCTTAGAGGGGTATTTTATCTAGTGGTACTTATCTTCCACCCTTTCTTGGGGGTAATAATCTGGTATTATATGTGATAGCTTTGAGGGATAGTTCCTCCATCTATTCCATTGAATCCATACCTCAAATCCAACACTTTATCACAAGAAAGTGTAATGGCCTTTTCTGCCTCAAGAACTACCTCCAAATCATTTAGGAACTTGCGGAGCCAGACTGCTTCTTTTGCTGCTTCACAAGCAGCAACATACTCA
>JAOTAX010000196.1:12691010-12707003 GCA_025629825.1 Erythroxylum guanchezii | reverse complement strand
CATTTAATAATCATAACTTAAGCAATAAATCCTCAATTTATTCCAACCAATTTACAATTAAGCAAACTAAAATCCTCGAAATAATTTAAACTTGCTTAGAAAGGGATCGGGGCCCAACACAATTCCTCTTCAATAATGGATATTGCTTTCACTAAACTTTGAAAATTCTTCCCTTAACTTTGTATCGATAGTAATAAGAAATTGTTCAGATTTTCCTACCATTATAAAATGATAGGCATCGTATTGCTCATCTTCATAAAAATATGGTCCAGTGGATAGTATCTTCAACATCAAAGTGTCTCTTGGAGTTATCATCAGATTGTTTAAATAACAATCTTTGACTCCTTGAATCCATTTAGGAAGTGAAGAAATCTTAGGAAACTTTGGATTAGTTAAATAAATTGCATTTATGGCACCGAAATCGTATGAATCACAAATTGCTTGAGGATGAGCTCCCTACAAAAAATTCAATCTAGGATATGTTCCAGAAAAGTCAATATAGGAAAAATCATTATTTTGTAGAGAATATAAGTCTCTCATAATCTTGTAATGTGCTTGAACAGGAAGATCATTTTTGGGAGAACTCTCCATCGTAATATTTCTAGGTATCTGAGATTTTTAAGAAGCATCTAGTCATAAAGAGATATTATCTGGAGTAAAAGCCTTTGGTTGAGATATCTGTTGAGATGTAAAAGAAAATCCAGTAAATTCGAAATCTTCATTTATCTAAACTTTTTTTTAGCGATCTATAAAGTTTTTGCTCAGCGTAATTGAAATGATTTATCTTGGCCTGCCATAAATGGCAAAATGAGAGAAGTAATTCAGCTATCTCATGCGATATCAAGGGAAATTTAGCAACATCTAGCAAATCTTTTATCTGTGCTTGGAAAGTATTTATATCTTCAAACGTTTGATCTAATAGACCAAATATCTCTTCTTTAGGGTTGGCCATCCCTAGTTAGAAAATCAACAAGAACATTATGGTTAGTTTAATTATCTCATTATCAAACTAATATTTAGCTAAATGTGTTTACTACCGTATATGTCACTTATATTCATGCTTCAAAGGCAAATTATTTTAAATAAATGGTGTTACTTGAATATTATTTGATTTTAATAAAAAATATTTTTAGCAATAGAAAATAATGAAATTTTTGACAGGTTTTTACTATTGTCAATAATTCTTTTTCATTTATATGATATCACTACTGAGTATTTGCAAAGGTTCCTGAAGTGTACCTGCGCAGAGACTCATTAGATTTCTCATGAACTTCATTATAACATCTTTTTTAAAACGCCACTCCATACATAATCAAAAGCATCAATCTCAAGAATCAAATCATCATTATCACAAGGTAAAGAAAGTTTAGGTAAAGTAGAGCACATAACTTTAATCTTTTTTACCTGTTCAATCAAATAAGGTGAAAATTCAAATCGTTGATCCTTCTTTAAAAGCTTTTGAAAAGGTTTCCTTATCTCAGCTAAGTTTTGAATAAAATCCAATGCATAGTTTAACACACCTAAAAAACTTTGAACTTGTTTTTTATCTTGTAATGTATCTGCAAATTGAGAAATCTTTTCAAAAATATGTGGTTGGAGTTTTAACTCCTTTACCATCTAGCTCCATTCTAAGAAATTCTATCTCAGTTTGCTATATCTTAGCTTTCTTCTCAAAAAGAGCAAGACCATGTTTTTCACATAAATGAGCAAATGTATGAAGATGTAAAATATGTTGAGCAATATTATTGCTAGCTATTAGAATATTGTCTATATAACAATGTACAAAATTATGAAATCTAAAAATATTATCTATTTTTCTTTGAAATATTTGTGGGATGTTTTTTAAACCAAAAAGCATTACTAACTATTCATAATGACCTTGTGGAGTAAAAAAGGCAGTATCCTGATACTATCTTTGTTCATCTTTATTTGCCAAAATCCACTTTTAAAGACAAATTTAACGGCTTCCTCCTCGAGCTACACACAACTTTGCAATTATAACTTCACATTTTTTTTAGTTGATAATCAAATGGTTATGGAAGATCCTAGTTGATAAATAGGTATTTTGGGTCAAATGCGTTGAATTTTTTTACGTGATAAATGCTAACCTCTGGACAATTCAACTTAGATACAACTACTCTCTGTCTATGGTGCAAATCTTGAAGTTAAGAGATTCTGTCAGGTAGCATGTCAAAGTTAATATTGAGAATTGTAATATGATTCCACTTGGAGATTCATCCAACAATTCTAGAACTAGCTACAGTCAAGGAGGTTCTTGATAGCAGGCTCTGTGGTCATGAAACATTCCTAAGGTCTCCTCTTACTGATCTCCTCTTAAACGTTGGTCTCAATCCTGATAAAGAAGAGTCTTATCTGGTGGAACAAGAGCTCTTCGAGTTGCTTCACCGACTCATCTTGCAAAGAAATATTGACACAAGTTCCATGTATAAACTAGCATAAACTCATGTGATTGCCTCAGGCTAATCCTAAATCCTTAAGTCATGCTTTGGCTTGCAATTAAAAGAAGACACTTCACTACATGTAGAGTTAAAGCATACTTGAAGATTTCAACCTTATGCTCCCTTTGTAACTAGGAGGATGAGACAACAGAACATTTTTTCCTCCAATATGACTATTCCTCTCATATCTGGAACAACTTGATTCAGATAAGCCACTTTCCCTCTCCTCCTTTGGATTGGAATGATTTAATAAACTGGTCATGTCAGGTTCTCAAACTTAGAAAGAGGATTCTTTTGTTTACAAAATTTCCTTGTAGACACTATGGTGGGAGAGGAACAGGAGGGTTTTTCAAAACCAAGCAAAACACAGGGATACTTTGCATCAAGAACGCATTGGTACCGTAAGAAAACAATTAATGGCTCAAGAACTTCATACTGAGTGTAGCCGATACTTAGCTAACTCCCAGAATATTCTTGGCAAGAGTACACTTGATTGAGAACCCGAAATACAGCTGCGATGGTCCCCCCAAATGCACTCGAATAATATGAGATGCCCCTGATTCTAACACGTCAGAGTCAAATTACAGCTTCAGTGATTTATTGCGATTAGCATGATCATTTAGCGCTTGAAACGGAATCCTAACTCTAATTGCCGCTTAAGTTAATCCTTTTTTGTTTTTACTTAGGTTAATTTTGTAGCTATCCCCTATCTTCGAATTAAAGATATAATCTTTTACCTAAAAAAGAAAAAAAGAAACTTCACATTCTCCTGCAAGCACCACCGACGTCGTAGACTTCAGCCATCTACCTCAAAACTTATAAATTTTTCTTATTTTCAATTGCTTGCTTGATAACTTTTGGTGGATTTGCTGTACTTTGTTTTTAATTATTCAATTAAGCTTTTTGTTGTCTCCCTTTTTTTCTGTTTCTAACAAGAATTCGATCTCGTTAGGAATTAAATATCACGCGGACATTTCTGTTGAGGTTAAATGATAAATTCCGCTCAATTATGTAACTAACTCATGTTAAAGTGTGGATCATACGATGAAAATAGGAAAAAAGTACAGTACAGTAAGTAGGAAATATATGATGCTTAATGGAGGAGATAAAAAATTATACTAAATCAAAGAATAAGATGACCACAATGCGCAAATTGGAGATTCTAGCACGTGGTGATTAATGCAACAACCAAATGATTTTTCACCATCGATCTTGAATTAAAAAAACCAACAGAACAAATTTGCAACATCGCATTTCCAGGACTAGAAAACATCTGCAGCTTGCATATGCAGTTATCTCAGCAAAGGTGCGTCCTGCACAGAGAGATGAAGAGATTTAAACCATGTACAATTATGGAAAAACGCAAAATGAAAATAGTTGTCCCTTTAGAAACGCGAAATCCAGGAATATACAACAGTTGCGACTCGTAAATACATCAATTAACTTGAGCTTTACAAAAGCCACTAATCAAAGGGGTTGGAGAAATCTGCAGCTCTAAGTGATTCAATATCTACCGTACACATGATGCCAATGCACACGCACAAACCCTCATATCTAAGAAACTCATTTCCTATGAAAACTATAGGGGAAACCTCAACTATGAGCAGTTAAAAATATAACTGCAGATTGCAAGATGGTGACAAATTTTTACAAAATAATAAATTTAATGAATTTATGGCATGACAACATTAAAAGTCGTCAAGTCCTTGCTGTCAGCTAATTGAGGATATGGCAGGTTAGCTTCAATTTGAGTAATGCTCTCAGCAGGAAATATCCTGCAAGTTACGAAAATTACAGTTAGTTATTAGTGCTCATACAGAAGCAAAGAGCAAACATTACAATCAATCACCGTAGTATCCTAATGCTCATAAAAGATTGTTTGGTAGGTTAACGTGTACATAAGTGTGAACGTTAATTAAAACCAGGGAACAGCAATGAACTCTATCTTCCCTGAAAGTCGTTAATATTCCAAGGTCTTTTGTTGTAGTATATCGAACTCTTTGGTAGGGTGTGTGTTATCTTTGCTGAAAATTGTTAATCATTAAAATAACCTTCAGAACATTCTTCAACCTCTTTCCTTACTATGATTTGGCTTCCAAGAAGTTAGATCATAGTACAATATCTTTTAACAAAGATCAGGAGCCAAATCATTACTCACCATCTCCAATTTCAAGGTCATTCCTACATCAGTGCCATGCCCATTTCTGCTACAATCTCCTCATTTCCCATCTCAGCATCTGTGAATGTCAGTGCTCGCTGTAACTTTCTAGGACAAAACACCTCAACTTCAGCCATATAGGTAGCTGTTACAGGTCTATGATCAGAAAGTTTAAGCTCTGTTCTCCTATAGTTCCGTAGCTTCATTCCCTTCCCATGTGAAAGAATGCGGTCACACCTACAAAATCAGATTACATTAGAAGGATGCAGTCCCATCAAAGAGATTGGATTATATAGCATAGGTAGAACATAAGAAACAGTAAACCAAATGATAAGGCATAGATACAACAGGGTAAAACATTACTTTCTTTGATAAGTACACAAATTCTCCATTCCTATTAGTGTATAATCACTTCCAACAATCAACAAGAAAAATTTGCTCAGTTGGTATGACCAGAAATTAAGAACTAAGAGAAAAATTGCAAGCATGTTCTTAAATTGTGAAATAATAGTAAATTTTAAAGCCACATGCAAACAAATTGCAACTGTGATGAAAATAGGTGAATCAGCAGTCTTACTGTTCGCTATTGTTTACTATAGATAGTACATATGACCTATAACTACAAATATAAGAGTATATTTTCATAATACTCCCCCTCAAGTTGGAACATATATGTTTCATATAATCTTAACAGCGACAATAAGAAAATGAAAACACACAAAACAGAAATGACAACAATAATATCAATATCAGTTATTGTAAGGCAAAAGTATACTGGGTTAGAGGAAAAGTGAAGGATAAAAAGTAGAATCAGTGCAAAAGGCGGAAATTTGATGTGCATGGGCGAATAAGTGGGAAAGTAAACCTCCTGACCTAAATAGGCTATTGTGCATACTCTCAACAGGATCTTTCTACAGGTCCAGCTTCTAATCAACTTTTCCTTAGACACTACATAACTTTATTAAATTGGAAATCACTTTTTCTATCAGTAATGGAAAACCCCATCTACAGGAATAAAGATACATATTTTGCTGGGTCATGCAATCATCACATTCTAGTTTGCATTACCATATCCCTAGAATCTCTACAAAAAGAACCACCACAATACATATCCCCGTACAGCAATGGGACGATGTTAAAAGAACTTGTTGCCATTCAAAAGTGTATTTATCAACTGATGTAGATTATAATGATAACTAACAAAAATATGGTAGGAAAGTTATCGTAGGAACTGTTAGACAATGAAGCTTGTGAGCTTCTAGAGATATGAAAACAAATCTGCTCATATACATACCAAATAAACTTTGTGCTCAGAAAGAAAATTAACAGCTATATAAACATTGATTAGACAGCCATATCTCGGTTATGAACTAAATTCCTTTGGAAATGAAGAGCATAGACTAGTATAAGTCCAAAGTTCTTCTGTGAAGATCACTCAAATTTGAATGAAATAAAGGAATAAGTTACATTTGATGCCATGAGCTTATTTCATAAGCACGTTCCAGAAATAAGGAATATAAGGCTGCTCCCTCTCCTCTCTATCTTTCTATCTCTCTCTTTCTCACACACGCATGATGTAACCTAAACATGAGGGAACATAATAATTAAAGAAGGTCGACAAACGGCTTTAGATGAAAATAGTATACAAATAGAGAGAACGCAATTCTATATGTAGCATTGACCACAATAGAAAGAAAAATATTTAGTAGGCATCTACATTCAGTACTGTATATATCAGTAAAGGCATACCATGCAGGATTACGTCTCCCAGCTTTTGGATCCTCCCCATAGTACTTATCCGAGTTCATCTCATACTTATATGTTGGTGGAAAGTTTAACATACCCTCAGACCATCCATCAAAGGGACGACCTTTCCGTAGTTCTTTCACAAGCTGTCACAAGGTACAAATTAATTTAGCTAGTCATCCCTCACATAAATTCAAACAAAAATTGACCCTTGTTAAATTTTCCAAAAAAAAAAAACCCTTGTTATCTAACGAGGACTGGTGACAAAGAATTTCAGTTCACAGGATAATGAAGAAATTTACCCCAATATCTTTATTTCTTAGCTTATACAAGTTTGAAATCCCCTCCCTAGCAATTGAGTACAAACACTCATAAATGGACATTTAAACATCCTTTACCTCACCAGTGCGGAATGCTTCAATGACCTAAAATCTGTCTTGATATACAACTGACCTACCTGATCCCTCTCTATCAACTTGGACCAATCCCTTCTTGAGATAAGTTCTCGTATTTTCTCATATGACAAATTTATACGGTAATTTAAGTCGCCCAACCAGATAATTCTTCTGCAGAAATCCAAAAATAAGATCACAATAAAAAAAAGGTTCGATTCTTGTTAATATAATAAAAAATGATCAACAGTAATAGGTCTCAAAATAGTTAAAACCTTTTCAACTTTATTGCATGGATCATAGTGCTACAAAATACATTTTAAATCAGAAGAAAAGAGAATCAGAAAGTAAAGAATTTTGTGATTCAATATCAGAATTTTTTTTTTTTTTTTTGGTAAGTGATTGGTTTGTAGAAGTTCAGAGGGAAAAAGGCTGCAAATGACGATATATAACCAACACTTGGTGACAGAGAATTTAGGAATAAAAGAAGTTAAAAGCTAAAAGAATATTCAGATGCTTTTGTAGTGAAAAAAAAAACATGATTTTGCTCTTAGTCTGAAGTGAAAATTCAAAACGATGATGTGATCAAAATTCAAAAGGTCTTCTTTGTTTCAAGTTACAGTGCAACAATATGTACTCACTCGTGATCATGTAAACTTTTAGGAAGCCCAGCAACAGAAAATGAATGAAATTGAGTTCTTCGGCATATTTCCAGCACATCAGCATTTCTTTTCAATTCATCGCCATCTTTCTCGCCTGCTGTCAGGTGGGAACATAAGAAACAGAAAAGCGTCTGGTATATTGACATGCTGACTGATATTGATCCCTGAAAGACAAAGGTAATTTCACAATATTAGATGATATGTCAGAAAAGAGAAAAACTTCATGGAAGTTTGTGAAATTTTTGCTTGCAAATAACACAAATATCAGAAGCAATATAAAGAATATGGTTGCTCTATGAACAGTTTACTGACTTCTTTCTTTTAAAAAATTATATATAGAGGAAGGTTGCAAGTCTCTCACCATTATTTGATGAACCATATAATTTACTTGAATATTTTGAGTCTTTTGATTATAACATAGTATCAAAATCAGAGATCATCTGCACCACTACTCCAAACCAGATAAATGTAATTACCATGAAACAAAAAACAGCAGAATGAGAGACCTGAAAGGAATCAGCATATTCTAAGTAGTCCTCTTAAAAGAAAATGGGATGATGCATCAACAGGGTCAATACTCCCAAAGTAGCCAAGAAATGAGCTCATAAGTCAAGATTGAAAAGTTAATCTGAAATTCAATATGAAGGCGTAGAATAGAAACAACTGGTAAGATTTCAAAAATTAGACCAAGTGAATTTTTTTAAAGCAATCTAATTCTAGGCATAAGATTTCAAGTCCAAGGCTTGGTCACTCAATGCACGGAAATCCATGAACTCAAGAAAAAATGACACTCTTATATTCGAAGCTACTTCTAACAAATAACATATATGAGGCATACAAGTCATGCCAAACAGTGACAAAAGAGATCGTATTAAACCTAAGAAACCAATAGCAAAGCTTTGACTGATGAATAAATTATCCTTCCCAGAATTCACAAGCAAAGGAATGTAAAAAAAAAAAAAAATTGAACAAAACCTAAAATGATATGAACTACAGGAACATTCTAATGACATGAAGGCACAAATAAAATCGTGATATGACACAAACCTTATTTCCAATGTAGCCCATAACACCAACGCCAACAGTTGAGACCTTTAAGTTCTGAATATGTTTACGCAAGCTCCTACGAACCCAAATAGTTAGGAAAATTCCAACCATCTGCTTACTTACTATCCTTACATATGATGATCTTCTTTTCCGCTTCATAAGAGCTTCAAGGTTAATTTCTGCAAGCAAAGCTAATCCTGGTTGCATGTCATTTGAGACATTCTTAAATGAACTATACCTTCCAAAAGACTTGGCTGTTTTAAAAGATTTTATGGATTTAAAGGAATTAGGTCTCTGTAAAATATGCTGAGATAACAAGTCTAACGGCGGCTCTGGCCAGCTCAAGCCAATCTTTTCACTACCACTAAGCATCCTGGTTAGTTTTCCATTCTGTTGAACTATTTCTGAATTTATGTCTTCACATTTTTCTTCCGTTCGCAAGCAATTTAATCTGTCCAATCTCTTGGGGGAAGAATATTGCTTCTGCAAGTCCTTTCCTGAAACACCTAATTTGCAAATATCAGTAGCTTCTGAGACTACAGTATCTTTACAATTTTCAACTCTGATTTGTCCATCTCGAGCCTCTTCAAAACTGACGGATTCTTCATCCATTGGATGGATTTCCTCTCCCACATCACTATCACTTTCAAGTAATATATCCTCCTCGATATCTGGAATATCATCCAAAGGTTTGAACTTAGATGGAGAAGGAGGATCACTATAGCACTTAACCTTGGTCCTTGCTGGTCGAATTCTGTTTAGTGTTTCACGAATAATATTTTCCCACTTTGGGACTGGACGGCTATCTTCAGCGCCAAATATATTTCCAGCGTTTAAAGGTACAATCTCCTGAAGACTGCAAAAATGAGGTAATTTTTAACTTTCTCAGAAGAATTTCCGAACATATCCAACATATGCAAAAGATACCAGAAAAGAATAAAGAAAGAAAAACATAGACAAAATCAGAGGATAGCCTATCAATAAAGTAGGCTTTAATGGTAAGATTGAGTAGAACACTAACTGAGAAGCCACATCGAATAGATTTGACACCATAATTTTCCATCGTTACATAATAAATTGAAAAATAATAATTCTCAGCGTTACATGCAAGATATGTTAAAGTACGTTTAAACATGAACGAAATACTCACCCAAGTACATAGATGTCAGCGGGCTCATCGGCATCAATCCAATCATCAATGTCTAGGTCATCTGGTGGGAGTTTCCCTCCAACATTCCATGTGCCAACACATATCCTAAGCAAAGAATTGTACAACTTTTGAAATTTAAAGAGAAAAAGCTCACTCCCCACTAGGAAAAAACCTAAAATAACAAGGGAAAAACCTAGCATTTTATTCTTATGTTATCAAAATGAATAAGGGGGCATCAAACCTGAGTTCCTTTGTGTTAATATACTGTGCTCTAAAAGTTTCTGAATTTCGTCTCCTTAACCTTGGACGAGCATCTGGATTCAGAGTATAAATCAAATAAATAAGTCACTCACAAGAATGAGTCCAATAGAAGAGAAACGGAGGAATTGAGAGTTAAGAGTACCATTGGGATTAAACTGATCATCCTCCAATTTGTTACCTCGTGACCGCCAATCTTTTTCAAATCGCCCACGCTCTGCAATTCAGGGGAAAAAAGCATAAATGAATTTTGAATTGCAGCACGTATTAGAAACATAAACTAAATAAAATGAAAAGAGAAAACTTTAGAGTACCGGAAGCAGAATCATCGGAGTGGTAGTTGGAATCGGAATCGGAATCGGAGGCGGAGTCGGCGCTGTAATCGGAGTCTCTGGCAGTGATGTTAAGCCATTTACGCATAACAACTCTGGGCCAGAAGAACTGCACGAACCAACAACCCAAACAACAACACGATTCAGCCCAATTTCTCTGCCCAAATTAACTTTCAGCTGGATATTACCAAAACTTTCATAGACAGAATAAGTTGTACAGAGACGTAGAGAGATACCTCTGTTTGGTGACTACTATGCTTATGGTTGCGAGACTTCATGATTATTTGGTCTGTGGCGATAGATGAAGTCAAAACAAGAAGCTTTTCAAAGTTTCAGAAGAAAAGAGTCGCAGAACAAAAATGGAGGGTAACAACCACTGTTAGCTTTTGGGGAGCTTCTTAGATAACGGTAGAGAAAGAGGCTTTAGGATACCATAAATGGATCAAGTTGTAATTTAAGTATTCCTTTATTTTTCCTTTTTGGTATAGTAGTTGGCAAAATCACAAGACCTACCATCTTTTTGTTTCTTTGCCATCAAAATCCCAGCAACTTGCCGGATTTGGACAAGTTTCATTGATACAGAAACTTACACTTCAAAGAAAAAAACAGTTTTTCTCATCAAGCTATGTTTTCAAGTTTTAGTTGATCCCTTCGTTTGTACTCCAATCCAAAGTTTGAAATTATATACATACGTTTATAATAATTTCCATTTCAACATTTTATTGGTTTATTAAATATCCCAAATTTTTTATTTTGCATACGTTTATACTCCAGTGGAAAGCTAAAGCTAAAGCTAATTAGAATATCAAACTAGGGTAGATAAAGACTGGCTGAAAAGTAGCAAAATTAGCAATCTAATAAAGAATGTCGGTTGGGCCGGCGAAACCGTGTGGATCTCTCAATATTGGCCGAACCAGTTCATATTGGCGGTTTAAACAGTTAATTACATGTGCGGACTGCAGAGTCGTGGTGGACCCGAAAATATTTAAAAGTGTAGGTTTCATACTCGTGGCAGACCAGGAGCCACAACTTTTTTTTATTAATAATCAGAACAAAGAAAGTAAGAAGCTATCAAATGACATGGACGTGACGTTTAATTTTTGTTTAATTTTACACGTTAACCACGACTTTATTTTACTATTCCAGGACGCAAACGACAACAAAATACATTTAATCATGTTACGTTTTATCCCTCGTAAGTTATGTTCTCTTTATTTCAAACGTGAAGTTATTACTTTCTTTGACCATTAATTAAAGTAGTTTAAAATTTTAAAATTTTATTTTTATATTATAATGACATCATTACAATTATACATGTTATACTTTTTAGACAAAAAGACCCCGTTAATTTTTGTTGACTAAAATATATTAAATCTTTTTTTTCTTTATTTCATTATTCCAACTATTTCAAAAATAAACATTATTTTAAGCATGAATTATATTTTGACACAATTGTAAGTTATGATTATTAATTTATAAAAAATTAAAAAAAATTAAAAATATATCATATTGTACAATTTTGAAGAAAATGACATTTTCAATTTTTTTTGAATTAATGCTAAGAAGGTAACCCAAAAACAAAAACTTGTAATTTTTTCATCAATTAACAGTTAGAACGTACAATTATGAAAAAACAATTTCAATAAATTTTCTTTCTTTTTTTAATTTTGTTTCATAAATAATTTTTTTAATTTTTTTATAAATTAGTATCATGAAGTACAATCGTGAAGACAATAGTATTTTTAATAATTTTTCTTTTTTTATTTATAAACAGATAAAATGTAATCTATACTTAAAATAATTTTTATTTTTAAAATAGGGGGCATAATGAAATAAAGCAAAAAAATATAAGAGTTTAATATATTTTTGTCAACAAAAAATTAAAAAGGTATTTTTATCCAAAAAATACAATATGCATAGTTGTAATGATATCATCATAATACAAAGGTAAACAAGTACTTTTAAATTATAAGCTAGGGTAATAAGCGCATTTTTAAAATAAAGGGGCATATCGTATAGAGGGCTAAAAGTAATTTAGCCTAATAACAATAACAATACTTAATACTTAATAAAAATTTTGCTGATATTTAGAATTTGAAAAAGTTTAATAGTATACAATCTTAACCCTAACTATTATATTTATAATTGTTTTCGTCACGACAAACACTTGCATTGATGGACAAGTGAACTTCGTGCCAAACACCTCAAATTATTTGGATTAATTACTAGGTTAATTAAACAATTGGACACCAAACACATGGTGGGTACGATGATAATGACATTAACATGTTTAATTTTTGGGAGTTTATTAATTAAGGTCAAGGATGAATGTATTCTATGCGGTTTCTTAATGCATTATGTATGCATGTATATGAAATAACATTCATAAGTTTTAGCAGAAACAACAAAGAAATGAACCAAGAGAAAACCAACGCGTACCCTGATTGCAGCAAAGAGATGAATTTAAGGAGTCCAGAAATTTTGGGATGCGCTGTCTAAATCATTGACCTGTAAGAAAAAACCAAAATCTTAGAAGATATTAATTGAATAAGCTGCATTATTAAAATGGGGAGAAGGAGAGACACCAACTTAAAGTTAAACCCATAGGAATCCACTATTAAAGTTTTTTATTAAAACTTCAGCTATTTCTAACAAAGATATTACGATCAATCTAAAAATTCAAATAGAAACAAACCGCTGTTCGGTTTTTAATTATGGCTTGTCATGATACAAGGGGGATGTGAGGGGAAACCTGAGCGTTTTAATAAGCGCCAGACCAAGCTGGCAAGAACATGGATTTCAAGATTCAACTGCAAATTTGAATCCAGTTGGAACGTGACTTCATGACAATAGTGTTTGTATTCTAATGAAGTGCATTATTGCTAAACCTCATTCATATAAAATACACATCTGGTTTCCGCTCCTTGTCTTGTAACCCTTAAACTACGCTAAACAGGTCCATAAAGATTTTTTAAAAAAATTATTTACTCTTAGGAAGCCCAAAACCTGATGCTAGTAGCCGATAGGAAAGTTCTTCAATTGAGAAAAACATAGATAGGAAAGTTTTTAACTTCACTGATAAAGCAAGCCTTTCTTTCAAAAATAAAAAAGAGCAAGAGCAAGAATAGCAAAGCCTTTTTCAAATGCTCCGTCCTTTAAAATTTTGTCGGTATCACAAAACTAGGGAGTGGATGGAAATATCCTACCTTCTTATCTGCAAATCCTGAATAGTTGAGATGTTATCAATTGACACTAGTCGATCGCTGAAAGCAAAAGGGATTTACATCATTTCTAGTATGGATTTAATAAATGAAAGAGAGCTGATCAGGGTTTTCAAACTCGGATCGGACCGGTCGGATCACTGATTAGGGTTTTCAAATTTGGATTGGACCGGCCGGTTTGACCGGTGTCCGGTCGGCTGACCGGTCCGGTTTAAGCTATAAAATCGGACTCTAATTTGATCAGTCCGAACCGGTCAAAACTGGTCAATTGATCGGTTGGACCGGTCAAAACCGGATTGGTCCGACCACTGGTCCATCAATTTTTTTATTTTTTATTTTTTAATATTATTAATATTATATATAATTAATATAATTATTGCATAATTATAACGTCACACCGGTTCGATCGGTGGTTGAACCGGTCGAACTGGTCAAACCGGTGATCAGTAAAGTCTCTGATTCGATGACCGGTCCGATTTTAAGAACATTAGAGCTGATAGTTGAAATTCAAGGAAAGAATCACAAAGGGGCGAATCAAAAGATGGAAATGGGATATAGATTAAATGCCAACCTTACCAATCCCAAAATTTACTACACATCACGCAAAAACACACGCACTACTGTTTGGCATCTGCTATTCACCTACTTGACGAAATGAAGTAGTACTAGCTAGTTCTACCCACTGCCTTTGGAATTCGGGGAGTAATGTCTACAAGTGCCGTGCCTTGGACACCACATCCTATTGTTACGTCGATTATGTAAAGAAAACAGACGATGATAGACAAGTGAGAACTGAACAAATAAGTTTCATTATAGATATGGGCATATATGACCTGGGGTGATGTCAGGTATAACCTAATGGAGATGGTGTCTATATTTGATGGTTAATTTACGAAAATTTTGATGTAATGGATTTATTCTTTTCATAACATGGTGGTATACAATTTCACTCGATCTGGGGTTGACTCTAGACTGGAGTAATTCCCGGTTTCTTGTTTCCGATGCAGTTATTATTTTCCAATTTATTAAAACCCAAACATCACTTAAAAAATATAATCAAGGTGCATTTTTAGTCTTCCACCGACACGCCAAGCGGACGGAGATGCAAACATCCTCTGTCGGTATACATAGTGTATTAGTTAGATGTAATTTTGAATTAGGAATCTCCAATAAATTACGGGAGAAGGTGACATAGGACTCTAGATTTGATAAACTTAAAAATTAATTTATAAATCTTTAAATCAATTTAAAAAAATCTCCATAAGACTCATATCATTGATTGAGATGCTCAGTTGATAATGTAAGTTATATTAAAATAATGAGTGAAATTTTTTATAAAACTTATTCGATAAATTATTTTCTTGTCAATTTAAATTTTAAATAGAATATTTTTATAATGTTAAACATATTTTTAACACTAATAAATGTTTTAAGAAAAATTTCCTTTCACCCTATAATATTATTATTGATATAAGACATAAAAAATAGAAAAATTATTCAGCCTCTATAATAAGTCTATTTGACTTTTAAAATAAAAAATATAATAATAATAACAATAACAGTAACAGTAACCTAAGTCTTCAAACTTGAGTTAACTTTTAAAAAAAATGAAAAACAGTTTCTTATTTGTATCTTTTTAAATTGAAAAAGAAATTCAGGAAAGAAATGATTGAACCTCATCATAGTGCTCTGTTCATTTTACTAGCATGAAAAAGAAAAGCATAAAGGTGTCTTTTCCCTCCCAAAGCATAAAGTGAAATTAATTACAAGACATTTGAAGATCGAACTTGATCTGCACCCACTTTTAGCTAGCTTAATTGATTTCTTACCAGGTTGACACGTTCAAAAAGTATAACAATATAATGGGAAATTATCTCGAAAAGTCAATACACGTGCATATATGAGTCACGTACCTTAGATTAACTCCGATCATCAGCTACCTACTTGCAGGATGTAGGTATAAGTATACAGACTGAGAGTGTCCCTTGTCTCCTTTATGAGCTTATGAATCACAGCAGAGAAATAAGAAATGGAAGAGTGAGGTTAAGGCTCGTGTGGAGAGCTGAGGCCTGAGGGAGGGAAGAAGAAGCTGAGGCCTGAGGGAGGGGAGAAGAAGCTTTGGATTGGATGTTAGGAGACATCAGTAACCTGCTGCTTACTGCTCCTTATATAATTCGCCTCCCCTGTAGAGCCACGTGCCAGGCCTCTTTTCTTATTTCTTCAAATCACAGCATCCACTCCTTGTTAATGGGTTTTCATTTGGGGTCCACTTAATATGCAATGCACTGCCTTTTCAAAAGTAGATTGTTCGTTTATATCTACTATATGTTCCTATTTCTTTTTATTTTTATTTAAATCATTATACCACTTGAAATGTTAGTTTGTAATTGTACTGGTAGAAAATCGTATATATGCATTCATCAAAGAAATTTGAAATATATTAAAAATCAGTTTCATTTTTCTTACATGCATTCAAAGAATTTGAAATATATTGTTGAATTTTTAATACTTATTTTATAGTAGCCAAATTCTATTCTTTTCCCGAACATTCGGAAAGCCTTTTTGTTT
>JAOTAX010000196.1:12579269-12606977 GCA_025629825.1 Erythroxylum guanchezii | reverse complement strand
GTGGACCGGGTCCATATCGGCCTTGTGATGGGGAAGCTCGATATGGAAGCTATATAAAGGTAAGGTCTCCTGCAGTTGCTCAGAAGCTGATCACGAGCATAAGGTTCTTGACCTGTTAAGGAAGCTTGAAACTTGAGAAAATTATAGAAAGGCCTTGCCTGTGAGTCAGTAAGCACTTTCCACCAAAGGTCCCGGGAGATTCGGAGTCGTTTGGAGCTCAGAATCGACATCGGAAACAGAGATGGAACTGAAATCCAGGTATTCTGCATTACCTTCATTTTTTATCCTTTCACAAGACCCTGGGGTACGTAATAAGGAACCCTCTACGTACTAACATTTTCTCCTTTGTCATAAGAAAGAAGCTTTTGGAGAAGCTGTTAAGGTTGACAATGTAGAATTGTCGACGTACTAAAAAGGGACAGTTATGGTATTAGGAAGGAATTGGCGTGGTATGAAACAAAATCTTTATGTTATATATGAATTTTGATACATACATTATTTGATTACCACTCTTGTTGATGAGTATTTGTTGTAGTAAGCTCTTGAAGCTCATTTTAATGTATTCATTAATTTATAGTGGATTAGATCTTGTGATTTTTATTTCTTATATTAAAAATTGAGTATTCTTCTATGTAATTTAGTTTGTGCATTTATATTTAGTTTCATTCAAATTTTATTTTTACCATCACCACATTGCTCCTGTTGCATTGAATTAATGCATCTTTCTCCATTTTTCCCAATAAAAGCTTTACAAATAGATCTTTTTCTTTTATGTAGATTTTCTCTTATTTATTTGATACTATTGCATAGTATATGAAAAGTTTGATATGAAAGACAGTTTATTATAATATTAATTTATAAATATATTATTAATCATTAAGAATGATAAGTTAACATATTATTAATTATTAATTAATTAACATTAAGTATTAAATGTTATTATATTATAATACAAGTAATGATATGATGTATGATGAATCAATAAAATATTAAGAATTTTACAATTTTCTTTATTAACATTAAAGTCAATCAAATTAGTTATTACTTATTTATAAATATGAATTATAAATAGTAAATAGTAAAATTGAAAATATTATGTATTAGTATTATTAACTAATAAATAAAACTCATAAAAAGCTTATTTTATTACATAAAGTTGCATATTTTGTATGTTAATCTATCATTGGTGGTGTGTGCAGATGTTTTTTAAAATCTCTCTAATACTTCGTATTGGAAAATATGCCAAAGCATTCTAAACTCCATCCGAACTTAATTTATCTTAGACCTAACAAAAATTTGAAGCTACCCAAAGTTTAAATTTTAATCTAAAACCCAATAAAGCTTTAACTTCATTGTTTTTTACCAAATGAACTTCTTTCTTGTTATTTTCTAAAGTTGAAGGCAACGAGGGATATATAATTAAATATTGTAAGAATAAGATCCTAAATTTAGATCGAAAATAATTAATAAAATATAAATTTTAATGATATGTTAATTTGAGAACTTTAAAAAATTATTTAGCAATAAATATAAAATTAAAATTTTAGATTTAGAAGGGACTAATATATGATCTAAATAAAAATAGAGAAGAAAAAAATATTGATGTATTAATAAAAATAAAGATCAACAATTAAATATACTAATTCTAACAAAAAATACTTATAGTAAAATGATGGAAAATTTTGACCAATGATACAAAGCATCATCATGGGCTATTGAAAAATGGATAACCTAAACTCTCAGTAACTTTATCTAATGGACACCTCCAAACGTTTGGAAATAGAACCAAACCGTGATGGCCATCTAGCCAACAAGATCCACAAACGCTTTTGGGAGGAGGAGCCTCCACCCTTGTGCTCTAAACCTAGCTATAGTGCAGCGGTTATGGGTAATACAACGGCAGCAGAGGACTCCGAGATTGCATAGTCTAAGGTTGATCCAGTTGATTGCGAGGAAGGCGATATCCTACCGATAAATGGCGAATATGGAAGTGGCCTGGAGTTATCTTCGGCTTCTAAGGCTAGGTTGGATAAACAATAGGAGAGGGCGGTCGTCATTAAACTCCTTAGTAGGAAGATTGAATACAAAATGCTCTTTTCCCGATTACGATCACTATGGAAGCCAATTGGTCCTATGAAAGTTTTAGATTTGGATAACGATTATTTCCTGATTAATTTTATGGATGAAAACGATTTCCTTAACGCAGGCCCCTGGGTGATCCTAGGCCATGTACTCACAGTTTAACGTTGGCACTCACAATTCCGCCCTTCGCAAGATAAAGTATCCAAAGCTATTCTGTGGATTAGGTTCCCTGAATTGCCTATTTCTAGGTATCATCCAATGATTTTAGCGGCTCTTGGAAACCTTGTTGGCCATACTATCAAGATTGATGATACCACCAAATCTGCCGAGAGAGGAAGGTTTGCGAGAGTGGCGGTGGATGTTGATCTTAATGCTCCCCTTCGTGCTCTTGTGCAATTAGATGGCGTAGAAATTCAGGTAGCATATGAGGGCCTACCTCAGATTTTCTATTCGTGTGGTATAGTGGGACATGAGTTGGCGATTTGTCCAACACGAATTAATGCTCCAAGAGAAACGCAACAACCTGCTCACATTGATGACCAAGGAACGATGATGGATGAAAGGGATGCTCCGGTAGCAAATGCGAGTCTGGCGAAAGATAAGTCCAAAGAAGCTTACGGGCCATAGATCCAGGTACAACGACGCACACGATTCCTGAAAGGCAGGGATCTGGCTCAGAGAGATTCTCACATCAATGGGAATGCAAATGGGGTGCGTGGATCTCGATATTCGATATTGAACAATCATAACTTCTTGGACAGCATTAATGATCGGCCTCCAGTAGGGGAAGCGAAGGGACAGAACACGAGAATAGAAACCAGAGTAGCTCCAGGCCATCAATTGGAGGATGCTAGGAGATCTTATCAAGAACATGGGTCTACTTCTGCTGGATCTAAAAATAAATCCCAGACCGCCCCCAAAGGAAAATCAGGGGTTCGGTTAGGTTCGGACAAAAGGATACCAAATGCGTCACAGTCTGCTCAAATATTCACGTCCAAACCTACTGTACACATACAACCCATGCAACATACACATGCAAACCATACAGCAGTTAAAATACTTTCACACAAGGAGATAGTGTACGATGAGACACCTTCTCTCCTCAGGCATGCAGATGATATAGACTGTGGTGACCAGATGGCGACTTTGGATAAGGTAATGGTTTCTTCTCCAAAGGCCACACTGATACCTTTTCTTTACCTTTGATGAAGATCAAGGGGATCAAGGATTAGCTGAGGATGTGATACCTCAACCTCTAGGATACAACGTCATAGGCGAGCTTGTAGGGTCCCAGGGTAACACCTAGTGTTAAGAGAGTACCCCTCTCGTTGCTCTGTTTCTTCTTATGTCTATCTTTCTTTGAAATTGCCAAGGGGCTGGGGGCAATGACTTTCAGCCTATCTTAAAGAATCATCTCCGTATGTATAATCCATCTATGGTAGTGCTTGTTGAAACTAAAATCAGTGGATCGCAAGCAGATGTAGTAATTGGCAAATTTGGCTTTGATTACTCTTTTCATGTAGAGGCCAATGGTTTTGCAGGGGGGATTTGGATCATGTGGAAATCGATAAGGCAAGTTAACATACTGGTAGTCATTCATACCCATATTAGATATGCTAGCTTGGATTTCCTTTTTACTGCTGTGTATGCCAACCCTCAATATCATCTCCAACGGTACCTATGGGAAGGTCTAAAGTAGATAGCAGGACATACTATAAAGGAATGGTTAGTAGGCGCGACTTTAATGCAAAATTGGAGGTCTCTGATAAACGGGGCGGTTCTAAAACAGCACCTGTTATTAGCAAGGCATTTCGAGATTGTATTCATTCTTATTGTCTGCATGACCTTGGTTTTGTGGGACCAAAATTTACATGGCGACGGGGAACTGTCCAGGCGAGATTAGATAGGGTATTATGCTCGTCTTCCTGGTTGGAATCCTTCTCGGAAACAACGAACTTGCACTTGCCTTTCCTTGGCTCTGATCATCGGCCTTTGCTTGTTAAATTTGATAAGGCATCAGCAGAGTGTAGGGGTACCAGAAGTTTTCATTTTTAGTCGGCTTGGTTGGCAAATGTGTACTTCTTTAATTTCATGGATGCGCATTGGCATCCCAACCTGAATCATTTATGTGCCTCTATTGCTAGTTTTGTAGAAAAGTTAAGGGTGTGGAATACCACTGACTTTGGCAACATTTTCTCTCGTAAAAGGAGACTTATGTCTCGGTTGCAAGGTATTCAACAAGCGATAGAAAGAACTAACTATGAGTCTCTCTTAGATTTGGAAGAGAAGCTTCGTGAGGATCTCATCCAGGTCCTATGTGAAGAGGAACTCTTTTGGCACCAACACTCCTGTAGTATGTGGCTAGCTCATGGAGACCGAAATACAAAATATTACCATACGGTGACTATAATATTACCATACGGTGACTATGGCAAAGAAAAAGAGATTAAAAGTCGAAATGCTAAAGGATGATAGTGGAAAACTGATTATCGACCCTATATTACTTCGTGAGTTGGCTAAAGACTACTTTCAAACGCTTTTCTCGGAAGACACAAGTCTGACAACCCATTTTCCTATTGCTAGAGCATTTCCCAGATTAACAGAAGACGAGTTGGGTTCCCTCTGCTCTCCTATAGTATATGATAAAGTTAGAACAGCTATGTTCGAGATGGATGCCAATAAAGCATCGGGTTTGGACGGCTTCAACGGGTTATTCTTCCAAAAACAATGGAATTTAGTGGGCCAGTCTGTGTATCACTTTATTCAGCAGGTGTTCAACCGTGAACAATGGGAGTCGGAGCTGAATCACACTGTCCTTGTTTGATTTCGAAAGTTCAGTCCCCCGTGTCCATCACTCAATTCTGACCCATTAGCCTCTATAATGTCATAAACAAGACTATTGTTAAGGTTGTAGTGAATCATCTGAAACTTATCCTTGATACTATGGTAGCTCCCAACCAGTGCAGTTTTGTGCCTGGATGTTTAACTACAGATAACATTATTATTATGTAGGAGGCCATCCACGGAATGAGGAAGAAAAAAGGGAAATCTGGCTTTCTTACACTCAAAGTAGATTTAGAGAAAGGCTACAATCGTCTCCGATGGGATTTTATCTTGGATACTTTGATGGATATTGGTTTACCTATGGAATTGATTAGTTCGATTATTAAGTGTGTTACTTCAGTCATAATGAAAGTTTGCTGGAATGGTGCACTATCTGAATCGTTTCATCCGATTAGAGGACTCAGGCAAAGAGATCTGTTATCCCCCTATCTATTTGTGCTTTGTATGGAAAGGTTGGGTCAGCTTATTTCTTTTACAGTAGCACAAGGGACTTGGAAGCCGCTTAGGTTGAGCAGAGGAGGTCCTATCATCTCCCACCTTTTCTTTGCGGACGATCTCATTTTGTTTGCGGAGTTTTCCATAGATCAGGTGCAGTTAATATCCCCGATGCTAGAGTCTAGAGTCTATTTTTCAAAAAACATTCCTGGACCCCAAGCTCGATGCTTGACTGAGAAGTTGGGTTTCCAAATCACTGCAAATCTTGGCAAGTACCTCCAAGTGCCATTAATTCATGAAAGATCGACCCAACATACATACCAATATATCTTGGATAAAGTTCAACATAAACTAGCAGGTTGGAGTGCTCGCCTGCTATCCCTTGCAGGTCGACTCACACTAACGCAATATGTTCTTGCGTCGCTACCCATATATACCATGCAAACAGTGCGGTTACCACGATAGCTCTGTGACGATCTTGAGAAGGTTATGCACGATTTCATATGGAGGTCGAAGGATGGTTGAAGGAAGATTAACCTTGTGAATTAAGAGACAGTATGTAAACCAAAGAATTCTGGGGGCCTCGGTATTAGGAGGATTCGCACTACCAATGATGCTTTGCTTAATAAACTTGGATGGGGGTTAATCTCTAAACCATCTGCTCTTTGGTTATAGATCCTTTAAGAAAGTATCATTTTGACAGCCAGAATATTCCAGCGATCTTGGAGAGCAGAGTCACCTCTTCGATTTGGAGAGGTATATCTATCACGTGGAAATTTGTTCTTACAAGTACAAGGTGGCGAATATGTAACGAGAATTGTATACAATTTTGGCTAGATAACTGGGTTGGCGTTGGGGGACCCCTAGCTCTCTTGGCTATTAATCCAATCCCTGACAGTACCTTGCATGCCAAAGTGAGTGAATTCGTTGACATAGAGGGGGGTTGGCGCTGGGAAGCATTTCGGCACCTCCTCCCGGCAGCGGTGTGCATGACAATTGCCAGCATTATGGCTCCGAGACCAAAGTTTGATGAAGATCGCGTGGTGTGGGCTCCAAACCAAAATGGATCCTTTTTAACAACATCTACGTATGAGCTAATTGAAAATATTGGCGATGGAGGCCCTAGTAGATTGTGGTCTTCGATTTGGAAATGGAAAGGTCTACAACGTATCAGATCTTTCTTATGACTGGTTGCTCAATGAAAACTCTTGACTAATCAACAGCGTGTTTATAGACATCTCACTGACGATGACAGTTGTTCCTATTGTGGTCATCCTGAATCTTGCTTGCATGCTCTTAGAGATTGTCCTAGAGTGCAACATTTTTTGATGCAGTTTTCCTCTGAAGTGGAGCTTATAGAGTTATCTAGTCCAAGCACTTCGGCGTGGCTGATCTCAAATCTGTACAATCACACAGAGGTTAGTGGGGTACGGTGGTCAATTCTTTTTGGGATCTCTTGCTAGTTCCCGTGGCTTTGGCAAAATAAAAGTATATTTGAAAATACTTTATCCTGGCCAATCGCTAGCAAGACTATTATTCTAGATTATGCGACTTGGGTGGTGAAAGCAGGTAAGGTTACTACTCGAGCTACTATTGGTCATGATGCTAGTCATAGCAGACATATTGGTTGGGCCAAACCGAGGGAGGGATGGATCAGGTTGGATACAGATGGAGCGAAGCGACTGTCCAGTCGAACTGCCTCTGCCAGGGGTCTCCTTCGAAATCACACTGGCGGTTGGTTGGGAGGTTTTGTCCATAATATTGGATTTTGCTCACCACTAGATGCTGAGTTATGGGGTGTTTATTCGGGATTGAATCTAGCTTGAGCTATGGGTTATCGGAGAGTTGAACTAGAAGTTGATTCCTTGGTCGTCATTAACATTCTTTCATCTTCAGGTTCGAGATCGGCTTATAACACTTCCTTGGTTAAGGCTATTTATAATCTACTAGCTAAATCTTGGACGGTTAGTCTCCGCCATGTTTTTCGTGAAGGAAATCGTTGCACTGATTGGTTGGCTTCTCATGTGGAGCCTTTCGACTTTGGAATTACCAATTTACAATATCCCCCTTTAGGATGTCTTGATATCCTTTCTGAGGATATATGTGGGGTTTTAACCCCATGGCCCACTATTTAGGCTCTGCTTTTACTCCTTTGTATAAAAAAATGAATAACCTAAAATATTTCAATAATAATTGTTAAAAGATCAACACACTAACCGAAGTCAAAATAGAAAAAAGAAAATTTTAACTTCATAAAATAATTATTACACTAACTAGAGTTAGAAACTTATATATGTCACGAAGTAATTGTTAAAAATAATATATCATATTACTTATTAATATATAAATATAATAAATAAATTTATTTGACAAGTATCTCCTTTGATTTGTTATCTTAATAACCTCTTGTTCTATGATTACGCCTAAAAATAATGTCACGTGACCTCTTGATAGCTATAGAGAATATTTTGCATATTTTAAAATATAGAAAAAAAATTGAACTTAATTATATGTGTATTTTATCCAGAAAAGAAAAAAAAACTACAATATAGTGTTGTTAGAACCCTTTGACTAACCACGCAAAAATTTGGGCTGACCATTGGCACCTTTGGTCAATCTTCACTCAAGAATGCAGGAACAAAGTAGATTTGATTTGCAATGATCAAGTCATTTCATAAATATGGACAATATTTTGTGCGTTGGCCAAAGACAATGTTGGACAATTAGGACGGGATCCGATCCCGACCGTAGTGGAATAGTTACGGTTTTTTTTATTTCTTGAAAATCAAGATCACTTTAATTTTATAAAATGATTAACACATAAATCAATAGCAAATTATGAATCATAATTCGTACTTTATTTTAAAGTTTGATTCTTATCTTATCATATCGTATGAACCATTTTCGAAACCGATCCATCTTAACCACCATAACCACACAAGTGTCTGACCTCTAACGATATCCACAAAGCAGGTTGAGAGAACTCTTTAATTCTTAAGCAAGAAGTGCTAGCTTTATTAGAACTTTAGCCTATTTATAATAGGTTTTAGATATTTTAGTAGTTTAACTAAAATTAAACTTTAATTTCAATTGGTATTTAATTAGAATTATTTATAATTCTAATTAAATACCAATTATACCAAAATAAGACCTAATATCTCTACCAATTATGCCAAAATAAGATCCAATATCTCATATTGATACTTATTTATTAAATATCTCATATTTAATCATAAAGTTTCTCAACTTTACAATCAAGTATAACTTGATAAAATATCTTTGCTCTCTTCCACTCATTCTATATGTGAAACCTATTAAGTTCTCAAATATGTTGGCAATTATTATGCATTATAATTTTAATTCACAATTAGAATTAAACAAATTAAAACTCATTTTAATTTATCTTTGATTTCCCAATTAAACAATTTATAATCATAGATTAAGATTGATTTCTAGGAACGCATCATGACTACCTAAATATTTAGGAATGTAAAAGTGATTTTGACTAACTTTTTTGTGCATGATTTTTTTTCGTATAATTCAATCATTTCATCTTACAATGTTTTGATTAGACATAAAAATATAAAATTAATGTCTACTCTATTTTGAGTCCAACCATATTAGTTCTCTGTAATTAGCTATTGATTTAATTAATGGCATTTGTAAATTATTTACAAAGCATCATTCGACCTTGGTCAAAATTTTCTTGAATCAATACTAATCAAGAACATCGAAACATTCTCCGTAATTACTTTAGGCTCATAAATCCTATCTTGATCACACAACTACTTGCATATTGCTTATGCTACATCCAATGACTACCGACTAAACAACCCATTATTAAATAGGTCATAAGTAGTATCAAAATATAACAATCCCTATACAAGATAAATTTGGAGACCTCAAGTCAAATGCTTACTTATACAGTCATCACGATGAGAATTCTTATAGATATACAAGTAATGTTCCAAATGGATTTCTCATTTCGGGTCAGTTTAGTAAACTTGTTCTCTAATAAACTCCTACACGTTTATTTAAGTATCTCCCACTTGTACTAAGCCAACCGTTTAAGTATCTCATACCATATCACTATATGATGATTATACGACTGTTGGGACAATGGCTTAGTGAGAGAATTGTACAAGATTCTCCATAGTGAGCACTTACTTAAATCTTACAACTTCCATCTTAATTATCATCATAATTAAGAAAATTTGTTTAAATAAATCCTTGGATCTTTAATGAGACCTTAGCTCCTTTGACACACCTAATGGCTCTAATATTCCACAGTACATTACTGTCTAGAATATGTAAGGAACTATATCAAGTTCACTAAAGAACTTATTGATCCAATTAATCATTTCCATTAAATGAAAAATGTACTATGGCTTAATTTGCATCCATTGCTACGTTGGAACCTTTCCAATCTTAAATAATATTGTTCTTAAGGTAAATAGATCTTAATTAGGATTTACTTATACAGTAATATACTACCTTGAACTCAAATATCAACTCATACATAAAATAATGGATATCTTTAATACTTCACAAGAAAATAATGGATATCTTTAATACTTCACAAGTATCAAATCTGTCAAATACTAAACACCTTTAGTACATTATCTATGTACTTAGAGTTAGAATAGGTAAACAGCTTCCAATCTATCTCTATATATCTAATTCTTAGAATTAAGTTGTTACCATTTTCATATCCAGCAAGAGTTGTTCTTAGACAATTGTGTTTTCAATAATTAAAAGTTAGAATTGTTGTTCTCTATGAGCAATATGTCTCTACATACTCCTACTGACCTTCTTACAGACATGATAAATTCACAATTATCTCAAAAACAAACTCTTTGAATTCATCAAGAAAGTGAATCTTTCAATGTCTCGTAGCCTTTCAACTATACATCAAATATATCAACAAAGGAAATAGTTCCAATTTGATGTACATTAACGAGATTTGAACTTTAAAAATTTCATCTTACTCCAACTACTTATCTTGAGAACTATTATCTTGTAAGTATACATTGAAATAAACAATTTGTTCAACAGATTTGTAAGATTATATCCAATTTTTTGGATATCTTATAACTTTTTATTATCCAATTTATTTCTAACTTTAATGGATAATGTATGCTTTAACCAATCATCACATCCTTGAATCATTAACTTTGACTCTTTCAAAGACTTAGAATTTCATAGCTGTAGAAAAAGTAATATTGCATCATCAAAATATCATATTGTATTTTCTTCCTAACATTAATCCATTCCCTTATGGAATTTTGTTATGAAGGTATTCACTAGAGAATCTCTTTCCTTATAGATAACCAAAAGTTTAAAACTCACCACAATGATCTCATCGAAGTGCTTCAGCATTCTTAATGCTTAATTTCTACTTGGATTTAAACAATTCAAACTTTTCAAAATTTTAAATTAATAATTCATTTAATACGTATGACTATATCACATAAATTCATTAGTAATATAATTGAAAGTGGACCTGGAGAAAGCCTATGACCGGCTTAGCTGGCAATTCATTCAGGACACTCTGGTTGAGATTGGTCTCCCTGAGAATGTTATCTAGGTCACTATGAAGTGTGTCACGACTGCTTCCCTGCAAGTTACCTGGCAAGGCACCGTCTCTGAGTCTTTCAGACCCTCGAGGGTATCAGGCAAGGCGACCCCCTCTCACCCTACCTGTTCGTCCTCTGTATGGAGAGACTAGGTCACCTCATCACTCACGAGGTGGGTTGTGGAGCTTGGAAACCGATCAAGCTGAGCCAAAGGGGACCCCCTATTTCCCACCTATTCTTTGCTAATGACCTTGTGCTCTTTACAGAAGCATAGGACACGCAGACGAAGGTCATAGTGAGAACTTTGGAGACCTTCAGCCAAGCTTTCGGACAAAAAGTTAGTCAAGCCGAAACTCGTATTTTTTCCTCGAAGAATGTTCCTAGGGAGACTGCGCAACGGTTTAGCCAAGGCCTTCAGGTGAACAGTACGACTAATCTAGGCAAGTATTTAGGGGTTCCTATGATCCACAAGCGGACGAACATGAATACATATCAACACATCCTCGATAAGGCCCAGCAGAAGCTGGCCGGTTGGCGCGCCAAAATGTTCTCTTGCGGGACGGGTTACTTTAACCCACGCTGCCATTTCTTCGTTGCCTATTTTCCTGATGAAGTCGATAAGACTCCCGCGTCAGCTGTGTGACGAACTGGAAAAAATTATGCGGGACTTCATAGGGGGTCCTTTAACGAACATCATAAAATGCATCTCGTCAATTGGGGATCTGTGTGTAAACCTAAGGCTGCAGGGGGATTAGGCATCAAACATCTTCGGTCTACCAACGACGCGTTATTAGCTAAATTAGGATGGGCTCTCCTCACTAAACCCACCGCTCTCTGATTCCAGATTCTTCGTGCCAAGTATAGACTTGACGATTCTCCAATTCCCCTAACGATATCTAGACCAGGGGCTTTAGTTATCTGTAAGGGGATCTCAGCTTCATGGCAAGTTGTTAGACAGGGACTCAAATGGGCACTGGGCAATGGGTGTCGCATTTTATTTTGGTTGGATAACTAGTTGGAAGACTGTGGACCTCTGATTCATGTAGCCATCTCTAAAGTCCCTAATCATCTTCGTTTCGCTACAGTCGCGAACCTCACGGACGGTGGAGGCGGCTGGCCTTGGCAAGATTTTCAACAGTATCTTCCGTCCTCTGTCTATATGGAACTAGCACACTACTGCCCCGTAGCGGACAACCTAGGGGAAGACAGGGTGTTGTGGGCCCCGACCAACCATGGGCGATTCACCATGGCGTCTGCTTATGATCTGATTGAAGGGCACTTCATGGGATCCAGTCACAAACTCTGGGGGATTATCTGGAAATGATCTGGCCCTCAGCGGATTAGATCGTTCCTCTGGCTAGTTGCTAAACGAAAATTCCTAAGGAACCAGCAGCGAGTGGCGATGCATATTGCCACGGACAACAGTTGTACATTCTGTGGGCAGGAAGTGACAACTGTTCATGTGGTTAGGGGCTCTTTGCGAGTGGCAGACATCTGGCGTAAGTTTCCTAGTGCTGTGGTTGACAACGTTTTTTCCAGCAAGACGAGGAAACGTGGATACAGTCTAACCTCACAAAGCAAGATCGGGTGCATCAGGAAGCGTGGGCCACTATCTATGGAGTCGCTTACTGGTTCCTTTAAAAGTGGCGGAACAATAGCTTGTTTGAGTCAGGGTTTGTATGGCCGGACATCGGTCCTAGAATCATTCTCGAGTATGTCGATTGGATTGTTAGAGCTCGAGCCATGGAAAACTGTGTTTTTCCAGCCCAGGGCATTCCAGTGGGCACCCTAGTGGGTTGGACTAAACCTTCAGAGGGTTGGGTTAAAGTCAATTCTAATGGAGCCGTTAAGCACGGTTCTACCAAGGTCTACACTGGTGGTTTAATTCGAGATTGTAATGGGAACTGGTATGGGGGTTTCAGCAAAGCCTTGGTAGGGGTTCGCCCTTAGAAGCAGAACTTTGGGGCGTGTATTCCAACCTTACGATGGCCTGGGAGTAGGGGTATCGCCGGGTTATCGCCGAAGTGGACTCTCTCAAAGTTATTAATATTCTCTCTGACCCTAACTTTGTGCTTAATGGGGTTTCTTTCTTGGTGACAGATATCTAGGAGCTTCTCCACTAGTCTTGGGAGATTCATCTTCAGCATATCTTCCGGGAAGGAAACTAGTGTGCCTACAGCTTGGCCAATCTTGCAGTCTTTCGTCGTTCGGGCCTTTACATCCTTCAGGAGCTGCCAATAGGCATCCAGGAGCTACTCCGCTGAGATGCGAACAGAGTGTTGTACTTCAGAGTTTGAGTGTTTTCGTAGTTTTCTTTGTAAACAAAAAAAAAAATTATTCAAGGAGTAAACATATTTTAATCAAATCATAAAATTAAAGATTGCTCTAATACCACTATTGGGAAATCAAGATAGGATCCGATCCCGGCCGTAGCGGAATAGTTATAAAACTTTTTCATATTTTGATTTCTCGAAAACTATGAGTACTTTAATTATATAAAATGATTTAACACATAAATCAATAAAAAAGCATGAATAATAATTCGTACCTTCTTTCGAAGTTTAATTCTTATCTTGTCGTATCCCATGAATCGTTTCAGAAATTGATTCATCTCAGCCACTGTAGCCGCACAATTATCCGGTCTCTATTAATATTTACAAAACAGATTGAGAGAACTTTAGTTAACTTTTACAAAGAGGGTAAAGCAAGAAGTGCTAGCTCCATTATAGTTTAAGCCTATTTATAATAAGTTTTGAATATTTTAGTAATTTAAATGAAATTAAATTCGAATTTCAATTAAACTTTAATTAGAATTATAAATAAATCTATTTAAATACCAATTATGCCCTAATAAGATCCAATATTTCACATTGATCCTTATTTACTAAATATCTCATGTTTAATCATAAAGTTTCTCAAACTTTACAATCAAGTCCAACTTGATAAAATATCATTGCTCTCTTCAACTTATTTTATATGTGAGATCCATTAGGTTCTCAAATAAATTGACAATGATTATCAATTATAATTCTAATTCATAATTAGAATTAGACAAATTAAAACTCCTTTTAATTTATCTTTAATTTTTTAATTAAACAATTTATAATCATATATCAAAATTAGCATCTCACAATACATCATGACCACCCAAATATTTGGTAATGCTAAAGTGATTTTGACTAACTCTTTTGTGCATAATTTTTTCGTATAATTCAGTCATTTCACCATATAATGTTCTAATTAGACATATAGCATGAAATTAATGTCTATTTCATTTTGAGTTAATCATATTAGTTCTTCGCTATTAGCTATTGATTCAATTAATGACATTTGTAAAATATTTACAAAGCGTCACTCCATCTTGAGCAATGATTTCTCGAATCAATATTAATCGAAAACAACAGAACATTCTTCCTAATTACTTTAGGGTGATGAATCATACCTTAATCATACAACTATTTCCATATAATTTATGCTACATCCAATGACTACTGGCTAAATGACCTTTGATTAAATAGGTTATAAGTAATATCAAAACATAACAATCTTTATACTAGATAACTTTGGTAACCTCAAGTCAAAAGATCACTTATACAATCATCACAATGAGAATTTCATGGATATACAAGTAATGTTCCAAATGGATTTCCCCTATTAGGTATGTTCAGTGAACTTGTTTTCTAACAAACACTTACATTTTTGTTTAAGTATCTCCATATTTTAGTCTATGGGATCAACTACTTCCTTTGTAAAGAAAAACATAACATGTGCTAGCTTTTTTACGTTCTATTATTGTCCAGTCTTAATATAACAATGAATGGGAACAATTTAGAGATAATACATAAATGTAATATGAACCTCATAATTATAATTTCATTAGCAATGTATAATTATCCTATGAATTTTATCATATATATTTAAACATGTACACGATAAAAATACCTTTAAATTCTTTTGTCACCTAATTACAACTATCCGATTGACAGTATGATATAAACTAGCAGACAAATCATGTGTAACATTCGGGTTGGATTTGGATAGAGTTGTGCATGATTGGCGGAATTTGGAAGATTGACATTGACACTACACAATCGGCGACTACCACGATGATGGGTGAGGATTAGTGACAATTGGGCTGACAGTTTTGACAACGGCAAGTTCAGCTTGGATGGATCGTGTGAACTGACACAACGTGGTACATTTTGTAAATGTTAGTGGCCTAGAGGAGTTGGGATCATTTATGGTCTCAGGTACAGGATGATACATGAAAACAGAAACAACCACCCTTTGCGCGAGGAGTTGGGATGTAACTTGCTACTACTTTGTATTGCCAATTTTTAGTTATTTTCAGCTTCAGTGATGTGATGGGTGAAATCACACTTCCTATCCTCTACCAAGATTTTACATTTTTATTGATTTTTTACACTCTTCCCATATTTTGGTATTATCAGTGCTTTAGCCTGTTTTAAGACCGTTATTAATTTTTATTCATACATACGTATGAATCTTATATAAATATCTTATATAAATATGTGAATAAAAATTAATAAAACAGGTTGGAACAACTTAATAGTAAGAGTACTTGTCCCCCGTATTTTGTGAGTTGAAATTCTAAATCCCAATTTTAGTTTGCTCATTGCACGTACGAATGTTCAACGAAAGCCTTCTGCACTGGATCAAGTGTGATTTGACGTGTGCCATTGCCTTAACGGGACTTAGCAAGGAGAACAAATTAGAAAATCTTGTGGGCTTTTGAAACTAATGTGTTTACTGATGATTCCATAAGGCTTCGTTAACATATAATTAATATATACATCTTATTGATGGTAGATCGAAGTTTAGATCGTGATTAAAATTCCTGCAAAATTTGTAAATCGACATATGAAATGGAATTACAAGCGTGTTTGAAGTTGAAGATAGAGACTTTTCTTTCTGAGAGAGCACGCCTTTTTTCAAGATCCTAATTAAAGCTTTTAAAGACCATGCTAGCATGTCTCCAACCTGATAACAATATTCATCAATTAGCAAACCTTTGATCACAAACAGCTAACATAAAATCAGAAAACAAATTTAGTATACACCAGTCATCAGTCACCCACAATCCATCAAGCAACAGAACCCTTTGTAATCATCACTCAATAGCCATATAAGTATGAACCACCCAACTTAATCACAAAATTCTATGTCATGCCAAGAATGAGTGCCAAATGTTAGAGAAAGTGCCTATACTGGCAAATTTTAACAAATAACCGTTAACACATCGTTCCATATGGCAGACTACCAAATTATCAATTAGCTAAGAGATCATAGGAGAAGCAAATAGATTCAACCACCACATGACAAATAAATAATTTTTCATATGTTTAACAGAAGTCTAAGATAAATCAATAATTGATTAGCCAAGCTCGTTTTTGTATTATCTCCTCAAATTATGGCAAAGTACAATTTATCATTGCCGAATAGACACTTAAAAATATCAACTGGCGTCTCAAACCGAGCAGATCTTTGTATTCAAATATAGGCCCATCATTTATATTCTCGAGTGTCTTCTCTTTTGCAACAAAAAGGGATTTATGGGGCTTAAAGTGAAAGGGATGATTAATCAAATACATGAACCTTTACCACCAATGACTAACTCATTCATGATTTGTCAAACATCAAACTCAACTAAACAGAAAAAGCTAGTATATATTATAATCAACAGAAAGTAGTTGAAAAACTTTTAAGCGGTAAAAGATGAGTCTCCTCACCCAAAACGCACTACCAGCCGTACTTCCTTAAGAAGTCCTGGGTTCGCTTCCTCATGCGAGTAAAAACAATAACTACACAAGCGAGTACCCATGGGGGAAAGGTTGCAAAAATGTTTGTGCTCTTGATCCATTCTGGAGGTTCTTTCAACATAAATGTCAACAAAAGAGTTATAACTGCTACCCCAAGTATGATCTTGGTCACGGGTTTGATCAAGGAATCCTGCCAATGTCACAATATTAAAAAAAAAATGTCAACTGAAACATCAAACTAGGAGTCATCACTCCCAAAAAAATTAAAGGATAATAGCTTGAAAGACAACCCATGCCTGAGATAGACTAAATTCTTAGAATTTGCATTGAAACAGTAAGAGGTTTACAAGTAATCTTGTGAATATTAAACTTCTGCACATTGTAAACCTCAATTCCATAACAAATATAGGGCAACAGCAACATAATAAAGCGTGTCAAAAAAGAGAATTCAAGATTTTGTTTTCCCTACAACTTAAATTTTGGTAAACAAACATAAGGCTGAAACAAACATAAAATAAGCAAATATTGTGGAGAAAATTAAAATAACAAACATCATGGATGGTTATAAAAGTGGATGCTAAGCTCCAATATTTGTTTACCCAATTCAAACAAGTAAAAAAATCTTTGCTTGAAGTGAGATCATTCAATCCAGACATAGTTCTGGTATCAAAACCCATTACAAAGATGGGCAAAATACAGACTGTTCAAAGAAATTTATCTGCGTTATCTACCTCAAGTGTACATACCAAAAACATCGGTAAGGAAGATAGGTTCTAACGAACAAGAAACAGCATATTATATATAAGTTCCTCTTTCCTATATGAAATGGCATTTCCAGGGTAAAACTGTGAGAGAGGACTCCTAAATTACCCCATTCTTGTCATTTTGTTCTAGTCATTAATTCTGTAAGTAGAGAATATCCCTCCCCTCCTACAGAACCTCTATAGCAGCCTGCTTTATCTGGTAAATCAATAATGATACTTCAAAGATTTACCATCTCCCTTGGTAAATCAACGCAAAGAAACTCAAGAAATGGCTAAAATTAGGAACCTCACCTCAATGGCTCTTGTACAGCTTTTACAGAGCTCAAAATATCACTGCTCAACCTCTCAGAGATAGAACACTCAATGGTCCTCTCATTGTACCATTACAGCATTATGACAGATAAGTTTAGTGGACATCGAACTATTAAGAAGTAAATCCTCCTCCATAATTGTAAGCATTTTAGGTAGAAAATTTTATACCCAAACAGGTAAATACACTAGGAAAGAATGGTATAAGGTAGAAAAATAAGCCAAAATAAATGATGATACTTTCTAATTGACTCCATTGACTTCCAATAAACAGAATATAAAACATCCAATCTAACGAATCCCCTATCACTTAGCTAATCAACCCAGTTAAGAATTCAACAACATGAAAATTCAAAGTAGTGCACTGAGACATAAGCTATAATAGCAACAAAAGAAATATGAAAAGAGAAGCTATACAAATGAAATACCCGTGGCTCTCCATCAATGTAAATTATGGATCCATCTCTGTATCCAAGCATGGACCTTCCATTCCTCCGGTTAAATCGGATGGGTACCCCCCGACCAGACCCGGGGTTGAAAGCAAAGATTGATTTGAATCCGTACTTTTCGAGGATGTCTCGGACCTCAAGCTGGTCCTGGTCCCAACCTGCCAACGACGACTTGAAGACGTCGATCGGGCCCTTCCCTTGCCGATACAGATGTACCTCCACTTCCCGCGATTTCGTCCTCGTAGTTTTGGGATTGGGATCGGGGGCTGGGATCGGAGTATTTGCATCTGCGTCTTGGTTGTTGCTCGTTTCATCGATTTCTTTGATTTCCATTCCTCAGATCGAATAGTCTTTGCAAGGGTATAGCTTAGTAGTCTTTGAGGTGGTTTGTTCTGGCTATTTCTGTATTTTGTTAGGCGGAGGGGTTACTAACGAAATCCGACCGAACTTAACACATTTTCATCGATTAATTGACGGTCGAACGAAACAAAAGGGAAGAGTTTGATATTACGTACCTTTTTATTTTAAACGGCGAAAAATATTTTCATTCGAGAAGGTTAGGATAAAACGTAAATTAATAAATATATATTATATTATATATTTTTAATAAATTTTTTAATATCAATTATTTTTTTAACATAAATCTTTTTTTTTAGACTCATTTATTACGGTCTACAAAAATTGTATATAATTAATAATGTTTTTATATTATTTCTTCTTATCTTAATAATAATATTTTTATATAATTAATAATAAATTATATATAATTAATAATAAAAATAACAATTAATTTAATTTTTATTGATGAAAATGGAAAATATATAAAAAATTATTCTTTAATTGTTTGTATATACTTCTATATAAATAAAAATATAAACAAATTATTTTTAAATATAAATCACATAAAATGAAATAAAATTTATTAAATAATTAATGATAATATTATTAAATAATTAATAATAAAATATTAAAACTTTTATTAAAACTTTTATTATTTTAAAATAGAAAATAAAAAATTACTTGTCATGATTATGACTTGAACCATGACCTTTTAATTGGACATGATTTCTGTTTTAAAATCATAGCGTTAAACCTCCTATAACAACCATTGTAATATTAGGAGTATAATAGCCATTTATTATACATTACATTCTATTCCATCCATCTTCCAGACAATATTTCACTACATTATCACTACATTATATTATGACCCCTTCTATCCCTTCTAAATAACATTTCACTATATTACATTTCATTATATTATAAACTATTCCGTTTTGTTCTATTCAATTTCATTAATTAACATCCAACCAAACAAGCCCTAAGCCTTAAAAGGTTCTATTATGAAGTAATGATGTTCTGTTATGTTATTTATAAGTTTTATTCTGATGTAAATAATGTTTGGATTATGCTTTAATTTGAACAATTAAAGATTGCTTATGATATGATATTATTCAGTGAAAGTGAATGCCTATTGAAAGTAGTCGCCAATTTATATCTTGTTTAGTTATTCCCCACTAAGCTATATGCTTAGTGTTAGACCCCTAAGTTCAGACTATGGGATCGTGTGAGTCTTAGCCAATGCTTGGCACGCAAGTCTGCACGAGGAAGGTGTGTTGATGAGAGAACAAGGTGAAATCTTGCGAGTTGGCGAGCAAAAATTCAAGGAACTTGTGAAGTAGGCGAGGGATGTGGGAAAGTATCGGCAAAGATCTCGAGAGTAGGCGAGATTCGATACGTATGAGCACGTGTAGACGTGCATTGGTGGAAATCTTTGACAAGATGTAAGATTTGGATACGAGGTTGTGCGGAGTTGGCGAACTAAGTCATGTGAGACCCAAGGGTACGCAAGAATGCACAGAGGTGTGTAAGACCCCGCGAGGATGCGCGAAGGCATGCGATCGCGACGAGACGCATAAGCACTTGACTTCGGCAAGGTAGATCGGAGGTATGTGAAATATGCGAGGTTTTTTACTAACTTGGATTGTGACTTGTACTTAGTCATGGAGTGACGAGACAACATTATGAGTGAGCTTGATCATGGAAGATGGACTTGTCTATGGACGTGCATTGATGGACTTATGTCCAGATGGACCGTGGTGAAAACATATCAGCAGTGACGTGGCAACTGTAGATGATGTGGCATATGATGATGTGGCAGATAAGATCATAGTGGATGATTATCAGCTTTAAGAGATAAAGATCATGTGGAAGGATTATCTGAAGATAGAGGAGATCTTCGTGGATAAGGATAATCATTCCTAAATAAGATAATCTTTTATCTTGTTAATGTGATGTAACTTAATCCCATTAGATAGGATAAAATCGTGATCTTAGCTAGTAGAGTTCTATTAGGACTCTAACTTAGTCATTTGAAGGAGCCTATAAATAGCTCATTAGAGTTGACACCTATTCATTCACTCATTTGAGAGAAATCACTCAGAAGAGAGAGCTTTGAGAGTTGAGAGCTTTTGCGGGAGTTCTCATTATATGGGCTTCGAGTAGAGAGTTCCTTGTAAGGGCTTCGAGTAGGGAGTTCCTTGAGTGCTTCGTGGAGGAGATATTTGTATCTTTTGTTAACGTTTTTTTGAGAGTTAATGAAAGAGTAGCTTCAACTATATTTATATCTCTTGTTGCTTTCTTTACTTTGTTTTACACTTATGTTATTTTGTGTGTGATAGAAACACTCTAAACACTTGTGTGCGCGTGAGATGTTCGAGGGCTAATGGAATTGTTCGGCGACATTCACGTGAGAAGGCCAAATCTTGTTTAAGCGGACCTAAGCCTGATTGCCACACGAAGGTGGGCAAGACTTGTAGTAGAAGTTCAAGTCCAAAGTAAATCTTTGTGACACCTAGCACAGTGGTTTTGCCTCCATGTAGGTTCTGATAAGAAGATTTGAGACTGGGACAAAGACAACCGCAGAGGCCAAAAAAGGATTTGTTATATTTTGGAAGATGTATGCTTGAGTTTGATTTTGAGTTGTATATAATGTTATGAGACATATTTGTATTTTCATGTAAATGGTTTGTAAAAAATATAATACTGGATGGATTTGAATTTAAAGGCATGTATTTTGATATATATATACACAACGTGTATAATGTATTATGTTTATTTATGTCAACAACATATGAATGTGAAGTATGTTGCCTTATTTTTAAGGAATTTATGAAATATCTTGGTATGATTTAGATATGTTTTGTGTGGCATCTGTATATCCTCTTAGGGGGTATGTGGGTGTTATATGAACGATCGAGTCCCTCTTGAAGAAATATCAGGTGATGCATCGAGTCTCAACCGCTTATCACCCTCAGACAAGTGGTCAGGCTGAGGTGTCTAACTGAGAGATCAAGTCCATTCTAGAGAAGACGATTAATCCCAATAGGAAGGATTGGAATTTACGCCTCAACGACGCCTTATAGGCATACACGACTATATACAAGACTCCAATAGGGATGTCACCATTTATGCTTGTTTTTGGGAACCATGCCACCTTCCAGTAGAGCTACAACACAAAGCTTATTAGATAATCAAGAAGTGTAATATGGAGTCAGAAGTTGTTGGTGCCTACAGACTATTATAGTTGCAAGACCTCGAAAAGTTGCGACATGAAGCATTCGAGAATGCCTAGATTTATAAGGAGAAGACTAAGGAATTCCATGATCCTAACATCTCTAGGAAGACATTTATGGCGGGATAGAAAGTACTTTTATATCATTCATGCCTCAAACTCTTTCCAGGTAAGTTACGCTTCCAATGGATAGGTCCCTTTGAGGTTACCCAGGTATATCCCCATGGAGCAGCAGAGATTAGAAGTGCCAAGACGGGGAAAGAGTTTAAAGTCAATGGACACCGTCTCAAGCCTTACTTTGAGGGATTTCAGATTCATAATGTGGAGGTGATGTAGCTTGAAGCTCCAACATACATTGGTTAATATCGGCTGACAGGGGTCAAGCTTATGACCTTAACCAAGTGCTTGTTGGGAGGCTCCCTAACCTTATCCTTCCATTTTAGTTTTTTGATGTTTCAGTTTACTTTCATTTGAGTACCTTATTTGCTTTTTGTCTATTTTGTCTTTAGGAAGCAAGAACAGAGCTGTGAATTCTGCTTTCAAGTCATTGAGCCTTCTTTGATCAATAGGAGTCCTTTTGTTATCATCGCCTTGTGTTTTTATTGATTTTAAGACATTGGGGACAATGTCCCATTTAAGTGTGGGGTTGGGGACAGTTTAATTTTTTTTTTTTGCATTTTTGCACTTGAACTGGGATGAATGTTAAACCATTATGTCATAGTAGTTGGATTGAGAATTGAGTTGTGTGCTTGAATTTGAATCAGGTAGCTTGAGTGGAAGATGAATCATATGGATTGATTGAAGTAGTTAGTTGCATAAACTCAATCAATAATTTGATACTTGAGTGATTAGGTAATGTAATTGTTTGCTAAACAATCTAGCCAATGAACCTAACTCTAATACTAGTTGTAAGGATCGTGATTATTGAGATCGTGACAATTCCAATTACACTAAACACAATAATAATAAACGTAGCAATAAACAAAAAAACTAAAGCAATAAAAATGAATACCAAATTTAACGTGGAAACTCAAAAATCGGGAGAAAAACCACGGAAACAATGCACTAGAAATTTTCAACAGTAAGCAGATGATGATTACAAGGCACACAATTCTCTCTCTGTAGCCTCTCGTTAACCTTAGAAAAGATGTATAAGTATTTATATTGTAAGCAAATACAACAAGAAAAGGAAACTAATTAAAGTGGCATGTGGGCCCCACCATGATGACTTCTGCGGCTCTCACCACGACAGTCACGCTTTCCTTCTCTTCTCTCAATCTCCACTCTCAACAAAGGCTATAGATATAATGATAGCTTACAATGAACAATGAATTTTGCATGGCCATAGAAAATAATGAAGTTTGCATGGCGATGATGATACCTATATGGTTTTCTTGGCAAAAACCTACTTCCATTGGCAACTTTCTATGTTGTTTCATGAAAAATCCAAAATATTTGTAGATAAAGCCAATCACTAGTTCCCAACCATGGGTTAAATGGAATCTTGTACATAAATTGATCTATTGTATCCTGAAAAGTTTGAGATTGTTCTACCTTTGAACTATGTCTTTAAATGTTTTTCAGTATTATTTTACGGAAAATTCCAATTCAAAATCATTTTAGTGTGAATTTAACTCATTTGATAAAAAGGAGAGAAATCTAATAGTTGAATTATCTTTTTCTAGAACACGTCAATCCAAGTAAATCCCTTTAAATGTGATATTGAATATGCCTCGAGTATGAAAATATAGAATTTCTGAGGAAAAATAAAGCTGATGATAATGAAATGCGAAAGAAGATGAGTAAGGATTTCAAATAGTAACCAAGCAAAAAAACAAAAAACAAGGAGAAAAAGATTGTTCTATCGAGTAGCAAATAAATTTTCTTCAATCACCTACACACTTTGCATACATATCTGCCTTTCAACCAATAAACATGGAAAAATGTAGAAATTTCATAAAAGGGAGCAAATCCATATCCTCTTTCAAGTATTAAAACAGAACAAACATGCCATCAATCTCAACCGCCAAATCAACCACTACAAATCCAAGTCCAGACTTCTTTGATAAAATCTTCACCACACCTCCATAAACTCTCTCTCACAAAGAAGGAGATGGGCAATTGCAATCAAAGCTAAAAGGGTATATAAGTAAAGACATAACCGATGCTTCTGGCCAAAGGTACAGTGTGTAGCAGTGTAGTTATAGTATTCTTATCCATTGTATTAAAAAAAAAGAGAGCATAACAGTCGATAGGGAAGGGAAGCAAAAAATAAACCAAGTTAGATTAGGTTATCAGGGAAGTAAATAAATTAGGTTTTATATTTTATAATTTTAAAAATAATAATTAGTTGAAAAAAATGGACTTGTGACAGTGACTGATTAAATAAAAAAATTTACGTAATTAGCCAAATTAGTGACTTTAATAAAAGTATTGAAAAATTAATAAATTTTAAAATTTTTTATAATTTACCCAATATATTATTAATAATAAATATGTTTTGTTTTGACTAAATCATAAATTAAAACCTTCCCTTGTTTAACACAAAAATTTAACTTCCTGTGTCCAAAACATTTACAATTTTACTAATTATTTGTAGTATTGTGTTTCAAATAATTTTCTGTTCCATATTTATATTTTAATTTTGAATCGAACGAGTTTCGTCCCCTCGTGGGCTTGGAACATGGACTTTCTCAAAACTCAAAAGAAACTGAAGTCAAGTTAGTTTCCGATCAGGAGCTCGGCAAACCAAACTAAGTTGGTAATTGCCGAGCACAGCAACTTGATCGGAGGACGTCACATATTTCTCCGATGGTCCTCAAACAACTGAACAAGTTGCCTCCCAATTATAGATTTAGAAACAAAAACCAGCCATAACAAGCTTATCAATCTCTGATTTGGTCACTTCTCAAAAGAAGCTCTCATTTTGGTCCTTGATCGAAACTGTTTCGGGAAATTAAGACATGCTCTGCTTCTCGTATCGCCGGTTGTCCAAATCCCACTTCAACCTCCTTCCCCTCCGCCACTTACCGCTGTCCACCGCCGGCACCAGCTCCATCCCCGCCGATAAAGACGCATACTTTACATTAGTGAACCACATAACCAATATAGTGCGGAGCGACATCTACCCAGAACGCACACTTAACAAACTCAAGATCCCTCTCACCTCCGAGCTTGTCTACCGCGTTCTTCGCGCCTGCTCTCACTCTCCTTCCGAGTCCTTTCGATTTTTCACTTGGGCTCGTGCCCACTACTGTCCGACCACCGTGGAGTACGAGGAGCTCATCAAGACGCTTGCTTCCGCAAAGCAGTATTCTTCCATGTGGAGGCTTATTACCCAGATGAGGGAACAGCACAAAAACAGCAATGAGTTTAGGATTTCGTCTGAAACGGTATGTTTTATTATTGAAGAGTATGGGAAACATGGGTTGGTTGATAAGGCTGTAGAGATTTTCAATAGGTGTAGTAGTGGGTTGAACTGTAAGCAGAGTGTTGAGGTCTATAATTCTCTGCTTTTTGCACTTTGTGAAGTGAAAATGTTTCATGGCGCTTATGCTTTGATTAGGAGAATGATTAGGAAAGGTGTTGTTTTGGACAAGAGAACTTATGGGGTTTTAGTTAATGGGTGGTGCTCAAGTGGGAAGCTTAGAGAGGCGCAGGAGTTTTTAGATGAAATGAGTAAGAAGGGGTTTAATCCTCCGGTGAGAGGCCGGGATTTGTTGGTTGAGGGGCTGTTGAATGCTGGGTATTTGGAGTCTGCCAAGAACTTGGTTTTGAGAATGACAAAGGAGGGTTTTTCCCCAGATGTTACAACATTTAATACTTTTATTGAAGCAATTTGTAAATCCGGAGAGGTTGATTTTTGTGTTGATATGTATCATAGTGTGTGCAGGTTGGGGTTTTATCCTGATATCAATAGTTATAAGATATTAATTGCCGCTGCTTCGAAGGAGGGTAGAATTGATGAAGCTTTTAGGTTATTACAGAGTGCAATTGAAGATGGTCATCGACCATTTCCTAGTTTATATGCACCAATAATTAAGGGTATGTGCAGAAGAGGGCAGTTTAATGATGCTTTTTGTTTCTTCAGCGAGATGAAGGTAAAGGGGCACCCTCCAAACAGACCAGTGTATACGATGCTGATAACCATGTGTGGACGCGGTGGGAGATATGTGGATGCAGCTAATTATTTGGTGGAAATGACTGAAATGGGTTTGAGACCTATTTCAAGGTGCTTTGATCTTGTTACAGATGGATTGAAGAACTGTGGAAAGTATGATTTGGCTAAAAGGATAGAGCACCTGGAATTGTCTCTTCGCCGTAATTGATTGCTTTATTTGGGAGTTGAATATATCGCCATCTTTTTAACCAAAGATGAACTTTGCTGTGGATGCACAACATTGAGCTCAAGTCGACAAAATGTTGAAAAGGTTGGTTCCTTTGTTATTCAATAAAGGGCACTATCATGTGATGTAATGGTTGGAATTTTTGTTGGTCCTCTTGTAAATGACCTTTAGATTGGGTTTTGATTTCACATGTTGTGTGGAGAAATTTAGGAACATTCATTCTAAGATGCAAATATCATTTTATAATTTTATAAACACACAAAGTCGATTAACAAAGATAGACTCTCCCACCTAACCTTCAGCTGCTGTCATTGCCTTTTTCCTTCTTCATCTTCATCTTTCACCCATCTCATCTTCCCTTATCCTCCCAGCTTCACCTCATCTGTCATCGGCACAAGGTTCAAATTGCTCCATTACGTAGTTATTAAGTCTTTTGACAAGGCCAAACCTACCTTGCCTCTCCCAGAAGTCAAAATACCTAATTCTTCTGAACCATTAGTGCATTCCCCCAGCAAACCACCAGAGAAACCACCAGGCATTAACCATACCAGAAAATTTTGGAAGCAGGTGCTAGACGATGCAGGTCCTTCCCTGCAACTCCAATATTGCCCCCAAAGATGATCGAAGGCAAGGTAATGGTGGCCCAAAAAGTGGACATACTCAAGGCGCGTATGAAAAAATCGGAATCAACACTCTTGGGCTTCTTCATGGACAAAAGACCAGCCTACCAAGCTTTGAATTCCTAGGCTGAAAAGCTATGGAAGAGTTGCGGATTACTGGAGGTATTGTTAAATGATAACAACATTTTCTTATTCAAATTCAGCTCCACAACAACGGCTCATAAAATTCTTAAGACTAGTCTATGGTTCTTCAACCCTTAACCCCTTCTCTTGCAATCCTGAAAATTAGAATTAAAGCTGGAAGATCTTGGACAAAAAAAATCCTCGTTTGAGCAAGCATATGCAATATTTAACTAGAAACTAGACCACCAGGGGTTAAGAAATCAACACTTACCGAGATATCCAAGACAAAGAAACCAACCAACAACATATGGAGAGTGCATGCGAGCCTTTAGAGGCCACGATAGAGTTGTGACACACAACGAACTCGTTGACATTAGTAAGAAAGTTCATGATGAAGTCTCTAATTTCATAGGAAAGATGGATCCATACATGTTCTTACACTGTACAGTAGTAATGGAAAATTTCTTTGACTAGTACCACATGTCTAAAGATCAAAAAGTTTGATTAAAAATTATGATGCTAGTTAGACACACTAAAATCTAGTGGAGATTTGTAGAGGATAGGTTTTGAAAAACAGGTCATCTACCAATTGTTGATTAGGAATTGGTTCAGTCGGATTTTGCTGGGGCTGAACATCATTATTTGGATCCATAATTCCGTGTGGCTTTGACTGATGGATACCTGCAAAACAAATAATGGCTTGCCGGGGGTTGTTTCCTGGAAGGCCCTTCCGACGCTCAAGTTAGTATTTTGAGAGAGTTTCGGTTGCTAAGAATAGAGAAAAGGCTAGGGTTGTAACCTCGTAC
>JAOTAX010000196.1:12516967-12539530 GCA_025629825.1 Erythroxylum guanchezii | reverse complement strand
GGGGGGGTTTATACCCTTTTGGGTTCTTAAACCGATTTAGGATGCAAGTGGAGCAGGCTAGAAAGTTGGAAATTTCCAATTTCTACCTGGTCACAATTGTGACCTGTTGGTTTCCAGCCTTATTTTCATCTTTTGTTTCTCTTTTGATGCCTATAACAAGTCCATATGCAAGTATGTTGATAATCAACACAAATAAGGTCCAAATCTTGCCCAAACATTGACATACAACACTACAAAATGTATGTACATCAAAACCCATGAAAAATATGCAAAACCTAAGCTTATAAACCTTTATTTATAATCTAACATGCAATTTATCATATACAATCACATACACATGCAAGTTATATGAAGTGACACAAAACCTAGGCTAAACATCCTAGTATGTATATTAAACATACACATTATCACATAAAATGACTTAGATAACCATATAACAAAACGCTATTCATCCTTTGGTTAGCTATCTTGAAGAAGTTAAGAACCAATGATATGATCAAATCTAACATTCAAGAAAAATTATATGCCATGCAAGTCAAATGGTTAAAAAACTCAAGGCTGGATCATGAAGGACTTCAAAATGTTTATGATTCCATTTAACTATCTTTTATATGCCATTTAAGCTAAAAGAAACTGAAGGGTATTCAAAAGGATTAAGTAGGAGGATCAAATTTTTATTAAAAATACTCTAACTTGAATAAGAGAGTTGAAGATGCTAACATTTAGAGGCAAGAATATTAGCTAAAGATTAACCATAACTTGGAGGATGGTATAGTGGTATTGTAAAGGTTGTTTATAGGCATGTGAGGACACTATGTTGAATCTCGTTTTCAGAACCCAACTCTTCAGAATATACCACAATACTTAAGCATGATTCCTTATATGGTTATTTCCATAAACCCTTATTAGACATCATTCCACAAAGGTGGCGTGCCCACGACAGTCAAACATCAAAACAAAACTCAACCCTTTGAACAAAGAAGGCAATATGAACATACACAATCGAACTGCTTCAATCTATCATTTCATTACTAAAGTAATAGAGGTCAAAAAACTTTATTTGCGTATCAAAAGTCACATCATTGGCTTATTACAAAAATACAAAACACAAATTGAAGCAATTTCCTTAGGCTCTTGATCACTTGAACTCTTAGCTATTACCTGAAGATGGGACAGAAAGGGGGTGAGCTTGAAATCTCATGGGTAACAGTTTATAACGAAAAATAAGCAAAAACCCTTTATAAAACTCATTGTCATTGAACATTTTCATAACCATAGTAATTCTGCATTTAAAAATCATAAAACACTTATACCATGAAATTCTCAATTTGTCAAACAATTCACAATAGTACAAATCATGTATGCATCAATCTTGTCCAACATATCGTGAGCACATAATCACATCCAAATGGTTCTGGTGGATCTAAAAACAGAACGTACTGCATATTTTCACATAGTGGTCTTGTGTAGCCATAAACTTATGAGAGTCTATGAAGGAGCTCTATACTACTAGCGGGCAGGCGGGAGAAACCTTTTGTCAAAGTACACTTGACTTAACTCAGGGGACCACCACAAACCCACGTAATATGTATTTCATGACTTGCAAACTTGTTACCCAAAACGGCACATTTTCGAAACTTGATTTCATAAACTTGAGATATTTCGAAAACTATTTCTGAAAACATGATTTCATAAACATGTATCTTTTCTAAAAAGAATCATTTTCACATTCTTTTCATAAATCATCAACACAGTTCATGTAGCAAACATATAATAATTTCTCATTTCATTCAATAAGCAATAAATGCAACATTTATGATGCAATTTAAAATCATTAAGCTTTCTTGATTCAAAGAAAGAATTAATGACTTATTTACTCTATTATAAACATGTACCTAACTTGATTTTCTTGCTTATAGACTTGCTCAAAATGCCTCTTCTCTTGTTCTTTTTACCTCTTTTGATCCCTTTATACATTAACAAAAATACCACTTAATATGATTTTTCAATTGAAAATCCCTCAAAGCACAATCATTAAAATTTGTTCTAAAAAGCTTAAACCCATGTATTTTCTAAGCTTTATGAACTAAAATCCTTTCAAAAACTCAAAAGATTCAAAATGATCTCACCTTCATTCTTCACCAAATGAAGGGATCTTTGGCTCAAAGGGAAGCTCTTTTCTTTCTCTACCTTTTTCTCTTCTTGAACAGCTCCAAAATCTTTCTTGACGACTAAGAATAATTAAACCCTAGCTTAACTCTCTTCTTTTTCTCTCAACCACCGAACTCTCTGTCTCTTTCTTTCTCATTTTCGTTATCCTCTCCTTCTATCCCTCAATTCACGTTTTTCTTCTTCATTTATAAGCAAGACAACACTTCTTCCAATTATATCCTTAATGAGTGAGAAATGTCCCATTTTCCCTTCCATTTATACCTTATGTCTTTTTATACTTAAGTGTCTTGCTAACACTACCCTTGAACATTCTGACATAACACTTTCTTTTAGAAAGTATTCCCTGTTATCTTACGTTTCTAATGACACCAAAATCAATCCATTTGGTTCAAAACTTTAAAAGTATTGCCCTAAACATTTACGGACTGTTCTTAATTGAAACAGTACACTATATGTAAATTCCTCCCATTCATACTCTTCCAACCGATACCCTTACTTTGATTCAAACTATCTTTCTTTTGAATCAATGCCAAATGCTATCAAATTCTATGGAGGGACAGAAAAATGTGTTAAGAATCTATGGGTTCAAGAATCCCTTTATTTTGAAGGTTGGATAATAAAATTATGGCCGAAAGAATCAAACAAGATTTGGTCCTCAATTATACAGAACCTGTCTCGGGACAAATGACATAACTCTCTCTATAGATGTAGGATTAAAATCATCTTAGGATGGGTTCAAAGAGGACTTTGAGATATACAAATTTTTTGAAGACCTCGGAGACAATTTCTATCGTCTGAAGGGTCAAAAATGGACCAGACGATAGCATTAGATGAAAAGTGCACAAAAGAAGAAGATTCGGTCACATAAGCAAAAAGTAGACGAATGCAAAAGGCAGATGATAGCATGAAGCAGACGAATCCAAAAACAGACGAAGCAAAAGGTAGACGATAGCATGAAGCAGACGAAGCAAAAGGCAGATGATAGCATGAAGCAGACGAATCAAAAAGCAGATGAATGCAAAAAGGTAGACGATAGCATGAAGCAGACGAATCGAAAAGTAGACGAATGCAAAAGGCAGACGATAGCATGAAGCAGACGAATCAAAAAGGCAGACGAAGCAAAAGGTAGACGATAGCATGAAGCAGATGAATCAAAAAGTAGACGAAGCAAAAGGCAGACGATAGCATGAAGCAGACGAATCAAAGAGCAGACGAATGCAAAAGGCAGACAATAGCATGAAGCAGATGAATGCAAGAAGCAGACGAATGCAAGAAGTAGACGAATCAAAAAGTAGACGAATGCAAGAAGCAGACGAATCAAAGTTAACTTAAGATGATGCAACTCTTAAGACGAATGGAGTCAACCTAAGACGAAGCAAAGTCAACTTAAGACGATGCAATGCTTAAGACAAACGAAGTCAACTTAAGATGAAGCAAAGTAAACTTAAGAAGATGCAATGCTTAAGATGAATGACATCATCACAGACGATATGACGTCATCATAGACGAAGTGTCTTTATAGACGATACAACTTTACAGACGAATCATCCTTACAAACGATACATCTTCACAGACGATATGACGTCATCACAGATGAAGCATCTTTACAGGCAATAAAACTTTATAGACAAATCATCCTTACAGACGATACATCTTCACAGACAATATGACGTCATCACAGATGATATGATGTCATCACAGATGAAGCGTCTTTACAGACGATACCACTTGATACTCCTAAGCATCTCCCTTTCTAAAGACCATAACTTTTGACTCCAAAGTTCAAAATTCTCATACTATATACTGTTGGAAAGATAAAAGAAAGACCTACAACTTTATAGAAGACAACTTTGTCTTATTCTATCTAGATCAATCCATAATTTCCTATGAAGTCAGAATACAAATTTACATTCATCTCCCAAGGTACTGCACCCAATTCTCAACTTTATGACAAATTTTGAGATTCTTAGAGAAAGAATTTAAATTTGATCTCTTCATAAGAAATGTAGCCATATGTCTCTAGCTTAACCCAAATTAATAATCATCTCGTTTGGATAACTAGAGAAAAACATGAACACTAATGACCGAACATACAAATATATACATATTCTTCATCATCTTACTGCACAAATTCAACTTCATTTTTTCTTTCATTTTACTTCTAACTTTCACCCCTGATTCTTCCCATTTCATAATCTCTTATCCTCCAAAAACAACATAGGAAATCATGAATCTATCCACATTTCTCATTCACTACTTTACTCTTGTCTATCATTTCTCATTTAAAATTTTTCATGCATTCGTTCTTTACTCATGACTAATCACCAAAATTCCTTATTTAATAGGTCTAATATGCTAAGAAAAGTTCGGGGTCCAACACACTACATAGTTAATATTACAGTCATTCAAGTGCTAGCATTATATAAATTGTTCTACCATGGATCAAATCTAAATTTACTAAGGTCTAGGTTTTAAAAAATCACAAGATATTAGTTGAGTACATGTCCTATTAGTTATTTCGTCACCGTGTCTTTTTTTATATTTATTGACGTTAATTGTTGTTATTTTTATGATTTGGCTCCATTGGTGGCCTGATTTTTGGAGAGTGGTTTCTAGACCTACTATTTTTGGATTTATTCATTTAATACTTCATCTGGATTTGGTTTTAATATATTTTTAACTTCCAAAAAAAAACTAAAGATGAAGTTTTAGCTTTTACTTAAGAACGTGGTCAACCCTATAGGCAAACTAGTTAAAAAGAAAATAAAATTAGGCACTTAACTACGTCTTGGTTAGTCGTCAAACTTACACATTCAACTTTGCAGTAGAAAGTTTAAACAATGTTCTGTTCTCACTTGCTTATATTCCATGTATTACTTACTCTCTATAATGCTTTTATAGATTTAAGACTTGCAAGTTAGACTATTATACATTCTCTCTTTACTCTAGCTACATGTAGTTCATGCATTAGAAACACTTTTTTCTTTTAAAGAGAAGAAAGTACAATTTTTTTTATAAAACACATATATTGGTAATATAATTTCTTTAAAGTATTAGGTAAAAGTTGTCTTTACTCCTATATTGAAATATCGCCCTATTTTTAGTCAACCTAGCTATAATCTATGGCAACCATACTAGGTATATTTCTTGCAATGTAACTCTAAAGAAAAATATTATCTTAGAATAAGGAATTTCTAAGAAAATGTTTAGGAGGGGATGACAGACATATTATTAAGAAAAAAACAAGAAATGTAGGACTGCATATGTATTATATATAGAAAATTTAGATTAGACTAAAAGAGAAACAAATTATGATGGTTCAAAAGTAAAGTCCTAAGCCCATTTTATGAATTAATTAGTATTTATTAAATCTTCCCCACTTTGTCCACTTGCTAACACTTATACCTTGTCACAATAGCATATTGATAAAGAATTAATTGACTATATTTATATACCTATATTTAGTGTGTTTTACTTTTTATTTAATAGTTTTATAGTATTTTTGGTACTTATTTTGCTTCAAGTGTGTTTTTAGGCTGTAATGCCTCCATGAACCAAAAGGATAAGAATTCGGGTGAAATCATTGAATAAAATAGAAGAATTGAAGCAACTTTAGAGATACACGATCGTGTAAGTCACTATGAACATATGGAGCTTTGAAGATGCTTTTTATGCTCGTGTGAAGATACACACCCATTTATGTTGACATACATGGCCCATGTAATTTTCTGTGACTGCAAAAAGTCATGATTTAGAGGATATTTTAAGATACAAAGACACCTACACAACCGTGTAAGTGACTGTGTATATTCCAAAAAAACCTAGTTTTTATTATAAAAGGATATTATTGAAGGCTACATAAGTGGGGGGGAAATTCCAGAGTTGCCAAAGACACCTAAAAAAGGAAGAAAAACACAAAAGGATGTATATCACAAAAAAAGAAGAAGATCAAAAGTAGAAATATTAATATCAACTCCAACTTTCTAGATTTTCCAGATTTTCCAAATCAAGGCTTCAACCTGATTTCAATTTTTTTCTCTTCCTCTATTATTGCCTTGTATGCCAAATATGAATAATTTTGTTTTAAACATGATTATAGACTGCTAAATCCATATTAGGGTGTTATTCTTCAATTATTTTATATAACTTTTACCTTGTTGAATTCAATATATTACTTCTTTGTGATATTTTTTATGCTCATACCTGATTTGAACCTAGAGATTGAATTAAGATATTTGTGTTAAGTTGCATAATGAGAGTTGTTACCTTAATGAACATAGAAATATCATGTTAATAATCAATTGAAGAAAAATCTTAACTATGAGTTAAATATTTTTCTGATTGCTTCAAATCCAATTAAGTGGTTAGGAGTAGTTTTGAGAAATCGAGAGATTGCAACTCAAATTTTATCTATTTTAATTAGGATTACTTGATTAGATCTTGAGAGAGGGTAATTAAAACCTTTGGATATCTAGGATCAAACGTAGTTTAATTCAAAAGGTAAAGGAAAGACAAAACTAGGATAGAATAATCCTTCAGTTTCCATCATGAACTTCATTTCCATTATTAGCTTTTGCTTATTTAGTCATCAAGTTTTGTTAGTTTACTTTAATTTTTAGTTAATTAAATATTTTTTGTTACCTTATACAAAGTGTAATTAAAATTGCTAGGTGACTACATTCAATCCTTGTGTGGACAATATTAGTTGTAGTACAATATACGACTCATATACTTATGGTATAGCATAAAACTAGCAAACAAGATTTTGACACCATTGAAGGGATTGTGATTTTAACATCTTATCCAATTTGAATTATTTTGATTTAAGGAGTTTGATACTTTTTTCTTGTGTGATTGTAGTCGTATAAATATAAAAATCATGGTAAGTGTAAATTGCATCGTATTTTAGGGCATAGTTTGATATGTGTTTAGCTGTTAATTCAATCATTTAGTATGTGTTTAGGTTAGAATTGTGTTAGTTTATTAATTATTTGTGTTTTAAGTGTTTTATGGGTTAGTACAAATTTTTTAGCTTAAATATTATGTTTTTGAGGTTCCTTGATGTGTTTACTAGTGTTTCAAGGTCAATATTGAAGAATGAAGAAATTTCAGAGACATTCGGGCCTAAACAACAGCCCACGATCATGGCATGTCAAGTCACGATCATGACAGAAGGCTCAGATGTGGGGCGCGATCATGGCCTGTGTCGGGCAGATGTGCAGACACTCATGAATGCCAAGTTTCGAGAATTTTTTAGATCTTTTGAACTCCGGAAAAACCCCAGAGTTGCTCAGAACACAAGAGGATATTTAAAGAACAACAAAAGAAGCAGAGGGGGATTTTTTGCATCAACCACCTTAAGAAACCAGAAATCATCGAGAGATTGAGGAAGAGAGACGATGAGAAGAAGCTAACTCCACGTACTTCTCAGATCAAGAGTTTTCCGGACGTCGCTACCTCCTATCATCCATTTAGATTGTATTTCTTACTTAATTTTAGTTTTATTATTATAAATAATTGGATTGAATAGTTAATGATAGATCTAGAATGTTGAGGATGTTCTAAACTCACCTTTGGAGTTTTACTCTTGAATTAATAAAATCTTATTGTTTATGTGTTTATTGGATTTGTTGTGGTTTAATTCTGCGATTGCATAATTCGTTAATAAATTGATAGGGTGAATCAATTGAAAAATGGCTAAATTGGACTAACGAGTGTTAGGTAATTTAATAGAACAAAAATTGAATCAGATCGAGAAATTGTGCGAAGAGAGACCTTGCATAGGTTTTCAATAGTTTATTAGAGAACTTCAAAACTAATTAGGGTTTTGGATAGGTTATGAATTGAGAAATTTTAACTTTCATAATCCGATTAGGGTTTATGATTTATGGTTAATGGTTATAACTCGAGAGAGAGTAATCAACCCTAGGATAGTCTAGAACCAACAATGTGATAATTCATAATTAGTTAGGTTAACATTAAGGATAAGTAAAATTCTCTTTCTCTGAATTGGTAATTTCTTTTGGTTGATTCTTAGGTGTGTTGCAATTGATTAATAATTAGTATATTTGTATTTGATTCTTAATTTGATTGATTGAATTAAATTCTCGTTTTTAGTTTCATTGCATCTTGGATTTCTGTTATTGTTTCTAGCCTTAAATTTTAGGATTAGATTAACTCCCTCCTCGCGGGATCGACACCTTTGGTACTACACTAACGAATCGTGCATTTGCAGATTATCAGAGGTTAATAATTAAAACTTACACACAACCAAACACTCGATCAAATCACAAGGAGCTCAAGTAAATTAGGAGATACATCAATTTTTGATATCACCAAAAACGAAAGAGAGATCTAAAGAGAAAAGAGTCAAGAAGCTACAAATAAAATAATGTTTAAATAATAAACTCAAGGAGGATGCCAAAGGACTCTTCTAGATTTCATAAGGCCATGTTTTAATGTGAATCAATAAGGCATCACAAGACCTTTCATCTTAGCCAACAACTTTAAAACAAAGCCAATCTTATTAAATATGCTACAAACCAATGTGTAGTTCTATAGATTGGCTAATGAAGTCCCCAATGCACACTTGGCAAATTTCTTGGAGATATGCGACACGTTTAGATAAAATGTGCTAGCTGAGGATGCTACAAAGATGAGGTTGTTTCCTTTTAAGTTGAACGAACGAGCTAAGACATGGTTTAACTATTTCAACCCTGAGAGTGTCACAACTCGGGAGCAATTGGTATATATTTTCCATTGATGAAGAACATAAGAATCATTAAGGAGATCACAAATTTCTAGCAGAGTGATGGAGAGTCCTTATATGAAACTTGGGAGTTATTTAGAATTACAAAAGGAGTTGTTTGCACTACAGCTTACTGAAGGAATTATTGTTGCAAACATTCTAAAATTGAGTTAATACACATATAAAATGGGCTACAAATGTAGTAGCTAGTGGTTATTTGATGACAAAGGCAATTGATGCCACACATGACCTCTTAGATGAAATGGTGAATAATAGTTGCCTGTAGACAACAGAGAGGGGAACGAAACAAAATATCAAAGAGCGTAATGGAGTGATAGCTACGAATTTAGTGATAACTTTGCAAGCTCAGATGTTCGCCCTTACTAAGCAATTAGGCAGCTTGTAGGCCTCTTCTTCCAACCCAGTGAAAGCAATACAACATAGATGTGAGTTGTGAGAGTAAGAAATCCATATGACATCTAATTGTTTTTTGATAGATAACAATGGTATGGAAAAAGTCAATTTCATAGGAGCTCAACAAAAAGGGAGGGGGGCATAACCCATAGTTTAACATATATAATCCTGGGTGGAAGAACCACCCAAAATTTTCTTGAACTAATTATGTAGGAAAAAAAAATGAGAGTAGAAGGCCCACCAAGTTTTTAGTAAGATAGGCTTCGATCCTAGAAGTCAAAGATGGAAAAGTTAATAGATGTTCTAAGCTTCAAATTCAATAGCCCTAATGAAAGACAGAAGAGGATGGAAGCCAAATTTGATCAAATAGTGAAGATGACAATGTATGTCGAGTGCACTGAAAAATTTACCTAACTCTGCATACTAAAAATTTGTAGCTGTGATGAGTCTGGATCATATCCACAAGGAATGTTTGGTTAATTTTCACAATGAAAATAATTAATATAAAGGAAATGAAAGGTTAGGTTTTATACAATCAAGAAAACAAAACAAAAATTAAACTAATGCAAGCAATTTATCAAAAACAGTAAAAAGTGAGAAAATTTGTCAAATATGTGTAAAACCCAGTTTTCGGATCAATCTCGGCCTTTACATAATCAAACATATTTCATTGTTATAATGCTTTCACATCTCTCCTAGAACTCTTGGTTATAGACTAACAATAAGCTCAGTTAATCCCAGTTTTCTATTAGGTCACGTTTAATTAAGATACAATTGTTAATTAGTCCTAACTACCGAATAACCTAGAATACGATCTTTAGATTTAATTGGGTAGTCGCATTATGAAATCAAAAACAAAACAATCTAAGCAACAACTACACAAGCTCGAGACATTTAACCTAGGTTAACTTATCCCTAATGATTCAAAAACATTAATTGCCACAATTGAATCTCAATATGATAATTACAACTTATATTGAATATTCTAGCAATGAATCTAAATACAACAATTATGAAGTGTATTAATGATTCTAGCAATGGGTTCACAATATAAAAAAGCTAACGATAACGAGAATATGATTATCCATACATGAATACCCAAAACCAAATAACCAAAGGATAACCTAAATAATTCCTAGAGAGATTCAATATTAAACAAAGATAAGAAAAGCTTAACCGTACATTCTAGGTATCAATTTCACCTTCAAATCGGTGTCGAGAAGTTAACCTTCCATCTTCTCCATGAATCTCTAAAAAGTAGCTTCTTTTGCCTCCATTCCGATTGAAAACCGAAGTGAAAATGAAGAAAAATCTAGACTTTCTGCATATCTATCCAAGTTATTCCTTCTATTGTCACAAAATATTCGTTATATAGTAAAGAGCTAGGTTAAAAGTGGACATCTAGCATTCTTGTGCCTGTGAATCACTTCTCATGGGTATGAAAAGTGTCTCATGGTTGTGAGTTGTGTCTCACAGTCGTGAGACACATTGCATGGGTGTGAGAGGTGTCTGATGCCAATGCAAACCGTGTCATGGCTATGGTTAATGCTCACAGCTATGACAATTTGGTTTTATGGTCGTAATTTCTCCAATGCCTCATTCTTCATTTTTATGCTTTGTCTTGTATCCTCTTCTTTTAATCTTCTTCTTCTTCTTACTTCATGAAGACAATAGAATATGAATCCCGAGAAGATGGCTCAATGAGTATGCTTTCATCTCACTTTAGCTATTATGCTTCCAAATTATAGATAAAATCAAAAATGAACTAAAGTGAGTGTTTTAAGCATTCTGAAGCATTAATCACTAGGTGTCATGGATTAAATGTATCAACAATTAAGCACATATAAAATTCCCCCACACTTATCTTTTGATCATCCTCGAGCAAATCATCAAAATCAAAGTCACAAACAAAAATACTTACTCATTTCCATATTTCTTATGAATAGATAGTCATAAACAAAGATGAATAACTTTAAAAAACCATAGCAAGATCTTAACATTCAAAGCTTCTACTCATGTTTAATCAACATTCATCACCTTTAGAAACTGAGCAATCTAGAGGTAGACTTAGACAAAATGTGTTTAAATAAGATATTTCCACGGGTACACTAAAACACCATTCATGATCATGGCATTTCACAACTTTGCATATCATTTCATTTCTCCACTGCTAAAAGTCACATATATAATCATGATTCAAAAGACTTTTCTAAGGTTTTAATATGGGCTAAGGTGAGATGTATTTTAGGTAGTGTAGCATAAAAGCTATCAAACTAGTGAAGTAAAAGTAACACTCAATGGAACATCATATGCATAAGCTAACATTCATTCAAAACTAGGTATAGTCAGCTATGATGAATGCAATAATTAAATTTCATAACTCAAATTGAGATCTCACACCATAAACCACACGAAGCATAACACAAAGAGTGATCCTTCCAAAACAACATTTCTCTCATATACAACATACTCAAATTACCCATTTAATACAACTTTAAGAGGAGACACTAATCATAAAACTTTTCAACATATATGCACTTTCTCCTAGATACATTTATTTAAAAAAATCTTTTTCTTTTTCTTTTTCGTTTTTTACAAAAATGAAGGAAGCTACATTAACATAGGAATTTCATAAAATGACATTCTAACAAATATAACCAACCACAGATACACTCACCCTTACACTTATATTTTTGTACGTCCACAGTCATCAATAATTAACAAATGCTCTACTAGCTTTAAGGCTTGGGTAGGAAATTTGGTTAAGTTTAAAAGCATGTAATATGCTTAGCATAAAAAGAAAGGCTAATAAGCTTAAGGGGGCTTAATAATGGAAAATTTGTATCAATGGGTAAGCTATTTGGCTAGTGTAGCTTATAAAAACAAAGAATGCCTATATCATTTTCATATTAATGCATGTGATAAAAATTTGGTCTTGAATAGAAAATCAAAGCAAAGCCAGGACGTACATGTCATGAAGGTCACAAATAAGCAAAAGACAATAAGACTAATACGAATGTGACAGTTTAATAAGGCTCAAAATTTCACTGGCTTTTGTCTACCACTAATTACTACTCTTTTAAAGATAATACATATTGACCAATCACAAAAGCAAAAGTACATAATAAAGTTGCCGTGGGTTTTTCTAGACAATTCACACTCTAATTATGATTATATAGTTTTAAAAGCAATAGAAAAAGTGAAAATGTTTAATTTTGCTTGTTTGATTTTGAAAATGCCGAAGAAGCCACATATGCAACCATTAAGCTTAAAAACGTGTATAAAAACTAAGATCCCCACTCCTACACTTAAAACTTACATTGTACCCAATGTAACATCAAATGTAAGAAATGGAGCATTTAGTAAGAACAATAAATGCGAGAATGTAACTAAAAAAATCAACTTCCCTTGGGTTGCCTCCTAAGCAACACCTTTGTTTATTATCGTTCGCTCGAATCCATATTGCTCTCATCAAGTCACAAAATTTTGATCCTTAGGAATCATAACTTTGGCATTTTCTAGTTGACCTTCATCAAAATAAGGTTTGAGTCGATGACCACTTACTAACAATGTCTTTCCTATTTTTAAACTTTTGATCTCTACTACACCAAAAGGAAGAACATTAGTTATCACAAAAGGATCAACCTAATAAGGATGAAATTTATGCAGAAAAATTTATATTTAACGTAATAAAGAAACATTTTTTGACCAATGGTAAAGCTTTTTGGCGAGACATTAAAAGCTTTGGTCTTCTCTTTTGTGGAAATCGCTTATTGTTTATTTGTATGTTTCTGGTTACAATCTTCCTACAGTGAAAGGTCAATCACATTAATTGCAAAAGCATTATGGTCATTATTGATAAAAAATATTGAAACAAGTCACTTCCCCATCGAATTCCATCATGAGGGTACCCTCATGAACATCTATCTTAGTTTGGGTCATGCTGAGAAACGGTCTCGCTAGTAAGATACGTATTAGCTTATGGGAAGTTTCATCATTCATGTCAACCACATAAAAGTCAGTAGGAAATATTAGCTGATTTACCTACAGAAGCACATCCTCGATCACCCCATCTAGGTAAGTATTAAAATGATAAACCAATTGTATAGTAACACTAGTTTCTTTTAATGGCCCTAAATTTAAATAAGTATACATGGAACGAGGCATAACATTAATCGATGCTCCTAAATCTAGCATAGCTTGTTTAATCTCAGTGTTACCAATCTTGTAAGGAATAGTAAACATGCCTGCTTCCGTATACTTAGAAGGTATTTTCTTTTTGAAAACTGCATAAATAGTTTCACTCGTCCTAATCCTTTCATTACCTCTTAACTTTCTCTTTTTTGTACACAATTCTTTAAGGAATTTTGCGTACCTCAGCACTTGCTTGTTCGCTTATTTTTGTTATTTTATTATATATTTTTATCCCTTTTTCTTTATATTTTGCAAGGATATAGTCTACTATTGGATGGATCAAAAATTAAAAAAATCGTCTTATTCAAGAAAGTACCAACTTAACCCTTTCATCTATTTTTAAATGCTTATATTGTATATATTGAGGACAATGTACAACTTTAAGTGTGGGGAATGGATTAATGAATTCTAACGATTTCTTTAAACTTATTATAATCCTGATTGTAATATTTTATGAACTAATATCTTGATTTAATTGAAATGTATCCGTCAATACTCTATTTCATTGTTGAATATTGATTGAATTAGTATACAAAAGGATGATAGTAATAACAAAATTTCTTTTATAAGTCATATTATTTTTATTCATTAAAATGATCAAATTGAATAAAAATGCAAAGTATTTACACACATAAACCAATATTTTGTGTGAGTTTTGAGCCTAAACGCAATTTTTTTTTAAAAAAAATTAAGCTCTTTTACTCTTTCATGTGGTCATGCTTAGTTGAACAATTCTAGAACTTGCCTTTCAATATACACATTGAGACCATATTTGTTAAATTAGAATCATTAAGGTGATCAAGGCACTTAGATTCAACAAATTATGTTAGCCTATTTCTTTGAGTATTACTTTACCCTATATTTATCCTTTAGGAGTAACCAAGTTAAGCCTTAGCCTTTTTCATTGTTTTAACCCACATATTAACCTTTATCCTAATTTTCTTTGAAGAATTTTTAATTATTTTGAACCCTAAAGGTTATTTACATTACTTCTTTATTTTTAAGACTTGAAAATTTTTAAATGTCCATCAACTCTTTAATTGTGGTATTGAATGCTCGAAATTGTTTGAATGAAAAAAAAAGCATAGGAAAAATTATGAATAGAAATATGGTACCAATGGACTTGAAATAAAAAGACCTATGTATTTGTACTCAAATTTCTTGAATTTTCTCTTTAGTAAATTTCCTTCAATTTATCCCTTTTATTTTTCCTAACCATACTGTATCTAAACCACGTTACAATCAGTATAAAGATATTTTTATTTTGTTTCTAATTTATACATAAATGGTGGAGATGTGATAATATAGCAAACCTATGGTAAGATTTCTTTTATTCATTGATTGAGAGTTTTGATACTTTTCACCCTTAACACTTGTGTACATTGTGTGAAATCTTGGTAAGGGTGTAGAGGTTTATGTGTTTTTTTTTTATTTCAATGTGATTATTGATGTAATTACTATTAATATTGATTTAGGAAATTAATTTTAGTATAATTTGTCTCTACTTGTATTTTAATTTGATTCGATAGGATATGATGATTTATAAGATACATGCATAAGTCAAGATTAATTAAAGATAGATGTTGTAAATTTTATAATTTTGATTATGGTCTGCTTAAGGACAAGCAAAAGCTTAAGTGAGAGGATGTTTGATAAGTGCATAATTGATCATATTTATACACTCATAATTGATGTATTTGCTTGATATTTTATGCTTTTATTATATATTTGGCACGTAATGTGCTTAAAGTGCATTTATAGGATATAACTACCTTCATGGACCAAACAGAGAAGAATTCAAATGAAACCACAACATAAAATGAAGATTGGAAGCAAAGAAGGGATACATTTCCATGTATTTGGCATGTAAATCCCTTAGGCCATGCAAATTCACAAATTCTGGAGATTTTGGGTTATAGATGGTCTAGTACAGTCCCTTGTATCAGACCGTGTATCATCTTAGAACCCTGTAAATTATTATAAAAAGACATGATCAAAGGCAAATTAGGAAGCAGTTATTATGAGGCAATTACAGAAGTTGAGATCATTTAGAAGTGGAGATTTTGAGCCATAGAAGTGGAAACCATGAAGAAATCGATCAAACCTCTACCTTGCAAGAATATTTGATTGGAGAAAATCAAAATGATTTAGAATTATGAACTCATTGTTTTCAATTTCTTTTTCTTTCTGTTTATCTTTGATTTTTTGTTCTACCATATGTAACTAGATTTCTTTAGTGTCTAGGTTAGATGAACCTTATTTTATACAATAACTTGTTTTGATCCGTTTATTTAATGCAATTATTTGGATTGATATGTTATGTTTCAATTACATATTTATTGAATGTTCTAATATATCCAAAATATCAATTCATAATATGATTTCATGACGTGGAGATTAAGAAATCTTATGTGTGAATAGAGTTACCATAATTGGAAGGAGTTGATTGCAACTTTAGAGATAAGATGGCATAAATCTTCTAGATTAGGGTCAAACGTAATAGCGGAATTCATATATCGGTAAAACAATTCTATAAACTTTAACCTGAGTAATTTGTTTGATAACCTTATGATTAATTGTAATTAGACTCAAGAGTGAGCTATTAACATACCATAGGAATCTTTATGGTTTAATAAATCAACAAGAAAATTTCATAATAAAAGTTAAATCAATTAAGGGTATTTAGGGGGATTTGAAACCTAGACACTAATTTATGATATTGACAAGCTTCTAAGTGATTACTTAATTCTCTGTTTAATCTTACTGCCTATTTTATTTTATTTGCTTAAGTTTTATTTTCTTTAATTAAAAACCACAATCAAATTCATATACTAAATAATAGAATAAAGGTAACTACTAGTAATCATCGTCTTTGTAGGATCAACCCATACTTCCCGGTATTAGCTACAGCTATGTCCTAAATTTGCAGTTATTTCATAATTAACACACTTAGAAAGAGTCAATCATTATTTTTTATAAAAGTGAGTAAGGAGAGAACCCAGATAACCATGAGTGAAGTTCTAACCTCATCAATAAACCCAGATCATTTCTCTTCAGCTCTTTCTTTAGGAAAATTCTCTGTTAACCTTAAGAAAACTCTCTCTAATAAAATATAAAACCTCAAGGAAATTACCCACCTGCCCAAAGACACTAAGATCCATAATACTCAATTACCTTAATTAAGCTCATATAATCTATATCACATATCCAAATCATTTAGAATGAGTATTCGCACCTTAATTTTCACACATACACCTTAACCTAAAGAATTGATCCAAGGCTTCAGAATGGACCATTGAGGCTTAAAATCCACTTCTGCAAAATAATGCATAACTCTAGAGCTTCCCTCTAAACTAATCTTTTTATGGCTAGACTAGGGTTACACACATCTCTATATGGGTGTTATTTGTATGGTCCTAATATTATATAGAAGAAAAGGGATTCCAGTAATAACTCCAATTTCTCTATTAGACATGGCTTGTACATCTTATCAAAATGTCTTGATTGACACCCTTTTGACCGCTCTCAACAATGAAGTGTCATAATGACTATTTCTCTAGATTTCAACATCAAACTTATGGAGCAGTTGGTTCACACGTGGAAATAGTAATAGAAATGAGAATTGATATTATAATTATTATTATGATGGTTGGTTAAGAAAAAGGAATGATCACCATTACCATTGCTAATGGTTGGTTTGTAAAAAATATTAACAAATAAAAATTTAGTATATTTTAATTAATTAATTGATTATATTTTAATTAATTAATTAAAATATATTAATTAAGTAATTAAAATATATTAATTAATTAATTAAAATATTTTAATTAATGAATGAATTATATTTTAATTAACTATATTGTAACTAATTAATTAATTTTTTAATTAACTATAACGTAATTAATTAATAATAATAATATTTTAATTAATTAATTAATTATATTTTAATCAATTAATTAATTACAATATTTTAATTAATAAATGAATTATAATTTAATTAATTAATTAATTACAATATTTTAATTACTAAATAATTATATTTTAATTAGTTATAGTTTCCTTAATTAATTATATTTTGATTAATTATAATGTAATTAATTAATTAATAATAATATTTTAATTAATTAATCACAATATTTTAATGAATGAATGAATGATATTGTAATTAATTACTTAATTATATTTTAATTTATTATAATATAATTAATTAATTACTTATTTTAACTAATTATATATTAATTAATTATAATATAATATAATTAGCAATAATAATATTTTAATTAATTAATTACAATATTTTAGTTAATTAATTTCATTTAATTATTTATTATTAAAAATATTTTTTTTAAAAAGAGCTACTATTAAGGAATGAGTTTCATTCCTTTACTAAATGAAGGGTATGAAGGATTCTCCAAAAGTGGGATATCAAACTATTACCCCTATAATAATAATCAACAACCAACCACTCAATTTTCATTCCTTACCGATTTACCTCTTCCCAAACTCATCAACCAAGCTCCCTCTTAATGATTTGACTCTACTTATAAGACTCAAAGTACGAATTTAAATTGTTAGAGTTGGGTAAGATCTCACTATTATCATGGCTACACTCCATCATCAAAATCATTTACAAATTATAGAACTATGCTCTAGATCTGAACTTCCCAAACTCTATAGGAGATGTCCTTTATATGGAAATAGACAAGTCTTAGAATGAGATCACAATAATCCAAATTCTAGGATTGTTGCCACTATAACAGCTGGCAAAATTAATGCCTATGGAGTGAATAACAAACTACTAGAAGGAATTTCACACTCCTTATCGATGCTCCATTCGTATTATTACTCCTTCAATCTTGAGAAGTTTGAAAGATCGTATAGTAAAAGTTTATTTTCAACAAACTCATAGAGGAGAACCCATAACCACTTAGCGCTTCTTCTGGGCCAATGTTGATGATTACTCTATCATTTTCTTATAAAGAAGGCATTATTAGTCCTCTAATCCATTTTGTCTATCCTGATGGACATGAGATATATGTTAGATATGTCAATGGACATTTCACCTAGGATGTGATGCATCTATGTGCAACTCAGATAGTGAATGTTGGATGGATGAATATTTTGATAGTGAAGATGAAGAGTATGTCCTAATATGGAGAGAAAAGCCCAAGAGAGAGTCCAAGGGAAGATCAAAGTGCCAACCTTAAAAGAAGATCTAACCCTATTATGATGAAGATGATTATGACTCAAGACTTTGGATTGGTCTTAAAAATCCTAAGCTTAGTCCAAAGGAACTCTGTGAACTATTGTAAGTAGTTGGAAAGGAAAACTGGATCTAACCAAAATGCTATACTCTAATGATTTCTCCAATCCCTAAGGAGATATAAAAACTATTACCTTGTATGACGATAAGATCATATAAGGAAGATTTTTTTCCTTTAGAAGCTCAGATCAATAAGACCACTAGGGTATTTATAAGACCTTATTCATGATCAACAGGTATCAATCTTAAAGGAAATCATGTACCTAATAATCCAGTAGAATAAATACGCAATTGGTAAACACAAAATTTTGGAGAATAAAATAATTTCCTTCGTTAAATTGATTCAAAGCTTGATTGTTTATCCTAACAAACAAAAGGATTAAATTCAAAGATTGATGTTGTATCTCTCCAAGTGCAATAATTACATTAATGGCTACTCAATCAAGTTATACAACTTGATTCTAAATTGAGAAGACATATTGACGAGCATTATTATGGACTAGATTTCTCTAAGAAGGAAAGAGAACTACAAAAAAATTGAGAAAAGAATTGAGTAAAATATGGCCAAAGAGCAATCCAAAGCCATATATGTACAATATCCCTTGACATGTCCCATTGTACAACATACTTATAATATTCCATCATATCCTGAAGTAACTAACTACGAAAAAAGTCTTCAAAATTTCTTATTCATTGTTCAGACAAACCCTAATCATCAAAACCTTTTAAGCCAAACCAAATAATAAAAGACATTTCTTCAACTTTATTAATATGTGCTTAATTGATTATACATTTATTTCATAGCACTTAGTGATTAATGTTATGAAATACTTAAGACATTCACTTTAGTTCATATTTGGTTTTGGTACAATTTAGAAGCAAAAGAGTTAAAGTGAGTCCAAGCACAATATTTAAGTCGTCATCCTAAGATTCACACTCATTTGTCTCTATGGAGCAAGAAGAAGAAGGATTAAAAGAAGAAGAGATAAGAAAACGCATAAAAATGAAAAGTGCACGTTAAAGAAAATGGCTTACAGTTATGCATGAAATTGTCATATCTGTGAGACATCTCTTATGCCTATGACACAAGTTGCATGAGCATGATAAGAAGGCCATGCACGGTCGTGAGTCAACCAAGCACACCCGTGAAAGGTGTGCAATCTTACCAACTTTCCCAAAAACCTAGTTTTTAGTACAAACACATCGTTTTGACAACAAAAAATGTATGAAATGTTAAGGAATTGTTCCAGGGATTTCTGGAGGCGATAAAAGGGCAAAACTCTCATTCTTTGGAGACCTGTGGAGGGATAGGCTTTCCCGACCTAGTTCGGAGGTGATATCGACGCCGAAGAAAGCAGTTAAGCATTTCTTTCATTGTGTTTGCTATTTTTTCTCTTCTTAAGAATTGATTATGTTATCCTATGCTTATGGATTTGGGTTTTTATATATGAATGATTTTTATTCTCGTTATCGTTAGATTGTTTGTGTATGAACCCATTGCTAGAATTTCAATATAATTCGTAGTTGCTATGTTAAGATTCATTTGTGGCAACTAATGGTTTCAAATCATTAGAAGTAACATAACCTACACTAAATGACCCAAGTGTATGTGGTTGTTACCTTGATTAATCTATTTTCCTAATTCATAATGCGACTATCCAATTAAATTATGACCTAAGAGAAAACCGAGGTTAACAGAGCTTATTGTTAACCTACGATTAATAATTTCTAGGAAAAGTAAGAGAATAACAATTTAATGAAATATGTTTAATTGAGTGTAGGCTGAGATAGAACTGATGGTCGAGTCCTACGAATTCTTCACTTTCATCATTTTTGAATGTTTTCTGTAATATCTTTTCATTAGTTTAGTTTTCTTTTCTTATTTGAAATTAAACCAAAACCCCCGCCCATAACCTAAACATTGATTATTTTCATTTCAAAAGCTAACCGAACACTCTCTGTGGGATCGACCTAGACTTACCACTAGCTATAGTTTTAAGTCTAGTTATTTTGTGTAGTGTTACGATGTGCTACTTCATTCATAAGCTTCTAAACCTTTACAAATCAAAACACCACCAAATTCTCCACTTAGAGAAACACCTTCCTTAAATATGGAAACAAAAAAGGAATGCATGACCAACCAAGAATTCACATCTACCCTTTAACTAATTCCAAGTAGATCTAAAAGTTAAAATGAAAGCTAGGATTTTGATTCTTTTAGAGAAAGCTCTGAAAGTTTTACAAAACTTGTAGATCTCACTTAAATATCTCAAATGATGATGATTATTCCAAACTTTTCTTAACCACACACAGAAATTGAACCAAAGGTCGAAGATGTTGAGTCAATGACTAAACCAGTTAGATCAAAAGCAACTCCTACCTATTACCTACTTCAGGATCATGGCTGACTTTTGATAATGTCCTACTAGTAAAATGGAGAGAACGACTATATGAATTACGTTCTTAAATAGATCTTCAAATGATCAGGCTAGACATTTCTCTTAAAGAGATCTTGACTTAATTTGTCTCCAGATTAATAGGAACCTTAAAAGAATGGATCCAAAGCCTTGGTGAACACAAACACGTACAAGTCATACAATTTCCATAAGCTAATTTTTTGTTAGGAGTGATTCACAAATAATTCATCGAAGATTTCCAGTGTATTAACTGACAGAGCAATCGTGAGTACTTCGAAATGAAGTGTTGCTTTATTGTTGGACCCTGTTTTCAGAGCCCAACAACCGGAGTCATAAATCTTGTGCTTGTTATCCTGCAGGGTTATTTACCATCATTCCACAAGGTTGGTGTGCCCACACCAGTTAATCACCCAAATTACAACTTGACTTCTTCAAAGAAATTGTAGCTCTAAGTCTCTAGTTTGTTTTGAAGAAAGAACCTTCTTAATCGGAGGTTTACAACTCAAGATATACTTAAAAAGCTAAAGCGTGTTCATACCCCAATCATGCTCTCCCAATTGACCTCTCACTTAATCTAATGCAAACTTTCTCAAAATAACTCCAAAAGCTACAAATTTTCATGGAGAGACAGTAAAAGATGTTAGGAATCCGTTGCTTCAAGAATCACTTTATTTGGAGGTCGGATGAGGAAGTTATACCCGAAAGAATCAAACATGTTTATACTATCAATCAATTTGTACCTATCTTGGCGCAATTGCCATAACTACCACCAAAAAAGGCAGATTAACTTCGGTTTTGAACATTTGAAAAAAGACTTCTAGATCTACAACTTTCATGAAGACCTCAAAGACAAATTCCACCTTTTGAAGGATAAAAAATGGAACAGAAGATAAAGATACAAACTAAGACGATGCAGAAAGTCAAACTAAGACGGTCAAACTAAGATGATGCGGAAGTTCAAACTAAGACGGTCAAACTAAGACGGTGCATAAGGTCAAACTAAGATGATGTAGAAGGTTAAACTAAGACGGTTAAACTAAGATGATGCAGAACTAAGACAGTTCTAAATCACTTTCTACACTTTCCAAAGCATTTCCCCTCATAAGGACCATAACTTTCGACCTAGATGTCCAAAAATTTCATGCTATATACCGTTGGAAAGATAAAAGAAAGACCTACAACTTTCCAGAGATAACTTTGCCTAAATCAGCCCACATCAACCCAAAAATATCCCTAAAGTTAGTACACAAAATTTCCCCTTACAAAACCTTGAGAATTATGGGAGAAAACAAAATCATAAACCATTAGCATCAAAAGATCGTAGTTTTACAAAGCTTTAGTGGGCATTTCAAGCC
>JAOTAX010000196.1:12466808-12488756 GCA_025629825.1 Erythroxylum guanchezii | reverse complement strand
CTCCAAAAATTCTAATTCACTTCTTAACTATTCCCACTCAATTTTTAAGGCACAAAACTATAATATGCATCATATTCCCATTAAAACAATTATTTATACCCGAAAAATGTCAATTGAGTGCATAGACAAATAATTTGATGTGTGCAATAATCGAATTCATAAATGTGCATGCCGATATGATGAAGGAGTGTGAAATGTAATTTTCTTAATCGAGCTAAAGCTCCCATCTACCAAATTTTAGGGTTCTCACCCTTAGTAGGGGAAAGGGATGTTACACAGGCCGTTGTGCTAGTGAGGACGCTAAGCCTCTTAGGGGGTGGATTGTAAGATCCCACATCGGTTGAGAAGGAGAACGAAGCACCCCTTATAAGGATGTGGATACCTTCTCCTTGCAGATGCGTTTTCAATGCCCTAATGAACCGGATCCCATCAGAACTCCAAAGTTAAATGTGTTAGGGCCAGAGCAGTACCAGGATGGGTGACCTCATGAGAAGTCCTGTGGAAAAACAAAACCGTGAGGGTGTGGATCACGAGCCACTTAAAAAGCCCAATGGGTATGGATCACAAGCCACTTAAAAAGGCCCAAAGCGGACAATATCTGCAAGCAGATGGTCTAGGTTGTTACAATGAGATTTTAACTGTGCATCATATGCGACTGTTATACATGACATATTCTGTATTTGATGCATTTCATAAAATGCATGCTTAGATAAAGGAGTGGTGATCAGAGTAGCCAATTTGATAGACCTAAAAGCTCAGTATTCTGCACGTAGAGTTTTGCTTCGTGACATGTAGAGCTTTGCTCAGTGACACGTAGAGCTTTGCTCTGTGAATTCTATTCTGACTGAGCCCTATTGATCAGTATCTATATCTGTATGTGAAAGGCAGTCGGTCACAACAATAATAACGAATTTGGAGGCTCTTATGCATCTGTATTTGTATATATCTGTTTTGATTCGTGATGATTACGTGATGTGCCATGATAATATGAGTATTTGGATTATTCATGATTTGAATGAATATATGTGAAATATGTGATTTTGTGTATTTTACCTGGGTGAAATTATCAATGATGGTTCACTCATTGAATTCGTAAAACTCATAAAAAAATTGCAATGTAGCTTTTCAGGTATGAGACAAGGGACCTAGTTTCTTTAACTGGACTAGAGGAACATTTTGAACTTAGTTATGGCTCAGAGGTCTATCAGCTAACATCAGAAGAGTTGTAACTTAAATTTTTTGTAGTTTCTTGTCATATAGAACTTGTATAAGGATTGTAAGCTTTTGTCAATGAATGCAAGCAATGCTTTTAAATTGGCGACTTTTAATTATATTATATGATTCCATGAGTAAGTTGGGTATGTGATTGCCCTAACATACGATTATCATAGGATATGTACTTGAATGTCCTTTGGATGCTCGAGTATGTACTCTATGGTAGTGGGATGTTGCACATGAAGCCAATCCTTGCCTTTTGTTCAATTTCGAATTTGTCTCGCTCATCTTTCATGTCAATAAAGAGTTCCATTAATTTATCTATAATACTTGCTTCCTCTTCCTCATCTTCTTCTAAGAGCTCATCTTTACTACTAAGAGTGACTGTCATTCCAAATTCGTTAGGATTTGTTTCATTAGGATTAGACAAACTCCCTAGTTGTTCGTTGGATAAAATCTCCACTAGCTAATCAATTTGATTCACCATATTGAAGTATATGAGCCTCTGTTTCCTGATGCCTCATGTTGGATTCTTGAATAGACTCAATCGTCGTATCTTTTAGAGAAGCAGTTACCTCCTTGCCTTCTTGAAATGTATGTTTATTCATGAAATCAACTGCTGTCTCTTTTTCATTCTAAGACGATTGGAAGCTCAAATTATACTCATCATATGCAACTGAAGGAAGTCTCTTATCAAATTCACGTTGACTAGCTACTTTCTCAGCAAGGCATTCCATTGGTCGATCTGTAATACTTTCTTTTTCTTCTGTAAGCTCTTTTTGAAATATCCCTCCATTCATGAAACCCACCTTTATCTTTTCTTTACTCTCAAATGTGCGTCGGTCAACTTTCATTTCAATAAAGGTTTCCATTAATTTATCTTCTAGAGTTGGCTCATTAATTGGAAGTGCTTGGTGATATAAATATCTAGCTGGAGCGTAATCATTCCATCCATAAGTATAAGAATTGCTCCACTTTGAATTGTAGTTATTCTCGTATAGCACACCTCTCCCATATATAAGTAAGTGCTTGACATTAATGATTGTATTGATAACTCCCACCAATGTCGCTACACGGCCTAAATATCGGTTGAGCTTCTAAAAATTTGTGAGAACGCCTCACTCTCCCATATGGTGATGTCATAGTTTGTGAAGGCATATTTTGGCTCCTATAAAAGTTTCCTTTACTTCATTCTTTCATTGTGAGTTGTGACTATGATAATGAATTGTAATTCCTACAATGAACCACAAACTCAAGATCAAGCAGAGGAATTTAAAAGATAATTCAATTATTAAGCCACAAATGCAATAAGATACAATTAAAAAAAATACAAAAGACAAAATTAAAATAAAATAAAACAAAAATGACTAGAGTAATAGAATTTAGGCTTTCCTAATATCAAAGTCCCCAACAACAACATCAAAAATTTAACTGACTTATTTTAAGTAAGTAGTCAATATTATAATCACCGCAAATTCACGGTGTAGCTGTAGTTAGTACCGACAAGTACAGGTCGATATGAAAACCATGAATAATAGTAATTATCCTTCCCCTATTATCTAACTTACAGATTGATTTTAGGTTTTTAACAAAAAGAAAATAAAACAATTAAAGAAATAGGAAATGATAATGAATACAAAGATAATGGAATTCACTTAAAAACTATAGTTATCAGAAATTAGTATTTATGTTCGAATCTCCTTAAACCCTTAACAGATTAATTTTTTGTCATGCAATTGTTTTATTGATGTATTAGACTATAAAGACTCCTATTGTATGCTAATAGTTAATTTCGAGTCTACTAACAATTAATTCTAAAATTTTTAATTGAATTACTCAGATTAAATCTTATAAAATTACGTTCCAATTTATGAACCTCTCTATTAAATTTGACCATAATCTGAAAATTTTATATTATTCTATTTCTAAAGTTGTAATCAATTCCTTCTGATTACAGTAGAACTATTCCTACTATCATTTCTGAATCTCCCAAGATGAAATCTGAAAAAGTATCGGTTATCATTCTTATCCAGTGTTCGCAGCTTCCCTTGTCATTTACAGGACCAAAAATATTGAGAGATAGACAAAAATGTGAAAAGATTTAAATATATTATACTTAAAATATTGTGCACATATTGAGCACAAAAGCTAGTCAACCACGGGAGATTTCTTAGGATTTCCGCTAAATTTCACTTTCTTTCATGAAGCTGTTGTTTTGCCTTTTGTTTTTCGTCTCAGTTCTCTTGCTCCATAGGTAAGGCGATTGCCGGTGATAGTTTTTTGTTCTTTATCTGTGTTTATGCCTTCCTCTCATGTTTATCAACTTTGCTATATTTTCCTTTCATTTTTTTTATTTCAAGCATTTTGATAAAGAGTTACATTGCTTCAGGGATTTTTAAGGTTTGTCAATGTTGTTCTCCTGGTCATCTTTGTGTTGCTTGGATTGGTTTCAACTTTTTTTCTGAATGGTTTTCGAGTTTTTTTTGGCTTAATGATTTCTTTTGTGTTTACGCTTACAACTTCCCTTTCTCCTACATAACTATATCTTTTCAATGTTTTTAATTGAATGACTGATAGATATTGGATTTCTAAAGCATTGTTTCTATTAGCCATTTGAGTTTTGGTTGCTTGTTTTTATGCTATGCAGAAGTTGTTAGGTTTTTTAACGGCTTTTTGTTTCATTAGCTCTTGATCCTGATTGGTATTCTTAACGTTTTTCCAGTTCATTCTCTTTCCTCCCCAAAAATGGTAGGGGAGAACACTGCGATTGCTAAAGATGTAACTGGAGTATGTAGCCTCTTTGTCTCTCTCTATTCCTGTCTCTAGTTTTTGTATAGTGGGTGCAATATTTGAAAGCTCTATGGCTGACTTGTACATCTTTACTTTTTCAATAGTTGATCGGAAAGACTCCACTGGTATATCTCAATCATGTTGTGGATGGTTGTGTGGCTCGTATCGCTGCCAAACTAGAGATGATGGAACCTTGCTCAAGTGTCAACGATAGGTAGTTTGTATCGGTAGTTCCTAGATACAAATTCCTGATTCGTTATTCATAGATCTGATTCAAGTTATGCCATTGAATTTAAAACGGTATGCTGTTGAGTTAGAAATTAATTGGCTTTCTAGGCCGTACTTGGTCTCACAGGATTGGGTTTTCATGTAAAACATTATGTCAACTTTGTAATTTGTACTCGTATCATGGAAATTCAGTCTTTTCAGTGCTATGCTATTACTATGTATTTAGTATTTACAGCTTTCTTCCTGATGCATCTTTAATTCTTCTATATTTGGGATTTTGATTATCTGGCTAATTATGCAAAGTTATGTTTTTATGCTTGCTTTTAGGATTGGATATAGTATGATTGCAGATGCAGAGGAAAAGCGTCTCATCAAGCCAGGCGAGGTTGGTAACTGGATCTTTTTTTTTATCAAGATGAATGGTATGAAAGGTTCTACAGGATTTTACGTCAAAGTAACTATTTAAATCTACTTAATGCCCTCTAATACTGTATTCTTAGTCTGCATAATAAAATTTGGCTTATCCTTCAGTGCTGCTGGCTTTTCCGCCAAGTTTAAGTCCCAATTCAATTGTTCTGGATGTGAGGTTTATGAACCTGTACCAGGATCTAGCCTTCTGTGGACTGGGCCTGTTTGGATTATGTAATGCGAGGTCCATCCTCAATGGACAAAGTTAGTGGCTATACTAGCGTCTGAAAATGCTTTATATTTACCTCTCTTTCAATTCTGTCACCCTATGGGATTCCTTATTGAAACAAACACGTTCTGATTGTCATTGTAGTGGCACCAGGGAACTCGTATGTGATTTTTGGCGCAGATATCTATTTATGAGAGCAGTATATATTCTTTTAGGGTAGAGCACCACAGGAAATAACCTTTTCAATTTTTATTTTTTTTTCCTGTAATGCAGAGTGTCCTAATCGAGCCTACAAGTGGTAATACGGGCATAGGACTTGCGTTCATGGCAGCTGCAAAGGGCTACAGGCTTATAATTACGATGCCTGCTTCAATGAGTCTAGAAAGAAGGATGGTTCTACGTGCTTTTGCAGCTGAGCTGGTCCTTACTGATCCTGCTAGAGGCTGAAAGGAGCTGTTCAGAAGGCGGAAGAGATACTTGCAAAAACACCCAAAGCTTATATTCTGCAGCAATTTGAAAACTCTGCCAACCCAAAGGTATCTTCTGTTTGCCTTTTGCATGTTATTGGCTTCCCATCTGTGGAAAATTGTAATCGAATTCTTGTTCTATGGTCAGATCCACTATGAGACCACTGGACCAGAGATATAGAAAGGTTCAGCTGGAAAAGTTGATGCACTTGTGTCTGGAATTGGAACTGGTGGTACAGCAACAGGTGCAGGGAAGCATCTCAAGGAGCAAAACCCTGATATAAAGGTTTCCTATTATCAAGTTGTGTTTTTTAGCTGTGGTTAACTATTTTTCTTGACATGTTCTGTTTCTTATCTTTATAGCCACTTTTTTTCTTTGTTATCAGCTATATGGTGTTGAACCGGTTGAAAGTGCCGTGTTGTCTGGAGGAAAACCTGGTGAGTTATGATAACCAACCATTAATTTGTGTTTTAGATTTTTTTATAGCAACTTTCCTCACTTCAGCAATCTCATAAGTAATTAACTTTGAACGGTACACCTTACTTAATTGATCAATTCTGTGTTCTTGATGTCTAAGGGGCCCATAAGATCCGAGGAATTGGTGCTGGCTTCATTCCTGGAGTTTTGGATGTCAGTTTACTTGATGAGGTTGTCCAAGTAAGTTTTTGCTCTCAATTAGACTTACCTTTCCCTAATGTGAAGCAATGAATTTCTTTCTTCGAGTTTTGTTCATGTTTTCTTATAGATGGAGGTATAATTTCCGAGAAAGAAGAAGTGTTTGCATTCAGTTTTTGAAGTTACGTGGATCATCCTGAAGTTAATCCTAAGAAAGTGGATTGATTCTTGTTACCCATATATTCTTTCAAATCCTTTAAATAACCAAATATCCAGGCATGGATTACATGGGTGTTTTCCTTCTGTTTTTCCTCCTTGTTTTCGAAATGCAAGTAGAAGACTTTCTATGCATGAATCGACTGCAATTCTTCACTTATTCCTGAGAACCAAAGCAATTGAAACGGCTAAACAACTTGCACTGAAAGAAGGGTTACTGGTAACTACAATTTCAATACTAGTTGATTCTTTCCTCAACGAGGGCCATTCTCTGTATGAATTGAGGGACACATTTATATCTCATTTAATGCTACCATATGGATTCCAGGCAGGGATATCATCCGGTGCTGCTGCAGCTGCTGCAATTAAGATAGTAAAGAGGCCTGAAAATGCTGGAAAACTGGTTGTTGTAATCGAATTCATCTTTCTCTAACACATATGCGTGTGTCTGTTTCTCTTCTCTGCTTTTCGAAATTTTGCTTGCTGTTTCACAGATCCTACTATTTATGCACAAATGTTTGAACATATCCATTAATTTCTTGATATCCATAGGTTCATTTGATATGGAACACTTTTGTGGTAACTTTTAGACCAAATAAACTATTCTAACCTCATTATCTTGGATAATTAATCATCGATACAGAGTTTTAAAGTATAAGCAACTTGCCCTGGTTGATTTTGCCTTTTGATTTGTACGTTATTATTGCTTGAAATCTACAGATGGTCTTCCCCAGCTTTGGAGAACGCTATTTATCATCTGTGCTTTTTGAATCAGTGAAGAGGGATGCAGAGAATATGGTTTTTGAGCATTGAAATAGAGGATACGAGTGGCAACTCAGCTTGGGGTCTAACATTGAAGGATCGGGTACAAGATGTGGATTACTATTAGCAAGTCCCTGTGGGGTTTTATTGATTTTATTTTCAATATGAATGTATTTGCTGAAAATAATGAGGCTGTTAAGTTCTTCTATCTGTGTACTAAAGTAAACTATGAGTTTTAGCTCAGAAATAATGCCCAGTGTTTTCTGAGATCAAATAAACTTCGTTGCTAGATATTTTATTCAGATCCTTCAAGCTTAGATTCTCTCTAGTGTTTCCTTTGGTTCCAACTTTCCCAGTAAATTGCGATGAATCATAAGCCAGTCTTAATGTAGAATTTGGATCTCACTAATGAATTTGATTTTAGGATAATTTACTGGCTGACCATGCGAGTTCGCATTATATCCTATCAAAAAATAAGGGAATTCTCCAAGTTTCATGTTCTTTTTTTCGTGGTAAATAGATTGTCAAATAGCTTTACGGTCCACGTTTTCAGTCTATCACATCAAATTGAAGATAGTATATATATCCTAAAAACTAGTAGTTAAACAATCTAGCCTGTTTGAATTGTTCAAGCATAAAAAGTTTGAACCTTTTAATTTTTTGATTTGATTTGTAACTTTTCAGTTCGATTGACTTTAATAATTTTTATTGTTAAAAATTGATCAATTTATTATTAATTGATTAATTTTCATAAATTAATAAATTTTTATAAACTAAAATAAATCAATTAGTTTCCATTTAATAATATCTTTTTTAATTAAAATTCAAATTCTTTTTTAAGTGAAGATAATCTCTTTCTATCTTTCTTTTTTAGTAAATCAATTATAAGATTAATAAAAGAAAAGTTATGTACATGGGTATAGATAGTTGAGCAACTCATCTCAAACCTATCAAAAAGAACCTCTATATTGACAAGATGTTCCTTGAGAAAAGCTTCCCATATGGCAACAATACAGAAAAAGGCTACAAAGAGATCCTAATATCTAAAAACTATTGGATCAATCGATAGTAACAAATGTGCATCAAGAGTCAATCATGCATTCCTTCATTGGAGGTATCTTATGCCTCGAAAAATCTACCTGCTGATACTCACAACTAGCTTGAAATACCTGTGCACTCAACCATCCGTGAAGGATTGATGCGTTCCCTTGATTGTACCTACCCATGGTGTAGAGGTCTGGCTCGATCTGCTTTGTTGTATGTTGTTGTTGGTAAGGTGAGTCCCTTTTGGGATCACTCAACCTCATCCTTATCCTCTGAGCTGCTGCTGCATTCTTCTAGTCTTCCTTTAGTTTTATCATATTTTAAATTCTTTAGTTTTATTTAACTTTTAGCCAGTTTTATGATAGTTTAATAAAGGTTGAACCTTTTAGATCTTAAATCTCTTGTCTTGCCGATTTAACTTCCTGTCCAGTTTTTTAAAAATTGCTAAAAACTATTAGCATAAAGATTTAAAAAAAACCCAATAGATATAAGTTTAATTTTAATGTTTTAAAATGTTAAAACTTGATATTTAAAAAAGTAAATATAAATTTTACAAATTAATTTTTCGTTATTTAAATATCAAGTGAATACTAACGTAATATTATTTATATTTTTACAATTAAATAGTAGGCTTATTAACACGTTATAAAATTTACTATTTAAAATTAAAAAATATTTAAAATATTTATTAATTATTTAATAAAAGTCATCTTCCATCAGTTCTACAGTAGCCTTGCCCTCTTCTTCCACGTCAACAACTGATATTTTTTTTAAGACTTTGAGATTCAAGTGCTATAAACTTTTTACTTTCTTAGTTGGTGGTAAACAAGCTAGATTTTCAAGATATATATTTTTCAAACTTTTTTTTGGAATGTAAGTAATAAATTCATTCAAAAGGTGGAAATTACAAAATGTGTGAAGTTATATCCAACAACATCATATTCTAGATATTCAATTGCATTTTAATGGTGATTAGTACACATCCTTAATTTGATCCATAAATGGTTCCAACTGTATTCTTTGAACTCCTCAACCTTACTAAAGATTTTGGTATTTCTCATCTTCCAAATGTAGTATACCAACATAGCAAAAACCAATTTTCAAGAACCTTTGATCTTCTTTATTAGCCCATCTCAGTTTACTAACCTAAGTCAATGTATTCATCCAACTAAGATTCCTATCTTGCATCTTAAAGATCTTGAGAAAAGCACTCCATAATTGTTTGGTTTGAGGACATTTGAAGAAAATATGATCTAAGATTTCTGGAACTTGAAAGTCGCTTGACATCTAAAGTGTTGAGTTAGTTCTGGAATTTTTGATTTTTGGTTTATTGTTCTTATTTATGTTTTTGGTGAAATTTTCTGCATAAAATGGTCGATGCTGAAGATATTCCATCACTCATTTGTGACAATGAAATTGTAATGGTCAAAGTCAATTGCTTTTTATTATGAATTCTTTGAGCAAAATTTTCCTCAAAAAAGTAATCATCATAAAAAAGGGTAGGAAATTGAATAGCTTTCTCCTTATTGCAAGTCATTTTGACGATTCTAATCTTAATCAAATATTATAACTTGTCAGATGTCGTCAGATTGATACCTAGTTCATCAACTCAATTGAAAGTTGAAAGTAGAAATCATCACTGCCAAGTGCATTAAAATGATTCATATCCTATTGATGCAACTCCGCCTTCGTACTACCATCAACCTATGAAACTGAAATTGTTTAAGGGACATGTACTCTGTTAGGATATCTAACATTCTAACCATTTGCAGTATGCTAACAAGTTGCAATTAGTTAAAAATTTGAAAAGCATGTATTTTACATCAAGATAGGCAACCTCTATGAATGCATCCAAGACCCATTTGTTCCACTAAAGTAAACCAACAATAGCAATAACAATAATCTAATGAAAGTCTCACTGATTGCAAGATCTAAGAAGGTCTAAAAATATGCAGTATTACCCCAACTGGTAGAGAGACTATTTTTGATAGACCTACATAAAAAAGTAATAAAAACTAAAAATAAAGATAAACATGAAAGATAATAATAATTAACAATATATTTCAATCAATTATTTGAAGTAAATCACTTATTAATATAGAAATCACGTATACTATGTAGAAAACATAAGAAGGGGGTTGAATTGTGTAATCTTTTCAAAAATATTAACCTTTTGAGATTTCTTGAATTTCTTTACATAAGAAGGGGGTTGAATTGTATAATCTTTTCAAAAATATTAATATTTTGAGATTTCTAAATTTCTTTACAAAATTCAGATGATCACAAAAACACTTTTCTAAAGTTGATAAGTAATGTAATCGCAAGTAATATTATCTACTCGTTTAACAACAAAAAAATTAAAAGATAAAGGTTAGAGAATAGATACCGCGATTTTATACTGGTTCACCCCGAGCTTTGGGCTACGTCCAGTCCTCAGAGTTTGTCTGAGATTTCACTATACTCTTCAACTTTACAAGTATTCTTTCTACACTTACAGAGCCTCTTTAGATCTCTCTCACAAAGTATTCTTTATTTGCTATCTTAGCCTCTCCAGGCTCTAGCCTTTTTTTCTCTCTCTAGGAAAGATATTTTTGAGCTTCACGTTACAGATGTATTTGCTCTCTTCTTTTGCACTTTGAATACAGAATTTCTCTAAGTATTGTACAATCAAATTTTCTCTCATGTAAAAACATTATTTAGTCTTCGACTAGAACTAGTATTTACAGCCTAAGTCTCTAACTGTCTTCTTGAGAAACTACTTCTTAAATCTTCTAGAAACCGTTATTAGTTAAGTCCTGTAACTAACTCCAACTAACTAACTAACTGACGTTCTAGAATATTTTCCTTTTGTATCGACTGGAATAATACTTCTTCTGTTATCACGTTTCGTCTTATATTACGCTTCGTCTAATGTTGCGCTTCGTCTGGTGTTGATGTATCATCTGTTGTAGATATATCGTCTGTTATTAACGTATCGTCTGTTGTAGATATATCGTTTGTTGTTGACTGCGCATCTTCTAGATTTGACTAAGTGTTACTTACATTTTTTTACACACTTAACAAACTTGTCAAAACAGTTCATACATTTCTAAGATTATTATTATTTGATTGTCATCAAAATTAATAGAAGTGAAGTCCTCTTGACTTAACATTATTTACAAAATAAATCATATAATAACTAAATATAAGTAAAAAGTTTCTCATTATCATCCATAATATTTGATACTAAATACTAGCATAACTATTAACTTTGTTTAATTTCATACCAAACATGCATAAATAGTAATTTAATTCCTATTCTGGTTCTTGCTTTCCGTTCTCATTCTTATTTTTTATTTCAGTTCCCTCATTACTAGTTACCAAATGAGACCCTATGATTATATGAAAAGAAATTGCAATTAATGGAACTAACTCTTAGAAAGGAAAATAATGGTGGGACCTCATCAAATATCTAGATTGCTAATTTAGATGTTAATAAAGAGAACAACAATTCACCTTCTAGGCAAATGGGTGAATAAACAATGAATATAGAGGAAGCAGATATCAAAGAAACTGCACATGGCATTAAAGAATAGGTTACAACCTTATAGGGAGACCTTATGTATTCTAATAGTGATTTTATTCAAGTCACTAAGATAACAAGGGAGACAAAGGATATTATCCTAAAGGTACATAAGGCTAATGAAGCTACAAAATGGATTACTAATGAAGAAATATAAATCATTCACTCTCCTAAATTGCAAAAGTTGATTTCCAAAAGGAGTACCCAATAGAAAGTTAAGGAGGAAGAACAATATCCTCTTTTCATCCATATAGATTTTCTAACTTAGAACCTTGATATATTTAGAAATGATAATAATTATACCCCATATTTGATGGATTTTTTCTTGATATTTTATACTTTTGTCGTATATTTGGTACTTAATTCACTCCAAGTGTGTTTATAGAGTATAATTGCCTTTATGGGCTTAATGGAGAATAATTCTGATGAAAACACGACATAAAATGAAGATTCGAATCACAAAAGGGATGCACGAGCATGCAACAACCCATGAACTTCTCTCAGGCCATGCAAATTTGCAAATTCTAGAAATTTTGGGTTATGCACAATTTGATGAACGGTCGTGCATCAACCAATGCATCTCCTCAAGCTAAAATTTAATATAAAAGGACGTGTTCAACGTTAAATTAGGGAGGTAGATATTAGGATATGATTCCAGACATGGAGATCATTCTTAAAGGGCGATATTAATCTAGAGAACTGGAAAACAAGAAGAAATCATCAAAAGACCCATCAGAATACGAGATCAAACATCTACCTTATAAGAACATTCGATAAAATTGAAAGGGAGATTTAGAATTATAAACCCTCTATTTTCTATTTGTTTCTCTTTCAGTTTATGATTGATTTTTTGTTCCATCATGTGTGACTAAATTCCTTGTTAGTGTTTAGGCTAGATGAGCCCTATGTTGATGCTTTAATATGATTTGTTTGTTTTATTAATACAATTGGTTCAATTGATATATTGTGATCTGATTACATGTTTTATTTATATTCTAATATATCTGGAATATTATATCATAACCTAATTTAATATATAGAGATTGATAAATCCTATTTATAAATAGGTCTATCATAATTAGAAGGAGTTTATAGTAACCCTAGAGATAGGATGACATAAATCTTCTAGATTAGGGTCAAACCTAATAGAGGGATTCACAAATCGGTAAGGTAATCCTATAAACTCTTACCTAAGAAATTCGGTTGAAAACCTTAGGATTAGTTGTTATTAGACTCAAAGTCAGGTATTAGCATACCATAGGAATCTCCACGGTCCAGTAAATCAAAAAAAATAATTACACAATAGAAGATCAATTTCTTAAGGGTTTTAGGGGGATTTGAAACCTAGATATTAATTTTCTAATATCGATAGTTAACTAAATGCTTCCTTATTTCTTTAATTCAATCTTGTTGCCCATTTATTTTACTTGCTTAACTTTATTTTCTTTTAAATTAAAAAATCAAAACCAATTTTATATATTAGATAATAAGATAACGATAATTACTAATACTCATAGTCCTCGTGAGATTAACTCGTACTTGCCGATACCAGCTACAACTACGTCGTGCACTTGCAGTTAATCCAATATTAACACACTCATTTTTATTTAATCAAACCTAAAGGGACTAAATAGTCCTAAAATGAAACAAATGCCACATAAAAACCTTTTAGATAAAAAAAAAAACCCATATTTTAGCCTCTTAAAGACCAAAATAAAGGCTTCTCAATTCTGAAAGGGACTTTGGTTCATCCATACAAGATGGAACACCATAAGAAAAGAATGTAGATTTCTTATTATCTTAATTAGATCAAGCTTTTACAAACTAGACAACTAGATCAAGTTATCCATTGTCAAGCTATAAATATGACTATAATCAACATAATTGTAATCTATTTTACAAACTAAGATATTTAGAGGAGGGAGTTGTGTGATGACCTGATGTCTCAACAAGTGGGGAGTGACATAAATTGGCTTTTAATAGGAGACTTCAACTGTACTCTCTTAAGTCAAGTAATGGAAGGGAAATGTTTAAATATGAAGAAATGTAAAACAAACCTTTTGAATTACTTGAGCATTTGATCTTAAATTCAATGGCGGCCTAATAACTTAGAGTAGAAATCAAAGTGGGGAATGTTTAATAAGGAAGAAATTTAATAAGGCTATAGTGAAACCTTGCCGGTTCACTAAATTCATTATGATCAGACCACTCTCCCCTTAAGACCCTAATAACTAGAATTTCATTAAGTAGGAACATTCCATTCATATTCTTTAATTATATAACCAATATGCCATGTATCAAATATATAGGGGTGAGGGAGCTCAACAAGCATATAGTTAGGTTTGAGGCTTTTTAAATATATGACATGTTAAAAAGACATCAAAAAGGAGCTTAAAGCTCTCAATAAGAATACCTTTATAAATATTGAAGTGGTTAAAAAAGAAGCACTCTAATCACTGAACAAGACTTAAGATCTGTTGAATTTGAATCCAAAGGTTGATTTTTTTTGTCCTTACAAGAACAAATTTTAACTCTATATGGTCTCTATAGTCACTTGAGGGATCTTTGGTCATTGATTAAGGGTATCTCAAAAGCTTGGCATTGAAACAATTCAAATGGTTGCTAGGCATTGAGGCCTTATTATCATGCTCCCTCCTTTAGATTACAAAATATATTCCACAAGGTATAAGCACTGAGCTATAGATTTATCAGCTAAACTTTCTCTAATTTGGACATTAAGAATGTTCTATCCAACTTAGGACTTCGCTCTAGTTTTAAATTTGGCATGAGCTTGGACTCTTCTTACTATATAATTACAATTCCCTAACACCATTAGTTTTAGACCCAAAAAAGTAGCAATTATTGTATATAAGATGGATTGGAGATAGCCCCTCATGCCAACCATGAAATTAGTAGAAAAATTCTAATTCTTAACCATAATTACGATATAGAAGACACTTGGATATAAACTAGACACAAATTTTAGTCCTTTACATATAAATTGTATGTGGAGATTTTTTTTTCAAGCTTAATAGAAAGTACGTAGGTATAATCTAGTTTGGTATAATAGTAACATTCTTAGAACCTCCATCATTATATCGTTGGCCATCCACAAGAGACTAATAACCAGAGACAGGTTCAAGTATTATATTCCTAATAAATCATGTGCTTATGCAATAATGAAGAGGAAAATATTAACTATGTGTACTTTGCATGTCCATTCTTTATAACATTATGGTTGAGGGTACTCAGCTTATTTAATCTTCATTATGATCAAACTACTTGGGAGGGGATTATAGCATGGATATGCAACTTACAAGTTCTATAAAAGGGTGATCTCATTAGCTTTAGAATGGTTTTCAATTGTGTGGTTTATGAAATTGAAAGAAAATATAGAATTTTTATGGATACCAAAAATGCTGACCAAGTGTTCAATCAAAGAACACTAGATGAATTCAAGTCCCCAGTGCTTAAGTCTAAAGAAGGAAAGCTCAATTTTCCTACAATAACTTTATGAAATCTAAACTAACGGAAAGAATTTATTCCATATGGATTTACCAAGCTTAGAAAGATTGATAATTGGATTGTAGGAGGACCACTAAAGAATATAGGAGAGTTACAAGCCCTGAAAGATATAATTCTAATAATTATAATGTTACAGATGCTCTACTTCACAAGGATGAGATTCTCTTAAGAATAACTAAGAAGAATATGTAGAATGAACTTAATAGGTTGGTGCAAAATGAGAATACGCAAGACAGGAAATGGTGATGCACTTATATTAATGGAAGTTTTAGCTATATCTTATGTAGGAAGGCCTTTGAACAGAACCCCAATTTTGTTCCATAATATAAGCTTGTTTGGTACAGGTTTAACCTTTTTAGAGCTTTTACAATTTTATGGAAAACCATTAAAGAGAGATTACCCACCTTATAAAAATTGAATAAGTTTAACTACTTGACAAATCGGTGCAATCTCTGCAAATGTCAAATATAAATTACCTTATATTTACTCTTCAAATGCAACTTCATTAAAGGACTATGGAAATTAGTTCTCCACAAATATTCCATCATTAATCCTCTAGATAAGTGGCAACAAATTGTAAAACAAAGTCTAAATTTATAGTATATCAAAAAAGAAATCAAATAGTGTCTTTACATTGCTCTATCTTACCAAGTGCTATACATATGGGACTAAAGAAATAGGTGCATTTAAAAAAAAAAGAAAAAAGTTTTGAGCAATTCACTAAAGGACTTGGTTAATGCCATTAGACTTCACATCAACACTTTTTGTGGCAAGCTATCCTTAGTTCCAAAATGTATTGATAGATGGGGTACTAGATAGTTTGTTTTGTAACAATTGTCGGTTGTTAAATAGCATTATGCTCTATATTTGATTCTAGAACTCTCACTTAGAAAGTTTTTGTAATGTCAACTTGCTTTGCCTTTATTGACTTAATTCAATTCGCTTTTAAAAAAATCCTAGTAAAATCGATCTTATTTCTAGTGGCTTAGTTATATACTATTTTTTCCTTTTAGTTAGCTTAGTTTGGAACTCTCTTTAACTTTAGTTTGTTCCTTTTTGTTTATGTACTCAAGGTTTCTTTATTCTCCTTTTGAAAAGAATATTCATTTATTTTCTTTTAAAAATTAACTTTATACTAGGAAATTCCTTCAAATTATAAATTATCAAACAGTTCAAATTGTCTTATTTAGGCATACATTAGATCTACCTATGGCATAGACAAAAGTAGTAGCATAGCAATACATCGTTGGTTATTTTTGGCTAGGCAAGAGATAGGTGGCAGTTGTATTTTAGTTGTACACTCATAGTCTTTATTTCAACCTTTGTATGTAAGCAGAAACATCCCTTAATTTCATTTATTGTTGATTGTGAAAATTTAATAGGTTAAAAGTGAGAAAAGAAAGTTCTTTGTTTAGCATATCAAGTAGGAATTATATGACAAACCTTTTATTATCCTATTTATTCTATTCCTTATACTTATCCTTATTTAAATTTTCTAACCACTTGTGTTAAAAAATTTCATTCACTCAATTAATAATTAATAATCTTTATTAGTCCTCTAACTTATTCATATTTTTGTTGTACTTATTTAAAAATGTTATACTATAAAATAAAAATGTTCTTAATCCGAGGATGCCGAAATAGGTAAATAGGAATGTCAAAATATTACTTTTTATGAAAAGTTTTATAGAAAGAATTAAAATACAAAACATGATAAGTAGTAGGATTAAAGGTTTAATCAATTATATAAGACTTTATAATAGCCCCCCCTTTACTATGCAATTGTCTGCACTTGAAATATAAAGATGCACAAACATCATGACCTCTTAAATGTTTACTTAATTTTTCACCATTTAGATAATAAAGTTTCACCTTAGCTAATTGGAAACTATTTTATGCCAAATACTAATATGATTTGTGGCTTTAAGTAAAGGGGAATCATATTTTAATTTACAACAATAAAACAATTAAACAAATAAATAAAAAGAAGCTAAACATCATGTTTTAGTGAGAGAAGACCCTACTTTTTACTAAAAATCTACTTATGATTTAGTTGTCTCCTGGTACTCTTTGTACCAATTCTTCAACTTCCTTATCCAAGATACTTATTTATAATTCAAAATAAGGTTAGTCCTTTTCTATTATGTGGGGATTCAAGTTTTCCTTCTTTATTCCCTTTGCCTCTTTTTTGTTGATCTTGCCTTCTCCATCTATTCATCTTTTATCCTTTCTATTTATTCCGACTGCTATTTCCCTTACCTATTAGACTAAGTGACTTGTGGTTGTTGTCTTCCTGAATATATTCTTGCCTCTTTCTATTGTTGTTTTAGGAAAATTTTTAATTTACCACTCCCCCTTTATTTTCTTTTTTTCCAATTTTAACCTTTTTCTAATTATATATGATTCCTTTTCCTAAGTCAACCAAACCTCCTAAGTTCCCCTTTCCTCAAAATTAGAACAATCTCTATAACCTCTTTTGTCCATCCTCCCCCTACCCTAGTCACACTCCCCCTACTAATTCTACTCTTATCTCAAACCTAATATTAAGGAAGACCCTATAGAATTATCACCAACTCAGGTGAGGATACCTTATTCATATAAAAATTAAGAAAGGATCATTAGTCCAGATGGAATGAGTTGTAAAGGAATCAACTAAAGTTAGCTTTCTCTACTATTATCTACTAAGCTTGAAAGATCTTCAATTGTAGCCCGTCCTATAGACATCCTTAAGGAGGGAGCAAGCAGATGGAATGCAACCTTAATTGGCTTCTTTATAGAGAAATGACATGCTTTTCCATTAATCAAAAACTAGGATCTACATTGTTAAAAGTATCGATGAGTAAAGGAAACCCTCTTGAGTGAAGATAATCTCTTTCTATTTAGATTCTCCTTAAGAGTAGAAGCATTGAATGTATTAGAAGTTGTTCCTTAGAATTACTATGGAAGACAAATATTCCTTCAACTTTGGGAACTAGGCATGAAAATAGAGGTAATTAGTAAAAAATATGTATCGTTATAGATTAACACATATAACATACCACTCAAGTATTGGTTCACTTATGTTATCAGCCATTTAGCAAGTTCTATGGGCAATCCCATTAGAATGGACAAGTAAACAGTTACATTAAAAAGGATGATTTATGCTCGTATTTGTATGCTAGTGAAACTAAGGAAAATGCTCCCTAAAAAGATCCACTTGATGAGGCTAAATAACAATGATGCTCTTTATAAGGATTTTGTTAAGATTAACTATAAATGGACACCTACCCTTAAGGATCAAGGGAATGTATAAAGGAAAATAGGTAGAATCTTTAAAATAAGGAATAAGACAAGATATAGAAGGGCATAACAAGAAGATGGTGAACTAGGTTAAGAAAATAGACCATGGTAAGCTATTGGAGGCAGACCCCAATATCATACAAAATAGTGCTGAAACTCCTCTAAAATTTAGAATTACACAAAAAGATTCATCTATAACAATGCCTATACAGATTAATAGGTTAAGATAATGCAACCTATCGAAACTTTAGAGAAAAAAGACCAAATGCCTTTTAATTAACTTGTCTTTAAAGGTGACAACGAGACTCATTTAGAAGATAAGTCTCCATATGAAAATATGGTTTAACCAAGACACAAGGAGAAGTTATAGAAGGAAAATTAAGGCAAGAATTTCTAAAGACAATACTAGTTGATGTCAATGCTAGCATGTAAGTTTAGGGCAATTAATTACCCCAAGAAGATGCTATTGCTCAAAAACTATATCATTGAAATTAAACCTATAATTATAGGATTTTAGGAAACAAAATTCAAAGATGAGAAGTTCAAGAAGTTCTAACTTCTACGGAATCAATGGAATTCACCTCCAATCATCAATACCATTTCAATGGTCAGATAATTATAGGTTTTGATAATAACATAATTAAGGTTTCAATTCTTACAGATTTTGATCAACTAGTTCATCTTTTAGCTACTTTTATTCTTAACAGTATTAACTTCTTATCCTCCTTTATTTATTGTTCCAACTATGGCTTCCAAAGGAATTCATCATGGGAGCAACCTAAACATATACATAACAAAACAAACTCCCCTTAGTTAATTTTATGGGACTTTAATAGCACTATATATATTTTAATACTAACTTCAGGCACTACGTTAAGGATATTAAGGTCACTAATCTCAACTCAAATGATACTTTTACACTTGTAGCAACAAACAAAGTGAAAATTGGCTTATTAAGAAAAAAACTTGATAGAGCCTTAGTAAATGGTGATTGGCTACAAAATTTCCCTAATAACAAAGCCACTTTTTTTAATTGTCAATTCTCTAATCACTGCCCAATCTTGATCTAAGCTATCTCCTCTAAGCTAACAAGAAAAGCTTCTTTTCATTCCAATGATTCTCTAAAATGTGGAAAGGTTTCAGAAATTTGTTAGGAAAGGCATCTCTATATAATATAAGGGTTCCAAGGCCCTCATTTGTGTTAGAAGTTACAAATGGTAAAACAAAAACTCAAGAGATTAAACCAATCAACATATAGTGGTACTCAAGCTGCAGTATTTGAATTAGAATAGTTTCTGAAGTTTATCCAATATGAGCTATACCATAATCTTAGAAATCCCAAGTTACTAAAGGTTGAGAAAATTCCTTTTGGAATATTTGAAAGATGTGGAGATTCATTCCTCATTCTTACAGCAAAAATCTAGAATCTAATAGATAAAAGAGGAGGACAAGAACATTCCACACTTTTATAGATCTATCTCAACAAGGAGGAATGCAAATAAGATTACTTCTCTAACAAAACTCTATGGAATCATTGTTCACACTCAGAAGGATTTGAAATCAAAAAGCCTTTGAATATTTCTTAAACACATTGGAAAACCCTAAAGATGGGAACTCAAAATGTCAACTTACAGAAATCTTTCATTACAAATCAGATTTTAGAGGAACAGTCCAACTCATTGATCCAACCTTTCTCTCAATTGGAAATAGAGAAAGTTGTGTTTGATCTAAACCTAAGTAAGTCCCCTAGTCCAAATGGTTCCAATAAGATGTTGAGGAAAATTTTAAAAAAAAAAGGCTTATTCCTCAAATCCAAGAATTGAGCTTCCTTAAGGTTATAGGCATATTTCTTATTATAATGCCCTCTATAAGATCGTCTCTAAATTGATTTCTTTTAGACTAAAGAAAGTTTTGGATTCAATCATCAATAAGTCCTAAAGAGCTTTCATGTCTAGAAGATTGATAGGAGACAATATATTACTTGCTCAAGAACTCTTGAAAGGATATATAAGGAAAAACAATATATAGACTTGTGTGATAAAGGTGGATTTCAATAAAGCCTTTATTTCAATACATTAAAACTTATACTAAACTCACTAGAGGCATTTAGCTTTCTAAGAATCTTTATACTATGGATCATCCAATGTGTTTCAACTACATCCTATATAGTGCTAGTAAACGGAGAACCTACATATCTTTTCATTGGGGGAAAGGAATAAGGTAAAAGGATCCTTTTTCCTCCTACCTTTTATTTCTCTCTACGGAAAAATTAACAATATTGATTGATAACTCTATTAAAATGGATTATAGTTTCAAATTCCACTCAAAATGCAAGAAGTTGAGATTATTTAGTCTAGCGTTTCTAGATGATCTTCTTATTTTGTCCAAGGTTGAAGAAAAATCACTTAGCTTGCTAATTGCTGCCCAGAATTCATTTAGATGGATTTCAATTTTAAGCATCACTAAGAAGAAAAGCTTATGATTGTCCCAATAGGACTAAGGTATGGGGCTCATTGGTTATCCTCAATTTCCAATCTACAGATCGTGGATCCCCCCTTTGTTTACCTTGAAATACCAATAACCACTAAAAAGTTAAGATTCAACGACTATGCTTCCTTTTTAGATAAGATTCATAAATGTATCTATAGTTGTTTCAACAAAAATCTTATATTTACAGGTAGAGTTTAGTTGATAAAGTCAGTCCTCAATTTCTTACATACTTTTTCGTTAGCCCAGATTTTCCTATGCAAATGAATTATTAAGACTATAAAGAAGTGGTTAAGAGGGTTTATCTAATCTAGGGAGTTGAACAAAAAATAATTTTCCAAGGTAAGATGGTCAGAAACCTAAGATAACTAATGGACGAGGCATTATTCCAATAACTCTATCAAACAAAACTCTAGTGGATAATAGGTTATGGGCTATTGATTAGCAAAGAATTACTTTTGGTTCAATGGATGCATATTTATTTTCTTAAAGGCTGAAGTCATTAGGAAGTTAACATCAAAGCTACCGAATCATGGTTTTTGTCTCAACTTCTTAAAACCAGAGACTTGTTATCCTTAAATATAGCTTCCATAATTGGTAATGGTGAGGATGCCTCTTTGTAGTTTGATAATTGGAGCAGAGCAAGCCTTCTCTAACGAACAAACCTCTGCCTAGCCTGGAAGTAACTTGATCCTAATCATACAGAAGTTAAGGTGATCATAGTTGGTAATGAGTGGGCCCCAAATGTGAATTTGTTTAGGATCTACATGCCTGAATATAATATGAGACAAGGCAATTTTGATTTTTATATCTGGCTAAAACATCATTTATAATGCAGCACTGCAAAAGGTCCCTAATGTCACGTATGCAGAAGATTTCTTTTTATGATGTGACATGCTACGAAATGATGCTTTCGGAAGTTTCCTTTATGTTGTGGCCCGCTTTTAAGCAAAGGCTTGGAACATTGGACAATCTTTAAATTCATCAATTTGTCACGTATGCAGAAGATTTCTTTTTATGATGTGACATGCTACAAAATTATGTTTCGGAAGTTTCCTTTATGTTGTGGCCCGCTTTTAAGCAAAGGCTTGGAACATTGGACAATCTTTAAATTCATCAA
>JAOTAX010000196.1:12450947-12463626 GCA_025629825.1 Erythroxylum guanchezii | reverse complement strand
GTGTTAAGCAAGGAATTAAATGAGTAAAGAGATTAGAGAGTACGATGAAATAACACTGGTAGTTGAATTGTCATGAAATGATGTTACCTTAGAGGGAGTGAATTCGAGATAACTTAGAGTGAAAGTAAGGTTTGGATAGATGGAGAAGCCTAAGGAAGGGTCTTGAGTGAACTTTTCCCGAAAGGTGTTAGTATGGTCAATTTTCCATTTTCGCCGGGCGACATAATTATCCTGAGAGGAGCAGGAGGGAAAATTTTGGACCTTTGTCGCGACGAAGTCAAGAGCTCGCCATGGCGAACTTTGCCTGAAGGGTTTCCGCAGAAGTGTTGGTCCGTTCGTCGCGACAAAACATGAAGTTTGCCACGGCGAACTTCTGGACCCAGGACCCAACATTTATGATTTCATGACTCAAGCATAAGACTCCAGAAACAAGGCCCATATGTTATGATATCAAAGCATCCAGATGAATCGAAAATGGTTAAGGAGATTTAATTAGACAAGCCCACGTTTTATAGTTCAAGGGTTGGACTCCAAAAACAGTGTCCAACATGTATGGTATCAGAGCGCTAGTATTATAATCTTACATGGGCGCATGTGTCTAGGTTACGTGCATAAGCAATTGCTAAGAGTTTGAGGTGATAGAATTAGTGAGAAAATGGTGATACTCTTTCATGATATGAGAAAAAGAAAGTTGGGGATAATTAGAAAGGAGAAATAGTGTATGGGTAAATATGACAGATAATGATTCAATGCAATTGTATGGGAGGATGTATTATTGAACATGACACCAATATTGTACTGTGGTGATATATTTTCGAAAGTGATATAGATACGAATGTATTGCCATGGATTGTTTGAGAAATGTAGGGATATAAGTATACATGATGAGAATAGAGTGTACAAGTAGAGTGCAATGAAAACATAACCTTGTTTTTTTTTTTGAAAAATCAGAGGAATATATTAGAAAGAAAAAATATGTACAAAGAGTCCATTTACAAGCGCCCCAGGAGGCACAACAAGCGAAAGTACACAACATAACAAAGGCAAGCTGAACCAAGGCAGGAACAAAACACTGTCAGTCAAAAGTAATACATTAGGAGCTCCACGGAATCAAAGCATCTAATAACCAAGTGGAAAGCGAAAGAAGATCAGTAGCCCAAAGAAGCAAATCAATAGAGAAGGATGCTCATGAACGCCCCGGGCACTGACATGGACAAAGAAGGCTACCACCACGGAGGGAGTGTGTTGAACTACCAGGAAAAGAAATCCCACACACTACAACCTGGACAATACGGAGCATATAACCTGCAAAATAGAAAATCTAAAAATAAAATTATCTCCTCTCGGTGTATAGGCTGAGAAGTTCCCTAACATAGGAGATAACTCAGAGAGCGACTCTCTTCTCCGCCATAGCTTCATTCTTGAAGGTTCGAGCATTGCGTTCGGTCCAAATATGGTAAACTGTAATAGAAAGCAAAAGAGGGAAATGGATGATGGCAGGTACATTGGTACGGGAAGCAGTGCTATACCAGGATAGGATATCTGAAAGAGTTGAAGGGTTACAACAGGGCAGATTAAGACAGGTGAGACAATGTACCCAAACTGTATGGGAGAAAGGGCAAACAAAAAATAAGTGGTCAATCGATTCATTTGCTGCGAGGCACAAGGAACAGTGATTAGGAGTATAGAGGTAGGGAAGTCTATCACGGGTTTAAAGCTTACGCAGGAAAGCGAGCCACAAGATAAAGGAGCAACGAGGAGGGCTGAATTTAGACCATACTAGTCGGTGCCAAGGAACAACCGGTAAAGGGGGTCGCAAGAGTTGATAGGCAGAAGCATTGGTATAACGCTTAGTGGGGCTCGCTAACCATTCCAACCTATCCTGTAAAGTGTGATTAGGTAAGTAACCAGGAGGCTCAAGGTGGCGAAGGAGGTCCAAAGAAACCTCCCCCCAGCTCCAATCATCATTAAGTAGTACGTCAGAGACACGTGCTGTCAGTGGAAGCGCCGAGCTATTTATCTCTCTAGGGGTGGCCAAGGTGCCCAAAATGCCACGTGGGTGCCACGGATCCTGCCAGAAAAAAGTAGACATACCATTTCCAATCCTAAATCTGAAGTGAGTACACAGCTTGTCCCTGACAGTTAACAGCTTACGCCAACTCCAAGAACTATTATAGGTAGGACTAACACTCCAAAAATTTGACCTACGCAAAATAATTGTATGAACCCATTTAACCCACAGTGCTTCCTGATCCTCAAACAAGAACCATATTCGTTTACCTAAGAGGACTTGATTCCAAGTAGACAAGTGTTTGACCCCTAAGCCACCTTCCTTTCTAGAACGACAAATATCACTCCACTTCACCTTTGCCTTAGGATTAGACTCTACCTTGCCTGCCCATAAAAAATTCCTAAGCTTGGCCTCTATGTCCTTTAGGATGGACGAGGGGAGGATAAAATGAGAGGACCAGTAGACATGGAAAGTGGAGAGGACTGAAATAACCAGTTGGAGTCTACCCGCATAAGAAAGGCTCTTATGGGTCCAACGATTGATCCTATTATCAATTCGATTGAGAAGGATAGCACAATCCCTTCTGGACAGATGACCCGTTATGAGAGGAGTACCGAGATACCGAAAAGGGAGGGAGCCTTGCCTAAGACCTGAAACAAGAGACATCCTCCGACTCAGAGAACTAACATCCGGGGAGAGGTAAAACTGACTCTTGGTAGTGTTCATTTCCATGCCAGAGAACTGAGAGAAAGTAAACAAGGAATCAAGCAATATCTGAGCAGAGGTCAAATTTCCATGGCAAAACATTAAGAGGTCATCTGCAAAAAGGAGATGGGTAATCTTAAGACCTTGACATCTCCAATGGTATTTAAACTGAGGGTTATTGTCTATAGTCACTCTCAAATGCCTAGAGAACACTTCCATGCAGAGAATAAAGAGGAAAGGGGAGAGGGGATCTCCCTGACGTAACCCAGATTTACCTTTAAAGAAGGGAGTAGGAGACCCATTAACAAGAATAGAATAAGAGGGGGTGGTGATGCATTCGCAAACCCACGCTATAAACCTCTGTGGGATACCCACTGCTTCTAAGGTATTAAGAAGAAAGTCCCAATGGATGGAATCATAGGCTTTGCGGAGATCCACTTTAAAAGCACACCTCTTATGAGAATTAGAAATGTGGTAGTTCTTGAAAATTTCCTAGGCTAAAAGGATATTGTCTCCGATACGGCGGTTCTTGATTAAGGCACTTTGATTTGGGCTAACTATAAGAGGGAGAATAGAGCTAAGGCGATTGGCTAAGATTTTTGCAATTATCTTGTAGATCATATTACAACAGGAGATGGGCCGAAAATCTTGGACATTGGAAGGGTGAGCTGTCTTGGGAATAAGGGTCATGAATGTAGAATTAAGCTCTTTTAAAAGTTTACCCTGAAGGAAAAAGTTCTGAATAGCGGCTGTAACTTCCCCTCCGATAATAGACCAAGCCTTACGAAAAAAGTGGCCATTAAAACCGTCAGGACCAGGAGCTTTATCAGGATTAAGAGATTGGAAAACCTCATGGATTTCGCTAGGGGAAGCTTCAGCTATTAAGGCAAGAGAATGATTATCCGCAAGAGGCTGAGGAAAAAGAGGAGTGACAAACTCCTTAGAGGAATGGAGTAGCTTAGTAGCGCCTATAGAACCTTTGAAGAAGTCCAGAAATTGAGATTGGATAGCGCTAAGCTCCACTACCCGACGACCTGTACCCACCTTTAAAGAATGAATGGCATTTCTGTTCCTGTTAGCAAGAAGAGAATTATGAAAAAATTTGGTGTTACGATCACCTTCCTTCAACCATTTGATTCTAGAAGCTTGTTTGTAAAAGGATTCCTGATCATCAAGGGATCGGTAAAGGTCACGAATGGCAATAGATTCTCTATTTTGGAGTAGAGTGGATCCTGGGGATGATCGCAGTTGGTCTTGAATGTGGTTCAACTGCTGTTGATAGTTGACAACTCGCACATTGATATCCCCTATCTGACTAGAATGCATAATTTTGAGAGCTACCTTGACCTGCTTAAGTTTAGAAACCACCCTAAACATCGGAGTACCGTAGACGGGAGAGGCCCAAGCATCCTCAACTACCCTCAGAAAATTGGGCTGAGCAGCTAAAAGGTTGAAGAACCTAAAGGGAGAAGAAGGCTTCTGTTGATTGCCTAAAGCCTTAACCACCATAGGGGAATGGTCAGAAGTATGAGGATTATGGACAATACAAATGGGAAGAAGGGAACCTACTACTCCATATAGAGTTGATGAGGGCCCTATCAAGCTTGCGGGCAAGGAAAGAAGGACCTAGATGTCGGTTGGACCAAGAATATCGAGGCCCGCTGGAATTAAGATCAAATAAGTGACAGGCCCCTACAAACTCACGGAAATCATGTTGGCTACTCAGGGCTGACACACAAGGGGGATCAGATTCATGAGGATGGAGAGTGGCATTGAAGTCACCCGCAAGTAACCACGGTTGCTGACTCATAGACAAAGAAATAGAAGTGAGATCACGTCAGAGAAGCTTCCTATGGTTAGAATTATTAGCACCGTAAACACAAGTGACATGGAAGGATTCTAAACTATGCCTAGGAAGGAGTTCCACACGAACAAACTGGTCAGAATAACGACAGACAGAGCACCGAAGGAGGTCAGGCTTCCAAGCAAACCAAAATTCTCACATTGGACGAGGAGTCTATATTGCTAAAGCTATCCCAATTAGGAAACATGGAATGACAGATAGACTGTAAAAGACCAAGAGACCGAATCCTAGTTTCAACTAAGCAAACAAAAGAAAAGGAAGAATTTTTAAGCCAAGCATGGACGGCGTGCTGTTTATTATGATGGTTCAAACCCCTCACATTCCAAAAAAAAACTCCATAATCATAAACCAGCTAGGCCACACTCCTACGACTACTTCTGTTTTTTCCTAGTCTTCCGAGTCCTCCTAACTAAGAAATCCCCCTCAGCCCCGCCCACTGTACCAGGACTAGCAAGTCTCAATTCAGAAGTAGGGGAAGGCGGTATACCTGTCGGGTTCTCTGGCTGAGCAGGAGAGGCACCATGTCCACTGCATTCGTCGGAAGTGGTGAGAGGGGAAACATCCTGAGTCGACTTCCTAGACAGACACCCTGCAAGATCACCTATGGCCTTTGAGGTGTCAGAGAGGGCCTGCTGGGGAGGGTCCAACTACTGAGGAACGTCCATAGGTATCTCCGGAGGAGTGACAGTCGGTTTTGGGACCACTGGTATCTCTAGGGCCACGTGCTGCTCCAATTCTTGACAAAGACCTGTGACAAACTTGCGACCTGTAGGTGCCCACACCTTCCGCTGCTCTGCCACAGGAGGCTGCCATTCATACTCAATAGTGACTGTCTGAAATGATATATGCCCATCCTCTCCATACGTGGCTAATTGGAACATGGAGGGCCACTGTTTCGCCAACTCTAAGTCCACGCAAATTCTAGCATAGTGGATCCTGGACATTGTCGCAGTGGCAGTATCCATCTGAAGAGGCACCCCCACGGCACTCGCAATTCTGCTCAGTCCCTCAGTACTCCAGTATTCCACAGGAATATTGAAAAAACGAGCCCAGACTGGAGCTTTATGGATGTCGTCCTTATCTCCACCATTCAAGCTCCACCGCCTGAGAAACAACGGCTTTCCTTGAATGTGCCATGGACCACGTTCTACCACTGACTGCAGGCCTTCCTCAGTGGCAAAGCGGAACAAGAAGTTGTTGGAGCTAGTGATCAGAATCGCCTGGAGTCCAAACTCAGACCATGCTTTAGTCAATGCACGTTGCACCACCGGATAAGCCGGACACTTCCCCAGAAAGAATCCAAACAATGTTGTGCGAAACTTGGCCGCACTTCGCTGTGCAAGCTCCCTCGGAGGAATCACAAAGACTTGATTTTCCTTAAGTTCAGGAGGGTAAAAAGAAAGCACAGGGACCTCTGAAGGATGCCCTGGACTTGTCTCCACTACACTCTTCCAAGATCACATCTGAGTCGAGGGGGGAGGTTCTAGGGGGGATGGGGCCATCTGGAAAGGAAGGTGAGCAATAGAAGCCACAGGGGCTAGGACAGGAGGAATCGACGGTGGAACAAGGGATGTGGGAGCCGTGGTTATGGAAATCGTTGAGGTGTGGTTAAGGAGAGGTGGTCGAAGTGGGGAGGTGAGAGGAGGGAAATGGTCACCGATAGAAGACAACAGGGCTGGGACAGGAGGTGGAACTCGGGAAGGGGTTGGCGATGGAACATTAGGACTTGTATTTTGGTTCGAGAATCGGACAGAGGAGCTAAGTGGAGGGGAAAGGTCGTGAGAATGGGACTGTGGATTAGGGATTTGGAGAGCTAAAAAGGGTAAAGGGGAAAGGGGCAAACGAGAGGAAGGAGTAGCTGAAGAGATCGACGCTATAGCAGAGGAGGCAACTTGCCGGAATCTCCACAGTTAGCAGAACAAGCTCGCCGGAAACGCTCACCTCACATGGTTCTCTCCCTTGTTGGGTGGATCTTTGGGTTAGGTAACTGGGTATCTGCTTATTGGGTGGGTCTTCCAAGTTTTCAAACGAGTTATTGTAATCTTTATATTGGAGTTTTTAAATCCTTGATATACGTACAATGTAATATAGTGGATACCAAGTAGACTTTAGCACTTACGAATTACGAAGAGACTCTTACCAATGTCTTGATACATAACGTAATACTCACCAGGCTACGTACTCTTACAAGTTGCTTGAGGGGTAATCGAAGTTACTAGTGTGAGTGTAAATCTACCAGAAGGAACACGCACAATAAGGATGCTCTTGTTTGTGTAAGAATATGGTTAAAATCATCAAACATATACAGAATAGTTGGTTCAACCATGTACAGTGCAACATAGTGGATATTGGGTAGACTTTAGCACTTACAAATATGAAGTGACTCTTACCAATGTGTTGACACATAACGTAATACTCATTAGGCTACGTACTCTTACAAGTTACCTGAGAGGGAATCGAAATTACTAGTATGAGTGCACATCGACTAGAAGGAACACGCATAATAAGTATGCTCATGTTTGTGTAAGAATATGGTTAAAATCATCAAACATATACAGAGCAGTTGGTTGAGAAGTCCTCAACAACAAAAATATGTAAAAACGCCCACTTACAATAACTGGTTCTAGCATGCAACCAAAAGCATTATTAAAAAGGCCCTTATAAATGACACCAAAGTAAGTAAACGAAGTTAAAAAAGAATAACATGCATATACAAAAAGATACCAAATGAATAGGTGCAGATCTTGAACCTCAAACATTACAAAACAATGATATAACGATGAAACAAAAAACCAAGATAATTACAATCTTTAAAGATAAGAAAACTTACCCAATAATTCATGTGGCTAAGAAAGCAAGAGAAAGACTACAGCTAGATTTCTCCTTGTAGTTAGTAATAATCTGTGGTATTTCTGCGATTTCCCAACTGTAATCACTAACCAAACCCAAGGACATCACTAACTGCAAAGGCAACACTCCATGTATACATTAACTAAAGGTTACAAAAGCTAACATCAGAGCAAAATCTTTTGGGATGAATAAGGATAGGAATTGAAGGATTCAAGAAGATAATCAAACATGTCCCCAATTATTCTCCAGCATATCCATTGTTTTTATGCCTAAAAGTTGCAATTCCAAATTCACAACCCTGGAAACTATCTTAAAATAGATTCACAAATCATAAATCACAACCCAGTAACATATTGGATTAAAGAATTTTTTAATTACCAAAAAAAAACATATTGGATTAAAGATTGAAAGAAGAAAGATGAGTAGGATAAGAAAGAAGATATGGAAATAGAAATACCTTAATCCTTCCATTGAAGTTTGAGAAAGTGAGAACAAAAATATCCCTTACCAACTAATCTCTCTGGCTTCTATTTGTTATTGAATAGGTTGAACAAAAGTACAAATCTATAGGGTTATTGAAAAAGATGAGTTTGATTGAAGATGGAAACATTTCCAAAATTGAACAGAACTATATGTCAATGAAAAGATAAAGGTTATTAAAAATCGAAGAAGAAGGTAAAGAAGAAAAAATTACAATTGTTTCTTAGTTATGGTTCAGGAAAAATATTACCAATTAAATAATAAATTAGTTGATTTTTAGTTGTAACGTTTATAAGTATAAACTGAACAAAAAAAAAAAGGATAATTCATTCTTTATTTTATTAAACCGGTCTGTACAATTCGGTTTTGAAATCCTTGGAAAATAGGATTGAAATTCGAGACTTCGATAAAAGTTGCACCGAAATTAGGAAATAAACGATGTACCACGTTAAATAGCGGGAAGCAAAGCATCTTCTACCACATGGATGGGCAACTAGAGACAAAAACTTATCTTCAAAGAAGTATAAGCCCTTTCATCGTTGGATCACAACGCATCCAATAGTGAAGACTTCTCAATCCACGTCGAGAAGAGAAGCCCAGTTTGAGCATAACATATGGAAATGGAGCTGAGACAAGAAATTGCCGTTAAGAAGAAAAACACCTATGTTGAACGTTAGATCATCTCACAACCAAAGGTGAATTTTTATCAATTCGCGGCTCGGAGAACTGACGAATGAAGATGCCACCTGCAAAAAGGCAAGGAGCGAAGTTTTCCTTAGATTTTCGGTTAATTTACCATGTCATTTTGTCACTTTTGCATTTTGCTTATCATCCTCCGCCGTTTTGCCTTTGAGCACCTTCTTTGTGTTTAATATTTGGGTGTCCACAGTTTTGAAGCTTCGAGCAGCCATAGTTATTTGTCAACCCTTTTTTGTACTGTTTGATGTCGTTTTGCTTTTCTTCTCCAAACCTGCAGACCAGTGATTTGTTTATCCTTGCTTCCTTTCTCTTCCTAGGTTTTTATACTATGCTGATACTAAGAGTATAAATATTTTTCCAGTACCAGTGTTAGATTTAATTTGGTTCTAGTATTCTATTTTGAGTAATTTTAAAAAATTATAAAATAGTTGACGTATTTTTTAAATTATAAAATAAAATTTAATATATTGTGTTATATAATTTATATTTTTCGTAAAATTTATCTTAAAAAATATAATAACAAAATTTTAAAATAGCAACAACCTATTTATTTCCATTAATATTACTTTTTTCATATTTTACTTATAAACAATAATCACAATTAATATAAAAATTGTTTAATCATTGCAAAAATATAAAAGTAAGGATAATAGAAAGTACCTAAATTATTACAATGTTATTATATAATTAAAAAATAATTACATTAAAGTATCAAATAAAAAGAATAATAAAGTTACTTGACTTTGTAAGTATTACAACAAGAGTTTGTGTCAAAGAACACAACTAACTATAAACAAAACCTGAAATAAAAATATTTACAATTAAAGGTTATATATTTATATGAGTAAAAGACACAGGCCTGTTTGACAATCAATTGATTGCATTAACTGTTAGCTGATTCTATCAATAATTAACTGATAGCAAATTATATCAGCTGATTTGACCAGTAGATAATATCAGTTGTTTATTAAAGTGTTTAATAAAATTGATTGTTTGGTATTAGCTATTTATGTATAAAATGACTTATAAGAGCATGACTTTAAAAAAAAAACAAGTACATTACTATTATATCTTATTATTTCTTTGAATATTTTCATAAGAATTTAGATTTTAGATATTTAATTTTACAAAAAAAAGTATATAACTCTAATAAAAATATTAAACGTATAATAATAATAAAAATTGATTAATTATTTAATTTAATTTAATATTTTTATATAATTTTAAATTAATTAAACATTTTTTGAACTTTAATTTATCAATTTGTAAGTTTTTTTAAAAAATTAAAATTGAAATGAAAAAAATATGTCATGCCCATTACACAAGAGTGTCAATTAATAAAAAGAGTCACAGGTATGAAGTGAAGTGTCACACCTGTTATAATTATATTTTTAGAGCAAAATAAATTAGATGGTAAATGATATTTGACAATTACGAACGCTCTCTTAAGGTTTGTAAGTATTCTTTTTTGAGGGCACAATTGTCATTAATATCCAATTGTTATCAATTGAATACTAAAACACTCCTATATAGGAGCTTTTTAATTTTCAGCTTATTGGGTTAAATTAGTCAACCCAATCATCTAATAATCAAACAAATTTATTAGTTGTTTGACTATATCAAACAACTATCACCCTCCAATATGCTAAAATATGGCCGAACAGTCATCTACCAACCGAGGCCATAAACTTCATCTGTAATTTAAGAAACCTTAGAAAAGTTTCATAATCTTTAAAATTCTCAAATTTTTTTAATTTTTAATTTTCTAGAAAATTTCCTCTTAAACTTCGATTAAAAAATACCAATAAAACACATGCAGTATGAACATCATAAATAAACTAATCAAATGTTATTTACATGATGATTCAATACAATTTTTAAGCTCAAACTGAACTAATTAAATATGATTTGAACCAATAATTGATTATAATTATCTTAAATTATTAATTTAATCCAAATTTATTTGATTTGGGTTAGGTTTAAGAGCTAAATTAGGTTACCATATTAGTGATATTTGACTAGCTCACATTTGACATTCATTATGCATGTGTTTTCGTCATCATTTTTTAACGAAAATCTAAAGGCCTTTTGCTTTCTCTTTTTTCCTGTTTTTTGTTGTGGTTTTTATAAAAAAAAGTATTTAAAATGTGTTTGATTGAATATTGTTATCATTTCTTGTTTTTAAAAATAAATAAACCACAACAACTTTATAGAAACGTAAAAAAGATGTTTTGCTAATATTTGGCAATAGGTTTTCATACGTTTTCGATTATACTTCCTCTTGTTATAAACTTCCTTTTTACGTTGAAACTCTTATCTCTTCTCTCTTCTCTTACGTCCCAATCTCATTTCTTTTTTTCTCTCACTTCTTTATTCTTTTCTTCTTTCTTACGTCCCTAACTCATTTCTTACATCCCTAACTCATTTCTTACGTCCTTTTTCTATTCGTGTAGAAAGTGAAAGATTGGGCTTTTAACCAAGCGAGTTTTTGAAATTGATTTGATATTTTTCTAATTATATTATGTTCTTTTTTCTAGTTTTCTTGGTTTCTTATTTTCCATCAATGTCTGATTTTTCTACGTTTCTAGTTTCTTGGTTTTTATTTATGCATTTCTACGTTTCTACTTTTCCTATTTATTGTTTATCTGTGTTTTTGCATTTCCAATTGTTTGTTATTCTTCATTTTTAGTTTATTTTGGCTTTTACGTTTCTGAAGTTTGCATTTATGGTTTTCCTAGTTTTTATTTCTGTGTTTCGATGTTTTTAATTTTTCTATTTATCATTTATTTGCGTTTTTGCATTTCTAATTGTTTGTTATTCTGCATTGTTGGTTTATTTTGGCTTTAACATTTCTGCACTACGCATTTCTGGTTTCTTCGTTTCTAGTTTATTTATTTATTTATTTCTACGTTACTAGTTTTCCTATTTATCATTTATCAATACATCTCTATTTTTAGTTTTTATTATAAATCTCAAATTAAATAAGTTTTTGTTTTCAATTTTTATGTTACAAATCTCAATCAAACATGTCCTTTCTAATAAAAAACAAAAATGAAAAACTAAAAACTAAAACTAAAAATCACAATAGAAAAACAAAAGGGAAACTAAACGACTCCTAAGAAAATGAGTTTTTCTAGAAAATTGAAAGTAGGAGTTTTTTATTGATAATTTCACAGATTATAGGTTTTTTCTAAAATTTCTTAAACGACAAGGGAGGTTTGTGTCTTTTACCCTATTTATATGGCAAATATTATATTTAACATATGCATCAAATACAAGTGAAATTAAAATAAGAAAAAAGGAAAAACTTGGAACTTCATTCAATTGAATATCTACTCAAATCTTATTAACTTCAATTCTCATTTGATACAAAATTCTCATAATTGAGAGTAGTCTCATTATCACCGTCATTCAAATTTATTATACTAAATGACATGTCAATACTTTCTCATTCAATATTATCTTTCAGGTCACTCTCATCTATCAAATTTGGCTCCTCATAAACTCATTCTTCTAAAAGATTGATATGGTCAAGATAAATTGGATTTACAAAACTACTTGTTCTATTAAAAATCTTAGCAAAAATAAAATAAAATAATAATGAAATTACAAGAAATTATATTAAACTTAATAATGATAAGCTTTAAGTTGTATCGAACAAAGACTAAGTTATTCAATTTTTTATGTTCCAATCTATTCCTTTTCTTAAAATGGATGAACTCTAATTTGCTTCAATTTCTTTCACACCCTTTTATACTCACATATTGACTCAAAATTCAAATTGCAAACTTTTACAATTCTAGAACATCAGTTCTAAATTGGTCCCATCGAGCAACTGTAAGACAACAAAAGTAACCTTATAAACAAAGTAAAATGATGATTAATTTCTAACAAGTAATAAAAGTGAAAAAAAAAATATTACTTGGATTAAGTTTATCTCTTTGACGAATAGCAATAGATATCTCAAAATCACCATAAACATCCTTATAAACCTTCATTTATGAGTTCAGAAGATCTTGCATCATCTTATGAGTGACAATTTAATAGTTAACATTATTCCTCTATTAACT
>JAOTAX010000196.1:12339282-12365313 GCA_025629825.1 Erythroxylum guanchezii | reverse complement strand
AGCCATCTTAGAGATTATATGATAACATGTAACTAAATCACCAATCAACTAATGTAAAAATTACATTAACAACCAATTAAAAATAACTAAACAACCTACATAATAAATATCATTGCATCTTTGAGACCATAATCATTGATATATAGGTAAGACCATATAAATGGATTAAATAATGAGATGATGCATTTACCTTATCTTGTGTTTTAATTTTTTTGCCATTAATAAGTCAATGATAATTAGTTGACTTTTACTGTTAAATTAAGTCTAAAAAATGCATTAGAATATTATGTGACAATAAGAAACTGTATTTAAAATTAAAATTTTTAGATGGAACCAAATTTAAGTTTTCATTTATTTGAATATAGGAAAAGAAGAATATTAGGATCAAATCTAAGTATTGGTGACTAAGTAAGAAGAGAAATGAGGCTATGTGAAACCATTGGACTGGAGTATGTATAGTGCTCTTTTCTTTCCTTTTCATTTACAGACTTGTGAGAGAAACAGACAGAAGCGAAGCCGACGAAACAAAAGCAGAGCCGCCCTAAGCCCCGCCTTTTTGTCTCCCAAATTTCTCCAATTCAGACACCTTCTCTTCAAATAACGCAATCAAAGATACAAAACCCGTGTTTTCTTTATGCTCTTTCATGGCAGTAGGAGTAGAAGAGCAGTTAGATTGAGAAAACTAACAAAAGGAAAGTAATTGTGAAGAAGGACGAATATGAAGCCCTTCGTCTTCTTCTTCTTCTTCTTCGCTTGCTAGCTAAGGAATTAATTTCATGGCCTCCTCTTCCCAGCATCGTTGCGTTTTTGGTACCCATTCTTCATCGCTGCGTGTTTGTTTGTAATGTGAATGTATTTGCATTTTATTCGCTAACTGAACTGATTCTTTTTAATGCTATCCGATGATTTATTTGAGGTCGTTAGTGTTCCTTTGTTTCTTTTGTTCACGACAGTCTTTGTTATAAACCTTGGATCTCTAATTTGGTCTTGTCCAGTTGGGAATATACCCTACGACGCCACCGAGGAACAGCTTATTGATATTTGCAGAGAGGTTGGTCCTGTTGTTTCTTTCAGGTAATGTCTTTCACTTCTTTTTCTATAATTCTAATTGTTATTATCCACCGTTTGAAATCTATAGTTTATGTTGCCAAAAGAAAAGGTTTAATCTTTTTTAGTTGTTTAAGCTCCACTCTGCATTGTATTTGTTAGGTAGCCAAAAAAAAATTAAGTTGCTCGATTTACAATTGTATCGACAACTAACTGCTTAGAAATGCATATGGGCTGTTGGAGTCGGAAATGTTGGTCTCTGTATGTTATTGGTTGACATAGGTTAACATGAATATCTCCTCTAGGCTTTTTGGGTGTTGAAGAAAAGAGGCGCAGCAAAAGAGGAAGTTTTGTTCCTTAGCAGACTAAGGAAAAAAAAAAAAACACGCTTGAAGGAAGATTCGTATGTTTGAATTGGAAAATAATTAACTAATTCTTTGTGGCCCCTAGAAGTTGCCTTATTTCGTTGGGAATATTACTTAAATTAGTCATCAAACTTTACTCGAAAGGTATCTTGTATCTTTATTATTGACCAGTTAAAATTTCAATTTTAAGTTTTATCATATAGTTGTTGAAGATAATTTACAATTACTATATCTTTAAGAGTACATGTCACTATTCATGTCTACATCTTTCTTGAACTCTGTTGATAAGTTAACTTTGGAAAATTTTGATAAAAAATAAATTTAAAGGTCTTAATGACCAAAATTAAAATTTGAGGTTCTAATTAAACTTTTGAATAAACTTTGAGACTTAATTTGAGTTGTTTGCTAACATAATTGAAGCCCTACTATTATAATGATTATGGAAGAAAGGATAAACATTTGATACTGCTAAAATGGTGAAAGGTTTTGCATCATGTGCGAGTATAAATATTTACTTGAATGAAAACTAAAGGTGAACGAAATTGCTGTCAGAGGGTAGAGAAAGTTCTTGTTAGAGTGCTGGCATTAGTCATTGTTGGATTAAAAAATAAATTGTGGTAGTTGAGAAAGCAAAGGGTAACCGGGGAATAATTTATAGCCTGAAATTCTATTTGTCAATTAAAAGACCTTCCTTTTGGTCTTCTGAAGTAAAAGACCATTATTTTTGGTCTTCTGAAGTCTTTTCCGCTTGTTAGAAGATCTAATTCTGTGTAAGAACTTGTTTTGGTGTTGTATATTTGTGCATCCTGTTACACTTTATCGGATTACTTTATGGCATGATGCAGTAAAAATATCTTCTATGTATTTCTAATTCTCGTACTAAAATAATGCAGTCATTTAAGATGTAATTATATTATTCTTCTTCAGGTTAGTCATTGATAGAGAAACTGGCAAACCAAAAGGTTACGGATTCTGTGAGTATAAGGATGAAGAGACAGCATTAAGTGCTCGCCGTAACCTCCAGGGTTATGTGATCAATGGAAGACAATTGCGAGTTGATTTTGCTGAAAATGACAAAAATGCAGATAGAAACCGGGAGCAGGTGCAGTTACAATTTTAGTTCCTACACAGTTCTACAATTCCTTTCCTTTATTTTCCTTTCTGACGTTAATCTATTGCAATAGCTGGTTTGTGATTGGACTGATGTCAATATCCAATCAATATTGTGTTGTAGTTTGATAGATATCAAAGTATGGAGTATAATTAAAGAAATTGTAGCAAGCAGTCTTACCAGGGAATTGTCTTAACCATCACACATAACAATTATGCTAGCTTGCCAGAATATACTGTGTTGACTGGCTGCCCTTCTTTTACCTTTCATATGGATATATGCCATTTTCTATGGATTTTTGCATTAATAATGAACTGATGAATGACATACTTTTCCCTGTGGGACTTCTCTTGTTTGGTTCAACTAGGCTTTCTAGTTGGTTGGAAAATTCATTCCTATTTAATGACTGAAAGCCTCTTTGTTGAAAATAGTTATCAATTGTGCTACAATAGTGTGCTGTTAGAAGAGATAATAGAACTTTTTGAGATGAATGCATTGCTCAGATCTACAGGTAATTGATCAAACAGAGAGCTAATGATCCACAAGAAAGGTGCAACTGGCTCCTGGAGGAGTCTCTTTGAGATATGTTAGATATGTAAAAAGATGGTAAAAGGGACAAAGGGGAGGGCTAGGGTTAGGATGATTAGAATAAAGAGTGATCAGACATTCTAGAATTCTGCTAAGTTTTGACTTAAAAAGTTGCATGATTTGCCATATGTAGCAAGTATTATGCTGTTATATAAGTGATTTTAAATTGTGAATGAGAAAAGTGGTAAATGATTCGTCTGTACCCTTTTATTAACTGTTGAAGGAAATGAAATTTCACCGGGAAATTTCATTTTCAAATGTCTGCTTTGGACCTCAGAGTGATGTAACTTCTTTTGGAGAAGCTAATTTTCAAGACTATTGACTGAATACAAGGACAGACTTGCGAGGATACACTACAATGTGACATGAAAAGTGATCCAATGGTTTCAAAAGCGATATCACAACCTAAATATGAATGTACTTTTTAGTAAGCATATACTTTTTAATACCAAACAAAGTAATGGGAAATCCATTGAAAGATCCTTATTACCAGTTTTTGCTTGTTCATCCTAAATGATGGCTGAGAAAAAATTTGATCAAAAGCCTAACGTGATTATTAATTGATAAAAAAGAAAGGCATTTTCACCTCTTTCCATATTTGGCACTTGAACCACCCAGCTCAGCCAAATTCTTCAATGTCTCGATTACTGCTTTTCTGTTGTTTTTAATCAGTTTGAAACTTTGAATTCTAATTGCATGAAGGGCCACCTTTCAAAATTGATGCTAAGGATTGCCTTATTTATTTGCAGGGTCGAGCAGGACCTGGATTGGCTGCAGGTATTGGTTGGTTGTCGCCGTTTTGTCACCTTTATTTTCAAGTTATTGTTCCACAAACATGAATATGAAAGATTCTTGTTTTTACGTTTCAGACTCTAAGAAACAAGTGGGGGGCCTATCAGCCTTTTCAGAATCTGGTCATGATCAACCGATTGGTCTCCATATTGCTATAACTGCTGCGACAGTCATGGCTGGAGCTTTAGGCGGTGCCCAAACCTCTGTGCAGTCAAATCAAAATGGCTTACGGAACCAGCCAGCACTTGCCAGTGATCCTTTAACTCTTCATTTGGCCAAAATGTCCAGGAACCAATTGAATGAAATGATTTCTGAGATGAAGGTATGTTCTATAATAAACCTCATTGTTTCACAAGGATGTCTTTGATGGTAATATCTGGTTTTCTGTTCAAACAAAGGTATTGACGTCGCAAAACCGAGAGGCAGCACGTCAACTATTGGTTGCAAGGCCTCAGTTATCAAAAGCTCTTTTTCAGGTATTCATGAAAATTTGTCCATATAAGGGTTCAGTGATTTGTATTTCTACTTAACACTGTTTACTTTGGCATGCAGCAATAATTGCTATTTGAGACATCTTTCTGTTTGGCTATGAATGAGTTAACATTGCTCTATAAGAGTTTAACCTTCTGGCAATTTTGCGTTTCCTATTGCATTTAGTTTTGTATACAATTACCTTTTTTTCTTCGTCATTGCAGTTCTTTCAGAACAAAAAAAGAAAAGAAGAGATTTATATGCCTTTTGTTCTGATCTGTCTTCTTGTGACATTTTTTTTTCAGGCTCAAATTATGTTGGGATTGGTCACCCCACAAGTGGTTAGTTACCAACATATCTTAAAAATATTACTTGATTTTGTTTAGTATTGGTGAAAAGGTCAGTTATATGAAGTTTTTTATTGTGCAGTTGCAAATGGCAAACAATAAGCAGCCTCTAGTTCAAACTGCAGTGTCTTCATTCCAACAGGCTCAGCAACCAGCTGTTCAGTCTCTTCCTGGTGTAGTGCCTCTTACACAGAGGTTGCCACAGCCAGCCTTGGTACCTAGAATGCAGGATGGTCAATTCTCTGTTGCGGCTCAAAATTCTGTGGTTCACAACCATTTTTCTGCACCACATCGGCCTTCTTTGCAGCCTCAAGCTCAGATTCAACAACACTCTAATAACCATGTTCATCAACAACCTGTACTGCCAGGGCAATCTGGAGTACCACAGTTTCACTCCTCTATGAGAGCACAAGCTCCTGTGGCAACTTCCTCATCTTCGAATCAACAGGTGCAACGCCCATTACCAGGACAGATTGGAAGTTTCAGGCATAGTTCTCAAATGGCTCTTCCAAGTATTGGTGTTCAATCATCTCTTATTTCTCGTCCTTCGACAGCAGATTCTTTGCTTCAGGTATCAAACCTTTCTAATCCTTGTTATCACGGTAGAATAGAGAAAGAAGGCTCTGGTTAGAGGATATCATTGTCAATTTTTCTCTCTTAATGGGATTCCTTAATATTAGGGATTTGATTTTTTAATATACGTGTTTTTGAATTTCTAAAATGCATAATCATTTATTATTTTATTTAAATAAGAATATCTGTTACCCCTAATTATAAGAGATTGATATTATCTTCCTTTGTTTGTTTATTTGCGGTTAGAATTCCTAGTCCAGTTGACTACGTATTAAGGATTTTATATGTATGTTAATGCCTTTGGCTTTTCTTTCTAGCAATTAAAGAAAACTCATTAGATAAAACCTAGAGTTTTTATCATTTATTATCAAAACTCATTATAGAGTTCTATCATTTAGTATCAGAACCTTAATCCTTGAAATTCTCTTCCTCTATTTCTTATCACCACCACCACCACTGCCCAAAAAAAAAAAAAAAGTTATATGCCCTTGACCTGAAATAGAAAACAAAACTTAGGAATTACAGATCTACAGTCTTAAGCAATGCATACCAAAACTTTCGTGAGTTCATCAACTTGAACAATTTAAGCAGAGATTAACACACTAGTAGAATTTATGAAGAGCTTACATGAAAGCTTTAACAAAATTCAATAGGAGGGAATCTCTACTTTTGCTGGTAAACAACTGAAGCAATATGAAGTTATAAGCTGAAGGCATTAGGAATGTGTTTAATGGCTACCCTCACATGAAGGTGGAGTTTCCGAGATGGTAAGATGGAGATCCAACTACTTAGATTTATAGAGGAGAGAAGTTATTTTTTCTTTGATAAATCTCTAGAAGATTGTAAGGTGGAAATTGCTTCAATCTAATTAGATGGAGATGCCTTTAACGGTATGGTGGTATGAAAATTGTCATGGAATTCCCTCTTGGGAACATTTAAGAAGTAACTCTTGTTTGTTTTGGGACATCCAAATATGAGAATGTTGATGGGAAGCTTGTTAGTATTCGACAAACCTCTACTATTTGGAATATTAGAATTGATTTGAGTGATTGTCAAATGGGGATAAAGATTGGTGTGGAAGGCGGTTGATAAGGACATTCATTGAAGGCCTTAATGTAGATATTCATTGTGAAATTAAGGCACATTCTCCTAACGTTATGATTGCTGCAATAGGTTGCATGAAGAGAAAATTAATGCAGAAAATTGTCGAGCCAGTAAGAGTGTTAGTAAATTAGTCACCAATATGTCCACTGCCCCAATTATTCCTATTCAAAATACTATATGACTAACACAAGATGAGCTCAAAGAACAATCATCAAAGGGCTTATGCTGGAATTGTGATGAAAAATGTAAGGACATCGTCACAAGCAAGAAAATTTTTTGATGTTGAACAAGTAAAGATGAATTAGAGGTCAAGTCAATTGATTCTGCTCAAGAAGGTATGGATAATGATGAGATTATTGAATCAATCACTAACTTTATTAATAGCAAAAAGGTTGCTGAACGACTGATTTATCGACTCGAACGATGTAACAAGTTTGAAGTAAAGGCAACAGATCGGTGAACTTGTGATAATAAGTGTTTAAGGTGAAGTTGGTTATGCAGGTAAAGGAATATTTATGAACTATTCTTGCTACCACTGGAAGATTATGTAGTAGTTTTAGGAATTGAATGGCTATTCCTGTAGGAGATTTTTGTTGGAAATTTTCAAATTGACTAAGAAATTCATTCTTTAAGGAATGCATGTGCTTCTAAAGGTAAGTATGGTAACTGTTACTAGCTATAGAGTGGGAAGGTTCTTTGGAAGTATGCCATAGATTTATAGTATAGCTGCGAACCGTTTAAATCTGAAAAAGATAAATACTTCAGTCATTACTTGAATTTGCAGATATCTTTTCTATTCTTCCTGCTCTTCGGTCACATGATCATCGAATACCTCTTTTACTTGGGAGCACAGCAGCTAATGCCTGTCCTTTTGGTTGCCTACATTTCCAAAAGACGGAGATTGAGAAAATTGATAAGGAGATGCTTGAAACAGGAATCATAAAATATACTGTTAGCCCACTCTTATCCTTTGTTATGGCTCAGTCAAAGGATGGATCTCGCAGGTGTTTATTGATTACCAGGCACTAAATAATGTAATAGAAAGGAAAAATACTATTCCTAATGTAGATGAGTTGTTTGATATTATTATCTGGAACTCCATAGACTTGTGCTACAAGGGAAGAATTGTCTTTTGACCTCAGATTCTTCTTCTTGGCAAAGCATTATTTTGCGGGAGTTCCACCTATCACCATCTGTAGGTCATTCTGGGTTTCTTCAGACATTAAAGCTAACCTACCAATTTTGCTACTAGGAGGAAATGGGGATTGCTATGAAAAAATTGTGGCTGAATTTGATGTTTTCCAGAGCCAGAAGGGTGAAATGATTTGCTGTCCATGGTATACTTCAACCTCTTCCATTCCCAGTGTGGCTTGGACTAACATATCCAGATTTTATTGATGGTCTTCCACCTTCACAAGATAAAACCACCATGTTTGTGGTTGTGCATTACCTTACAAAATATGTTGACTTTTATGCTATACAATATCCTTATACTGTTGCAATTATTGCTCATAGTGAAATTGCATGGAGTTTCACATTCTATTGTCAATGATTGGGATAAAGTTTTCACTAGCAATTTTTAGAGGGAGCTTTTTCGCTTACAAGTTATCTAATTGACTACAAGCATTGCATATCACCTGCAAACTGATGGACAAACTGAAGTGTTTAGTAGGTGCATAGAATACTACCGTCAGTGCTTTACTAGTTACAGGTCAAAGGAGTGGGTGGTGTAACTTGGGGCAGAATGGTTGTACTTGTCCAGTTATTGGTTCAGTTGCTTTTTGCTTGGATTTGCCAGCAAGCTCTAAGATGCATCTGATTTTCCATATTTCTTATAACAAAACTGGAAGAGAATGTTATTATGCAACAAAATTTGTGAGATATTTCCTCCATTGGTGAAGTAAGAATCAAGTCTCAAGCGATATTAGATTGGCGTGAAATGATGCATCATGAACATCATATCATTGAAATGCTTGTCCAACTTGTTGGTTGAATATGTTATTTGGAAACCTTATGAGGCATCGGCGGAGAACTTTTAAATTTTATTATTGGTCAGCCTTGAGGTCAAGGCTGTTTTGAAGCTGCAGGGGCTAATATGATCCCTGAATATTAGGGATTTGAATTCGTTAATGTTGGGGATCTTGAATTGCTAATTAGTATAATCATAGTAGGAGAATATTTGCTTAAGAAAAGAATAATGTTGATATTATTTCCTTTTGTTTTTTTATTTCTCTTTAGTTCAAGTGTCTGAGAACTCTTGTATGTAATGCCTGGCTATTTTTCTCAAGCAATCAAATCGAATTTAAAATCTGTGGTCTATTTGGAGATTGATCTCCTCAAAGTGATCAAATCCTTGTTCCTTGTTAATTTTCTTTTTAACTTTCCTCAATTTCATTAGGTTATTTTATCATCTCTTCTGCAAAGAATAGTTTTTGCATACATCTGACCCACCCTTGGAAAACTTAGTTTGGTGGAATAGAAGATAGAGGATGGGGTATGTAGCTTAATGTTCTGATTGCTGCCCTTTATTTTATTTGAATATCCAAAAGGATGCTTGTTCAAATCGGCTGATAATTACCCACTGAACAAAATTCTCGTAAATGAAATAAGAATATCTTGTCGTGGGATGATATACATATGTTGGTTTCCTTATATTTGCATGCATGAAGTGCTATCTATGCACTCAAGCACGCTGGCCTGCCCATGCACTTATTCAACAAAAAATGGTTTAACAGAGATAAATATATACAATTGTGGCCTTGGAATCTGTGTGCTCTTGCATTTGCCTGGCTGTACGTTTTTATTTATTTGCAGCTGCCATTCACAAAATATACTTATGGTGGGTCTAACTTACTTTAGAATAACAGCCTGGTCCCTTGATATCGTCGGGCATTTCTGGTCCTGTCAGCAAGGATGTTGGTAGACCTGCTCAAGTACATGATATTACATCTATGAACTTGCAAACAAGCTCAATTTACGACTCTAGAGAGCCAAGTAGTAAGCCTTCAAAACTGCTGAAATTGGAAGATGGTAAAAGCATATCTGTCTCTATGGGTGCTTCAGGAGTTGCCCCTCGACCTGGACCATCTCAAGCTTCTACAGATGGTCCATTGCCTACAAATTCAATTGCTAAGTCAGAAGAGTTGAAATATTCTGATAAACAAAGTGATCAGGTATTGTGCTTAAAAAAAATTACAAAAAGAGCTAAGACACTATGTTTTATTGTTGTATTCTTTATGAGCTTTGCTTGCATCCAAAATTCTTCTGTGCATTCTCGTTTGACCGGGAGCTCTGAACTTGACTTCTGTCCAAAGGACTTTTAGGTCGCATAGTTCTATGACTAGGAATTTGAATTGGTAAAAGAGTATCTCAAAATTGTTTTGGTCATTTGGGAACTTTATTTATCTGAGACTCTTATTACAGTTGCAAACATTTTTTGACGTTAGAACAGTCAGTTGAGGGCTTGATCATATATTGAATAAAATTTTGGAGACTCGATTGGATAAATGAGTAAATTAGGGATTCAATTGACTTTTAAGTACCACGTCTTTGTCTAGGTTTAGAATTGATCTTTCTAGGTTCCGTGTCATTGAGGACTTGATAGCCACTGACAAAATTGATTTAGTTTGTTGTGGTTGCCTCGTTATATAATGGCTGCGTGGACACAGTACCAATAATGCTTATGCCATTTTCTTCTTACCAATAATATGCTTATGCCATTTTCTTCTCCATATTATGTGATTACATCATATTTGAGATGCTGATAATATGATCCGTTCTTTGCAGCCGATGGCAGATTTAGATCCTGGCTTACTGCAGCAAGTTCTAAACCTTACACCAGAGCAGTTGAGTTCATTGCCACCAGAACATCAACAACAAGTGATTCAGCTTCAAGAGGCACTACGAGGAGGGCAGATATGGCCGTCGTAGTGGGACATAACAATGCATAGTCTTGCATTCGTTTATTGTTCATCACTGCAGGTTATCCTCTGTGGTTGGAAGAGGAATGCTTGCTAATCGGTCGTCTCTGCGATACCTGTACAATGATTGTCCTGTACAATGATTGTTACATAAGGTCCACTTCTGAAAGAAATTCGTGGTCTTTATACCTTCCAAATATTATTCGTTAACTAGGGTTTAGCATTTGTCATAAAATTAAGGATAAGAGCAATAAAATTTTGATCCGTCTCCGAATAGTTCCTCTACTTTGCTTGCCCAGTGGATCTTGACTCAACTTGTATGGTTACATCTATTGCCTTGGTTGATCTTTGATTCTGTGATCTGGATTGTTTTAAACAACATTTTTGACGCATCCGCAAACGTAGGAATGTATCCAATCCCAACTCAAAACCATGATAAACGGATGAAGAGGTACCTTGTTACCACTGGACCAAAGCCCAAAAATTTATTTTGCGTGCCTTCATTTAGTTCCTTATTGTCTTTGCCGAGCAGTGCGGTAATGAATAACCATAAAGGCGTGATTTTCTGTGGATATCCTTTTTAATATATTCATTTGGTGGATGAATTCGTAAGTCTCTTGGATCAAACTCACTCTTGAGAGATTAATAGAAGTAATACTAAACATTGTTGTCCTCGACTTGATTCTCAACTGCCAAAATGAACTTAAAAAGGATTCTTATTTTTAAAATAACACAAAAGCACCGAGTAAACATCTTTTAGCTTCAAGAAAATATAATCTTTATTTTCCATTTTTCTAAAAATATGAGGGTAGCGAAGCATGATTGAAGAGTTTGTCACCGTGATACTCCCTCCTCATCACAAAATGGCTTATCTGATTAATTTTGTGAACAATTGATAAGCAAGGAAAATATATACAGAAACAAGAATGTCCCCTAATAACCTGTCTGATATCAAAGGAAAATCCTCCTGATGGTCCTGGCAGCGGCACGGGAAATCAATCTTCCGATCAGATTAGCTGGCAAGGTAAGCAACTGCTGCTGCGTTTCTGGTGGGAGCTGCAAAGTATTTTCAACATAAAATTAAGACATGGACTTAATAGTAAACTACGCTGATTATGGTGGATAAACTAGCATGATTCAGGAACCTAGTTTAACAAAAACTACTGATTTAATTATATGGCTGCGTATTCCTTAACAATTATTACCATCAAAAGAAAGAAATGGGGAACATGGAGCGTTCAAGAAAAAGTTCATCAAGGCTTGCACTTTAGACCAATACACCTTTTATCTTGCGTGTGGATTAAGTTTCAACTTGCAGACTCAGAGAGTTTCAACTGTGACCTAGATAGATGGACCATAAGAATTTTATAAGGCCTTGATTTAAGCACAACTCTGCTCCAAATGAGGCCATGTCTGAAAATATTGCTATTTCTTAATACTGAATCACCAAACTAAAACAGCAAGAAAGAACACATAATATCTATCTTAATACTGAATCACCAAAATGAAACAGCAAGAAAGAACACAATATCTGTCTCATGCCAATCTGAAAAAACAGAAGAAAGAAACAGATCTATTTTTTTCTCCAAAAATACAATCCAATTTCCTAACTGATCTCTGTTGTTGAAGGTTTTATCTAGGCGCAGTGTTTGGTAAGTAAGAATGAGGAATGGAATTGATCAAATAGGTACTTCCCTATAGGGTAAGTCAATGGTTACAACCAAAATTTTCTCATACCCTCTCCACTCTTGCAGCCTTGCCTTATACTCTCAAGTGATAACTGAATCATCCTCTCTACCCGGATCAGTAAACACGTGTCTTCCCTACTAACAGAATCTGGAATAACAACTAACATATGGTGTAAATGATACGGTGCGTATTTCATTTTGACCTAAAACATGCAGTCACCATGTTGATAGATCCTAAAGGTAACTGTGTTGATATGATATTAATTGAACACGTAAACAAGCTCAAAACCATGTCATTTGCAAAGAGTTGGATAGGAGTTTCTAGTATTCTAATCTAAGAATTCTTGAGACCATGCAATTTCAGAAGAGTTAGGCTTGATTAGAACCAACAACTCCAAACAGGACAGAAAACGTTAGTTAGGAAGTACTACTTATCCAATTGAAAGTCTTATAAAAGATTCCATGTGAAACTGAAAACTTAAAGCTGACCTCGGGAATAGCAGAAAGGACAGGCAGAATTTCTTGAACTGATGGAACTTCATAAACAAGAAGAGAAGCTTCCTCAGAGTATGTGTTACGATTCTTGTTTTTGATAACTCCTTTTCCTTCCTGTAAGATATTAATCCATATACCAGTTATTGCAATACAGTAAGTAGGTAATAAGCTAAAGCGGGTATGTTACCATTAACCATTGTATCCTCTTTCATAATTCATTCACATCACTGGTAGAAGTACTCCATAACACTATATCTAGTATTTAAAGACGGCAATATTATAACAAACATAAAGTTAGCATCTATAAGAGTCTGCCTTCGAAGGCTAAAAAAGAAAATGGTGAATATTTTGAGGCCCTCAAAATTGCAACTTCTCCCAGAACAACTTGGGCATATCTGTCATCGTTTGGTAAATGATTGTATTATTAACAACTGTATAAAAAAGTACCATGGTGGGGCTAGGGTTTTTTTGGGATCTTGATAAAAGTAACATAAGGCGGCGCAAGGTTCTCAAGTTCATCATATCCTCATCAGTCATTGAAGTAAAAGAAAAGTTGGGCATAAATGGTACGGTTGCAGTAGCTGTGGAAGCAAAGGAATGTAGAGTTGCAAGGCCAAGTGCATCGAAGCCCTGCATATGAACAAGGCAACTTGAGACACTATAGTCTATAGAGGAAATCAGCTGAATAATTAAAGAATATGAATGACAGTTTGTTTGCACTCATCATTGATTCTTATCCAAGATGGAACTGTCAATGATTGATTCAATATGATAAAAATTATAGGGTTCACAAGGTAACCATGAGCTCTTATAAGCATCACTACTTATCCTAGTTTTAGCCTAGTGGAAGAGTAGTTGAGGAGTTGTTATCAGCTACCTGACATACCTTAGAATCCATTATGCAAATTATTTCATGCTAGAAAAATCTAAAAGAAAGTGAGTTTAGCCATTAGGCATATGGAAACCTAGCACGCTCTTCCGTCTGTTGAAATATGCAATTTCCTGAAGCACAAACAAGCATGGTATATGCACAGAAAATGGAAGGATATGTTGAGTATCCCCACACCAACTTTTCCTACGAGAAGTTCAGCCCTCTGATTTCCCTACAACTCATTAAAATCTATCGATTAACTGCACTTTAATAACATCCTATTGGAATGTATGCATACATTTGTCTGAACTTTGGTAGATTGCAATGGATACTAAGTCTAAAGTAATGGACATTACATAGGACATGACTGTTATTACATTGTTAAATGTAATATATTCACAAATAATAGCACTAATATAGACATCCAAATAAAAGCTTGGGTAGTGTTTCTTTAAGTTGATCATATCACTGTGAAAGAAAAGGGAACTACAATCTGTTATGAGCTGTCTATTCCTAAATTAACGTAAAACCTAAACATTCACTAATTAGTGGGATTCTTGAGATAACTTATTTGGGAGGTAATTTAGGAGATAAACTTATTTGGGAGGTAATTTAGGAGATAATTTTAAGAAAGCTCACTAGAATTTTTCAACGTGTATACTATACAAATATGCTTATAAATCATCACAATAATACAACATTTTTCTCCTAATTTTCCTTATGGTATCAGAGTCCTACTAATTTCTAGCATTAGCCATCTTTTATCTTGCAGCTTTTTCTTTTGTAATTTTACTTGTTAATTACTTTGTATCCTTCATTGCTATATCATGGTTCAACCTAAGTACAACAACAACAATAATCCATTAAGAATTTCACTAAGACTCAAGAGTTTGAAAAGGTCTAGAAGTATATAGCCTTATCCCTAAATAGTTGAGAAGTTGTTTCTAGTAGACCTATTAAAAGACCACTGAAAATTTTTTTTTGCAAATAATTAAAAAATTAATAATAATATATTAAATATAAAATAATAAATAAAGATAAAAATAAAAATAAGTAAACAAATAAACAAACGAGAAAAAAACAAATAAGAAAATAAAACAAAAAAACAATTGAAAGAGAGAAAAAATATGAAATAAAGAAATAAAATAACTAAATAAGCTACTGCGATAAAAAAATATTAATACTAAGAAAAGTCACAAAAGATTGAAAGAAAAAGTTTGAAAGGCCTATGACAAGATAAGGACTTCTCTACGTATGATTATCTACCCGAATTTTTAGTTTGCCTAAGTTTTCAATTGAAGGCTAAGTCCTCAGTAAGCTCTGGTAGGGCCAAATTGTTCTTAATTACCTCTCCTCAATTTAAGTCTTTCTCTTCTATTAAATTTCTTAAGTACAATCTTCTCGCATCTTCTTACTGAGACGTCAAAATGTCTCCTCTTAACATATCCGAACTACCTAAACCTTGTCTTTCTTAATTTACTGTCAATGTTAACCACCCTCAACATGTCTCTTATCACTATATTTTTGACTATCTTTTCTTGTAAGGTTACACATCTGACAAAAAGTTCTCATATCCATCACCATTAAGTTTTGACTATACAGCTATTTGATGGACCAATAATCCATCCCAGAAAGCATAACCGACCTAATTGTTAAACGGTAGGATTTACCTTTTAGATTGAATGATATCTTTTTGTCACATAAAATTCTTGAGGCATCCCTCCATTTCACCCTAATTTGATATGGTGTACTATGTTGTCCTCTATCTCATCATTACTTTGAATGATAGATTCAAGGTACTTAAAATAATTTTTCTGTGGTATAACTTCTGTTCCAATCTTGTTTCCTAAATATTGAGTGTACTATAGTATTTCAATTTTCCATAATCTTCTTGATTGCCACCTTACTTACAACCTTTATTGTTAGATTTAGACCCTAACTAAAGGACATGTAGAAAATCACATAAATCAACTATACCCAAAATTCAACCCTTTATGTCAGAAGTCTAACTCAACAGTGAACTTCAAACCCTTAAGTCAGAAGGGATTGAGAGGCTGTTCGGAAACCTTCTCTAAAGTCAAAAATGTTGCTTAAGTGTATGAAATAAAGGTTAAAGCTAGAATATCAGGGCAAGGGGGTAAATTGTAATCGATATAAATTTGCTGCTGAGTCAGTTTAGTTATTGTGCAATAATTGTCCTGTCAAAATAAAAGAATTTATTGAAAAGGACAAGATGCATGACTTTTTTCACAAGTTTCAACCTTGATTGATCAAATAAAGGAACAGATTTTGTGAAAGGAAAAAGTCCCATTGCTAAATGAAATAGCTGATATTTTGTAAGAAGTTGAGAAACACCAAAGAAAATTGAAAAAATTGCAAGACAAACTATCAAGCTGAAAATGGAGAAGTAAGGAAACCAATAGAAGACTTTGAATTTGGCCTATGTAACACAAAGTAATAGAAAAAAAAATTAGCAAGAATTATAAAGTTCCAACAACGAAGACTTCATCAAGCTGGATAATCTATCAAACGAATGTTTATTAGCCCCTTTAGATAAGGTTTCTAATGTGTTCATTGACCATTTTTGGGATCATTCCTTTTAAATTGTATTTGATGTCTCAAAAAACCCCTTCTACAATACGTGAGCTAGAGATTCTGATGCTACAAATCATATGACTCGTTCATCCAATCACTTTAGAACCAATACCCCATATCTAAGTAATAGAAAAATTATTGATGATGATAGATCAGTTACCATTATAGTAAACTTAGAAGACATACAACTTCAACCTTCATTCTATTACAAAATGTCCATTATCCACTAAAGTTGTGTCCGTACAAAAATTGACCACTATAAATTGTTAAGCCATTTTTTACCCTTATTAAAAATTTCAAGAGTAAGGTTCTGTGAAAAGGGTTGGACTTGGAAGAGAAAGCAATTAGACTATACTATTTAGACTCCAAATGAATTATGTATTAGCAACAATAATTTACTTTTGAGTTATGTATTAGCAACAAGAATTGAGTTGTCACCTTTACCATATAGTGATGTTATTTCATCTTATCATTTTTATTGGGGATAATCATCTTTTGTAACTTTACAGATGATGTTTACTACTTTATGTAAATGAACATATGCAAACATCATAGCTTTAAAATGACGAAGTGATTAATGTTCCTACTGCTTTCATTTATGATACAAAATCAGTTTGGTACCAAAATTAAGAGATTTAGATATGACAAATACAATAAATTGTTTTAATCAAAATTTATTGTCATATTTAAAAAAGAAGGACATCATTGGTAAACTATCTTGCATGTATAAATCACAAAAAATGATGTGCTTGAAAGACAAAATGGTCATTTTGTAAATATTACTAGAGCACTCCTTTTTGTACCAAAATATTACTGGGAGCCATTGAAGTATCATTATTTTTGAGCGTACAACTCACTTGGTCAAAATCACTAATTGAGAACATTTTATTAAATGTAAAATAAACTAAGCTCCCCACAGTCACTTATTTAGCACAAGAATTCTAATCAGATGATTATGTTAATAAATTTTTTATTGTTTTGTTATATTTTGCAATTAACCATGATTCTTAATTGATAACAACTTCTAGCTACCAGTGTGTTCAATACAACTGATCAAAACTAAGGTATTAAGTAATTGTATAAGCTAACAGACGTACCTATTTCACTACACTTTTGCAACTTCTTTTTTTTTTGTTTTCTAACAATAACAAACAAAATAACTTGGTGTATTTGACAATTGACTGACTAGGAACTCTTTTTTAACTAATTTCTTTCAATAATTAACGATAGAAAAAAGAAATAATCATTTGAATTACAGCTTCATTAGATTGAAATAGAACACTCCAATTTATACTATCAGGCATCAGCCTAAAATAAACGAGAACTTAAAACTCATTCTCAGCACAATCTACATATAGTTCGAGCTAATTTAGACACTAGCTAAAACTCTATGGATAACAGATAGAATCTGTAGTGGCAAAATACATTTTATTACTCCTTGAGAGAGGAACAATCTTTAAGAAAAAATATAAACCCTAGAAGATATTGAAGAATCTTCACAAGAATAAATTATGCATCCAGATACTTCAATTCACAAACATGGGAAGATGATGAATTTTCTTGTTCACAAGCATGATATTTTTAATCGGTAATGAAATAAAACATTAAAACACAGAAACACACTGATTGGGAACCAAATTTCATACCTTAGCAACTTCTTGAAGAAGTATTTCCCTTACAAAGTCACCCTGTAATTATTTTTTGGTATGAAAGATTAGTAACTAAAATGAAGGCTACTGCCCTCATGGTTTGGGGTTAAAAATAAGCACTGCGGATAAAGAGTAATATCAAAACCTTCTCTGCCAGGGTGAAGGAGAGAATCTGTTTGATAACAACCTTCGATTCTGTTTCTTCTGTATTTCTTTTCACCAAGGACTTCTTCGTCTGTGCACGAAGGGACTGAAAAAGAAAACACCTTTAAATTAGCTCAGTTGAGGAAGAAGAAACATCAAAAGACAGTATGAGATAAAAGAAATCTTTGGGCATTTGATGGGAATGCCTGAGTCTCCTACTATAGTCAAAGAAACAAAAATGGATCAATTCACATGAAACACATAGGGCCAAAAGCAACATCTGATATAATATAAAAGGAATGTTTTCAAAAGTATAAATCATTATCAGAAGTAGCCAAAAAATAATGTTCTTTTCGTTGTGTGCAATGCACAGAAAAGAAATAGAGAGAGATGGCATAGTTAAGGATCTCACCTCAGAAAGTAGAGACTCTAGACGATCAATTTGGAAAACACCTTCCTGGAAAGGATATGCTTTAGGTGAATATGCTTTTGAAAGAGAAAATAAAGCATCGAGAAGCAAAAAAAAGGCTAGAGTGTGACTCAAACAAGAACCCTGAGATCACAACACTAACTTCATGTCACCTCATAAAGAAGATCTTGCAAAGAAGATCTCAGTTGTTCTGAGCTGTCAGTCAATACTTTCCTAGCAATCCAGGGATATGTACTGCCCAAAACTTTGTAGTTAGGATCAAAACTGAGAGCAATTCCTTCCAACACTGCAAGACTAAGAGATGGAAAATGGAAAATGGAAAAGGAAAAGGAAAATGAAATGTGGATGTTATAATTGAAGGCCACAAGAATATAACCAACTTCTTACAGGAAATAAACATGAAAAAGAAATGGTAAGACATCAGTTAGTCCCTAAAGGAAAGAATGACTACCTTCTGATGACAAGAGAAAAATATGAAGGTATCTGAAATTTGAACTTGTACCTGGAAATGATATAGACCATTAAACATTACCTCAATTAGACAAGCTACAGTTATTTGATATTGTAATTTTCCATAACCAATAATTGCTATCATATGTTTCAAGTATAGCTACCTCAGTTTACACATGAAATCAAAGATTTGTAATGAAATCTACGCCACTCACGATTAATATCTTGTGTATCGAAAGGAGTATGATTCCGAATTATACTTTAGAATGATTAGCCTTTTTAGGACTGTAGTCTGGGATTATCTGTAGACTTTCTAAATTTCATGAATATGACTCTCTAATATGAATTTGCCATCATTTTCCTAAGAGACAATATGTTAAAGTTATATGCATAGTAACAATTGAAAAGAAGTTAATGACATAAACTGACATGATTTTTTTCTTGCAAAGCATTATAACCAGTGTTTTCTACACAACGAGCATATATATCTAATGGGGAAAACTAAGAGTTCGAACAATAACTAATGCATCTCTTGCAGCTAAACTCAAAAGGACAGAGAACACTATACATGGTAGTCCCCAAATTTCCCAGGAGGTCTCCAAAGCTTATATTCCGAACTCCCTTAGCAACAGCATTTTGGAAGACACCTGCCGATTGAAATTACAGGTAAAATCATGGCCAGAAAATGCACCTCCCCACAAATAAAAATAGCTATTAAGACGACCTGAAAAAGTATAATTTTGAACTCTAAATTGATGCAACAGAAGAAACCTGTTAAAGCTTTTGTAACAGCCTCTTTATTTGCCGTTGGTGGAAGAAGCCTGCAGTTTTATACTAGTTTAGCCTTATGAACAGCTTCTTCAGATATAGCACCAGAAGAAAGATAGTATTAAGTACCCAAGAGTAACAAAGTCATTAGCCAGTGCATCAAAGTCACGGTTTACAAGATGGAGACAAGCTGAAATAAACCCATCACGGAGTTCTTGCTTAAATTCACCCATCATACCAAAATCTGTTGGCAAATTGTAGAAAGTTAGTTCCTTATGAACTGAAGAACGAGGTCATCTTTTTCTTATTTTGCACAAAAAGTAAATATCCATGATATCCTCTAGTTTCCTATTTTATGATTAGGAAATAATTTCTCCTAAATCACTGTTCTGATTTTCATCACTCCCCCTCAAGCTGGTAGGTGCATAGATGTCTTGCATTCTCAGCTTGCTTATAACATCTTAAAATTGTGCATTTGCTAGCCCCTTAGTCAATACATGTGCCTTCTTTTTGGCAGTGTGAACATGTGGGGTACAAATAAGCCCACTTTCCAATTTTTCTTTTATAAAGTGCCTATCAATTTGATTAGTTATGTCATGTTGTACCGAGATGTGAGCAATACTAATAGCTGACTTATTATCACATTAGAGCTTCATAGGTCCTTGCCACCTAACTTTCAAATCATCCAGGATGATACGAGTCCACAAGAGCTCACACATATCGTGAGCCATAGCTCTAAACTCTGCCTTAGTACTTGTTGCTTCTTACTTCTCCAAGCGATAAGATTGCCCAAAAACATAGTGTAGTACCCAATGGTTGACCTTCTATCTATATAAGCTTCAACTATTTTATTGTCATTTTTCTTAAACATAATCTCTCTTCCAGGGGTAGTTTTAAGGTACCTCAATACCTTATACACTGCTTGAAGATCGACAATTTTAGGGTCATGCATGAACTGACTAATTACACTTACTGCATATGCTATGTCAGGCTTGGTATGTGACAAATAAATTAGTCCTCCCACTAGTCTTTGATAGCACTAGTCTACATCATCTTTAGCCTCGCTTAGTCAATGATTATGTTCTATAGGTGTATCAATTAGTTTGCACCCCATCATTCCAGTTTGTTCTAGAAGATCCAAAATATGCTTGCGTTGGGATAGAAAAATTCCCTCTTTCGAACTAGCTACTTCTATGCCTAAAAAAAGTTTAAACTTCCCCAAATCTTTGATTTCAAACTCTTGAGCAAGTTTAAGTTTGAGGTGTTTCATTTCTTCAAGATCATTACCTATGATTATGATGTCATCCACACAAACAAGGAGGACTGTCATTTTGTTTTCTACAGCAAATTTAATAAATAGAGTGTGATCTCCTTGACTTTGCTTGTACTTCATTTCCAGCATAGCCTTTGTGAATCTCTCAAACCATGCCCGAGGAGATTGTTTGAGACCATAAAAGGCTTTCTTTAATTTGCATACTCTACTCCCAAACTTATCTTCAAATCCAGGAGGGGCCGTCATGTACACTTCTTCATTTAAATTACTATGTAAAAAGACATTCTTTACATCAAATTGCTGCACAAGTCAATCAAAACTAGCTTCCAAGGATAACAGTATACGTATAGTGTTCATTTTTGCTACCAGGCCAAAAGTTTCAAGATAATCAACCCCATAAGTTTGAGTATACCCCTTAGCTACCAGCCTTGATTTATATCTTTTCAATGAACCATCTGCTTTATATTTAATTGTGAATACCCATTTACATCCTACTAGTCTTTTCCCTTTTGGTGAATCCACTATTTCCCATGTTTGATTCTTAATTAATGCATTCATCTCACTATCCATGGCATTTTTCCAATTCCTATCCCTAAGTGCCTCATCAAGTGTTTGTGGCGAAGAAACTGAATTTATTTTTGTAAGAAAACATTCATGGCTTGGAGAACATTTGTCAAGTGAAGATAATATGTGAAATTGGGTATTTAGTGCATGTTCGTGTGCCCTTCCAAAGAGCTATAGGAACATACAAATCATCAAGTTCAGGGTTTTGTATTTCGGTACTTGATTTCGGGTTAGATCCTTGAGCCTTCTCTGGTAAGGTCTAGACAACATTCCTTCATGAGTAGACTAAGAAAAACTGGTTAGGGATGGGTGTAGTATTTTTTAAGGTATCTGGCTGGGCACTTTCTAACTTATTTTGGTCAGATTGGTTAGGTAGTGTAGGGATGGATAGTAGTGGTTGACTAAGTTTGTGTATTTGGGAAAGATAAATCAAGTAAGAAATTAGTCTCCCTATACTTCTCTTCTGCATAATTCCCCATCTCCCCTTGAAGATAAGTATTAGGGAATAAAGATTGACTCTCAACAAATGACACATCCTTGCAAATGAAGAATTTATGTGAGGGAGGATAAAAACACTTATACCCTTTTTGTGTGAGAGAGTAGCCAACAAGGATGCACTGTAGGGCTCGTGGATCAAGTTTTCCCCTATTGTGAGCATGAATATGAACAAAACTAACACATCCAAACACCCTTGTAGTCAGACTACTTATATTAAAGCCAGGGAAGAAATTATGGAGCATTTCTACCAGTGTTTTGAACTCTAAAGGTCATGAAGGCAATCTGTTTATCAAGTGAACACCAATTAAAACAACCTCTCCCCAATAGTATTTAGGGACATTCATTTGATATAATAATGCTGTAGTGACTTCAAGTAAATGTTTATTTTTACGCTTAACCGCTCCATTTTGTTGAGGTTTATCAACACAAGATGAAAAATGGATAATGCCTTCACGTTGAAAGAAACAAGATAAGGTTTGATTAAAGCATTCTTGGGCATTATCACTCCTAACCCCTTTTATGCTCACCCCAAATTGGTTTTTTATCATATGGAAGAAATTAGGAAAAATCTCACTAACCTCTGATTGTTTTCCATGAGAAAGACCACGTGACCCTTGTGCAATCATCAATAAAGGTAACAAACCATTTAGCTTATGACACATTATGTATCTTTGAAAGTCCCCATATATCATAATGAATCAAAGTAAAAGGAAATTCAGATTTATTATTGCTCAAAGGAAAGGAAGTACAACAATGTTTGGCAAACTCACACACATCACAATGGAAACTATTAGGATCATTGTTTTTAAACAAATTAGGAAACATGGTTCTCAATAAACTAAAAGAAGGCTGACTTAAACAATAATGGTGAAGCCAAATAGGGTTACGAGTAACTTTGGTCATGAAAGTCAAGGAGGGATGTGAGGTTTTGTCTCCACTATTAGACTCCAGTCCTTAGCATGCCCAATCATCTTCCCCGTTTCTCGATACTGAAATACACAATAATTAGGATCAAAGATGGCAAGGCAATTCAAGTCTTTGGTAAATCTTTTAATGGACAAAAGATTGGCAAAAAGTTTGGGAACATGTAGTGCTCTTTTCAAAGGAAGATTAGGGAACAAAGGAATGGTTCCTTGACCTGCAACAGTAGTAAGAGAGCCCTCTACAACTTTAACTTTTCTATTACTAGGACAGGGGTTATAAGAAATAAAAGAATGATGAGAGGTAGTCATATAGTCTGTGGCACCTGAATCTACGACCCAAGAACCTCTAGGAGACACTAATAAGGCACTAAGAGCATGAGAATTAGAAAAATCACTTGATTGGGCTAATGAACATGATGCACCAGCACCTTCCAAAGAACTCAGAATGCTCTTTAGGTGCTCAATCTCTTTTTTGTTAGGTCCTTTTGGTTCTGATCTAGCTTGTTCAGAATCTCTAAAGTTTGTAGGTTCAATGAAGTGGGCTTTCACCTGTCCATCCTTGTTTACCCCTTCTTTCCGTGCTTTTTGTAGCTTCCCATGTAACTTCCAGTAGGTCTCTCTCGTGTGCTGAGGCTTCTTACAAAAACTGCACCAAATAGCTACCTTATTTTGAGGATTCTGTTGGTGGTGGTTAAGGGCTTCTTGGTCGGTTTTCATAGACATGAATGTTGAGTTGTCAGCAGACTTGGATTCCAACATCACAATTCACCAACTCTTTTATGCCCGGATGAGTGAGAAGGTCTCATTTAAAGACGGTAAAGGATCTTTGCCAAGTATTTGAACCCGAAGTTGGTCAAATTCAACATTAAGACCTGCTAAGAATTCAAAGATTCTTTCCCTTTCGACAAACTTTTGCAATTTGACACTATCATCACTGCATTGCATTTTAAAATTTTGATAATGATCCAACTCAAGCCAAAGACTCTTCATCAGATTGTAATATTCACTGACAAAGTGCATACCTTGCTTGGTAGATGAGATTCTAGTCTTAATCTCATAAATTAAAGAGGCATCATTTACCTTAGAATAAGATTGAGTAACAGCATCCCATATCTCCTTAGTAGATGAGAGGAACATTTAAGCGCCTCTAATGTTTGGTTCCATAGAGTTCCAAAGCCATGACATGATTATTAAGGAATCCTCTATATTCCAAGCCTCAAACTTGGGATCCGAAACAGCAAGAGCAGGTCCTAATAGGTGAGAAAGCTTTCCCTTGCCCTAAAGGAAAATCTTAACCATTTGTGAAAACAGATGGCTAAAGCTGTTACCAGCAAAAACTCCAACGTGGAGGTCTCTTCCTCCTCTGAAATCTTCTCTGTTGGTAGTCCCAAAATGTAACTCCTGGTTTCTTTTTTTTTCTGACACTTACTTGACCTTCATTGCCAATAGTGCCTTTTTTTCTTATTTTGCACAAGAAGTGCCTTTGAATATATGCACAAGTCCTAGCCTAATTTTAGATAACTAGAATATTTCCTATTTACAACAATATCCCCTATTTACAGCAATTTCCTAAAGTAAATATCCATGATATCCTCTAGTTTCCTATTTTATGATTAGGAAATAATTTCTCCTAAATCCCTGTTCATGATTTTCATCATAAACTTCTTGTTTATCATCACACATGACGCATGAATTTCCATTGAGAAAGCAAGATGAGACTAAATCAAGCTCAGAAAAACATGATATGGCCCAAATGATCAAACAAAATCTAGCAAAGAAATTTTATGCAAATTTCAATGATAAATTGAAGCTGAAAGATTAAATTATGTCATAATTAATCAGATCAATCTTAACTTTACTTCAAATACAAAAGTTAACTGTTTTATAGGTGTGTGTGTATATATATATATATAAGTACATATTCACTTCAAAGTTTTTCTACTTAAACAAGTAAAAAACAATGTTTTCTGGAACATTTTCAGAAAAAGAGAAAGTTATACATCTCTAGGACTTCCTAATCAGTTTAAGCTATGATACTTACTGTTTCCATAGTAGGTTCAGTTGTTTTCGAAACCAATAGTGTGACAAAGACAGATATTAAGATTTTGATTCATGGTCCCCATTGAACAATATAACTTTTGGAATGAACCATTTCGTGAATATCATATAAGAGCATTCTGTGATAAAAAAAGTCTCGACTTCTAGTTGTGTCACCCTCAATACTCAGACTTTTTATCTGCTGCGTTTATCCACACTTTGTATGAGAGGGAATCTTGGAGTAATATATAGCAAACTCTCAAGTCTCATCCAATAGGCTAAACTTTTGGATTGAATGGTTTTTGACAATTCCATTGGACAAACTGTTTAGAAAGAATACCTTAGTAATGAATATTGTCCATGCAGATAGATGACAGGCATCTGTGCCTCTTGATCAAGAAAACTCCAACATCGTGTTATACGACCATTTAACTCAGCACCAGGGAGACACTCAATTTATACATCAGACTCCCACACATCCTCCCATTTGGGAAAGCTCAAACTTATAAGAGGGAGCCACCCAAAATAGACTCATAAACACTTCATACTTAAGTGCGTGGGAAAGAGATTGGCTGACTGAAGCAGTATTTAGGAAGAAAAACATTATGCTTCCCCTACACTTTTTATGTTACACACAATGAAAAGTAAACAGTAAATTAAATTCAAAGGAAGTACTAGAAAATCATGTCGACCAATAGCACGTAAGACCTTATAAATTCCCTATGCATGTATAGAGTTTAATTCATTTATTATGGCATTTTCCAACCGATGCAGCTCTTACCCAAATAAGCTAGTTTCCCATCATAGGTACGGAGCAGATTTCCAGGGTGTGGATCAGCATGGTAGAAACCATTCTCCAAAAGTTGATTGAACGAGCAATAAACTCCTACCTAGGAAAAATCAGGGAAGAATCAGTCAAATCAACCACAAAAAAGAAAAGTACATAAAGATCAACCATTCAAGAATGACAGGGTTTGGTTGGTTTAAAAAAGACCTCAACCAAATAAAGATCTTTAACTTCAGACAACTTGTTGCCCTGCAAAACAAAAAAAGTGATCATAGGCAAGAATTATACCAAAGCGTAAACTAAGCATCTATGATAAGGCAATAGCTTAAACAGTGATTCACCAGGATAAATTTTCAAAGAAGAACATACGAATTGAAATAAACATGTTAAAATGTCAATATAGGATGGACAAAGACAAAAGGATTTGACAAAAATCATATAGTTATAATTTTAGAGTGTCCGAATTTAACTTTAAATCTACAAAAAGAGAATAAGATGATTTCAAGAATAACTCACAAGATTTATAGCAAGAGTTAGGAAG
>JAOTAX010000196.1:12286384-12300503 GCA_025629825.1 Erythroxylum guanchezii | reverse complement strand
AGACTTTTATCCTAGCTTCTTCTCTGTTCTCAGCAGAAAAATACTCTACAAAAGACTAACTTGAGCGTCGGAGGAGCTTCCCGGGAACTAGTCCCTGGCGTGCCTTTATTTGTTTTGCAGGTATTCATCAGCCACAGCCACACAGAACCATGGATCCGAGCAATGGTGTTTAGCCCCAGCAAAATCCGACTGAACCAGACTGACTAATGCATTTTAGATGAATTGGTGGACAATGTTGTCAAAGTTCACATATGCTTTCTTTGTATTGGACCTGCGTACCTGAAAGGGCAGACACTAATAATATGGTGTGATAGACTGGATTATGTTTAGGTACAATGATGTTTTGTAATATGCATATGTATGTATGTTACATGTAGGTGTGTGTGTGTATATATAGATAAACAATATTTTTAAATTATATTATCACTTAACTACAACCAAAGCGATTGGTTGTATGTATAGTATATTTTAATGAATGTTGTTACTACTAGTTAGTTTATGTAAGTCCAACCAAAGCGATTGGTTGTATATATAGTATATTTTAATGAATGTTGTTACTACTAGTTAGTTTATGTAAGTCCTATTGGTTTATGCCCTACAATCCATCACTTTAGTTGTTCAATCACTTTAGTTGTAGTTAAGTGACAATGTAATTTAAAAACATTGTTTATCATGTTTAGATGTATATGATAAAGTTCATGAGATAATTGTATATTGCAAATAAAATTATAATAAGATTATAATTATGAGATTCATATTGCATTTATATATTATCCTTATATGTTTCTAGTCATTATTCTATTAAGACTGGACATTAATAGAACGTAAAAAGTATAGCACATATTTTGTTTTTCCTTATGAAAGAAGAAGTCGATTTTATAGACTAAAGTATGAAGATATTTAAACAAATGTATGGATGCTTGTTAGATAACTAGTTCACTGAACATGCTCGATATGAGAAATCTATTTGGAACATTACTTGTATGTCTATGGAATTCTCATTGTGGTGATTGTATAAGCAATCTTTTGACTTGAGGTCACCAAAGTTATCTTGTATATGAATTGTTGTGTTTTGATACTACTTATGACCTATTTAATCATGGGTCGGTAAATTGGTAGTTGTTGGATGTAGTATGAACTATATGGAGGTAGTTGTGTGATCAAGATAGGATTCATCACCCTAAAGGAATTAGGGAGAATGTTCTGTTGTTCTCGATTAGTATTGATTCGAGAAATTCTTAGCCAAGGTAGAATAACATTTTGTAAATAATTTACAAATGTCATTAATTGAATCGATAACTAATAAAAAAGAACTAATATGATTGGACTTAAAATAGAGTAGACATTAACTACATGCTCTATGTCTAATCGGAACATTATATATGATGAAATGATTGAATTATATGGAAAAATCATGCACGGAAAGGTTAGTTAAAATCACTTTGACATTCCTAAATATTTAGGAGGTCATGATGCATTGCTAGATGCCAATCTTGATATATGATTATAAATTGTTTAATTAGAGAATTAAAGATAAATTAAAAGGAGTTTTCATTCATCTAATTCTGATTATGAATTATAATTATAATTTATAATAATTGCCAACATATTTAGGAACCTAATGAGTCACACATATAGAATGAGTTGAATAGAGTAAAGTTATCTTAATCAAGTTAGATTTAATTGTAAAGTCTGAGAAACTTTATGATTAAATATGAGATATTTAATAAGTAAGGATCAATATGAGATGTTGAATTTAATTTAATCATAAATGGTATTTAATTAGAATTATTTGTAATTCTAATTAAAGTTTAATTGAAATTAAAATTTAATTTCAATTAAATTACTAAAACGTCAAAAATCTATTATAAATAGACTTAAACTCTAACAGAGCTAGCATTTCTGGGTTAACTTTCTCTGTAAGAGTTACATAGTTCTTTCAACTCATTTTGTAGATACCGTTAGAGGTTGGACATTTGTGCGGCTATGGTGGTTGAGACAGATTGGTTTTGAAAACTATTCGAAGAATACGACAAGACAAAGATCAAGCTTCGGAATAAGGTACGAATTAAGTTTCCACTTTATTATGATTTATTTTAATCATTTTATAGAATTAAGAGATCTTGGCTTTTGGGAAAACAAAGGTTATGAAAGGTTTCGTAGTTATTTCACTATAGCTGGAATCAAATCCTGGCTTGGTTTCCTAACAAGTCTTTGATAAAAGATCGGTAGCTAATTAGAGTTGCATTCCTAAGAGAAGGGAAAGGAGGTATGATAAGCTTAGAAAGCAGGGAGATGTAGACTACTATGGAAGTATAGACCCTGCGGAGGGAGAAGGTTGGTTGGAAAGAACTAAACGGGTGTTTTATCAAATGAACTGCGAGTCTAGTGAAAGATTCAATTATATAGTCTCGCTACTGCAAGGTCCAGCTTATCAATGGTAGAAGACTGTTCCTGGCAATTCCGCCCAAACTTGCCAATTGACATGGGAAGACTTCCTAAGGGTTTTTAAGGAGAATTATATGCCCAAGATTTACCTGGATAAGAAGATGAAGGAATTTCTAGATCTGAAGTAGGAAAATCTTACTGTAGCTGAATATAAGGTGCGGTTTAAGGAGCTAATGGGGTATGCCAATGCATTGATTCTAACTGCGGAGGATACGTGTCGGTGATTTGAGGATGGACTGAATATGGAGATTAGAACAAGGTTGGCCATCACTAATCTGAGTAGCTTTACTGAGCTGAGAGCTACCTCAATCCGAATTGAACAGTTATTAAAAGATGGTCAATAAGAGTATAAGCAGGAATTCAAAATGAAAAGGCAGGGTGAGTCCTAAGCTGATTCTGGCAGGAGATTCAAATGCTAGAATAGATTTTTCTGATCCCGGATTAGATCGAGACAGTCGAGATTTAGACTGAGAGGTGGTTTTATTCAGGCTGGTAGTGGCAGAGGTCAAGTATCTAGAAGGTAGACACAACAGACACCTTTGCCTAGCTGTGAGCATTTTGGAAAGAAACATGGTTGGGAATGTTGGACGATATTGGGAGCTTGTTTCTGTTGTGGCTTTATTGAACACTAGATTAGAGACTGTCTCGCGACTGTGGGAGTACAATCTGGAGTAAGAGGGGGCTTAGTAACTGAGATGAATGTCCAAAAAAGTAGAGCTAGTGGAGCAGCACATAAAGGCAGAGGTAGAGGCAGAACTAGTTCAGCAGTACCTAGTGTTAGGACTGAGGTACGGAGTAACCAATTGCAGTCTCAGGCCAGGATCTTTTCTATCACTAGACAGAAGGCACAAAATTCTCCAGATGTTGTTGCGGTTGTGTTAAATGTCTTTCAATTGGAGGCATTTGCACTATTAGATCTAGGACCCACACATTCATTCATTGCACCACATCTGGAATCTAAACTGCATTGTGAGAGAAAGGTGATGAAATGTGGCTTAGAAGTGAGTACTCTAGTAGGAAGTACTACAGTGAGTGGGGAAGTCTATAAAGGGTGTATCATTTGGATTGATCAGGAAGAGTTGAAGGCTGACTTGATAACATTGCAGTTGAAGGAGATAGATCTCATATTAAGTATGGACTGGCTTACTACACATAGGGCGGTAATGAACTGTTATACTAAGGAAGTGACTATTGAATCCCCTAATTAACCAAGGGTGATATTTCAAGGTATTAGTCAAGCAATGCCAGTTAGGTTGATTTTCGCGATGAATGCTCTCAGACTGATAGAGGCGGATGTGAGGCTTATTTAGCCTTTATAATTGATACCCGCACTAAGCAGACAGTACAGGATATTCTTATTGTTAGGGATTTTTCGGATGTGTTTCCCACTGAATTACAAGGTTTACCCCCAAAAAAGAAGACAGAGTTTATGATTGACTTTGTTCCAGGTACTACTCCTAGATCGATTCCTCCGTATAGGATGGCACTTGTGGAACTTCAGGAACTTAAGACCCAATTGCAAGAGTTATTGGATAAGGGTTTTATCAAGCTCAGTGTATCACCTTAGGGAGCTCCAGTATTGTTTATGAAGAAGAAGGATTGGATTTTGAGATTGTGTATTGATTATAGGTAGTTGAATCGGGTGACAGTGAAAAACAAGTATCCTTTATCGAGGATAGATGACTTACTCGATCAATTAGAGGGAGCTTAACTATTTACTAAATTGGATTTGAGATCAAAGTACTATCAGTTGAAGATAGCAGAAAATGATGTATCAAAGAGTGCATTCAGGATCAGATATTGGCATTTTGAGTTTTTAGTGATGCCATTTAGATTGACAACTACTCTAACAGCTTTATAGCATGAATTGAACAATGCACCTAAACTGTGTCTTTCAACATATTAGTAAATGGGGAGCCTTAAGCTTAATTAAAGAAGTTAGGGGAATTAAGCAAAGGGACCCTTTATCCCCTTACCTATTCTCACTAGCAATGGAAGTTTTCAATAAGCTATTAAGAAGATTTGTAGAGGGAAACTATTCTTTTAAATTCCATGCCAAGTTCAATATTAATTTGTGTACTTGACCATCTAAAATGATAGGCACCTCAATATAAGGTACCGGAAAAGGATGGTGAGTTTTGATTATGGGATAGATGATGATAACTTTATAGAAAGTGGCTATTGACCAATCATTGTGAGCATGCTAGCACAGTGTAACTTCTTAAGAGAAAAATGATTTTTTAAAAGTAAAAAATCTGGCTTTAGTAATTTTATTCATAGTCAATATCTTCTTTTTATTGCATAGCCTCTAGTATGGGGTGCTATCGAAAAATAGCAGATATTTAGGAATAGTTAGGAAATAGATTGAGAAATGTATTTAGGAAAATTACAGCATTATAATTACTATAGGATCTTTGTATTACGACACTTTTGTTTTTATTCACTCTACTTTCATTAATATATTAAGCATATTTATAAAGGTTAAATGAAACCTTTAAAGAACATATATTCAATCTTAACCCTACAAAGGAGTTTCTTAGAAAATACAAAGGTCTTATAGGAAATGCAAATTTTTTATAAAAAATAACAAAAATCACTTTGAGAATAGAAAATTATAAATTAGTTTAGTCTTCCAATACTGTCTCATAATTTGTAATTTTCAAAATGGTCCTTAAAATTATCAAGCTTGTCTTTGCTTAAGAATTTGGTGAAAACATCATCTACCTAATTGGAAGTGTTGATATATTCCATCTAAAATTCTTTTTCTTATATACTAAATTATGAATAAAATGATGTTGAAACTTAATGTATTTAGTTCTACTATGGAAAATAGGGCTTTTTGCCATTTCAATGGCAGATATATTTTCACAACAAATTCCCGTAAGACTTTCTACTTTTACTTTAAATCTACAAAATCCTTTTCAAGCACACAACTTTGTAAACAGCAGTTGTAGCTACTATATACTCAGCTTTTGCTGAAGAAAGTGCAACAATATTATACTTTTTGGAACTCTAAGTAATTAACTTTGAGCTAAGGCAAAAACAAGTAGCCAAATGTACTTTTCCAATCATTTAGTGACCCGGCCCAATTACCGTCGATGTAACTTACCAACTTTTTGTCTTTTTCTCAACTATATTTAATCTTAACTTTAGTTGTTCCTTATAATTAACGCATCTAGTCTAATCACTATCATTATAACCTACTAACTTGTTGTCTTTTTCTCAACTATATTTGGTCGTAAACTTATTTGTTCCTTATAAGTAACACAATGTTCTTTTTGTAGACTTAAATGAAATTAGTTTGGATTATTTATGAATCTAGAGATATAACTCATTGCTTATAGGATATCAAGTTTAGTATTAGTAAGACTCATCAATGATCTAAATAGGCTTCTGAAAACTTTTTAGATTTGCATTATCTATTCCTTCATTATTCTACGACTTCTTATTTAAAGCCACATGAGTGGACTTTGGTTTACAAGACTCCATGTAAAATTTCTTGAGAAAATTTTCATTATCTTTTTTTTGAGAGATGAAAATCTCCCTTTAAATCACTTTGCCTAAATACTAAGAAAATATTTCATGTGCCTAAAGAATCATCTCAAAATTTTGCATTCAACGTTTGAATTTGCTACCCATCCTTATATTTATATTAGTTTAGATCAAATCATCAATATATAAACACACCATAAGAAAATTATAATTACTCTTATGTTTTCAATTTCTTTTGGCTTTTAACAAAACTATTTTGTTAGAGATAAGAATTAATCTTCATGTTCTATACATGTGGGCTAACTTTAAGCCATATAATGAATTTTTAAGGTGATATATTTTATCTTCTTAACCTTTACCAGTGAAACCTTATGGTTGTTCCACAAAGACCCTTTCCTATAGATCATCATTAAAAAGGCAATCTTCACATCAAACTAAAAATCTTCTAAATCCAATTCAGCAGCTATGGCTAGAATAACTTTAATAGTTTTATATGAATAACCAGAGTAAATGTCTATTAATATGAACTCCAAATGTTGAGAAAAACCTTTTGTAACCAAGTGAGCTTTATACTTTTGAATGCTTCCATCTTTATTGGTTTTTTTATGCACCCATTTTAATTTGATGAAATCTCTTGTTTTAAGCATGTCTAAGCTCCTATATGGTATTCTTTTATATACTGTACATTTTGTTATTAATTTCTTTTCTCCATACTCCTTCTTTTGCAGCTTCATTAAAAGACTAAGGTTCACAAAATAAGAAAGTAACATTACTTGATTTATAAATATCAATTAGACAATGCACCTTTTTTAGAATGAGTCAAAATCAAATATTGAAGGATCAATTTTAGGTGGATTTGATCAATGAGATCTTTCACTTGAGCTTTCTCCTAAAACTAACTCATAAATAATTTCATGTTGCTAAATTTTTACAAATCCAAAAAGAATATATAGGCTTTTAGAATCTTCATCCTTCTTTGTCCATCTGGTAAACTCATTAAACAAAATATCTCTATATATTTGCAAATGATTTGTGTCTGGATTAAAAAGGTTATAACCCTTGGATTCATCACTATAACTAATTCTTTTCCTTTCTTATTAAACATCTATTTTGTATGGAAGGTTTTTAAGGTGTAGGTATTGTAACCAAATATTTTAAATTGATCTACCATTAGTTTGAAACTTTTTTAGGCTTTAAGAGGGGCTTTGTTGTGAACTACTTTTACGGATGAATGATTAAGGATATGAACAATTGTATGAATCGCTTTAGCCTATTCTTAATTAGGAGGGTTTTTACCTTGCAATATGCTCCTTGCTATTTTAATATGTTTAGCAACTCCCTTTGATTGAGATGTGTGAAAAATAGTTAGTGGTCTTTGAATCCTATTTTTCTTACAATACTTTATAAATGGCTAGTAAATATATTTACCACCATGATCTGATCTAACTGCCCTTAGTTTAGGTCCACTTTATCTTTCTACAAGAGCAATAAACTATGCAATGGTAGGAAAAGCATCCAACATGTTCTTTAATTTATTTCCATTTTGTCTTTCTATAAAAGCAACAAACTATATAAAGGTAGGAAAAGCATCTAAATTTTCTGTAGGAAATTCAACCATGACATTCTTGTATAATCATCAACAAAAAGAGATAAAACATCTATTTCCACTAGTGCATATAAAGTATGCACAAGTTCTAAAGGAGCATGTGTCCTCTATGAAGATTTAGAAGATGAAAGACGTTGCATTTTACCATAAATACAACCTTCGCAAACTTTTTCAGTTTCATAAATTTTAGGTAGCTCGATTACAATGGTCTTCCTTTTCAAAAGTTGTGGAGCTTAATATTGAAATGCCCTTACCGTAAATGCCAAAGAAAGGTTTCATTCACTTCTTCACTTTGCAAAATTAAATTTCAATTTGCCTTTAAAGAGATTGGAAAAACATTGTTGAAGCGCATTTTCACCTATGCAATAATTTTCTTATTTTTCTTATCAATGATATTGTATAGATCATCATCAAATTAGTTTTAACCTTTCCATATCATTTATCAAATGCTTAATATATTATTGATAATACTAAGAGCATATAAAATATCGTATATCAGTTTCCTATTGGCTTATTTAGACTAGTCTACAACAACACCTTTTCCTTTTAATTTTTATGATCTTGTTACCACTAAAATCTACTTAAGAAGAATAACCTTCATCAAGTTCTTCAAATTGTTCTTAATCTCCTATCTTATGCTTGTTACATCAACTATGAACATATCAAGCATATTGATTTTTTTTGCAACACCTATATAAGAAAATAAGACTTCAGTTTCCTTTGAAAAATAAGTTGCTTCATTGGTGTCTTCCTTTCTATAATTTTGATCTTAATACCAATAAATTCTTTAAGATTGATTTAGAATTTTACACTTTTTGCATCTGAATTAAAATATTTTTGATTGATGATTGGATTATTTTTTTTGTAAATGATGCAATTTCGATTGCCACTCTTTTAATTTTCATGACCTTTACTATGTTAACCTTTTTTCAATGATGGTCCCCATTTCTTCCTTTGGTCTTCGTTATTGGAATTATTCTCTTACAAGTTAATTGTAGACTAAAATGTTTGTTTTAAAGATTGCTTTTCAGATTTTATAATCATATACTTATGTGCTTCTAATGATCTGAATAACTCATATGTAGAAAATTGGAACAAATTTTTAGACTCTTTAATAGCTACAACCATATGGTCATATCTTTGCGGCATATTCTTTAAAATATTTTGTAATATTCTCGTTTATTCAATAGTGCCTTTATAACTTTTTATTTGATTGACAATTTTTAAAGTTATAGAGAAAAATCTCAATCATTTTTAGATTATTAAAATCTCTCCAGAGCCTTTTAAAGTTTGACCACAATGGTTTTGTTAGGTCTTTGGAACTTTTCCTTCAAAATGTTTGAGGCCTTTTTTTTTCCTTTTTCATTCTATAAATTATGGGAAATTTTGGCTTGCTCACACCTAGTTGAATAATTCTAAAAGCTTATGCATTTCTTTTTATGTTGTCCTTGAATTCTTTTCCTTCTTCCTCTGACCATGACTCTAAACTTCCTTTTTAAGGTTGTTTCACATAATCACTCCCTACAACATTCCATAAGTTTTATGAAATGATTTTTTTTTTCCATTTGTGAACTCCAATAATCATAGTGTTCTCTATTGAACATAAGGATTTGATTTGTATAGATGGAGAATAACAACAGAGTTTATGAATTCTTAGAAAAAGATTAGATACCAAATCTTGTTGGCACTAGCAGAAGATAGTAGAAAATTAAGATGAAAGTAATTGATAAATGTGTTTAAGAAAATTGTAGTGCTATAGCTACAATAAGATTTTTATATTATTAGACTCTAGGTTTTTCTTCACTCTACCTTAATTATTACATCAAGCTTATAAAAACTAAATGAAACTTTTAAAGAAGATATATTCAATCTTAAGAATTTAAAAAGGTTTCTTAGAAAATCTAAAAGGTCTTTTAGGAAATTAAAAAGGTTTATAGAAACTACTAAAGATCACTTTAAAATTATGAAGAGATTTTGTAGAAAATTTCAAATTAGTTTATTCTTCCAATACCTTCACCTTTATGTTACAAGGGGCATTATTAAAAGAAAATTTTAGGCCACATTAGGAGTAAACATGCATATGGTACCCCTAGAATCTTTAATATGGACAATATATGACTATATATGCAGCGATGAAAACAGTGATGAAATTTATTTTCCTACTTATATTATTGATAGGTATATCTATTGCTCATACTAGACACCTAATTTCATAAGGGAAGTAGAATTTACTAACCTTGAAATAAAGATGGATTAAAGTCAAGCAACGGAAGCATAATAAGAGAATTAACTATGAAATTTGGAAACTTATTTTTTTTCTTTGAAAATAACATCTTCCTCGAAAGTTATCAAATTAATTATAACTAGCTAGCTCTTTATAGATTAATCTAGGAAATTTATTGACAAAACGGTACTTTACTTATTTTTTATAAATAGCTAAAGACAGGAACCATCTCTATTTCAACTGTGTATACTCAAAATCTGTATGGAGTCAAATCTTATACAAGTTGGCAAATTACTGCACATCATATGATTAGAATGCAACGTTGAACTAGATCATAAGAGCTTCTAAACAAAAGGAGGATGGGAGCCTGTACAAAGCAATATTCACACTTACAATCTACAACCTGTGGAGAGAGAAAAAAAAAGAATTTATAAAAGGGAGGAAGTAAACAAACAGTTACTGGCAGAGAACATTATCATCGAAATCAAAGCCCTAGCTATAGCTAAATCTGTTAATAATGACTTGTTAATGGGAATGAAGAAAGTATGGAACTTGTAGCCCCTTGTTCTTGCTTTTAAAATGCATACTTAGGATCCTTTTGAGTAACTCATTGCAAGGTTGTATAATTAGTATCCTTTTGGGTGAACTCATTGTAATGTTGTAATAGTTTAACTATAATCAATGAAAATTTCTTCAATTTTTTTTTAAAAATATTTTTATAAGAAGTATTGCTTGCAATATTGGTATGTTTCACTTGTTAAAAAATTATTAATTGTATTATAGTCGTTTAACTAGATGAAAATCATAACTTTCCTATATGCAGTAACTTGTTGCTTTCAATTTATTGACACTAAGAGTTTAGTATAAACAACCAGATTAATTAATCTCTCTATATACTCCTTAAGTCAATAAGGTCATTACACAGTAATGTTGAATGTTCACAAAATGCTAACTATTAGTAAATATGCCAATTACTAGAAAGTGAATGATTTAACTACTATGAAATAAGCACTTTAGTATATGCATATTTTTTCTTGATCATTTCCATTGTTCATTGCAAATGATTTTATTTCTAGCTTCCATTATTATCCAAAATTAAAGATGGATTAAATAAATGAATCATATGATTAAATTATGAATATTTTTCTTGTTTAATCCTTAATCACATAAAAATTTCATTAGCATGGTAAAAATTATTATACGTATAATTAGTCACATTGATTTTATTTTTTTTTACATTTTGGCTCACATTAATTGAAACATGTATTTATGTTATGAAAGTGCTTCTAAGAGAAATTAGTGCAATATCTAATACTAAGATATTTCAAAATAAAATATGCTAGAAGAATGAATCATTAATAGTTAGATAGAGATTTCCTTTTATATGAATGCAATCTTAAAGAAAATTTTATCTTTTATAATTGAAAAGGAAAAAGATTGTATTTTCATTTTAAATATTTGTTAGTGCAATAAAAAAGATTAAAAATGACTAAATCATATCAACAAGCTTGAATTTAATGGAAATATTTTTTTTCATATAAAAAGATGCTAATCCTTCTCCTTAAGTTCTCTCATCCTTCTTCCTCCTTTATGATCGTCTTCTCCATTTGCTTAACCAATTGATGACTACTTTGTTGACTATATATTTACTCCCTAATACTTAGTGATTAATGTTATAATGTGCTTAAGATACTTATTTTGGTTCATATTTTTTCTAGGTACAAGTTAAAGGAACAAGAACCAAAATGAGATAAAAAGATATCACTGGAGCCATCCTCTTGATGTCCAATCTTATTTGCCTTATGAAACAAGAAGGAGATGAATTAGGCTGAAGATGAGACAAAAAACATGAAAGAAATGAAGTTCCTACAATCTACACGACCGTGTATAGAACCATATAACTTTATGGAAATGTGTAGGATTGCAAAGACACAATTTTAGCCTCTCCTACAACTTATACAATTAGTTATATCCTTATGTAGCTCCCCATGTAGCTAATCAACACCATGTACCAAATAATAATAATATTAGCAATTGATGAACCGTTTTGATCAAGAGGAAGAAACTAAGACGGAAGCAAAAGTAAGACAGAAGTAAAAGTGAGACGGAAGCAAAAGTAAGACGGAAGCAAAAGTGAGACGGAAGAAACTAAGACGGAAGCAAAAATGAGACGGAAGCAAAACTAAGACAGAAGCAAAAGTAAGACAGAAGCAAAAAAACAAAGACCAAAGCAAAAGTAAGAAGATACGAAGATGAAGAGCCGATACTACATCAGAAGGTTAATCAACTTGAGTTAGTTGCAGAACTCAACTGAATAACGGTTTATACAAGAATCAAGAAACAAGAAGAAAGAAGCAATTATCAAGAAGCAGTTGAAGAAGAATGCTATAAATACAAGTCGGAGTCGAAGAATGAAAAAGTTGGTGATTTGAGATAGTGATCTTAAGTTTTTGAACTTTAGCAAAACACTGTATTCATTATGCGAAACACTAGAGCTATCATGTTGTAACAAAGCTCAGAGCCTAAAAAGGCTAAGTGAGTGAAAACAATACTTGGTGTAAGAGACCTGAAGAGGCTCTATAGAGAAAGAATACTTGTACAGTTTGAGAAGAATAGTGAAATCTCAGAAGAGTTCTGAGGACTGGACGCAGCTCACGGTTTGGGGTGAACCAGGATAAAATCGTTGTGTCTACTTTCTAAACTCTTTACATTTAATTTTTATTGTCATATACAAGTATAGAAGTTATCTGCTATTCAATCGTGAAGCTATTTTCATATAACAATTGTGATATTCACTCAATAACTTTAAAACAGTTAGTTTTCGAAGAAATATAAAAGGGGATTGTATTCACGAAAAAGAATACACAATTCAACCCCCCCTTCTTGTGCATTTTGTATATTGAACGTAAAGTCTACACTAACGCGTGATTTGCTTCAGTTAGTATCAGAGCTCGGTTTCCAAGAACAACTGCCACAAAGTGAGGATAAAGATCTATGGCGGAATCACACGTTTTTATAGCTGAAGGTGCCTCCATCAAAAGATCTCCTGTATTTAATGTTGAAGATTACCATTACTGGAAAGACAGGATGCGGCTCTTCATTGAATCTACACATATTAATCTTTGGGAGATTATCGAGATTGGACCGTATACACTGATGGATGATGAAGGAAATATCATTCCACGTACCAGATGGTCGGCTGATCAAAAAGCAAGATTCCAACTTAATTCAAAAGCCAAGTTCTTTCTAAGTTGTGCCCTAAGCAGAAGTGAATACAATACAGTTCATGGATGCGACACTGCGAAGGAGATGTGGGATACTCTATCCATCACACACGAAGGCACCAATCAGGTGAAATAGTCCAAGATAAGCATTCTTATACACCAGTATGAGCTGTTCAAAATGAAGGAAGATGAATCTATTGATCAGATGTTTAGACGATTTCAAACTATCGTCAACGGAATTAAAGATCTTGGGAGAATCTATGATAATCAAGATCATGTTCAGAAGATTCTCAGAAGCCTACCAAAAAGATGGAGACAGAAGGTCACCACAGTACAAGAAGCTAAGGACTTGAGCGTATTAAAGCTTGATGAATTCCTTGGTTCCTTGAAGATACATGAAGTGGAGCTTGATGCAGAAAATAAACCCAGACAGGATAAATCTATAGCATTAAAGGCTGGAAAAAAGAATCACAAGATTCAGAAAAAGAGAAGTTCATCATCAAAAGCGTTAAAAATTGAAGAAAGCAAGAATGACGACACCAATGAATCTGAACAAGATTCAAGCGAAGAAGATAATGAATTATCTTTTATTTCGAGAAAGATCAGACGTACGTGGAAGAAGAAAACAAAAGGAACTAAAGATTTTTCTTTTAAGAAGAATAGCAAAGATGAAGGCAAGAACGAGAAAACATCTGTCATTTGCTACGAATGCAACAAACCTGGACACTACAAGTCTGAATGTCCATTGCTAAGAAGAAAACCAAAGAAAAATAGAGAAAATAAGAAGAGCATGATGGCAACATGGGAAGATTTGGATTCGTCCGAATCTGATACTGATTCAGAAGCATTAGTTCAAGCAAACATTTGCTTGGTAGCCAAAAGAGAAAGTAACGAGGAGTTAACCTCTAACTTTAATGAATTACAAGATGCATATTCAGAACTATTAGAAGATTCACATGTAATACTTAAGCAGTATAGATTGTTAAAGAAAAAGTTTGCAGAAAACTTGAAGAACACGCAAGTGTTAGAGAGAGAAAATGTCTGCCTAAAGAAACAAGTAGACGATATGAAGAAAAAGGTAGCTATAGATAGATCTGAGGAAATCAGTCAGCTGAAACAAAGAAT
>JAOTAX010000196.1:12243542-12255467 GCA_025629825.1 Erythroxylum guanchezii | reverse complement strand
AACAAGAGAAAGGAAATCACATTTCTCTTCCATTCTTTTCTCCTCATTTCCCCTCAATATTTCCTTTCCTTTCCCCTATACAACTAAGGATCCAAACAAAAGCTTAGCTCTCACATCTCCACTAGATCACTAGTTGTCAGTTTACGGATGTGTTTATGGATCTATGTAGCTTGCATGAAAATTAGAACGGTGCTCGTAATGGAGTTCATAAGAAACTGGATCCTCAGACAATAGGTAAGCACCAGATCTAAGACAACATCCTCAAAGAGTCGAATCTTAGATGACAAATCATACTTTTTTGTTTCTCTTTTCTTGTTTCGACTTTCCATTGTATTTTACACCTTTCTTTCTTTTTGTTCAGATGTACATCACGCTTTTCTGGTGTTCGACAATATCTAAAAATCTTTATTCAATTTGTTTTGTAGCTTCTTCCAAGGGATTATGCATTTAGGTGTGTTTTCTATAAGCCCACTCTCGCAAGTTTAAGCTTTTTATTGTTTTTTTTTTATCTTGCTCACTGTAGAATTATCGATAGAACTATGCCCAGATGTTCTTATGCTCATTTGTTAAATCTCCCATGTCTATTTATGAAACATCATTTCTTTAAACATTCACGCTCTTATGAATATGTTGCTCGGACCATCCTTGAGGGACTTTTTCCTTTAGGGGAACGATTTCGGCAGTTAAGGGTCTCCTATTTTTATAACTTCATCTTTTTTTGTAAATATTTTCATAAGAATCCTATAGTTAACATCTTTTTTTTCTCAGGCAAAAGAGTATGATCTTCTTGTGCAGAATAAGGCTCTTTATGGTAATAAAAAGTAGTTATCGTAGGTGAGTTATGGGGATTGTCTAAACTCCGAGTTGTTGTCTTCGTTGAAAAGTTTGATATCTATAACGTTTAGAGGTGCATGAAAACCCTGAATGATGAGGCTAACATATGTACAATGTATGAAGTCTGTGCTCACGAGTGTCATCTTCCATATTCTGTGAAGAGTTGTACCATTTACATTAATTGGGGGACAAATGTCATTGCTTATTTTAGCCGTGTGTTTGAGAATGAGAAACTTTGGTGATTGCAAATGGATTTCCCGTCTTCTTGCCTTGAAGTATGTTTGGGCATGGTTACTGCATTTATGTGGCAATTGTATGTGTTTGACATTATTTACTATTTATGTCCACTCCCATAACTTTGATACACTGCTTTATAATTGTTGTGCCTCGTCAAATGCTGCTAAATGATCAACCCTACCAAAGCACACCTTTTGTACCCTGTTAAACCAGTTGTAGATCAACAATTAACTTCTCTAAAATAAATTGTTGTCACTGAATAGGGTTTAGATTCATGTATCTATTAACAAAGCATAAAGAATAAAAAAAGTTGCGGCTCTATTTAAGAATACTTAAAATTGTTCATTTAGTAAAATGTCTCATTTTCTTCGTAGTTTATTTATATTTTTTGTAATCTTAAGAATGCAACTGATATATTAAGTTTCACCTTAATTTCGTGAAAGTATTATAGAGCTTTGTAGAAGTTAGAATCTCCAAAAATTTGTATGATATAACTCATATGAGATCTTGAGTTATACGCTACTATATGAATGATATTTTTCTCAAAAAGTATCCTGTAATCAATTGTTCACCGTAGCTTCCTACATCCTTAGGGATTATCTTCAACAAAAGGGTCTGTTAGATAGAAATTACAGTAGTCCATTGTTGTATGGACAAAAAACGGAGACCAACAACATTTCATCTGGTATGCTATTCTTGTACCACCTTGTTATTTGTTTCTTTTAAGTTGCGTCTATGCTAATTCCAATTCTGCTTTTGCTTAATCAATTTATGCAGCACATGATACATCAGAAGGACTTGTAATGCATAGGGGGCGCTTCAAGGTGAATTATTATATTGTGATCACTGGTTAACCAATGTTAGCAATTTGCTCTTGACTAAGAAATTAATTATAGAATTTTGTTTCGACATGTGTACAACAGCTGCCTTATTACATGTTGAGTAGGGTATAATTTATCACAATTAAGTTGCAATTAGGCATTTTTATCATTGTTTCATCATTGTTTTTACTGAGAAGTTTTTTTAAGAATTAGTTATCATGAACTAAAACTAAAGGACACGTGTTTCCTATTTACAATGGTTAAGTATCTTGATCAATGGTTTTTTCATGTATTGGAAAATAGCAGCATACTCGTTCAGGTATGTTTTTACTACAGTCTACTCAACGGCTCAAATGATTCATTTCTAGTGGTTGTTTTGATGATTTTGCAAGTCAGGTTTGGGTAAAGTGGGAGCAGAAATGCTTGTCCACTCACCTCAACCTAACAGGTAACTTATCCTTCAATCTTTCCTTGAAACTATCTGTTGATTTTACGGAACATTTTTTAATAATATTCACAAGTTATCTAGTTGTAACTCTGTTGTAACTATCTGTCCATTATAATTATCTAGTTTATCCTGCAAACTATCTAGTTGTAAATATCTGTTGATTTAACGAAACATCAGTACTTGCAGTTCCTCTTTGGGACTAGTCAGAAACTAAATCTGAAATTTAATGAAAGTATATCTGAGATAGATTTAGTTTCATTAAATGAATTATGATAGTAATTGAGATAAATATGGATTTGTTGCAGTCTTTACTATGTCAACGAAGTATGTTGAAGAAAGTTGCATAATTTCGTGGGAGTTGTAGCTACTCTTTGTATTTATTGCATTTAACTTCATTTATTACTCACAACTGTCCCACCTTCTCTTTTTCACCTTTAAAATGGAAGAGCTCAACATAATTGTTACTTGTTAGTCTTTACAACTTGTTTTTTTCCAGTCATCAGGTTCTTTGGCATCAGCAAGCTGGGTAAAATACTTAACTTTCTCCCATATATACAGTACAAACTACCTTTATTTAGTGTTATTGCTATTTCAGGAATTATGTCTTATTATTCTCGCAAGCATGTTATAACATGCCATGTTTTGTGGCCTGTTTTTGTTCCACTAATCATGTAGATTCTTTACAGGGTGTAAAGACTATTCTTCCCTAAACATTTGTTAGTCACCATTGTTAGTTGTTCTCATTCATCATCGTTAGTTGTTCCTTTCAAGTAGTTTTCATTAGGTTGTGTGGCTTATGTTATTTGGTATGTTGTAGAAATAGAATGAATGACAATGAACAAATTGAGCCGGAGAATTGCGATTTTAATAGTGTTTATAGGAGATCGAAAGAAGAAATAAAAAGCAAAGAAGAAAAAAGTGCTTATATGTTGAGTTTTAATAGTTTTATAATGTCTATAATCATAACCCTTCTCTATAAGTTTATGTTTATGAAATGCTATAGAAATGTTGTACCATTATTATGTTTTTGTACCATTATTACAAAAAATGTTATAAATTTATGTTTCTGAAATGCTATAAATTTATGTTTGTTTATATTTATCATTTTCTGATATTATTTAATAGTTCTTTTGTTACCAAAATGAAGTAGTATTTTCTTAAATTATTATATAATCACTATGCTAAATTTAGTCTTCAAGAAAGATATAAAACAAAGTTATATACTTCTACTACTTTCTTGAAAGGTTTGTCCTTACATAATATGTATGATGAATAGAAATCTCAAATAAGTATCATATATATCAAATTTTAGTGGTTTGTTCATAAGCATGGTAAACATTCTATAACAAGAATGTATTAAGGAGAAAAATTGTATCAAGAGGTAACCTAAGTAGATATGCTATCAACAGAGATTCGTGGTGTGGGCTTGTCTCGTGCCAAATAATGGATTATAAAGAAACTCATGATATATGCTCCCGAATTTTATGGAATGAGCCAAGTGATCAATGTATATCAGTTATCATTAATTTTTGTTGACATATCTTATTGATGGAATTTTACAAAATTAAGATTCATTTTGCAAATAGTTTATTTTCTCCGAATCTTATTAAGATGGTTTTATAATCATGCATTAAAACTTGATTACTTAATATTTACAAATTAATATTTATCTTTTTCTAATATTATTTAATTATTTAATAGTTCTTTTGTTAGCAAAATGTAGTGGTATTTTCTTAAACTATTATATATAAACAAACAGTAATTTAATAGAAAAATATTTAATAAATTTTTTATTCACAATAATTACGCAATTCTAAAAGGAAACGTTCACACGAATATTTTTTTATTTTAAAGTACACTCGTGTTTTTGAAATGCTATCTGAAACTTGTCAAATTTAGTGAACAGAAAAGTATCATTATTTTTTATAATAGCCTTGTTAATTTAGAACTCGCTCCTATCATTCCATCGAAGCCTAACTTGCAATCGTTTTATTTTATCCCTAACTCTCTCTTTCCTCTTTTTTTTCCTAAATTTTCATGTTTAAGAAGGTTTTCTCTAGATTTTTTATTCTGCTCCAAATCTTCTTAAGATGGTTTCGTAATCATGCATTAAAACTTGATTATTTAATATTTACAAATTTATATTTATCCTTTTAAATATTATTTAATTATTTAACATTTCTTTTGTTGGAATAGTCTAATTCAAGTTAGTAAAACTAATTAAGTAGTGAAACCAATTGCAAGTTGATTAACTAGCATATAATCCTTTTCATCTTATATGATTAGATGACATCATCCCAAAAAGGAAACAAAGGAGAAAGTCAAGGGGGATTGACATAGGCAGGATTCGTCGGCCAAAAGAAACTCTTCTTATCTTTTGTGACATTTGTAACCAACATATTGAAAGGAGTAAGGTAAAACGCGATGTAGTTATTTGTCAAAGGTTACCGTGGAAGAAGGTGGAGGAAGAGTTTCACAAATCAACCAACTTACCATGAGATAAAACTAAGCTTAAAAATAAGTTTTATTGGATAAGAACTAGATGGAGTCTTTGAAAACAGTTGAAAGGGAAAGAAACGGGATTAGGATGGGATTATGACAAATGAACGGATGCTGCTAATGAGGAGTGGTGGACTTTGAAGATTAAGGTTATCCCTTTTTCCCTAATTTATGTTTTTTTCCTTTATTCTAATGCTAAATAGTTAGTTAAATATAAATTATTTAATTTTTTTAGGAGAACATCAATTTTAAAACATTTAAAGAGGAAGGGCTTGAACCTTAGCTTGAATATAAGTTGGATCAACTTTTTGGATGTTTGGCCTAAGGAGAGACTACAATTTGTCCTATGGCTGACCCTCCAAAAGGACAACGAGAAGTTGAGGAAGTATACGTTCCTTCTTCACCTGATAGTCATAATGCTCATCATCAATTGTCAGGCTATCATGATCATGAGAATATAGATGAGACTAGTGGTCTAAACAATTGGGAAGAAGTGTGGAGAGAACCTACTCTAACCCCTCAAGCTACATATGATGAAGGGCGTGAGAGAAAAAGATGCAAAAGGGTTTTGAAGAGTGATAGTTAACCAAAGTAACAAGAGTGCAAGAACTGATTATACTAAAAGGGTAGGAAGATCTGCAGCAATGTATGAGAGACTTGACGATATGATGCAATTGATTCAAGAGAGACAGAGTGCAACAATGGAGATGAATAGATCCATTACGAAAATTTTGGACACGATGAATATTGGTGCATCACAGAGTACTGGTGTTGGTGCATTACATCATGATGTTACAAATGCTTTCAGAAAACTACGTACTGTGCCTGGTTTAGAGACTGGTTCTCCTGAATTTTACTTTGCTTGCATGTTGATTGAAGATCCGTAAAGAAGATCTTTTTTTTTTGTTGACCAGATGATACAAAGAAAGTTGGATACATAAAGTTTATGTATGAGTATGACAAACATAAAAAACATTAAATATGGTTTCTATCTATCCATTACTATGTTTAGTTTATTGTTTCTATTCTTTGTGCACTTATGTTAACATGGTGTGTTTTAAGACATTATGAACTTGGTTATCTTATTTTATTATATTATGTTATCTTGTTGGTAATCTATAATTTTATTTCATGCCATATTATTTATTTCTTTATATTTAGACATATAAGTGTTTTGTTTATTTACAATATAATTTTACTTATTGATCTATAGGTATGGACGATAATGTTATGCAAATTATGCAACTTCTGCAAATGAAGCAAATTTGGATAATGAGAATGAGTTTTGGGATTCGATGGCTTATGTAGCGGGTTACATGAGTTTGTGTTTTTTAACCATATATACAAGGAACCATGCATGACTTCCTATCAAATAGGAGAACTATGGATGGATGAATTATTTAATGGTCATGAAAAACGATGTTTTAATACATTAAGGATAAATCAAAATACATTTCGTTAATTATGTATGGTTTTGGAAAATAATTATGGCTTAAGACCTTCGAATAGGATGTTTATTTTAGAGAAAGTGGTTTTATTTGTGTATGTCCTAAGTAAAAGTTCCTCAAATAGAGATACCCAAGAGCACATTCAACATTCTGGTAAAACTGTGAATAAAGTTTTTAAAAAAGTTTTGACAGTTATGGATAGATTTTCAAGGGATATATCGTATCAAAAGATCCCAAATTCAAGGACATTTCACTACAAATTGCCAATGATGCTAAATATATGCTACATTTTAAGGTAATCGAATATGTTCTTCCTCCCCCTTCATTATTTTTCCCATTGACAAATGTTTTATTATCATCTTATGATTATGGTTGTCTATTAGGATTGCATTGGAGTTATTGACGGTACACATATAGCAGTAGTCGTTGCAGAAGAGGATCAAATGAGATATAAAGGATGGAAAGGAATAACAACAACAAATGTATTGGCAACATGTGACTTTAACTTACTATTTACATATGTTTTAGCGGGTTGGGAGGGATCAGCACACGATTCTCGTATTTTCCTTGATACAATCGGTAATCAGAGAATTAAATTTCCAAAATCACCGATAGATAATTTTAAGATGTGTAGGATTTGTTATTCATGATTTAAACTTTTTATGATATCATTTATACTAATTATATTGCTTCCATGGAAACTTAGATAAATATTACTTGAGTGTCAAAGGCTCTCTAGAAAGGGAAGGATATTTGACACCTTACCCAAAGACAAGGAATCATCAATTGGAGTTTCGTGATGTAAATTCAAGAGGATCTTGAGAAGGTTTTAATCGAGCTCATTCATCATTGAGAAGTTGTATTGAGAGGGCTTTCGGTGTTCTTAAGGCTCGATGGAAGATATTGTAGAAAATACCTAAGTATTCATTAATGAATCAAAATAGAATACTTTGTATAGCTTTTGCGTTACATAACTATATTAGAAAAAGTATAATTAGTGACCCAACTTTTAGCATCATTGATCAAGATCCTGAATTTATACCTCCATATGTATTTCAAGATGTTGAAGGTAACTCTATACAAGAAGACATTGAAGAACGGAGAACTGGGGAGATAACAACTATTCGTGATAATATTGCTTATAGTTTAATGACAATTAGATATCATTCTTAAATCGTTATAAACTTTTGCTTTAAATAATAGTATTTATTTCTTTTGCCCCATTTGAATTGTATTGTTAAACTTCATTTGGATTGTTATATGTTATATTTGGATGTATCATCATCATCATCATCATTATTATATGTTCTATGTTTTTTATTAGAGTTATAAACTTAATTTTTATAACATTAAATATCTAAAATCTAAAATCTTATAAAAATATTCAACAAAATACTAAGATATATAATATTCATACTCTTATAATTTTTTTTAAAGTAATGTCTTTATAAATTATTTTACACATAAACAGTTAATACTAAAAAACTAATTTTATCAAATATTTCTAACAAACAGCTAATATAATTTATTAATTAAATTAACTAATATAATCAACTATCAATTAATAACTAATACAATAAATTAATTTCCAAACAAGTCCTACCAATCCATTGCAGTGGATTAGATAGACAGGGCACCGAACTAAAAGCTCTCAAGCATATCCGTTACAGAATCACGCAGCTTTTGTTATTTGACTTAACCATTGGGAAAGCAAAATCAGTGGAAATTCCGTCCACCGTATAATGTTGACAGCTCATCTTTAATAGTGGAGATGTCAGCATATGTTCAATGTATGTATGGGACAATGGTGGGTAGGGTACAGTAAGTGAAGCAGACACAGACACCTAACTACGAGCCCGCCGGGTCGCTTCTGATTGTCAAACCCTTTCAATGCTTTAGAATTGACAATGCCCTGTAAATTATGCGTTTGGATATGGTTTTTCTCCTCCGGATAAGGCCTCTCTGCCAAGTTTTAATTGAGAATGAATGTATGTTCTTTTGTAGAGATGACAATTGTACCTGAATTTGATGGGTACTCGATAAAATTATCCGAACGGGAGCAGATATGGGGAGCAAATTTTTACCCATGGAGCGAGTATGGGGCAGGTATAGGAGGTTAACAAAAATACCCATTGGATATGGGGCGGGTATGAGGATACCACCCTCCATACCCGTTTACCCGTTATATAGTAATTACAAATTTGCTATTATATATATATACATATTTATATACCCGTGTATATATATATATATATATATATAATATACATTCATATTAAATAAGCTTTTTTTAAAAAGAAAAAAGAGGCGAGTAACGGGTATAGGGGTGCCAAAAAAATTCCCGACGGAGATGGGGGCTGGTATGGGAGTGGGGGCAGGTTCATGAGGTGGGTACGGGGGATAGCATACCCGCCCTGTTGCCATCCCTATTCTTTTGCTAGTTGGATCTAGCGTGGACTTCTAAATTTTAAATTTGATTTAATATGATCATGCGCGTGTTAGAATTTCTTACACTGTAAATACTCTCCTATTTAAAATAAAAGTCGTTTTAAATAAATACACACTTATTAAAAAAGTCAATGAAATGCTTAATATATTCTTATTGATTGCACATTGAAGTGCCTTGAAAATATAATCTGTACAATTAAGATGTGAGATAAATTAAAGGATAATTTTGGAAGCAAAATCATAAACATGCATAAAAAGCTACAAACGATACTTATTTTGAATAATTAAAATCTCTCTAAAAACGACTTTTATTTTAATTAGAAGAGAGTACAATTTAAACTCTTTGTTAAATGAGAAAAGATTGGATCGTAAGAGACAAGCCTTAAGAATTGATGTCTAAACAAAGACAAAAGAGTTGTATATCAACAATCATACTTGAAATTTATATTACAGATAATCTTTATTTATTTTTGATATCTTATGGATGATCTTTTTTATATACCACTTGAATAGTATATAGTATGAAAACTTGTGATGCAGCTCCAATTAAAACTTATAAGTGTAATATTTTACGAGCCTAAAAGTCACAACGAAAAAAGTCTTATTTGATTTATAAACGTAAACAACGTAACGTACTTTAGTGATATTATCTCCATATATCCTAATATTAGGACAGCTCATGTGATATTATAAAATGAATAAAAATATAATTATTAAAAAATTTATAAGTTAAAATAACTTTTAAATTATTTTTAAAAATTAAGAATGTGGGTCTAGGTTTAGGGCCTACACTTCCTATTCATCACGACCTCCTTAAAAAGCCCATTGACGTACCAAAAGATTAATGTCCTGACCCCTCTCTCTCTCTTTCCCTTTCGTTTCGCTTCCTCTCTCGCTCCCTTTCTTGGCTTCGTCGGCATTAAAGGCCTCTTTACTCATTTCTGTGTCCAACTCAAAACCGCTCGCATTTACTCACACGAAAAACCAGCCAAAATGCTTCCTTTTTCTTCTTAAAACCAACCCACATTCTGCAATAAATTTCGTCTTTTGCTGCATCAGATCCATTCCTTGGACCTCATTTTCTACCGGGTTGATTCGTTTCACAAATCCCATTTTCGAGATCGAATGAGAGAGTACGAGAAGTGACGTGGAGGGGTGGTGTTTTCTGATAACGGGTACTTTCGTTTTTTTTCCTTGTACGCTGTTTTATTCGTGTTTGCTTTTGTACTTCTTAGGCTTCCTTTTTTTTTCTTTTGCAAATTCCAAGAATTTGGGCTTCTTTGTTTGATTGTTTTGTGTACCATTCTCCTTCTTTTGGCTTAAAGATGGTAACTTTCGTGAAAATTTGTCAGTTGATCTGTAGTTTCTTCTCCCAAATTAAGCTCTTGTTTAGATATGGTTTTCCGTTTTTGTTCTAGTTCGAATTGATTATATGATTTTGAAGATACTACTCTCGTTCTTTATAATGCTGTTGTGGTGTTGTTATTCTACTTGTGTTTACGATAGTATATTCAATAATGGGGTTTGTGCGCAAATTGTGAGGGCTCGAGTTTACAGCTACAGGTTCGGTATTCTTTCGGTGGTAATGATAACTTTGTTTACTTGGAACCTTCTTTTGACTTTAAAGGCTGTTTTGGGATATACTTTTTCACATGCTGACATAGCTTTAAGTTGAATTCCAGATTTTAATATTACCTTTTAAGTTCGAATGTCTGATTCTTTAGTATGGGGTTATGCAATGTGTATAACTAGCGAAGTTGCCTAAGTTGGGGAGATTTTAACTGGGGTCTTTGCATTGGATGAAAATATAGGGTTGACTTCTTTTTTTTTAAGTTTAGTTCACCAGAAACTGAAATAGAAATATGGTCAGCCCATTTGGATGGATAAAATCATTCTTAGCATGAGTACAGGTTGATCATCTACTCCAATTGTTTCCTGTCCAATCTTTGTCATATGGGCTTTTCTTTTTACCACTCATTGAAGTATATTTCCTTCTATTACTGTGGATTAGGCATTGCTGCTTGGTGTAGTCTTGTTGATTGCGAGTTAGTGCTTACAGAAGACAGACCTTAATAGACTCGACGGAATTTGTAACACAGATTCTAGAGCTCAACCTCGTGCATGTATCGTGTAGATGAGCAGGGTTATTGAATGCATCAAACTTTGTTAATTACATATTACTTTGAGTAAAGACACATGCTTTCCTGTGGTTAAAGTAATTTAAAGAGAAAACCCTAATCTTTAAGATTCTTCAAAAAATTTTATCGACAACTTTTTATAGCTTGAGTTGCATGGGTTGAAATTTGCAAAAAACGGGGCTATGGTCAAATGTTTATTGTTCATCTATAGGGAACACAATTGAAGACATAACAATGAAGAAAAGAAACGAATAGGAGGAAAGACGAGAGATATTCTTGTTGTTGAAGTATCCCAAGGCTTGCCGAGGAGGAAAATTAGAACCTTATTATTATCCTGGGCAATGGGGAAAATTGTTACATTTTCGCTTTTGATGAAATTATATCTTCTATTTTTCTTTTGTAAATTTGCTCTATCCTATGTCATAAGTTATGGAACATACAGAAGCTTAGACTTTCTGGTTTGTGATTGCTTGTAATATGGATTTTTTATGTTAAGCTCCAAGATTTTCTTATCTAACGATATTGATGACTTTCATCTTAGCAGGTTGATTTAAAAAGATCCAAATGAGAAGTGTTAGTATGATTCTGAGTCATAGGAGACAGTCAAATCAGAATCAGACAAGGGATTGAGGTTTCCCTTGTTGCTTAGAAGAGATTAACAGGTTTTAAGCATATATTTGAGTTATTCTTTTCGGCAAGATATCATTGGAGCAGATTTGTTGCTGTTAGATGTTATGAATTTTCACTTGTTAGTTTACATGTTTATTGTAATTTGTCTAAACTTATAAGCTAGCAATGTAGACTTATAAGCTAGCAATGTAGTTAGTTCACAATATATGGGATAATTATGTCTTGGTAGCTGGTAGCAGATTGATGAAATTAATTTTTTCTTAAGATTCCAAAATCTTCCTACGTTGCTGTCAGAGGTCTTGAAGGTCATTAATGTGGGCCACAGTGGGTTTTGTGTAGAAAATTATGTGGGGGTTGTGCAAATTGCAGGAAACCATGGATGGCAAAGAAGTTTCTATTCTTCTTTTGGCCCTTCACAACTT
>JAOTAX010000196.1:12220577-12243442 GCA_025629825.1 Erythroxylum guanchezii | reverse complement strand
CATCGTAAAACATGTAACACAACGTACTACATTCACTGTCAATTCCTCATCTAATAATTCTAACGTCCAATCAAAGTTTGGGGTCCAACATCCTTTTTGGGACTAGTCTGAAACTATGAGATTTAATGAAAGTATATTTGAGATAGATTTAGTTTCATTAAATGAAGTCCAATAGTAGTTGAGATAAATATGGATTTACTGTAGTCTTTACTGTGTCAACGAAGTATGTTGTAGAAAGTTGCATTAATTTCGTGGGGCTTATGGTTACTATTTGTATTTATTGCATTTAACTCCGTTTATTACTCACAACTACCCCACTGTCTCTTTTTTATCTTTAAAATAGAAAAGCTCAACACAATTATTACTTGTTAGTCCTTACAACTTGCTTTTTACCAATCATTAGGTTCTTCGGAATCATCAAGATGGGTAAAATACTTCACTTTCTCCCATACATAAGGTACAAACTACTTTTATTTAGTGTTATTGCTTTTCCAGGAATTATGTCTTATTATTCTTGTAAGTGTGACATAACATGCTATGTTTTGTGGCTCGTTTTTGTTCCACTAGTCATGTAAAGTCTTTACAAATTGTAAATACTATTCTTCCCTAAACAGCTTTTAGTCACCATTGTTAGTTGTTCTCATTCATCATTGTTACTTGTTCCTTGCTAGTAGTTTTCATTAGGTTGTGTGGCTTATGTTATTTGGTATGTTGTAGAAATAGAATGAATGAGGATGAAAGGATTGAGTCGGAGAATTGTGATTTTGATAATGGCTATAGGAGATCGAAAGAAGAAATAAAAAACAAAGAAGAAAAAAGTGCTTATGTGTTGAGTTTTAATAGTTTTATAATGTGTATAATCATAACCCTTCTCTATAAATTTATGTTTCTAAAATGCTTTAGAAATGTTGTACCATTATTACGTTTTTGTATCATTATCACAAAATGTTATAAATTTATTTTTCTGAAATACTATAAAAATTTATGTTTGTTTATATTTATCATTTTCTAATATTATTTAACCATTTAATAGTTATTTTGTTACCAAGATGAAGTAGTATTTTCTTAAATTATTATATAATCACTCCGCTAAATTTAGTTTTCAAGAAAGATATAAAACATAGTTATATATTTCTACTACTTGTTCTTGAAAGGTTTGTCTTTACATAATATGTATGATGAATAGAAATCTCAAATAAGTATTATATATATCAAATTTCAATGGTCTGTTCATAAGCATGGTAAACATTCTATAACAAGAATGTATTAAGGAGAAAAATTGTATCAAGAGGTAACCTAGGTAGATATGCTATCAAGAGAGATTGATGGTGTGGGCTTATCTAGTGCCAAATAATGGCTTATAAAGAAACTCATGATATATGCTCCCAAACTTTAGGGAATGAGCCAAGTGATCAGTGTATATTAGTTATCCTTAATTTTTATTGACATACCTTATTGATGGAATTTTACAAAATTAAGATTCATTTTGCAAATAGTTCATTCTTCTCTAAATCTTGTTAAGATGGTTTCGTAATTATGCATTAAAACTTGATTATTTAATATATACAAATGTATATTTATCTTTTTCTAATATTATTTAATAGTTCTTTTATTACCAAAATATGGTGGTATTTTCTTAAATTATTATATATAAACAAACAGTAATTTAATAGAAAAATATTTCATAAATTTTTTATTCACAGTGAATATGCAATTCTAAAAGGAAACGTTCACACTATTTTTTTTTATTTTAACGCACACTCATTTTTCTAAAATGATATCTTAAACTTGACAAATTTAGTGAACAAAAAAGGATCATTATTATAATTGCCTTATTAATTTAGAACTGTCTCCTATCATTCTACCGAAGCCTAACTTGCAACCATTTTGTTTTATCCCTAACTCTCTCTTTTCTCTCTTTTTAATTTTCATGTTTAAGAAGGTTTTCTCTAGATTTTTTATTCTTCTCCAAATCTTCTTAAGATGATTTCATAATCATGCATTAAAACTTAATTATTTAATATTTACAATTTAATATTTATCTTTTTCTAATATTATTTAATTATTTAATAGTTCTTTTGTTGGAATAGTCTAATTCAAATTATTAAAACTAAGTAGTGAAACCAATTGCAAATTGATTAACTAGCATATAATATTTTTCATCTTATATGATTAGATGGCATCATCTCAAAAAAGAAACAAAGGAGGAAGTCAAAGGGGGAATGATATAAGCAGGATTTGTTGCCCAAAAGAAACTATTCTTATCTTTTGTGGCATTTGTAACCAACATATTGAAAGGAGTAAGGGAAAATGCAGTGGAGTTATTTTTCAAAGGTTACCATGGAAGAAGGTGGAGGAAGAGTTTCACAAATCAACCAACTTACCATGAGATAAAACTAAGCTCAAACATAAGTTTGATTGGATGAGAACTAAATGAAGTCTTTGGAAACAGTTGAAAGGGAAAGAAACAAGATTAAGATGGGATTCTGACAAAGGAACAATTGTTGCTAGTGAGGAACAATTGTTGCTAGTGAGGAGTAGTGGACTTTAAAGATTAAAGTTATCCCTTTTTTCCTCAATTTAAGTTATTTTCCTTTACTTTAATGCTAAATAGTTAGTAAATATAAGTAATTTAATATTTTGTAGGAGAACATCAATTTTAAAACATTTAAAGAGGAAGGAATTGAACCTAAGCTTGAATATAAGTTGGATCAACTTTTTGGTTATTTGGCCCGAAGAGAGACTACATTTTGTCCTATGGCTAACCCTCCACAAGGACAACGAGAAGTTGAGGAAGTATATGTTCCTTCTCCACCATCAATTGTCAGGCTATTATGATCATGAGAATATAGATGAGACTAGTGGTCTAAACAATTGGGAAGAAGTGTGGAGAGAACCTACCCCGACCTGTTAAGCTACAAATGATGAAGGGAGTGAGAGAAGAAGATGCAAGAGGGTTTTGGAGAGTGATGGCTCAAAAAGTAACAAGAGTGCAAAAACTGATTCTGCTAAAAAGGTAGGAAGAACTGAAGCAATGTATAAGAGGCTTGACGATACGATGCAATTGATTCAAGAGAGACAGAGTGCAACAATGGAGATAAATAGATCCATTACGAAAATTTTGAACACAATGAATATTAGTGCATCACAAAATATAGGTGTTGGTACGTCACATCATGATGTTATGATTGCTTTCGGAAAACTATGTACTTTGCCTAGTTTAGAGACTGGCACTCCTAAATTTTACTTTGCTTGCATTTTGATTGAAGATCCGAAAAAAAGGTCCTCTTTTTTTTTTACCAGATGATACAAAGAGATTTGAATACATAAAGTTTATATATGAGTATGACAAACATTAAAAAAAACATTAAACATAGTTTCTATCTATTCATTACTATGTTTAGTTTATTGTTTTTATTATTTGTGCACTTATGTTGACATGGTGTGCTTTAAGACATTATGAAATTGGTTAGCTTATTTTATTATATTATGTTATCTTGTTAGTAATCTATAATTTTATTACGTGCTATATCATTTATTTATTTATATTTAGACATATAAGTGTCTTGTTTATTTACAATATAATTTTACTTATTGATTTGTAAGTATGGATGATAATGTTATGCAACTTTTGCAAATGAAGCAATTTTTGGACAACGAGAGTGAGTTTCGGGATTCAGTGACTTGTGTAGTGGGTTACATGAGTGTGTATTTTTTTAACCATATATACAAGAAACCATGCATGACTTCCTATCAAACAAGAGAACTATGAATGCATGAATTATTGAATGGTCATAAAAAACGGTGTTTTAATACATTTAGGATGATTCAAAAATACATTTCGTCAATTATGTATGGTTTTGGAAAATAATTATAGTTTGAGAACTTCGGATAGGATGTCTATTTTGGAGAAAGTTGGTTTATTTGTGTATGTCCTAAAGTAAAGGCTCCTCTAATAGAGATACCCAATAGCGCTTTCAACATTCTGGTGAAACTGTGAGTAAAGTTTTAAAAGAAGTTTTGACTACTATGGATGGATTTTCAAAGGATATACTCGTACCAAAAAATCTCGAATTCAAGGACATTCTACCATAAATTGCTAATGATGCTAGATATATGCCACATTTTAAGGTAATTGAATATGTTCTTCCTCTTCCTTCATTATATTTTCCATTGAAAAATGTTGTTTTATCATCTTATGATTATTGTTTTATATTAGGACTGCACTGGAGCTATTAATGGTACACATATCGCGATAGTTGTTTCAGAGGAGGATCAAATGAGATATAGAGGACGAAAAGGAATAACAACAAATGTATTAGCAGCATGTGACTTTAACTTACTATTTACATATGTTTTAGCAGGTTGGGATAAAACAGGTTGGGAGGGATCATCATACGATTCTCATATTTTTCTTGATACAATCAGTAATTCGAGACTTGAATTTCCAAAATCACCAATAGATAATTTTAAGATTTGTAGGATTTGTTGTTCATGATTTAGAATTTTTATAATATCATTTATACTAATTATATTGTTTTTATGAAAACTCAGGTGAATATTACTTGGTTGACAAAGGTTATTTGGAAAGAAATTGATATTTGACACCTTACTCAAAGACAAGGTATCATTAATTAAAGTTTCGTTGTGCAAATCCAAGAGGATCTTGATAAGTATTTAATCGAGCTCATTCATCATTGAGAAGTTGTATTGAGAGGGCTTTCGGTGTTCTTAAGACTCAATGTAAAATATTGGAGAAAATGTCTAAGTATTCATTAATGGATCAAAATAGAATAATTTGCGTAGCTTTTGCTTTACATAACTATATTAGAAGTATAATTGGCGACCCGACTTTTAGCATCATCGATCAAGATCCTGAATTTATACCTCCATATGTATTTCACGATATTGAAGTTAACTCTACACCAGAAGACATTGAAGAACAAAAAACTCAGGAGATGACAACTATCCGTGATAATATTGCTTCTAGTTTAATGACAGTTAGACGTCGTTCTTAAATTGTTATAAACCTTTGCTTTAAATAATAGTGTTAATTTCTTTTGCTCTATTTGAATTGTGTTGTCAAACTTTATTTGGATTATTATATTTTATGTTTAGATGTTTCATGATCATCATTACTATCATCATCATCCTCATTGTTATTATCTATTCTATATTTTTTATTAGAATTATAAACTTAATTTTTGTAGAATTAAATATCTAAATTCTTATAAAAATATTCAACGAAATAATAAGATATATAATATTCATACCCCTTTTTTTAAAAGTTACGTCCTCATAAGTCATTTTACATAAAAACAAGTAATACTAAACAGTTAATTTTACTGAATATCTTTAACAAAAAGTGAATGCAATTTACTGATTAAATCAACTGATATAATCAACTATTAACTAACAATTAATATAATTAATAACTAACAATTAATACAATTAGTCCGATTGTCAAATAGGTTATTGTATCAAACTTTTGCCGTATTAAGAGTGGACTTAACATAGCATGAATATCTATTCTTCACTTCACTTTCATACACGTGTGCGATATTGGTCTTTGATGGTAAAAGGCATGAAAAGGTATTCTTCTGCGCACTTTCTCAAGTTTCAAGACAAACATAATTAACTAAAGTAAAAATTACCAACTTTTAAAGACAAAAGCTTCTTTAATTTTTATTACATCCAATCCAGCCAGTAAAATTGAAGCAACTCCGATCTCTAGGGAGAGAGACGCGTTCCATTTTCATGACTCTCTTCTGCGCCCTCTCTCGACACTGAGTCTCCCTCTCTCCAGATCTACTCATTGTCTATGGTAACAGCCCTCTCCTTTTCGATTTCGTTAGGGAAAATGTTTTCTTCTCTTTTTCTCGATCTGCTATTGTATTCTTCATTTTCTTCTTTTCCCATTTGTTACTTTCACTTTCTTCTTTCTTTTTCTTTTAAATTCTAGGTCTATTGTTACACTCGCCGAATCCCTTTTAGATTCTTTTTTTTTTTTAATCTTTCAACTCTCTTTTTGCATGATTCTTTGTTTATATAGTTTAGGTCCCCTGCCTTTCCACGTTTGAGTTTGAAGCTGCTTTAAAGTGACGCTATAATCAAGTTTTTAAAGCAGTTTATTGATTTTGTTTTTGGGTATTCCGTTCTTTTGCAAATGAAGTGGGGGATGGGGTACATAGGGTCGCATGGAGTTCAAGCGCTTCACAGATACAAGTATAGTGGTGTTGATCATTCTTACGTTGCTAAGTATGTGTTGCAACCCTTCTGGAGCCGATGTGTCACTTTCTTTCCCCTTTGGATGCCGTAAGTACCTTCCATATCTTTTGTCTATATATATAATTTAGTTAAAATGGTCTCTGTTGATTGTTCTCTTTGTGAGCCTTCCTTTGCTGTTCTTGGCTGTTATTAGCTTTACATTTTAGGGTAGTAATTGGGCAAGTTGCTCGGGTTAGTTGTTGATCATTGGGATCTGTTTGTTGTTTATTTCCTGTAGTGATTATGTGGGGTTTTAGTTGGGACACTTCTCTATCGATTTACAGTTGGTTTACCAACTTTTTCTCTAGTTTAAGTTCGTCAATTCAACGAATGACTTCTGGCTAATACTTCCTTTTCTTTTTCTCCTTTCCTTTTTGATCGGGCAATTGTTTGCTTCTGGATTTTCCTGCAGTCCAAACATGGTACGATAACCGTACTTTATATCTTGCATTTTAAGCAGAATCATATATTAAGGTGGTAATGTTCACTGATTTATTGTGGTTTTGGATTTTCAGATAACACTTACAGGATTTATGTTCTTAGTTACTTCTGCACTGCTTGGTTATGTGAGTTGGAATTTCTTTTTCTTCTTGTTTGGTGATAGGAAATAAACTTTTATTCATTCAGTGGTTGCTTCTCTGTTTTTCTGATTTATTCTCAGGTATATTCACCTACCTTGGATACACCGCCACCTAGATGGGTTCATTTTGCGCATGGGCTACTTCTATTCTTATATCAGGTTTAATTCTGATTCTCAGAGGGAGTGAAGTTATTTGCTTCTTGTGTTTGTTAACACTTCTGCTGTGCATCTTTATAACTTTCTTTCTGACAATTCTCCATTAAAATTCATAGACTTTTGATGCTGTTGATGGAAAGCAAGCACGGCGGACAAACTCCTCAAGTCCACTAGGGGAACTTTTTGATCATGGTATAATTGGCATTTCAATTTTTGGCTTCTTAATATTTGTATGCTACTTTGTTAATTACTGAATCATGTGTTGGTCTTCTAAATATATTGCAGGATGTGATGCACTCGCATGTGCTGTATGTATTTTCCCTCTTTGGTTCTATAGCTCCAACAAGTGGAGTTTTTTGTTAACACATGTTCGATATTGTTTCCTTTTCCAGTTTGAGAGCATGGCATTTGGTAGCACTGCCATGTGTGGAAGATATACTTTCTGGTTCTGGGTTATTTCAGCTGTTCCATTTTATGGTGCAACATGGGAACAGTAAGCGATCTAACCATTCTTTCTCTTGTTTGTTTAACCCTTGGCTACATATTTGCTAACCAGTCTCTCTTCTTTGATCCAGCTTTTTTACCAATACTCTGATTCTTCCAGCAATTAATGGGCCAACAGAAGGGCTGATGCTGATATATGTGGCTCATTTTTTTACAGCTCTAGTTGGTACATTTTTTCTCTCACAGTGCCATGTTTCTTTTTCTTTTCAAGACAAAGAAAGACAATGTACACAGGAGTTCATTTGTGAACTTTTAATCTGAAATGAACCGTAATAACTTTATTATTTTTAACATCTTCATGAAGGTGCTGAGTGGTGGGTTCAGCAATTTGGGAAGTCTTTTCCATTTTTGAGTTGGGTGCCATTTATTAATGGTAAGTTTTCTAACTTCCTTTTGTATAATTGTAAGGAGTTTAGAGTTGAAATCTCTTACGTCTCTAACTTCATGGGAAAATTCTTATCCACTATTAGATACTTGATCATGTCGTAAAAAATATTAGTTGCATCTGGTTTTATGTCTTGTATTCAGAATTTGTTATTCGATGCATAGCACCTGATCACTATTTCCATGATTTTGTGCAATTAATCTGTGGCTTCTGGCTTCTGGCTTCTGGAAGAACTCTTACTTGTGGTTTAGTTGATTGCTTTTAGAGACCTTCTGATAGACTTTATCGTTGGTCTCCCCAAGCATGACTTGTCTCCAAACTGCATTTTGCACTATGTTTTTGTACTTTCTGATACCTGATAAATTAGTCTGTGCTGAGATTAGCACTTAAAAATCCCACCACTATTGTGCATATCTTAAGATAAATTACTTACTGTTTCCTTTCATCTTATGATTTCAGAAATTCCTACCTTCAAGGCTGTGTTGTATTTAATGATAGCTTTTGCTGTTATTCCAACAATTGCATTCAAGTAAGTTATTCTTATTATTCTTAGGCTTGAGGTTTCTTCATCTGAGCATGCATTAATATTTGAAGATTACTTCTTTTTATTTTTCCTTATCTAACACAACACAGTTTTACTCCCTGTTGGAATAGCTCATGGTTGTAAATTCTTTAGCTGAGCATAAATTGTCAGTTCAGCTTTGAGTCAGTAGATTTCTGTTTGGTTAGGCCAGCTCGAATTCTGCTTTTTTCCTGGTGGTTACTTTTTTTTGGGTAAAATTTTCTGCAGTGTGTCAAATGTATACAAAATTGTTAAGGCAAGAAAAGGCAGCATCTGTCTGGCATTGGCAATGGTAAACTTGCACCAAACTAATTTCTCTCATAGTTTAGGTATTAGTTGGAGAATCTTACTGTTATTTGTTGTTGTCAGCTTTATCCTTTTATCGTGCTTATGGGAGGAGTACTTGTCTGGTATGATTCAAAATGCACTAATATCTTGCATGTGATGAAGTCTTTGATGTTAACGGTCTTTATATGAATCTTATTCTCATACAGGGATTATCTTTCTCCTTCTGATATAATTGGAAATTATCCCCATCTAGTGGTTCTGGGAACAGGACTTGCATTTGGGTTTCTTGTGGTAAGGTCTTGATCTATTTGGAGCAGAACTTTTTGTTTTCTTAAGGTGATTTAGTTTTCAGTTTTTCATTAATGATGAAAAAAATTTAATCATATTAACCAAATTAATGATTTGAATACACGTGGTATGATGGGGAATCATTATATAAAAATTGTAATATAAATGGCAAATGGGGGATACATGATGTCCATTTCTGATTATAATTGGACAATTTATGGATTGACTCCTTTCTGCAGCTTAATACTTTTGTGTGCAACTCTTGAATGGAGCCCTTAACGTGTTGATGTACTACTCTCGTGCTTATACCGCACTAAGTTTCTGAACGTGGCTGCTCTTTCATGTTGGGAGTCAGTTCCATGATTGGACTCAGAAACATACAAATTCCCTTTATTGCACAATTTTGTTTGTTTTGAATGACTTGCTGGATGATTGAGAGACGAGAGTGTATAAGACTTTTATAGTAGATCATTATTATAATAACTTTTTGGACTTAAGTAATGGGACATGGCATATAAATGCTGATATACTGGTTCCTAGGATGATATTTGTTTCATATGACAATTTTTATAAGTAACAGAGAGCATTTATCTGGTTCAGCCTCAGGATGTATGCAAACAATAGATGCTTTTTACTTTGGTGCCTCACTGTGGGTGTTTGATTTTTTTTAATCTTATTCTATGGTTACAGTTTTGTCATGTCCAAATTTGCTTGGACTTAGAGCAGTTATATTTTATGCTTGCTGTACTGAGATAAAGCTTTTCTTAACAGGGGCGAATGATTCTGGCTCACTTGTGTGATGAACCAAAGGGACTGAAAACCAACATGTGTATGGTATGTTCCTTTAAGTCTTTTCAAAGGATCACTTTTAATATCTGTGTATGTGTTTGATTCAACTAAGATGTGTATTCAAACCAGTTATTGATTGATGGAAAAAAAATAAAAGGAATAAATTAAAAGTAAACATTTGAATAGATAAATTACAAATGGGTGATTATTGATTTCTTTTGGGCAGTCGTTGTTACCTCTACCTTTTGCAATTGCAAATTCACTGACTGCGAGGCTAAATGATGGGTATGGTGGATTGAAAGCCATGTAATTTCTATGACTCATCACTTGATCTATTCTGCTTCCATTGTAATTTTTTATTCTCTATGACAGGATTCCTTTAGTTGATGAGATTTGGGTTCTCCTTGGTTATTGTTTATATACTGGTACGTGTTATTCACTCTGTTCATTAGGTTGTATTCATCAAATCTGACTAGTTTGTTAGAAAACTTTGTTATCATTTTGATTGAATTTGCCTTCAAACCTTTTTTTATTCAAGCTTGACTTTTGTTTGCTACCTAACATTTGCATCTCTTGCCTGATCATTCTATTTCATGAATGTAGTGGGACTTTATCTGCACTTCGCTACATCTGTCATTCATGAGATTACTACTGCCTTGGGAATCTATTGCTTCAGGTTAGAATATGAACAGTTTTGTTGTCAACTTATATGAGCCTTGCAGAGATTAAAAAAAGTTCTGGCAAAAGAATTTTCAATATTAACATTGAGTTTCCTTGAATCTCCGGGTTTTAAAATCTCAAATTCTGGAGCTTTAAAGAAAGACTGTTCTTATTTGAGGATGTTAAAGATGCTAATGTTATCTATCTCGACATCAAAGTTAACTCTTTTATTGGACGGAGAAAAAAAAAAGGGAAAAGCTAACTCTCAATTGCCATTATTTGTATAAAGTACCAAGGTTTGAGGTTCCCAAGCATATACCTTACTAATTATGCTTTTTCAACTGACAGGATTACTAGGAAAGAAGCTTAAACTTTGGGCTCCGTTTTTGGTATGCATTCCCTTTTTCTAAATTCTATCTTTTTTAACTTTGCTATCAAAATATGTCTTTGACATGTAATAGGCTGGCCAACCTCCCATTAAGTATTATCATATGTGATTGTTTTTCAGCTGGGAAGTCGGGAGGAATACAGAAAGATTGATAATTCAGAAGGCCACTTTCTAAAACATTGACGGTGGAACTGTAGTAGGATTTTGATTCAAAAATCGTTTTTAACCCCCTTTCAGAGAATCTATTTGTGACAATAGAGTTGTTACATGAGCCTTCTTGTATACAGCATGCAGGAGAAATTCCTGGTTTTGATCTATGAAGGTGACGAACTGGTCAATTGTTGGGATTGGAATGATTGGCATTAGGTTAATGCCATTGACGGTGAAAGGAGATCATGTTTGGACTTTGGGATCTGTTTTGTGGACTTACTAAGGTTGGAGATAAAATTTTGCTATTCCTTTGACAGTGGCCTTGACTTAATTTTTTTCAATTAACTTCTCCACGTTCTAAAAATTTTCAACATCTGAAAAAGATGTTGAAAAAACGTTTTCAGTGCTATGCCTTGACCCTCGAGCCTTTTCCTCTAGTGTAAATATACACGTTTAGTTCCCTGTGACTTAATCATGACAATTTCATGTATGCGTATAATTAATCTAATTGATTAAAGTGTTGACAAATGAAATTTCAATTCAATTGTGTTCAAAATTTTAAACTATAGTCTCGGTTACAGCAAATTAAAGCTCAAGAAATTATTGGATATATGTTTCTTAACGGTTGGTTAGTGATTAATTGTTGAACTTGATACGTGCATAAATCAAATGAAACCCACATTACTAGTATTAGAAACCAAACTCAAACCATTTCTTGCATTCTAACCAGTTCCCAATAGTTGCTGGGTAGGAAACTCAAGGCCCAAAACTTCATGATAGCCTGCGCGGTTCGATTGTCGATCCCAGTTTATTCCAAACATTATATACAAGCTCAAAGTGCCTCAACGTTATGCACGGTTTGGTTAGAGCAGCGTCAAACCACGTCATTACTTCATACCAAGCCTACATCTCTCGGATCAAACAATCATAACTTATCGGGTGCCTGGTTGGTTCACCGGTTGGAATAAATAAAAAATGAAAAGGTGATTTTTTAATAATAAAATAAACGAGCAATAGAATGAATGAATATTATTTAGTTTAGTTTATTCCTAAAAATTTTTAATGATGATGTAATATCAATATTTGATTTGAAAATATAAGTTTGGAATAATAAAAAAACTAACGAAAAGACTAAAATATTTAAGTAATCCCCACTAACTATATTATTATTATTATTATTATTATTATTATTATTATTATTACCACTGCTACTACTTTATAGAATCTAGAATCGCACTCCCAATAGATAACCTAAAAATTTAAATCTCACCACGTCGATCTCATCGAAGTATTTCATAAATATTACAAATTGTTTCCTTCAAATGATGAGGCAAGGAGTGAAAGTTAAGAGAATAAACCTAAACGTTGGGAGAGACTCAATAATCACACAAACTGTTCCAATTTCTGGAGAGAGATGTTCCAAAATACCTAGATACTAAAAAGTGTTTAGTTACTCATAATAGAAAATGAAATCAAATATAAACATGTAAAAAAATTAATAGAAAAAAGAGTTCATAATTCTAAATATCTTTTCTATTTTATTGACTCCTCTTGCAAGTTTGGATGTGATGTAGCCTTCTATCAAATCTCCTTTGATGTTAACTTTGTGTTTTTCTTGTCTCTAAATCTTTATCATCGCCTCTTTGAGTTTCTCATGTAAGAAATCTAATATAAAAGTCCACTCTCATATGTTTGCCTCTGTTCACGTCCTTTTACAGTGAAAACTAGGGTTACTGTGGCATACATAGAAACTTACACAGCCATGTAGGTGCATATGTAGATCCAAAAACCCTTAAAATTATGACTTTACATGTTCAAAAAGAATTAGGTGGTCTTGTATATCTAGGATGCTTCAAATCTTCATTTTATGTCACAATTTCATCCGAATTTATCTCATTTTGGTCCATAAAGGCAATTATAACCTATAAATGCACTTGGAGAGAAATAAGTATCAAAATACATCAAAACTATAAAATATTAAGCAAAGTACATCAAATATAGGTTTATAATTATAGTCGAATATGCATTTATCAAATATCCTCACACTAAGTTTTTGCTTGTCCTCAAGCAAATCATAATCTCGATTATAAATCTTGCAACATTTATCCTTTATTAAATTTTAACATGTCCATCCATAATATAAATCACCAAGTCATATTATTCAAATTAACATACAAGTATAGTCAAGCTTCTCTAAAATTAACTTCACAAGTCAATATTAATAATAATTACATAAATCTTCACACCCTCACTAAGATTTGACTTAATGTACTCAAGTGTTTACGGTGAAAAGTATAAAACTCTCAATCAATGCATAGTATAACTCTTACCATTAGCTTGTAATATTATCACATTTCCCCCACTTAAGTATAAACTAGAAATAAAATTCAAAAGGTCTTTATAAAGGTTGTAACGAGGCTTGGTAAGGTATGGTTGAGATAATAAAAGTGTGATAAAAATTTGAAGGAATTTTATAAAAGAGAACATTACTTGAAACTTGCTCACAGTATACACAAGTCTATTCATTGTGAATCCATTGGTACTATATTTTTTAACCACAAATTTTGTATGATCTCTTTTTTTAATCAAAATATCGAGCATTCATCATGGACCACAATTATAGAAATATTGGACCATTCAAAATTTTATGTTTCAATTAATCAAGTAATATAAATAACCTTTAGGGTTCACAATAATAAACTTATTTTGAATTATCAGGTATACTTAAACTTCCCTCTATTTATCTGTTAAAATAAATAAAAACACACGTTAAAATTAACTTAATAACTTCATATGAGAATCAAGTTACGTGTAATAATAGAAAGAAATCGAGCAACAACAATTTCTCAACAATCATACGATATATATTTGGAAATGACCTTCATAAACTTATATAAATTATTCCTTAAGAAAATTTGATGATTAAGCACATTCTATCCAAGAAATTATCATATTTCTTACCCAAAACTTCAAATATATACATTGATTGTTACATTTTCATAACTACAATCTATTTTGTGTAATTACTTAATTTAAACATTAAGTCACAACTCACAATTATAACTCATTTTGTGTAATTACATGATTTTACCATCAAGTCACCGTTATAATCATATTGTATAATTACAAAATTCAACCATAACTCATGACTATAACTCAATTTGCGTGATTACATAATTTAATCATAAACTCACAAGCTATATCTATAACTCAATTTGTGTAATAACATAATTCAATCATAAACTCATAAATATAACTGATTTTGTGTTATTATATGATTCAAATACAAACTTACATCTTTAACTTAGTTCATATAATCACATAATTCAACCTAAATTAACTAACTCATTTTATATATTAAGAAATCAATTTATAATATATAACCTAATTTATAATAAAGAAAAATATTTAATTCAATATTTCTCAAATTTCAGACAATAACACAAACTTTAATTTTGTGTTGAATGATTGAGTGCCTAATTTCTAGAATCCAAACAACACAAATGACAAAATACATCCAAAATTCCAAATTCTAAATAATGTAATTTTGTATAAAATCTTCAATTTCCAAAATTCAGATAAAGCACACACACCTATTTGTTATCCTCAAATTCCAAAATGCAATTTCCAAACTCACAAGTCATATTCACAACTATAAGTCACTCATACACAACAACTACTCAATTAGCTCAACACTCAACATTCAAGTATTCAACACAACACAAATCAACAATCAACTTTCTGGATTGCACACATTTTATTTGTTCAAGGCTAAATGACTAATTTACATTTTGGCAATTGGAACCATGGGATAAGATAAAATGTTTAGGATTTTTTTTAAAATTACACTTTAGTCCAAATTTTTTTAAAAATTACATTTCAATCCCAAAAATTATCGATATTATGGGACCAACCGGTACCGGACATTACACGGGGATTCAAACAAAATTAGTAGGTGCATTTGGGGTATTGCCCATTACGTTATAGTACTTTTGAGTTGTGTAATATCAGTATAAGAAATTATAAATAATTAATACTTAAGTGTGTAAGAATGGATATTGAATATTATTATTTTAAACTTTCATAAAATATAATATTTTACAAAATTGTTATTTAACAAAAAACAAATTAGTAGCTTAAACGATACTAAAAGAGTCTCGCTTTCCAAGAGAGAACATTTTCTAAATACGCATGCATAGCAAAACGAAGCAGCATGTTTGTTTATTCTTTCGTTCAAATATTTTATTAACACAACCGAGAATCGCGAACTGACCGACACAAGTCCTACGTCCTTCTAAAAGATCAAATTTTGGTATTACCGAAATCAAAAGAAAAAGAAAACTGTGAATGTCAGAATAGAAAAACGACACTCCAATAAATCTTAAACGCAGGACCCAAGGATAACAGACCATTGAGAGCGGACGAGAGAGAGACGCCAGTAATGGCTCTGTCATCGTCATCAGCCACCGCTATCTCTCAAAAGGCTATTATCGTTACGTTGCCGGTTTTCGTTCTTTTCGCCTCCGCCGCCGCTATTGCCTTGTTCTTTCTGTTTTCTTCTTTTTCTTCGTGTTCTTGTCCACCTCCCGCGCCATCTTTCGGCGGTGGTTTCAGCCGTGGCACTAGTGGGGAGGTGGCAGAGAGGATAATGGCAACCCTAGAGGATATCGAGTGGGTCAAGGATCAGATCCGAGTTAATGGGTTGCATATGAAAGATAATGTCTTGAGAAAAGGGATTAATCCTCGTACAAGAGCTGAGCAACTCCAAGATCTCCTTCAGTAATTTCTTTTTCTATTTTTTTCGTCTAAGACTGTGGGTAGTATTTTGTTTAGGAAACTGAAGAAGTGGCACTTTGAGTAAAGGGCATGCTTTTTGGTTCGCGTTGTTAAAGCTCATAACTTGAATTTGAGTTTTGTGTTCAGCATTTTGTTTCCTTGTTAATTTTGGGGCCTGAATATCTTGTGTCCAAGTTTCTGGTGCAAGATAACGTCTATTTGGTTGAATTGGACCTTCTTTTCTAAGTTTTGGTTGTTGGGTTGGTACCACATTGGTTTGTATTGAAGTTATTTGTAAATATATGCAGTTCTAGTATGGAGACACAAAAAGAAGTCTCGGAACTTGACATAGATTGTAGAGAGGAAGGTAGCAAATGTGGGATTTGGAGTGAGCAAATGTTATTCTGTGTTTGATTAAAGGCCCAATTTCTTTCTTCAATATCTCAGTACTTAACAAACACTGGGTAGTGTGTTTAGCTTTATTAGTCAGGATTTACTAAATGTCATATGTTAAAATGGGTGAAGATGTTTATGTTTGCTTGTTCGTTGTGAACACATTCAGAGTAGCTTCTCTCCTTTTTTTTCTTTTTTCCAAGAGACTCTTCCCAATTGCAGATTCGATGCCCTGAAATAGTTCTTATTCATTTTGTATGTTTTCAGGTTCAAAGGCATATCACATTATGAAGGGCCTGAGTCAGAGAATCACACTGCACTTCCATGCCCTGGTGAGCTTCTTGTCGAAGAGCACCATAGCAACTATGGGGAACCTTGGGCAGGTGGGCGTGATGTGTTTGAATTCCTTGCAGAGTCTAGCCACCTAACTCCCAACTCTCAAGTACTGGAGATTGGTTGTGGCACATTACGTGTTGGCTTACATTTTATCCGATACCTTAGACCTGAACACTACCACTGTCTGGAAAGAGATGAGCTTTCGCTAATGGCTGCATTTAGATATGAGCTTCCTTCTCAGGGCCTTTTACACAAACGCCCGCTGATTGTGCGAGGAGAGGACATGGATTTTACATCTTTCGGTTCTGTTGTATATGATTTAATATATGCAAGTGCTGTATTTCTTCATATGCCTGATAACCTTGTGTGGGTTGGACTGGAAAGGTTAGTGAGCAAGTTGAAACCTTATGATGGCCGAATCTTTGTGTCACATAATATAAAGTTCTGTTCGAGACTTGGAGGTGAGGAGTGTACAAAGAGGCTGAGTAGCTTGGGGCTCGAATTTCTTGGGAAGCATGCACATGATAGCTTGCTTTTTAATCACTATGAGATTTGGTTTGAGTTTAGGCGCTCTAAAGCTTAGCATTGCAGAACTTGGTTTTATCAATTTTGGTTTTGGGTGATCAGATAAAACGGTGAAACTACCATGGCTGCGGACATTCTTGTGTTATTGCCTGTGGTAGACTCCAATTTGTTGGTGGAGTTGATTTTTCAATCAACCCCTTGATTCTTTTCTAACCAGAGTATGTGATTGACAGTCTGGCCGATTGCTTCTTCGGGATGGATCATCCGTTTGTGGCTGGAGTTGTCTTCTTCTTTGTATATTTAGATGAAAAAAGAGCGTTCTTACTCGTGTATTGCTAAGGCGAGGAATGAATTCATCCACAGATATTTTGTAACTAGTTTTAACTTGAAATACAAGCTGCAAGATGCCCATCCATCTTTCATGTTTTCTTGTTTCCTGATCATCACTTGCAATGTAAATATGAATGTGGATTATTTTCAACATTGTACGGGATATTCCAGACTTTGTATAATCAATTAGCTAAATCGGGTAGTGCTTCTCGTTTCTAATTAATTTAGACTGTTGCTGTAGGTCTAGCTATAATTGCTATTAAAGGCGCATTTCAACGATAACGTAACATGCATGTGCGCATGTGATATACTGACACTTATACTAGGACACTAGGTGTTTCTGACAAGCGGTGCTCCCAAAGGCAAAGGCAGAACATAAAACTTTTCTATGGTGCAAGCTAATCACCAGTTGAAGACTTGTCAGTGTGTAAGCAGTATCTGTTCTAGACCGAAGTTGAAGACGGCAAAAGTGGAGCTTATAGCATTGAAAAATCATTTTGTGTGCTGAACTACTAAATATATGTTTTAACTATGCCCATGTACTTGACATTGTTGGTGGCATGTCACATGGTTCAAGTATGAAGCCGCAGCTATCTCATTTCTTTTTCTGAAACATTAGGCCCCAAGAGACAGACCAGTTGTGGGGGTTACATGTGAAAAAAGTGACGATTTATTCTATGCATCATGAACAACTGCTGACTTATCATAATCCAAGCAAATAAAATAAGAAAACAAGGAAATACTGAATGTTTTCAAGTTTCAGGTAACTTGATTCCAGACAAAGTTTCTAACATCACGTGTTACAACGACTATGTTAACAAGTAATTAACAGCCTCACCAAAACCAAGCCAGATCATGCGACAGTAACTTCTAAAGTAATCAGGAAAACTAAACATGCCCAAACACCACATTCCTATTATAATACCTTCAAAGAAACGCCACAAACATTAGGAACCGATGATGTGTAATTCTTATCTACTCTTATCAAGTTAGATCAGATCAGACATTCTTCTTCTATGACGATTAAGTGCAACTCTCAAGTTTGAATCTGATGATGTAACCATCCTGCTTCGTACAAAGGGAGCTTTATTTGCTTCGAAGCTACTGCATTTGGGGGACTTCACGACTGTCTCTTGTGGCCTTTTATTATAATCATGTAGGATTGCTTTGAATCGAGTATCCGAGAAACTGAAGGATTGTGAACCTGAAAACTGCACTGAACTTCTTATACCTGTTCTCCAACTTCTGGCTCTTGCAACAACTTCTTTTTCCGCTGCACTTTGCCTTTGGCGACTTGCCACTGTAGAGGTCATAAAACGTGGTAGAGAACTTGTCAAGACTCTTTTTCCTCCAGGAGTAATTTTGGGGGTATCATTTACTTCTTTAAGAATTTTTTTAGGACTTTGTATGTTTTCATTTCCTGATGGGCTTCTGGGTGTCTTTTCCCTATTGTCATGGAGTTCATATGCTGCTGAAAAGAGCTGTTTCATCTTACTCAACAAGATCTCAGCTTCTTGTGTTTGCTGCCTCACTTTCTGACATTCTTCTTCAGCATCTCTCATGTCTTGTGCAATCTCTCGTATCTGCTTCTGCCTTTGTTTGTTGATGTCCTAATGAAAGTCATTTTTAACATTACTAAACTCTCTTTATCTAGACCACAAAATTCCTGTCAATACTTTTTGAAATGAATACCTCTGATAATTCCCTATTGGTCTCGACAGCTCTTGCTCTATTTGCAAAGTTTAAGGAACAGACAGTTTCTCCAGTGTCTTCTTCACTTGGGCTTATGTGAACAAGCATAAGAACCTTTGAACTGTCACCTGAAGGAATTGGATTTAAACATAGTTAGCTCATCTTCATCATACAAAAGTGAAGCATTATTTGAGTCCTGCGATGACACTTCAATGGAGTAGCCATGACTACGTTGGAAGATGGATTATCACTATTGTAGACAACAATCTTGCAACCCACTTCCTTAATTCTATATGGTTAGTTCATTATGTTAACCCCCAAAAGCTCTCTGTTTGGAAAAAAGAATTATACTTTTCCACATAGTAAAGGAGAAGACGGAAGAGAATGATAGAAATTCATCTTCAGAATGCTAATTGACATGTCTCGGTAAATAAATTAGGACAGGGAGTGCTTACCTAAAGAATCTTTGAGGATTTGGGTCAGTTTGCTATTTCTGCAACCATGAAAATAAGTTTCAGGTCAGCCAAATCAAAATTTAACAGTAGCAAAGTGGCAGAACATCAAAACCATTAACTTTAGAATATACAAATTCAACATCTTTTAGGCCATCCACTAGCTTACTCGGTAGATAAGGAAAGACGAGTAAAGATGATAAGACAACCCAATCGGAAACTTGCCTGTAAGGTACATGGCCTCTCTTCCTTCTAAGAGCAGCGATAACATCACCTAGAGCAGAAAGTGAGAGATTAATGGCCCTTCCCTCTTCTAGCGTCTGGCCAGTAGCCCCTGTTTTCAGTAGTCTCTCGCTACCTCCAAGATCAACCATCCACATTTTGCTAACCTCTGATTTAGCTTTCGGATCGTTTCCACGTCGAGAGATGGTGATCCTCATCAAGCTAGATAATACATATAACTAAAAACATAACGTAATTATCAAACAAGGAAGTCCAAAATGCTTGAGAAAACCATGAACCCACCAGTGCGACCTGCTTGACATCTCATTCACGTTTGTCCATGAAGTGGATCGTGCTCGCTTTCCCTTGGCATACCACCATGTTGCTTTTGAAAAATCTGAGAAATGAACCTCTTTAAGCCCCTCAATTTCCACCAACCCCTTTGAATCTGTTTGAATGTTGAGATTGCTGCAGCAGAGTAAGTAGAATCCATCAAGAAAAGTGCTTCAAGTTTCCTAGTTGTTGATTCATTCTGGAACCAAGGCAAAATTGTAGTTACCTCCTTGCTAAGGACTCTTGCGATCTATAGGGTGCTTTTGGACTCAGCAGATCTCTCAGATTCCCCATATAAACCTCCAGCATGCTCATTGAAAACGTAAAAGCACATGATTTCTCCAAAGAGGCTTGATGAACAAGTGCCTCAAGAGCTCGAGGAGTGATCCCAGGCTGGTCGTTTGTGCCATCCTGGAGATTGATTCTTAACCCTCGTGACCCATAAATGAACAACAGTAGTAAAGTACATAACATTAAAACCTGTAACTGACCATTGTAAATGTCTTGCCAGTTCCAGTTTGACCATAAGCCAGTATACAAACGTTGTGCCCATCAAGCGCAGATCTAATGACCGGTTCAACCTCCTTAAAGACATCGTCTACAGGGTATTTTCACCAAATTAAAGACAGGGCGGAAACGAAGTTGCTCACTCCAACCCCTTGAAAAATAGACCACAATTTGAATACTAACCTTGAGTTGCAGCTTGACGGAAAACCTTGTCAAATCTAAAATCCTTCCTACTTCCTAGATATTTAACTTCGATATTCTCCTCCCAAACTGAAATAGGTTCATCATTTCTTCTCTTCGAGCTTGATATCAATGGTCTAAGTCGACAAAATACTCTGATACTCCCTGGAAATTAACAGCAGTATTGTTCTTAGGCCAAATCTGAAAATTGCTAAGTATCATATTCTGACAAAAGAGTTGAATACTACCTTTGGTATCTAATATCTTATTCAAAGCGTCTCTGCGCTTCTTGTCTAAGGACCTCTCCTTTTTTCTCAATCGTACAATTTCTCCTACAAGATCAATTCACACAACTTGAATAACGGAGCTCGCGTTCCTTGCTTGCAAGTCACACATGAAAATATCGCAAATCAAAGGATTAAACCAGTAAAAACTTGTAAACATTTTAGGTCGAGGATTCCTCGACAAACCTACCTTCTATAGTCACTATGGACTGCTCAAGCTCGTTCTTTTCATGCTCAGGAACAACACTAACATCTGTGTAAATGGTAGTCGGTGAAATTGAATCCTGAGATTCAGACACTGGTAATACATCTCCCTGGTAATCCAGGTTTGATCTCGTACTGAATGGTGTCAGCGACAGTTTTGCATCAACTGCAGGTAGTAGCATCTGCTCCTTTTCACTAGAGATGAACATTCCTTAAGCTCATAAAAGTTTGAAAAACCAGGCCGACCTTAAAGGTCAATAAAATATTGGTAGGAAGGCACTTGCTTGAACAGTACCCCAACAGAAGCAGAGTAGAAGTGAAGCTACATGAGTCCAGTTCAGACGCGAGCAGAACTCAGGTGTGCTTGGAAAAGAGAATATCTTCCTCATCCAAAAAGAGGAATACTCATCCACCAAAAAGCTCAACCTACCATGCCACTTAGGCAAGCTAAAACATTGGTGACAGAAATAAATAAAGCTCCAGATGAAGTGTAAACTAAGTCAAGTCACCTATACTTGGAAAAGAACCCAAAAACTCCATACAAGAAACTGGGTTCAGAACTGCCAAAATCCCAGAAAAAGCAGTAAGAACCAGGATAAGCAAGATGATAATAAAAAAAGAAATGACTAATGCTGATGGTAGAGTTGAACCATTCAAAATTTTCAAAGGAACCGAAGAAACAATGGAAGATCAAGATTTTAAGCAAGAAGTCAAAGAAGGTTTTTTTTTTTTCAAAAGCTCTGAAAGGAATGTAGAAAACCCAAGTCGTAAATAGCTTTCAAGTTTCAATGATTGAACACTTTATGGAAACTGATTAGGATGTGAAGGGTTTTATGTGCACTAGAGGTAAAAAAGGTCATGGCTGCAAACACAAGCAGATTAGCATACAAAATGAGATTGTTTTTTCATTCTATGTTTTGGTTGGATCTCTATGCATGAACTGTAAAGTTTTATGTCAGGTGAGGAGCGGGGGGAGCGGAGAGTTGCAAAAGTTGGAATCTATGAGTGAAAGACAAATCGGTTCAAGTGAGAGCGCTTTTCTGATGCAGTGATTGCTTATTCTGGATGTACGGCTATCGGAAGACTGAGGACCGACTCCACATGTGGCTGGTTTAGTGTCGTGGCGATGTTTTGTTGGACGTTGGGCTTGGTTAAATTAACGGTTTGCGCTTTGACAAGGTTAACACTAAACTGTAAACCTGTAATAATTAGTAGGTACAGAAAGTAAGCAGCTACTTAGATAGGAGATAGATAGACACATATATGTTGACTTTTAGGCTGCTGGATTCTGTAAAATTTTTGCTCCAAGTATAGCATCACTATGCTGCCTATTGCAAACCTCTAGGCTATTCAAATTCGAGAAAAAAAAAAAAAAGGTCGAGATTGAGTCAATGATATGAGTTTTGTACCGTTCCAGTATATGAGTTTCGTACCGTTCCGGCCAGAAAACGTTACCGAAACGGCCCCAAACATACCGGAGATGAGTTCCGGTCGGTACCGGCCGGTACTCCGAATACCGGAATTTTCCGGGGTCGTTCCGTAAAAAATAAAACTTGGAGGACTATTTTGTAAATAAAAAAATTTAAACCTAATTTTATCTACCCTCTTCGCCCC
>JAOTAX010000196.1:12209586-12220477 GCA_025629825.1 Erythroxylum guanchezii | reverse complement strand
CACTCTCTGTGGGATTGACCTAGACTCACCACTGCTATAGTAGTAGTCTAGTTATTTTATTTTGACTAGCGTAACGACACGCGGTCAAATGTTGCAATGGGTTTACCCCAAATCTATATAATCTCTTCTTTGTGTAGCCTCCATCTTTAAGTCGTGTCTAAGGAGCAAATCATGTTTGTTGCACAAATCAAATTCTCCACTTGTTTTGCTTCTCCTCATATGGACAATGTTGCAAATCGCTAGTTTGGAGGTAATCCAGTTGGGATCCCTCATATTCCTATATCTACAGCACTAGGTGAGTAATTCCTTCCATTTGTAATTCCCCATCCTCCAATTTCATAGCCCTTTTTACAATTGATCTCGAGTAATTGCAGTCAAAATAGACATGATCCATCGTTTTTTATTCCTCCTTACATAGCACACAATTGTTTTAGGTGTTCACCATTAACCAAAACTCCATAATACACTGTAGTAATATAGTAGCTAATCCAATTAGTGAATCTATCAGGGAAGCCAAAGGCTTTTAAAGTTAGGAAAACCGAATCAAAAGAATCAAAAGCTTTTTGGAAGTCTACCTTAATACACAATTCCTTGGACTTTTCTTCCTATTGTACCTTTTGAATAGTTCCTGAACTAGGAAAGTGTTATCTCCAATTGATCTTCTTCTCATGAATACTCCTGCGAAACTATCAACTATTGCTTCTAGAACCAACTTCAATCTATTTACAGGTATCTTAGTTATTGTATTGTAGATAACATCACAACAAGATATAGGCATACAATCTTTAACGGTATAGAATAATTTATAGGCCTCTCCCTGTAATTTCTTCTTATTAGTGAGGATTATATCATTTTCATCCCTCTTTGAGGTTATCTTGTTAATGTTCCTTTCAATATGAACCTATGATAGAAGTTTGTACTCCTATCCCCTTCCTTTAACTAGATAGCCACAAAATTGATAGTACGTCGTAACGTTAGTCAAAATAAAATAACTAGACTACTACTATAACAATAATGAGTCTAGGTCGATCCCATAGAGTGTGTGTGTAAAGTTGTTGAAATGAAATTAATCGGTGTTTAGGTTTAACAGGGGGTTTTGGGTTTTGAAAGAAGAAAATAAAATAAAACAAACTTAATGAAAACAAATTAAAGAAAACATGCAAAAAATGGTAAAAGTGGGAAATTCGGTAGGAACTCGATTCTTTAGTTCAATCTCAACTTAATTAAATATATTTCATTGATTTGTTTTTCTCAAACTTCTCCTAGCAACTATTAATCGTGAGTTAATGATTAACCCGAGTTTTCCCTTAGGTAGTGTTTAATCAAGATATGATCGTTAATTAAACCTAACCACCGAATAACCTATGATACAATTTTCTATATTTAATTAGGCAATAGCATTACGAATTAGGAAAAATGATTAATCAAGTCAACAACCACATATAATGCATCATTTAACCTAGGTTATGTTATCTTTAATAATTACGAATCATTAGTCACTACGCATGAATTTCAACATTACAATTACAAATTGTATCAAAATTCTAGCAATGAGTTTGCAAATAAATGATTCAATGAACGCATTAAAATCATCTTTTCATAATACCTAATTCAAATAACACAAGTTAACATAATCAATTCCTAATGAGAGAAAGAAACAACAAAAACAGTTAAATATACTTAACCAAGGTCGTTGATATCGATGTTACGTTCGACCCAGAGTCAGGACGTCTAGACCTTCATGGTCTCTGCCAAGAAATTGCTTAAGCCCCCACGTTGTAACCCCAACTAAAGGCCCCCCTATCTGCTCTTCCCTATTATGCCTCCTCCCTACACTACTGATCTCTCTTTGCTATACTATTTTGTGATTTGACAAATTAATTTGTGGTCCATCTACAGTACACATTTTCATTTTAAACTAATGCCTCTGCTACATCTGCGTTTAGTGTTGTTGTTTGCGTTGAACGCAGACATCTGACCTGCGTTTTTTAGGTCCTTCAAACATCTAACGTGTTAAGTAGTTTCTCATAGCTGCTCCTGTTTCGTTTTTGGTCTTGTTTTAATCCACCTTATATGTTGCGTTTTGCTTCTTCCCAACAACCTCTTCTCTTCCTCTTTTGTTGTCATTTTCTTCTCACCTTGTGATGTTTTATTGATGTCCATCATCCTTTAAATTCACGTTCTTACATTAAACATGCACATCTTTCTATTTCCTTATTTTTCCAGCTGCATGATGTGAGCAACTCGAGTTCTTCTTTGTGTTTTGTTTTGTTTTTTTTTTCTTGTCTTCTTCTTGTCTTTTAATTTTCTTTTTCTTACTCCATAAAGACAAGCAAAAATTAATATTCAAAAAATGACCTAAATATTGTCGTTTGGACTCACTTTAATTTCTTTGCTTCTAACTTGTACCTAAAACCACATATGTGTCAAAGTGAGTATCTTAAGCAATTTCATGTCGTTAATCGCTAAGTGTTATGAAATAATTGAACAATCAATTAAGCACATATCAATTTCTACTATACTTAGCTTTTGGCCGTTCTTGGGCAAATATTAAAATTAAGCTCAAAAACCCAAAAACATTGACTCATTTCTCATATGTTTCAAGAATATATACTAATAAACAAAGATGAATGATTTTCAAAAATCATAGCATGAAGTCAACATTATAAGTTTTTACTCATGATCAATCAACATTCATCATCTTTAAAAACTGAGAAATCTAATGGTAGATTCGAAAAGTGTGTTTAAATAAAATATATTCATGGGTACACTCAATATCATTCATGATCATGTCATTCTACAACTTTGCATATCATTTCATTTTTCTACCTAAGGTGAGACGTATTTGGGTCAAGTAACTTGAAAGCGATTAAGCTAGTGAAACAAAGCAATACTTATCAAAAACTGGGTACCGTCAACTATGACAAGTGCAACATTTATATTTCATAACCTCATTCAGCTTTCGCACACAAATTACATGAAGCATATACTAATCCAAAGGAACCACTCATATAATTTATATCAATAATACATTGAAACCACAAGAGTAAACTTTCCAAGCCAACATCTACCTCATATTCAACATATTCAAATAACACATTCATCACAACTTTAGGAAGATGCATTAATTATGAATAACTTTGCAAACTCATATGCACTTCTTCCTTGATAATTTTTTTTCAATCTTCTTCTTTCTTTCTTTCTTTTTCATTTTCTTTTCTTTTGCTTTTCTCTTTTCTTTCTTTCTTTTCTTTTCTTTTTTTTAACATTAAGAGAAACTACATTAACATGGGAATTTCAATGATATGGAATAACAAAAAAACATTAACTAACCCACATATATGTACACCCCCACACTTAGAATTTTGTACATCCACAAACTCAACAATCACAAATGTTCCACTAGCTTTATGGCTTAGGTAGGACATTTGGTTAATTATAAAGCATGTAATGTAGTTGATACAAAAAGAAAGGCTCATAAGGCTCAAAGGGGGCTTAACGAGGGAAAAATCATATTAATGGGGTAGGCTATTTGGCTAATGTAGCTTATGAAATAAAGAATGCCTAATCATTTTCACATTAATGAATGTGATAAAATGTGGTCTCGAATCGAAATTCAAGGAAAAATCAGGATGTACATGCCATGAAGGTCACACATTATCAAAAGACAATGAGACTGATATGAATGTGTCAGTCTAATAAGGCTCAAAATCTCACCGGCTTTGTCTACCACTAGTCACTACTCTTCTAAAGATAATACATATCGACCAATCACAAGAGTAAAAATACATGCTAAAGTTGCTACAAAAATCTCTAGTCAATTCATTCTTTAATCATGACTATATAGTCCTATAAGCAATAGAAAATGAGAAAATGTTTGTTTTATTTGTTTTGTTCTTTCTCTCATTTTGATTGAAAACTTAATAACAAGCAAGAAACAAAATAACATAGAAACACGTGCAAATAAAAAGTAATGCGAAAAATGCAAGAAATTTAATTCCCTTTGGTTGCCTCCCAAGAAACGCTTTTGTTTAGAGTCGCTGGCTCGACTCCTTCTCTTCATGTGACAAAATTGTGATCTTTAGGTATTATAGTTAGTGCCACTTCCACGCAAGGTTGTTCTGGATAGGGCCTTAGTTGATCATCATTCCCATTTAGTGTCCTCCCTATCTTTAGACTTTCGATCTCTACTGAGTCTATGCTTTGTTGAAAGATCTTGAATGTCTCTTCACCTTTTTCCTCCTCGTTTAGTTCCTTTAACCTGTTAGGTAAAAGTAAAGAGTCATCCTCAACAACAAAATAGAACTCAGTATTTACCTCCAATCTAGAAGATATAGCTTTTTCTGCCTCGATCTCCTCCTCAACTTCTTCGACACTAGCAATTTGTTGAGGATTGACCTCAAAATTTCCAAGCTCCTTATCACTTTGTAAAGTTTCCACACAAACGCCCATTAGGTACACCTCGAGTTAATACGACTATTCCTTTTCGTTTTACGGTTCCAGATGATTGATATCTCTCCATCGAGGTAATGCATCTTGCTGGAATTGCAGAGCATCCTGTCAGATTTGCTGTACACCTTGCTGAAACAACTGTTGCATATTCTGTTGAATTTGAAGATTGTTAGCAGCAATAATATTAAGCAATTCTTCTAGAGATGTACTTGAGTCATATTGGCTCTCTGAGTCTTGGGCGTTAGAACATGTATTTTGTAGAAATTGCCCTCCATCCTGATAGAATTGTAGAGTATTTTGTTGCAATGGCAAAGTATTAATGTTCACAATATTAATCAACTCTTCCAGAGATGGACTGGAGTTATGATAGAAAGCTTTTAGTTTGTATGAGAATTGTTATGCGTCCAGCAAACTATCATAGAAGTAATTCTAATGGTTATTCCATCCATAACCAACGTTAGATTTATCAGTCCAACCTTGGTTATAAGATTAAGAATAAGAGTTAAAGAAAAAATTACTTCCATCCATGATATTTTTTAAATTTATAAATCACAAACAGGAAACAGAATAAAGAAAGGAACACGAAATAACTAAAAGGAAACCAATTACGAACAAATATATACAAAATACCAATTAAATCACAAACAAAAACTAAAACACCGCACTCCCCAACAGCAGTGTTAAAATTGACAGTGCGTCATAACGCTATTCAAAATAAAATAACTAGACTACTACTATAGCAGTTGTGAGTCTAGGTCGATTCTATAAAGAATATGTGTAAAGTTATTGAAATGAAATTAATCGATGTTTACGTTTAACATGGGGGTTTTGGATTTTGAAATAAGAAAATAAAATAAAACTAACTTAATAAAAACAAATTAAAGAAAACAAGCAAAAAATGATAAAAGTGGAGAATTCGATAGGGACCTAGTTATTTGGTACAATCTCAGCCTACACTTTAATTAAACATATTTCATTGATTTATTATTCACAAACCTCTCCTAGCAACTATTAATCATGAGTTAATAATTAACCCGAGTTTTCCTTTAGGTAATGTTTAATCAAGATACGATCGTTAATTAAACCTAATCACCGAATAACTTAGGATATGATCTCTAGATTTAATTAGGCAGTAGCATTACGAATTAGGAAAATCGATTAATCAAGGCAACAACCACATACGATGCGTTATTTAACCTAGGTTAAGTTATCCCTAATAATTACGAATCATTAGTCGCTACACATGAATTTCAACATAAAAATTACGAATTATATCGAATTTCTAGCAATGGGTTTGCAAATAAACGATTCAATAAACGCATTAAAATTATCTTTTCACAACACCCAATTTAATCAACACTGGATAACATAATCAATTCCTAATGAGGGAAAAAAAACAACAAAAACAGTGAAATACACTTAACTCGGGTCGTCGATGTCACCTCTGAATCGGCGTTGGGACGTCTAGCCTTTCATATGCCTCTCCCAAGAAAATGTTTAAGCCCCCACGTTATAACCCCAACCGGAGACCCCCTATCTGCTCTTCCCCATTGTGCCTCCTCTTTACGCTACTGTTCTCTCTTCGCTCTATTGTTCTATGATTTGACAAATTAATATGCGGTTCATCTACAGTACACATTTTCATTTTAAACCAACACCTCTGCTATGTCGATGTTTAGCGCAATTGCCTGCATTAAACGCAGACGTCTGAGTTGCATTTTTTAGATCCTCCAAATGTTCAACGTGTTGCGCCATTTCTCCTAGTTGCTCCTATGTCGTTTTTGGTTTTGTTTCAATCCACCTTATGTGCTGCATTTTTCTTCTTCCCAACAACCTCTTCTCTTCCTCTTTTCCTACCGTTTTCTTCTCACCTTGGTGCCGTTTTGTTAATGTCCGTCATCCTTTAAATTCACATTCTTGCATTAAACATGCACATCTTTCTACTTCCTTATTTTTCCAGCTGCATGTTATGAGCAACTAAGGTTCTTCTTTGCATTTTCTTTTTTTTTCTTGTCTTCTTCTTGTCTTTTAATTTTCTTCTTCTTGCTCCATAAAGACAAATGAAAATTAATCTTCGAAAAATGGCCCAAATATCGTGCTTTCAATTCACTTTAACTTCTTTGCTTCCGACTTGTATCTAAAATCATATATGTGTCAAAGTGAGTCTCTTAAGCAATTTCATGTTAATCACTAACTGTTATGAAATAATTAAACAATCAATTAAGCACATATCAATAGCTCTGGCCCTTTGCTTCAGTATATAATCATTGATCCCCAACATTCTTGTATAATATTTTAAGGCTGTAGTTTCCTTATTCCTAAGTTACTCATTCTTTAGGGTCATTGTAGAGCTTTACCTAAATTCTGTCTAACTTATCTTTAGCCTCCATGACTACCTTACGAATATTATTCCAAATAGATTTACTCAACAGCTTTAATTCCCCTTTCATAATCTGTAGTTTCCTCACACTAATGACCATTTTCATTCCATATATTCCTAATTTAGCTCCTTTAATAATAGGTATGTTGAACCCATCCAATCCAATCAAGAAGTTATTAAATCTAAAAACGAAAACACTTATTTTATTGACTGAAGATAATCGGAATGAGTATTGGGTTATGGTTAGATAAAAGATTGTTATTACATGTAGTTTTACTTTTAGAGAAACTTTGTAACCAGGCTCCATTAACCATTGCCCTATCAAACTTCTTTCTAATTAACCCATGGCCTTATCATCTATTATTTCATGTGAATAATTGACCTTCCATCTTTAAATTAGTGACTTAAATCTAGTTTATGCAATCCTTCGACTCTTTTATATGTTTTCTTTGACAAATGTTTCCCCTTTTAGCCTTATTTGCATATAGCATGCAATTAAAGTCCCCAGTAATTAGGCAAGGCTCGTATATTCCATTCCAATTCTATTTATACTATCCCATAAGTATACGTGTTGAAATATACAATTGAATGTATAGATAATTAAAACTTATAGACTTTCAACATTACTCTTCTTCTTAACTTTAAGGTAGATTAACTCTTGTTCCACTAGAACTAGTTGAACATCTATCTCCCTTATGTCATATGCCACTAAATTCTCCCATTATAATAACATTTATGATTTGTTAGGAAACTTCAATTGTCATTCAAAAACTGAGGCTTAGAGCCATTATTTTCCTTTACTCTTGTATATAGGAGATCAATAAAAAAAAGATTTAGGTTCCTGCAAATAATAAGCTACCATTTCCTTTTGATGCTCCATATTAGTATAGTCATTAGGCTTGTAAGGTTGAAGACTTCTTCTTCCTCTTGAAACTCTTTCTTCTAACCCTCTTAAAGCTAAAGTCTGTCTCAATCTCCTCTAATGCTTCCTTCTGAATCTGATCCACCTGGGTTAAAATTTTAGAATGTTTAGATGTGCTCTACCTATCTCCATTATTGGTGACTTCAATAATAGTTTCTTTGGCCTGATCTAAAAATCCCTATGTTATTGCCTTATATGTTTCTCTTTTGGATGGTTCCCCTGCCTCCTTATTTCCTTAAGGTGTGATGGGAGTTAGTTCTTCTTCTCCTACATCATTGATTAATTTAGCTCACTGAATTAACCTATTTTGAATTTCCTCTATATAGGCACCCAAGTTTGCTTCAGCTTCAAATTTCTAGGTTTCCAACTGTAGGTGACTATCACCTAATCTTTAAATAACTTTCCCCTATCATCTAATCTCACCATAGGTATTACCTTAGGTAGATTTTTAGTTACCTCTAACAATTTGTAAATTATGGCAAATCTAGCTTTTTTAGTATGTATGTGATTTCATCTAAATGTAAAGGATTACGAGTGAAACCTATATGACTTAGTCCTTTAGTGGTCCAATATTCCACAGGTATATTATGGATACAAGAAGAGATGGGAATCTATTTGTGTCTTAGGTCTTCTATTCTAATGCTTGGTTTCCATCCTTGTGGTAACAATGGCTTATGATTAAAGTGTTACGGCCCTATTTACATGATCTTTTGTGTTTGATCTACATAACTAAATTTGAATAACAATATGTTATTCTCATTCAATAACACTTCCTGGAAACCTATACAGCCTAGGGTTTAAGGCCTAAGAGGAGGGCCTCTTCTCTATAAAGAATACTAGTAGGATAGACTCTCACTTTTTTATGCCTTCCTTCAATATTTCCAAATCTAGTGCAATAATTATTTATAATGAGAGACACATTACCAAGGAGTAGAAGATGGAAGAGATGATAGCTTTGGTGTTACTGCCATTTCTAATTAACAATTCAAGTTTTATACATCTTCTTCAATCAATTGCAAGTGATCTTCTCTCGTCCTATAACTCCGTCTAGTTAATTTAATTTAAACAATATTTTTATTTTCACATACGGAAGGTAAATTTGGTCTTCCTATTTATTACTTTAAATCTAATGGAGATCCAGTCTATATCATCATCATGGACATTTTGTATGATACGTCGACTCATCCATGTGTGAACTCGACTGTGAAATTTATCTCAACTCTGAGTCAGATAGAGATAAGAGATCACTATTACTATTAATTTGTCCCATGTCAGGATTCTTTAAAAGAGGAGGTCCTGACAAATCTGCTTTAGATGCTGGACAGCCTTGGTATGTTCTTGAGTCCAAGGTGGTGAATTCATCTTCAACAATTATAGGTTGAATTTTTTTTTGGTCTATTCTTGTTAAAATTTAAGAATTTGTATTTACATCTGTACAGTCTTTCTCCTTCCCCTGGAAAGGATTTTGCTGCCAATATATGTTTATATTGCCCATTAGTCATCGAAGCTATTTCTCGAGTTTATACAATGTACGATTGTAGAAAAGTGAGAAAAACCATTCCCACCGACAAGATTTTGACACCCTTTTGCTAAATCTTACCGTTGGTTCATTTGTGCTTTCACTTACGTAGCAAGAACATTCCTTACTGAAACTACTATCATGTTTTTGTTTAAGACGATGAGGTTCATTTTTCAAGAGATAAAACGGTGGAGATGTTCCAATCCTACACATCCACTGAGGCCTTCATTTGCACAAAACCTTGCATCTTTCCTAGTTCGAGTAGAAATACATAGGGGTACTAGACTTGGTTTTGACTCCTTTTCCCTCTTTTTTTTTTTTTCAGTTGTTCTTCATATTGTCATTGGATAGATGCACTTCCATATTTTTAATAGACCCTAGCTTCTTCCATAATGAATTCTAAAGATTATAGAATAAGAAATGAATAAAGATGAGAATAGTACTTACTAACCACATACCCCATTAATGTTATTGATGGAGGGGTTAGGACTTGACTGTGATCCAATATTTAGGTTTGGGTCAAGATCGGGTTCATCATTATCGGTGATTGTTAGCTCATTATAGTTGCAATTGGTCATTCATGTTACAAATCCCAAATCCCAAATCTTACACAAAACCAAATTCCCCACCCCGAAATATAGAAAAGTCACTATTTTCTAAGCTTCTAAGTCTTGGTTCGACTGTTTATTTATTGTCGTCTTTTCATGTCTACAACTTTTTTATGCTTGCTATTCACTCACGCTGCCTTCACTGTCGACGCCTCTCCCAATCCCACCTAGATTCCTTACTCTAAAACCATGCATTCAACAAGTACCACCGCTCAAATAACTATGGAAGAAAATGCGGAAACAAACTTAGTATTGCGAATAGTTAGTTTAATATTGATTTAAGTGTAATTAAAATACTAGGTCTTATATTATTACGTGAAAATCATACTGTACAATTGGACTCACATAGGCCTTGTTTGATGAAGAGCTGATGGGCTCTTTTTTAACTGATCAACCTAATTTAGTTTATTGCCTTTAAAAAAAGAGTTTATAAATTTGTTTGGTAAATAACTGATTGGGTCGGCTGATTCAACCTAACTAGTTATTTTTCAACCAACTCCTCTATTCGAGCGTTTTCTCCAATCAGCTAATATATTTTCGGCCTTTTCTCCATTTTGTCCTTGCTCCACTTTAACTCTTTCGCGTCTTGTTTTCTCCAGACTCTTCACCCTTTTCTTCATCCTGATTGCAATCTTCTACTAGCGTTTGATCTAAAGAATACCCATAAACTTAAGAGGGTGTCGATAATAAGCCAATGTACACTTACTTAAAAATGAAGTTTTGGGTTAAGGATTTTTCTCTCTTTTTTCTTTAAACAATCTTCTCTCTTCACGACCTTCTACTCCTTCGTTCTTTACTTGTTATTTCACAAGATTCTATCTGTCATCATGCTAAATGATGGGATGGTGTTTTACAGTGGCAATAAATCAAGCCAAATCTTGGAGCCATGTGGCCAAGTTCATGGAGTGGATTTCAATTTTTTGTTTACCAAGTTGAGGTAAGTCATACTCTGAAGGGTAGTTGGAGATTTCTTTCTAATTAAAACTTAAGTTACTGCTTTTGATGGCATT
>JAOTAX010000196.1:12192680-12205383 GCA_025629825.1 Erythroxylum guanchezii | reverse complement strand
ATATTACTAATATTATATATAATTAAATATAATTATTGCATAATTATGATGTCACACCGGTTCGACCGGTGGTTGAATCGGTCGAATCGGTCAAACCGGTGATTAGTAAGGCCTCCGATTTCGATATCCAGTTCGGGTTTCAAAACCTTGTCTACGAGGATAGGTCGGGGAGTCGCGCCCCAGACTAATTTTGTTTCTGTAGTGTTTTGTATTTCCCTTTAATAAAAAAACAAAAAAAAATTGTTTCAATTTAAATATGTCTCCATTTTTGAATGAAGTTAGATAATAGTAGCAGTGACATAAGCTATTCTCGACATAAGCTATTCTGGAACTTGTCCTTATGCGAAGGTTAAAAAAAAGGGTATCATCGCTTCTTTACTTAGCATATAACATTATAACCCCAAATGATCAATCCAAATTTATTACATCCGTCTATCCCAATAGATTAAAAGACCATTTTACACACCAAGTTACTTAAGGTTACAAACTACGCAAGAGTTACATTTTGACAAAATTCTTTTCACCTACGAGAGATGTGGTGGAGTAGCATAGGCACCTCCATCCTTAACCAAGGTCTTGAGTTCGAGTCTTAAGAATGAAGTCGCTTTAAAACTCATGAGGGAGAACTTCGTCGTCTCACAAGAGTCTTACCCGACTCGAATCCGGACTAGTCGATTGCCCATGTGGTACCGAATACCAGGTGACTAGACAAAAAAAAAAACAAAATTCTTCTCCCAAACTGCGCCGTATCGGTTGAGGAATGAGGTAGCCAAAGAAGATCAGTTACAAATTTTTATGAACCTTTGACTTTTCACATTTCTTCATCACTATCCCGTTCCGTTGTCAGATGAGATGAGAAGCGAAACAAATTTTTAAAACCAGAAAAAGAAAACTTGTGTGCGATTTGATTAGTGTTTGTCAAATCTCTTGCTTCTCTCCACTGCTGTGTAAACCATCACAAAACGACACTAAAAAGACAGTAACCATCTCTCCCTCTCTCTAGGGTTTAACTCTAAGCTCACACACACACTCTCCCTCTCTCTCTCTCTTCAGCCATCGATCCTACTCTTTCTCTGGCCTTGGAATTTCAGGCAAGTTATGATGTTCCTAATTTCGCTTCTCCGTCATTTACACCTCTTTATCTGTCTATGCTTTTATTATTTTCCGTTGAATTAGAGTCTGATCGCATTTATTGGCAATCTTAAGGAAATAGAAAGGAGAAATTTACTACGACTCTTATGTTTCTAGTTATGGGTGGTTTTGTGCGTGATCGAGATTCTATATATGAGGCTTTAACTAGGAAGTGGGAATTCGTGAGGATTGGGGATTTCTACGGGAGTTGTTTTCATAATCCGTGTTAATAGATTCGGTTATGTTTTCCAATCTGTGTAGTTTACAGACTGATTTTTACAGTTGATTCTTGATTATATTTTGCGCATGATTCAATCCATTTTGGAATTTTCTATTGGTTTCCCAGCCCTTTTGACACTTTCCAACTCGGTCGTCGTTGTTATCAGTATTAGACTGATGCATGCTAGGACCGTGTGATGGCTGTTCTCTGTATGCTTAGGGATTGATTCGGTGCTTTCATTCTTGTTTTAGGGATCATAGCAATGCACCGCGTGGGCAGTGCAGGAAACACATCCAATTCTGTTCGCACGCGCAAGGAGAAGAGGCTAACGTATGTGTTGACTGATGCTGATGATAGAAAGGTGAGGCTGTCTGTCAACTTTTTTTTTAGTTTTTTTTGGGTTGATTATCCTAGAGTTTGAAGTAAATATGCTGCTACTTTTTATGTATTCCAATTTCTTTATTTCAAGGAGCTTATGTTGTTAGTTGGTTTACCTGTGTATACTTTTTTTTAATCTTGTTATTATGTTCGCAATTTTTTTCTTATTTGTTCATTTGGCTGCTTATGCATTTACAAACTTTTCTACCAAATTTTCCCCTAGATTAATGTTAGGTCATGAGGTTTTACGATGCTTATTTTATGGTCAAACATTTTGAACCTGTTATAATATTATCTCAGTTCTTGTCAAATTTGTCACTAACGTAACATTTCTAATGCAGCACTGTGCCGGCGTCAATTGTTTGGCTGTATTAAAGTCTGGGTGTGATTTCATCTTCACCGGGAGTCGTGATGGCACGTTGAAGAGATGGACATTAGATATAGATTCTGCAACTTGTTCTGCAACATTCGAATCACATGTGGATTGGGTAAATCTTCAGTCTGTTGTGTTATTTTCACTATTGTGTAGTATTCCTCTAATTTGGATCTTTTGAATGTTGAAATATTTATCTTGTCCATTGAAATATATAGTTTAGGTGATTGCTCTGGAGTTTTAGTTGGTTGTATGGTGGTTGAGCAATTTAGCTGATATCAGAACTGAAAAGAATGCACATAATACTATAGTATTGAATGTTAGGTGCCCAGGTTCCAGAAATTTCTCTGGAGAGAGAAACTTTTTTACTTTTTGATTGGTGTGGAAAACTTTTTCAAGCTTCCTTAAATTGTGAAAATCAGTTTAGTTTGTAATTTTGTTCGCTTAGTGGTGGCTATTTGAGATCTAGTTGATTATAGGCTAGTTTATTTGGTTATGCAGGTAAATGATGCTGTGCTTGCTGGCGATAACACACTTGTCTCCTGCTCTTCAGACACTACCCTCAAGGTTTTCTATCTGTGATGTTATTTCTGTTTTGCAATCGTGGCTATTGATTGTCTTCTTACAATTATTTTTTTACTAATTGCTGATGTTTGTTGTTTGTGATAAACCAGATGTGGAATTGCTTATCAGATGGAGCTTGTATCAGGACACTACGTCAGCATTCTGATTATGTAACTTGTCTAGCTGCAGCTGAAAAAAATGTAATTTCTATGTTAAACTTTTCATGGATCTTATGAACTGCTTGTATGAAAGGTTCCTTCCTTGCATTTGATAATACTAAGTTTAACTATTTCTTATGGTAGATTCACTCTTGGTGTGCATTGGTATGGTATGGTCTGATCTGATTTGTTATCAATGCCATTTCCTGACCTTCATTTAGTGTCATGCATTTTAGAGCAATATAGTTGCCTCTGGTGGCCTTGGTGGGGAGGTTTTCATATGGGACGTTGAAGCTGCTGTTGCCATGATCTCTAAGTCAAGTGATGCAGTGGAAGATGAATGCCCTAATGGTGTCAATGGTTCTCATAGTTCATTGCCTGTTACAAGTTTACGTTCAATCAGTTCAAGCAACAGCATCTCGGGTCACACAACTCAGTCCCATGGATATGTCCCAACTACTGCCAAGGGCCATAAAGAGTCTGTTTATGCATTGGCAATGAATGACAGTGGATCAATACTTGTCTCTGGTGGGACAGAGAAGGTAAGTCTGATTTTAAGTTAACACTTGCAATTTCATGTTTCTACACTTAGCTGATTTAATGTTTAGGAAAAAGAAATAAACAGAATACATTGAGACCTGATTTTCTTCTCTTGTCCTGATTCGTCTAGGTTGTTCGTGTTTGGGACCCAAGAAGTGGTTCAAAGACTATGAAACTAAGAGGGCATACCGATAATATTAGAGCTTTGCTTCTGGATTCTACTGGCAGGTTGGCTTAATGCACTCTTCGTCTATGTCAACATAGTATGTTGATGACAAGTTGTGGAATGGTTTGAGTCATCTCTCCTGTCCTTTGTCTTTCTTTGCCTATGCTTGTCAGTTTGGTGTTAATTATTCTGGTTTATGCCATATGTTTTGGGCCTTTTTAGTTGCCTTTGTAGCACTCACGTTAATCTTATCTAGTATGTGATTGATCTGTGTAATGGCTTCTGTAAATGCTTTCGAAAATGTTCAGATGATAACAAAAATGTCATGTTTACACTTACTATAAGAGGCAAGAGGTGGTTTTTAACATTAGATGCGTTTTGACTTTTAGTTGCATGAAGTGTGTGCACCTTTGAATGAGGGGAACAACGAGGAGTGCCTTTCTATTTCTTTATCTCCTTGGTGCCTTTTCTTGGAAACAATGAAATCTATGATGGTTGGATAAATGGGAACATATTGCGATCCTGGGTTGCCACATAGAATGAAGACTGAAGAATGATCTAGCATAAAGCATCTGAATTTTTAATGTCCTATCTGATATTGACGTTGCTAATGCCAATAGATGCTGCTAGCTAAAGAGAAAATTTTGAGACATATTTAAGCCTGCAAATGAATTGACTTAAATTGTCATTGGTTTAAGTTTGCTGTATCACTCTGGTGACTACAGGAATTTTAGTGTATATTTTATTTTAATCCTATTACAGTTTAAAATGGTAATTGAAATACTACATGGATTATTACTTCTCTGCAAAATGATACTAACTGAAAATATAAGCAAAAGGAGTTCAATAACAGTTTTATGAGTTTAGGAAGATTTCCTGGTCTCATTGGTACAACCAATTTTTTTGGTTGTCTTGGCAGTTTCCATGATTCAAGCTAAAAATGGCTTCTTGAATAACATTTTGCAGGTTTTGCTTATCTGGGTCCTCTGATTCAATGATCAGGTGTATATTTTGGAACTATCTTCTTCCTGTAATGTATCTATCTTTGTTTCGACAAAAGAAGAGAAGACCAAAAATCTTTATTGATTCATGTTGTAGATTATGGGATCTTGGTCAGCAACGATGTGTGCATTCGTATGCAGTGCATACTGATTCAGTTTGGGCACTTGCTAGCACACCAACATTTAGTCATGTTTATAGTGGTGGGAGGGACTCTTCTGTAAGTATAATCTTTTCCAAACATAATGAATGCAAAATCCTTTCTGCAACATGTTATTCCGTTTCTTACAGTTTTAGCTTGAGTGGTCAAAATTTTGATACTCATTCTGTTTATACCTCCAGTTATACTTGACAGACTTGTTAACAAGAGAGAGTATTTTACTTTGCACGAAGGAGCATCCTATTCTTCAGTTGGCACTACATGATGAAAGCATATGGGTTGCAACAACAGATTCTTCAGTTAACAGATGGCCTGCTGAAGGGCAGAATCCACAGAAGGTCTTTCAGAAAGGGGGTTCTTTCTTGGCTGGAAACCTTTCTTTCTCGAGGGCAAGGGTTTCCTTGGAGGGATCTACACCAGTAAGTATTTATTATGGTAGTATTATTTGAAAGAGAGGCTGCAATGTGCCATTTTTGCCTTTTCATTAACGGATCCAGATAATTATATCTATACTTCATTCACACATTTAGCATCTGTTCAAATAATCGATGGAGGGGAAAATTTTTCCTAAATTCTTGATACTTTTAAGTCTATTTATTGGTAATCTATCCCCACACCCTCAGCTCGTAGCCACAAACATATTTTATTTTGATGATGAAGTTATATGATGAGGGTTCATTCTTGTCAAGGAAAAATTGTTTGTTAGTGTCTCACTTTCTCCCTTGCATATGATTGGTTGGCATCCTTCATTTTCATTGTTGTAGGTTCCAGTATATAAAGAACCAACATTAACCATCCAAGGAACTCCAGCAATAGTGCAGCATGAAATATTAAATAATAGAAGGCATGTTTTGACAAAGGTAAGAATTGTTCTTTTGCCTTCATGCATGAGTTTTGATATATTTCGAAGCTGATGCCTATAGATGACTGACTTCTAATACCTATCTGGCAGGATACTGATGGCTCAGTGAAGCTGTGGGAGATTACAAGGGGTGTTGTAATTGAGGACTATGGAAAGGTTACCATCTAAACATCCTTCTGCTTTTCTGTTCTTGAGAGTGCTATGACTGTGTTCTTGGAATTATAGTGTCATTGGGTTTCTGGGGATAATAATAGCTAAGTATGTATTCTTAGTTTCAGGTTTGGTGTAATAATGCTACTTTTAATGCCTATAATTCATGTATTCTCTTCCTTCAGGTCTCATTTGACGATAAGAAGGAACAATTGTTTGAAATGGTACATGTCGAATCACTGAGAATAATCTAAAATTGGTTCTTTGACTAGGATGCTCTGTTAACTACTGATTATCTTAATGGTTTAGGTGAGTATTCCTGCATGGTTCACTGTGGATACCAGGCTTGGAAGTTTGTCTGTTCATTTGGATACACCACAATGTTTTTCTGCGGAGATGTATTCTGCAGACCTCAACATTTCTGGGAAACCTGAGGATGATAAGGTAAATCAGTAAAACCCTTTGCCACAGCTCAAGGATTTGACCAAGCTTCTGTAGGGAATGTCAAGGGGTCTAAAAATCCTTCCATTTTGTTTTGTTAGATATATATTCTTCTTAGGTAGGAATGAATAGCCTTAAAAGGTGGAAATTTGAGAGAAATTTCTAGGATGCCCTTTGAATTTGATTCATGAGTTTTTTACCCGAAGAATAAAAGAAATGGGACAGACTTCCTAACATCATAGTTATAGTGCCCAAGGACTGGAGCTGATGTCTGTAAGTGCTGTCTCCAATGAGTGTAGACCATGAAGCTTAGGTTTTATTGTCTAAGCTCTGTAATTATGTACTCTTGTTACACATGGATTTGCATATTAATGTCTGCCTGCATATTTATGTATGATCCTCTGAAGTGCTTTATTGCAATATTTTGATTTTGATTCAGAATTGTGTCCTCAGTTTTATTTGAACTACCTACCAAATTGGCTCAATGTTCATAGGTGAATCTAGCTCGTGAAACACTTAAAGGCTTATTGGCTCATTGGTTAGTCAAAAGAAAACAAAGACTTGGAACGCAAGTTTCTGCTAATGGGGATTTATTAGTTGGAAAGGAAATTCCTCCTAGAAGTCTTACTCATTCAAGGGTTGAGGTGGATGGTGCTGATAATGATGCTGTGGTGTATCCTCCATTTGAATTTTCTACGGCTTCCCCTCCTTCTATTGTCACTGAAGGCTCTCAAGGTGGCCCTTGGAGAAAGAAAATTACTGATTTAGATGGTACTGAAGATGAGAAGGACTTCCCATGGTGGTGTCTGGATTGTGTGTTGAACAATCGCTTGCCCCCAAGAGAAAATTCCAAGTATTTTCAATACCATCTTTCCTTATTAATGTTTAGCTTGGGTAGATAGCAAAAGAAGCATGCATTTCTTCCTGGTGTCCTTTCTTCAAAATCTTTTTGTTCATCAGACGTGAAGAACTTCTTAAGATATTTTGTACTTCTGCTGAACTGTGTATGGTTTAGCAAAAGGAACGTATTATTGCTTCTATTTAACTTGACACTTCACGTTCTGTAGGTGTAGTTTCTATCTACATCCATGTGAAGGCTCTCCTTTCCAAATTCTCACGCAAGGCAAACTAAGTGCACCTCGCATACTGAGGATACATAAAGTAAGTTTGGTTCAGTCAAGAAAGACAGTATTCTGTATTTACTTCATACAGATTTTCACCATAGAGACATCATTAAGTACATCAGGAATACCACATCAACATGCCACGTGCTATTCCTGTCCATTTAAAATATGCCACATAAACCAGTTTAACAAAAAAGTTCCTAAATTATGGAGAAGTTGGCTTAACTTAGTAACATTTCAGCAATTCCTTCTTATTGAGGTTATATATTGAAATAGTTGGTACGCCTTTGGAGATTTGTCTACTCTCTGTATGCATGTGTCTATATAACAGTTCCTGTTACATAGTAGCTTGGTTTAGGTATATTCTCCAAAGTAATACATTGTGCAAATTTAAACATTTCTAAAGTGCTGCTGACTTGAACAAATTTAAAAACTTCCTCTTGAGATTTTATTGAAGACTACAGCTTTATTTACTGTGTTCCACCTTTCTCTTCAGGTTGTCAATTATGTAGTAGAAAAAATGGTCCTTGACAAACCATTGGACAGTGTTAATACTGATGGAACATTTGCTCCTAGTGGGGGACAGTTACAGCATTCTGCAGTTGGAGATGCATCTTTCCGATCTGGATTGAAGCCATGGCAAAAGCTTAGGCCAAATATTGAGATCTTGTGCAATAACCAGGTGAGTGGAATTCTGTTTTTAATGTTAAAATGCCTTTAGATGTAGCTAAATTTTTGTTGGATAATGGTAATATTTATCAAACAGTTTATGCTGTTAATTATTTCTTGAGCTATTATTTTTTAAACTGTGCACCTTGAATGTAAAGTAATAAGGGTGGCCAAGATTTCTCAGTATTATATCACTCTATTTGTGGTTATTTGGTGTTAAAACTAGGGCCTGAAAGATGGGCAATGGTTGAACCCAAGAGTTTTTCTTGATGGAGGATTGGCAGTGAGCATACCTGATGTATCTTGAACCTAGATATATGTCCCTAGCTTAAAATCGTCTTTGTACCCTATTGAAATTGTACTCAAAGCGAAGACCACTTCTACTTATGCATTAAAACACTACTAAATGACAGTTAATATCTTCCAGGTTTTGTCTCCTGACATGAGCTTGGCAACTGTGCGAGCTTACATATGGAAGAAACCTGATGATCTGATACTCAATTACAGAGTGGTTCAAGGAAGGTGACTTCCCTTAGGCTTTTGGAAAAGGTGAGCCAAGCTACTTTATCTAACTTGTTTGTTCATTAGTTTTCTTTCCCATCTCCTACACAGAAGAAAAAGGAAAAGAAATTTGACACTATTCTGCAACTCTATTATTACAGTCTGAAAAGAGGAATTAACTGTGTTTGGTAGGTTGATATATTAAGTTTTGCATTGGATGTCTCTGTTTTCATTCTGAAAGTTATTTTATTCTGCCGCACTAAGAGTGCTAGTTTGAAAATACCAATTCAAGAATTAACAGGTGGTTATTTTCCAGATTGCTGTTATTTACTACTCAGACAGGACTCGGCTCGGCTTTTATCAAGTAAATTCTTGTGCTTGTAAAGTCTTGTCAGTTGCTTGCATTGATCGGACATATCCATTGGATGAAATCCTTTTGGTTACTGAATCAGTGGCCATTGTCCTTGCTGCGAAGACTCGATTAGAATTTTCCTTTGTTGGATAGGTGGTATATAAGTTTTGCACATTGTCTAGCCATCAAGCATACTCTTTCTTTTCCCCGCTGGAGGGCAAGTTGGGATCGGGCAGCAGGAGGCCTTGGACTTCCAGGAGTTGACAGGAAGTATATGAAACATGGTGATGCCAAGTCCGAAGTTGTGATGTCGAAAGCTTGAAAATTGTGATTGTTGGGACTGATATGATTGATAGAAACATTGCGGTGAAGGTGGATAGGAACATTGTCGTGAAAGTGGCTTTTGTAATTTCCCTTTTCCTTTGGAAATAATAGAATTGCCATTATTTCATAGCTATTGAGCTATACATGTGCAAATGACTTCTTGTTCTCCGCTGCACCTTTACTTGACCAATTCAAGGGGTCAAATGGGATTTGGTGTTTAATTTATTCAAGTGACTATCAAGACGGAGGTCCTGTTTTCTGCCTTCGTTGCAACTTCATTATTTTTTTTGCCCCTTTAACCCTAAAATATTTAGATTATTCTCAGCCACTCAAATTATAAATAGTTTTAATGAATCAAGCGCGGTTAGATTTTTGTCTCCGTGGTTCTGAAGGGTGCATCGCAATCATTAGCCGTTGAGTTGCGGTGTGTTCGAAGTCTTTTGAACACGATTGGGACTTGGGAGACGCACTTTACTTTTTGTAGTCAATCTTTTTCCAAACGATATTGAATCATTTATAGTAAAAGGAATTGATATCCTCCGTGGTTTTTTTACTGATGTTAGACTTCATTCATTGTTGTTATTTGTTGCTTGTTCCCGGGCTCCCAATCATTCATCGTCGATTGTTGCTTCTTTGCAGGTTCAAATCATCATTGCCGGTTATTATTGTTGTTTCTGAATTCTGACTTCATCTTCAACGGATACTCGTTAATTTAGTTGTGTGATTGATGGACCTTTGATGATTATAATGTTTCGGCAGTCTGTGCTTGTTATGTGGTTTATCACTTAAAAAGGTTTCTGGGCTTTATTCAACCATATATAATAACTTTATTTTATATAGTTGGCACACATTTACTTGCTTGCTTGTTTGCTTTTTGTTACTGCCCGTAATTGATTATAAATGGTTGTTCTGTATGGAACGAAAGAAAAATAAAATTTTTTTGGCAGTCAAGATAACTCTTATCTATAACTTGATAAAATTCAAGGTCACTAATTTATAACTTGATTAATGTATAAAATATGATAAACATATTCACGAGGGCTGTAGTGGAGTAGCACAGGTTTCTCCATCTTTAACTAAGGTCTCCAGTTCGAGTCTTGAGAATAGAGTCACTTTAAAACTCGTGAGAGAGAGCTTCGCCGCCCTACGAGGGTCCTACCCGACTCAAATCCGGACTAGTCGGTTGCTCCTGTGACACCGAATACCGGGTGGCTTGACTAAAAAAAAATAAAATATGATAAACATAAATTATAAATCTGTACTTTATTATAAAATTTATTCTTTTCATACTGCTTCTTTTGAAATTTTTTTGAAACATGTTAATCTACGCCACTTGAAGTTTATAAGCATTTGACCTCTAATAGTATCCACGCGAATTCATTGAGAGATTTACAAGTATTGTAAAAGGGGATAAGTTAGAAGTGGTGGCTCCTATGAAGCCTTCACTTATTTAGAATAGAATTTAGACTTTTTGATAATTTAATTGAAATATAAATATAATTATATTTTAATTAGATTATAATTAATTCTAATCCAATGTCAAATTGGTTCAAATAAGATTCAAGATCTCGTATTAGCATTATTTATTAAATATCTCATATTTAAACATTTAAAGTTTCTTAAACTTTGCAATCAAATTTAATTAAATTATCTTTTCTATTTAACTGTTTTTTACGTGTGCCTTATTAGATTCTTAAATATATTGATAATGGATAAAAATTGTAGTTCTAAATCATATTTAGAATTAAATAAATTAAAATTTTTATTTATTTTTAATTCTCTAATTAAATAATTTATATTCATATATCAAGATTTGTGTCTAGTAACGCATCATAACTACCCAAATATTATGAATATTAAAGTGATTTTGACTATCTTTTTCATGCATGATGTTTTTTTAGGAATAAGTACAATTAACCCTCAATGTTTCACAAAATATCTAAGTTGACCTTTGTCGTTATCTATGCTACCAAATCTTCCGTTAATGTTTATAAAATCAGATAATTTCTCTTAAATCAGATAACGTCAAGGTTTAGTTATTTGGAGCCATATCAGCTAATTTGTCACCTTGACAATTGGCATGTTATTGTTATTTAATTTATTAATTTTTAAGATTTTACTTTTTTAAAATAAAAACACAAAGTTGATCAAATCAAAAAAGAAAAATCCAACACCCAAAGTTGTTTCTTCCCTGACCTAACACTCATTGACTTTTATGTTTAATTAGCTTCCATATTATATCCCATGACTACCAAACAAGCAATGCTTAATTAAGATAGGTCCAATTAGTACTACAACAATCTCCACAAGAGATCTTTTAGAGTTATCAAGTGAAATGGTCAATTATGCAATCATTATAATGATAACTTCTATAAACATATAAGTAGCAGTGATAAGAATACCGTACCATACCGGTTGGTACCGTGTTCCGGTCGAAAATCAGTACCGGTACGGGTACAAAAATACCTGGAACAAATTCTGGCCGGTACCATAGATACCGGAAAATTTCAGGTAATTCCGTAAAATTAAAAATTCATAGGGACCAATTTGCAAATAACAAAATCTTAACCCTAAAAATCTACCCCCCCCCTCCCCCCGACCTTCATCCGCCTCACTCTCTTCTCTCTTCTCTGTCGTCCATCGTCCTCCCTCCGTCTGTCGCCCTCCCTCCGCCGCTCTCCGCTGCCTGATTCTCGCCGGTTGTCTCTCTCACGCCACGTCGCCGCCCCTCCCTGGTCTGGATCTGGACTCTGGTGGTCTCCTCGAGTCTTCCTCTTCTCGTCTGTCCGTCCATCGCGTTCTAGTGGTCTCGTGGCTCGTCTCCGTCCCGTCGTCCGCACGACCTACATACGCTGCCGCCTCCCTCTGTTGCAACACCGCTGGCCCACCGACCCTCCAACAACGACCCAAGTGAAGACCTCAGTGACTCGAACCCGAGAGTGTACAAAATTTTTTGGGTGTGTGTTGACTGATAAATGGATTTTTTTTTGGTGTTGTGGATTGGAAATGTATTGGATTTGTCGTGTATTAGACTATTAGTGTTGATCAGTTGATGAAAATGTTGTCGGTGGGTGGACTTGTGGAGGATTGGGTTTGGATTGTTGAATACTGATGTTGAAGTTGAATTGAAGTGTGAAGTTTGAACTGATGAGGATTTGGAATGGATGAATTACTAATTAGTGAATGTTGATTGTTTTGTTTTAGAATAGGTTTGGAAATTGGAATCAGGATTGGTTTGAAAAATTTTGAAATGGAATTTTTGAATGTTTGAAAATTGGAATTGTTTTGGAATGGAATTTGTTTGGAATGGAATTTTAGAAGTTGATAATTTGAAATTGTTTGATTGAAGTTGAAGAATACCGTAGGTAAGTAATTATTTTGTTATGAATTTGTAATTATGCAAATATTGTAAAATGGAATTGTAAATTAGAATTGGAAATTTAGAATTGCAAAATGGGGTTAGTAACTTAGTATGTAATTAATTAATTATGTATTATGCAAAGATTGTTACAAGTTAAAATTGAAAGTTGATAATTAACATTTAAACCTAAATGTAAAAATAATAATCAAATATGAAATTAATAATCAAAT
>JAOTAX010000196.1:12181392-12192580 GCA_025629825.1 Erythroxylum guanchezii | reverse complement strand
GAATAACCCTTCAAGGTAAGATGATCATGATTCATGTTTACGGTTCAAGAGTTGGGTTCCGGTGACGGTGCTCAACAAAGCCCATAATTATTTGGTTTTAATACTAACTAACTAAAATGCTTTCAAATAACTGTTTACATCAACATCAGTGGTTTTGAGAAATAAGATGAAGCAAATCTGTCTATTCTTCAATCAAAAATGTCTATTTTTGAAATTCTAGCCCTGTTGACATCATTTTTATGTTTACAGACAAGAATATATGTTGACAGAGGCAGATCTGAAAATGGCTTCACTTCCTTAGATTCCCTTATGTCTCAATATAGGCAATCCCAGTTTAGTGAATCGACCAATGGACACAAGCCACCAATGGCCTATCTTTTTAAGCAAGGTAAACAAATTTTATGCATGGAGCTGTATGATAACTAAGATCCAATTCAAGTGTTTCTTATATAATTTTTTCACAAAATTGTTTGGTAGTTAGACTACAAAAGGTTTTGCAACTGCTTAAGTCAAAAGATGTCAATGTCAGAGGTAGTAAAATTTGTGGCTAACTTAGTTGCTGAAGGTTAGTAGTGCATTTTTTTTACCCTTTTTAGTTTTGCTTTTAAGTTACTATTCCAACCCTTTCCCAATGTGTCGATATCAATTACATCTTTTACCTGGGGCATGTTCTATAAGTTAAATTGTAGCCATTTAATAGGAAATATAGTTCTAAGCATACTATTTTATACTGCTTATGTTGATGTGCTTTAATCCCTCGTGTACTTGCTAAAAATTTAATAAATTTCAAAACCTATCTAGTAGGATAAGATAGAAAGAGAAACCTTATTTTATTATACAATATCATATCAATTTTTATCATTTCAAAAAATAATGGAAACTTTTATATTATCATTTAATGGAGAAGTAGGCAAATGAGCTATAAACAGAGAAAGTCTTAACAAAATTTTAAGGGATGGTTAGGATCTAAAACATTTATGGAGTCTAGAATATGCTTCTTGGTACAAGTTACAAGAGTGTTCTTTCAATAGATCTTTTTGCGCTCCTCAGTTGGTTTAAAAGTTTTCTTTATTATGTCTTTGTTGGTATGGCCTTATGAAGAGAATAACGAGTTTGGTTTTGTTCAAGTCTTCAGTATGACGCGTGCTCTTTTTGCTTATGAGTCAGATGATACTGCTTTTGTCAAACCAGTACAGTCTTCTAAGGTATGCTTATGTTTCATGTGAGGAGATCTCCATCACAAGGAATGAGATAATTTCATGATTGTATCTGATACTAATTATTCTTTTATGTAAATGGTCAGGGTAAAAGGAAGTCAGAACTCTACGCATCTAGGCTATATTTAGTCTGAGTTCCTATCTCTATTTTCTAGTCACAAAGAAATCTCTAAGACTTCAGGTATATATCACCTTGAGGGGGTGATCCTTTATGTCCCTCTGTAAACCAATGTTTTGAATCCTGAGAAAGAATAAAGACTTGTATGATTGACATATTGTGTGATAGGTTTCTTCATAATTCAAACAATTAACATTATCTTGTTGTCGTACAACCCGCTTTGGGTTCAATTGCTTCCCTTCTTAGCTCTGTCACAACTTCTCTTGGGAGAGCCATAAAAGGAGAAATCCTTACTACTAAACAAGGTGGGATAACATTAATATAATTACATTTAGCCTACTTTTTGACTTTTTACTCCTGTAATTGATCGAAAGTGATTTTTTTTTAATTTCTAGTTTTCCAGATTCGAGATATAAATGATTTATCAAAGAAAGAAGTGGATGAAATTATAAATATGTATGTTCATAAAGATCGTGTTTTGTCATATGATGGCATACAAAAAAAGTATACCATTTCAGTTCCTCTATTTACCAACTTTTTGATAATATGGTGTGGTCTCTAAAATGTTAAAAGGAGTTAGAACAAAGATCTTGACTTATGGATAATAAAAATCGAGAATGATTTAGTGCTTTTCCAATCTTTTACTTTGAAATTTAATACTTTTTCCTTTTTAACATTTGAGTAATAATAATGGTTTTTTTATAACTAAAATCATAAATTACTTTAAAGGTGTATCTAAATATATAATTAAATATTGATTTAAACTAAATACTTTAAGATTGTTTATGAATGAATTGTGATTAAGTTAAAGGTTTGGAGATTAAAAATATGCATCTAAGACTTAAATCAAACAAAAATAAAATGAAAAGAAGAAGAGCCTATACTTGTACCTGTTGCACGGAACGAAAAGCTAAAACTCCATACAGAAAAATATGAGATAATTCATAGGAGAAAGCACAAATATGTACTAAATATATTTGTGCTTCCAATTTCAACAGTCTTCAATTTGCTGACCCAACCTCCTGTCTGTTTCCTCCTAGTTAAATCTGAAGTAGTTGACATTTACCAAGTTGACTACCGTATTTATGTAATAATTAAGGAATATTTTATACCCTACCCAAGAGAACAAGTTTTGTTTTAGATCCACAAGTCACCACCATTGTACTTATTCGTGATCATAAGTCTTTAATTTGCTGAGACTATATCCTTTAATACATATACAAGAGACATATAGGCATGAGGAAATAGAAACAGAGCAAATGATCAAAACAAAGACAATGTGTCAAGTTCTGTCTCCATTTTCAATCTTGTGTTTAATACAAGGAAAAATCGAGTTCGCTTTATCATCTGAATAAAAATTTGTAAAAAAAAAAAGCAGCCTGAACTCAATTCTTATTCTTTGAATCGACTAATACTCTATATCAATGTTTAAATTCATTTAAAGAAACCAGTAAATACCATGCCCATAACAACCATCTCATTTGCACTTCCTACATAATACTTAATTAATTAATAATTAAGATTAATAATTAATTAATTAATTATATAGTAAGTGCAAATAATAATTAATAATTAATAATTAATAATAACATGCATGATTGTGACTTAACATGCACATAAAGTGAATAATTAATAAAATGCAAGTTAAAGTAAAAATAGAGTCGTTAATTCTTGAAATTAATTCAGCATCATACATTTTTAAATTTACTTATCTTTTTAGATTATTAAATTTTTTTACTTTTGTTAATCCAATTTAAATATTCAACTCTTATATTTTTTCTCTGTTTGCTTACAAAATTTTGTCTAGAATTATACACTTCTAATTTTTGCCTTAAAATTTTAACTTCAAGAATAATCATTCGTAACAAAACTTATAAATAAATACTTTTTAATTTTAAAAATACTGGACATTATACGAATCCGAATTAACGCTGTGCATTTACGCAGTCAAAAGCTGCTAGTCTATTATAAGGCGATGAAGGTCGCCCTTCACTCTTTTGTTACTCTGCTCTCGCTCTCTCTCTCTCTCTTACCAAAATGCTCTAACCCAACGAAATGGCGTTAAAATCTAGTTCCTAGTTTCCTATAGACTTGTATGTTTCAATACCTTTTGGTGTAGTTATCTCACTTTCCCACTTCTTTTCCGTCAGTTTCTCGGGAAAATCAAGTCGAGGGGCTTGAGAGACTGCATAGGTGAGAGTTACTTCGTATTGAGTTTCACAAAGATCATCCCTTTCATTGCTTCTGAGCCGATTTCATTATCTTCTGGGTTTTGAGCATTTCTTTTGTATCACGGGAAATATGCTAGGACAGTACCATATGTGATTATAAGAATTTGGATGCGGGAGTAATTAAATCTATGTGGGTTTTCGATATGCTAGCAAGTTTTTTTCTTTCTGTTTTTGAATTAATTCAAAGGATAATACTATTGTGAATATGCTACTCTTTATTCTCTCTATTGCCTTAACAGTGAATGGAGGGTTGAGAGAGTAGTGTTTTAAGCTGTTGATTATTATTTTCATTAGGAAATCATGCTAATACATTAATTAAGTCTAAGGAGAGAGCTCATCAAGTCGGCATTACAATGTTTGGATCCTTCTTGTGCATTTTCTTTCGTACCCATACTCTTGATATTTCAGATTCTATTTTTCAAAACCCTTAAAACGTGCGACAGCGTCCGAAATTAGCTACGATATCAAGCATCGGTGTTAAGCAGCTCGTATGTATCATTATAATAAACCATGTTCTTCTCTGATGTTGTAGGAGTAATCCAATAGTGATTGAATATTCTAGCTGGCTCGAACTTTTTGTTAAATGCATATTATAGACATTGTTTCTGGGTTATTATATGCAGTTTTCGTAATTCCTTAAATTCCATTACGCCATTCTCCTCTTACCTGTATGGAATTGATGGAAAAATTGGTAAAGTATTATGGCTTGAAGTATTGGGGTTTGCTCCCCACCCTGATGGTAAAATCTCTTTTTAAGACTTCTTGATCCATTTCTGTTGACAAACTTCCCAGTAGTGAATTACATTCTCCCTACTGTGTAAATAGATAACTTCACTTCTGGATCCCTGATACGTTTTCTGTCCACATAGGTATGTATAAGAACCAACTGCAAGAGTTGGCCCAAAGAAGCTGCTTCAACCTTCCATCTTACTCATGCATAAGGGAAGGCCCAGATCATGCCCCAAGGTTTAAAGCAACTGTCAACTTCAACGGAGAAACCTTTGAAAGTCCTACCTTTTGTTCTACTCTAAGGCAGGCAGAACACGCCGCAGCTGAAGTAGCCCTTAACACCCTTGCAAGCAGAGGTCCTTCTAGAGCACTAGCTGCTAGGGTACTGGTAAGCATAGCATTTTAAAGTATCTATATTATTCCTGAGTTTGGGAGTTTTTATTTCTTATAGAATAGGAACTAGAAAATTAGTGATTTGTAGTTATATATGGCTATGGATTGGTTTGTCTATAAAAGGATTAACATGTTTTAACTGGTCATAATTTTAGGCGATCCACTTGCTCAGTATTAGCATCCTAAAAATATGATTCAAGTTATGATTAGATTAGATAAAATATGTTATCTTTTGTACCATAGGAAGTTGCAAAATTAGGAATTTGTTAGATCTCTTTTATCTTAGTCAACTCTGTGCCCTTTTTAACATATCCTTTCTCATATTATGCATTGTATAACATTCTTCCTAGAATGATTGCGGTGTTCTTTTCCTGCCCAGGATGAAACCGGCGTGTACAAAAATTTACTTCAAGAAACTGCTCACAAGGCAGGCTTAAAGCTTCCAGCGTATACAACTGTTCGTGCAGGGCCTTCACACGTTGCCATTTTCTCGTGCACAGTTGAGCTCGCAGGAATGAGGTTTACTGGTGAACCAGCGAGGACCAAGAAACAAGCACAGAAGAATGCAGCAATATATGCTTGGTCTGCATTAAAGAAAAGTATGGATCTTTGGGAACTTTTTTTGTTAACATCTTTACCTTCTTGATCCAATTATGCATATACCCCAGATTAATTGGCCTCATTCTTATGCAAAATTTATCACATCCTTTTCACCAATATGTTTTAGAACTAAAACATGACTTTTTCCTTGATGACTTAAATCGGCGACTTGGGCAATGGGCATCAATCTTTTCCTTAGATGTTTAACACAATAACAATAAGATACATGAGATCCAGAAGTGAAAATTTACACTCAGGATCATTAAACAAAAAGCAGTATTTACTAAATTATAGGACTGAGCATCATTACTGACATTTTCAGGCTTTGTAGCTATCATTTTGTTTTGAAGTTTCTCGTCTGTTTTTCTGTAGTGGTTCAACATGGGTCATCGTCTTCTAGTCTGTCATCTTCAGTGGAGACTGAAAAGGGAAGTGAAGAACAGGAACAAGTCATCGTTGCTCGTCTTCTTGCATCTTTAAAACCATCTGAGTTGAAAAATTCCAACCGAAGTGATTGGCGGCAAGGTCAGCACAGATTTATCCCTGTCACTAATCGGCTAACGGAAACAACACCAAGCTTATATACCACGCAGTGTCGGTACTGGGAAGGCGATAATTTTTCCCCTAAAGTATCTTTATATCAATTATCGCCGCAAGAGCATTTATTGCTGCTGCAAAACCACCTGTTGACTTTTCATGTTCCACCTGCCACGCCTAATCCTCAAATTCTTCCATATATGCATCCTATTCTACCGCAAGAGTCTAGACTTTTTGTTCCTATGAGAGAGAAACAAGCAATACCTGTGAGACCTTTAGTTACAGTTGCAACGTCAGCACCATCATTGTACTTCACAAACCATGTGGTCCCCGACCCAATTCATGGAAAGTCCATGGTAACCATCCAGGAGGTACAGGAGGAGAAAATAGAAGAATCATCCAATTTGATGGTGTCAGAAAACTCTGTTCAAGGCAGCTTGAATGCAGAACCAAAATTCAAAGGTCTAGTTCATGAAGAGGACAATCACAAGAGCATTGAGGAAAAAATCAAAGTTGAAAATGTTAAAGGGGGAGAGAATCGAGCTGGGCGTTCTGAACGAGCTTCAGATGGGAGTGAACAAGCTGCAAACAATCTTGTGGACTTTCAGGGGCAAAATTCATCTACTGTTGGCTTTTTGCCTGGTCCACTGAATCCTCCGAGGTCAAGTTTACCCGGCAACTATGGGCCATCTGTAGCAGTCCCTGTAATGATGAGAACTGCAGAGTCTACACATTCTTCTGTGACACCTCATATCATCCCTAATGTGGGGCCTGTTTCCTCAGTGCCTAAACCACCAAGAATGAGAACAGGAATTCCTCCGTATAGAGCCAGACTTGAGTCCCAAAGAATGGACATGGGTGTAGTACGCCCTCGTTTCATGGCACCAGCTGTTTGTATAAGATCAGTAGTGCCAGTTTGTTCAGCTCCTCCACCGAGGAAAATTTCAAATTCTAGCCAGGAGTTGGTGTTACCCAACAAAGATCGAAAGGATACAACTGCGCAAGACTTGTGAGCAGCAAGTTGAGAGTAATCATAGTATATAGACTTCAATCTGCGACCTCCGGTTGAATTGCGGCGGTTTCTGGACACATGTTCGTGGTTGGGGCTCTTCAAAATTCTTGCATGCATGCCCACTCTTATTTTAACACTACCTGAAGAGGTAAAATCAGGTTAGTTAATAAAACAAGGCATTTGTAATATAAATAATGGCAAAGGACCAGCCTCCTTCAGTTTGTCTTCAAAGGTATATTCTTAACAATAAACATTAAATTTCCCAAGGAAGGGATCTTTTATTAAAAGGAACATGAAGATGGTTGCCTTACATTTAAAGAAAATTTCATCTTTTCCATTCAAGTTTAAAGGCCTCCAGTCCACTAGTCTACAAATTGTGCTATCACATGTAAATTTAGTGCTTCATTGGTATCTCTCTAGTTTAATAATCCTTTGAGTCCATTTTGAGTTTGTGATTTTACCTTTCCTAGACCCAACTTAGGTATTAGCAGTTAAGCCCGCAAATTATTATGTTATGCTCGATAAGCAACTCTTAGAACATGTTTGGTTCATCAACTGGAATACATAAAGAATGAAATATTTATTATTAAGGAATAGAATAGATGAGGAATGAAATACAATGAGTATTACTTTGTTTTGTTTATTCCTAAGATTTTTTAATGATGATGTATGCTAATGTTTGGTTTGAAAACTAGATTTTGAAATAACAAAGTAATAATTAACAAAAAGATAAAAATATTTATTAACTAAGTTATCATTATTATTATTATTATTATTAATTTTCTTCTTCTTCTTCTTCTTATTATTATTATTAATTTTCTTCTTCTTCTTCTTCTTCTTCTTCTTATTATTGTTATTATTATTAATTTTCTTCCTTTTATTATTATTATTATTATTATTAATTTTTTTCTTCTTATTATTATTCTTATTGTTGTTGTTGTTATTAATTTTCTTATTCTTCTTATTATTAATCTTTTTTTTCTTCTTTTTATTATTATTATTTTTTAATTAATTTTTCTTCTTTTATTATTATTATTATTATTATTGGAGCATTCTTCAATCTTTTATTAGTGACCCTGAAATTGGTGGTCCAGGAAAGATGGTTGCATTTTTAGAGGAATAAATTGAAGAGCAGCTTTTAAGCATGTATTTAAGCAAGAAATGCTGCAACAAGCTTTCTTCTTATCATTTTTCTGTGGCCACCATTTGTGACCTTTAACTTAGGATATCTACTTTAGATCAATTCTCCAATATTCTATTACCTAGAACATAAGCATTATTTCATATGTTATGCAGGATATGAACTTGAAATCTTTTGTCATCAAATTTATAGTTGGATTGAGACTTGGGATACTCTGATCTGAATAATAAAACCAAACTTAGCAATTGTAATTATTGAAATAAATAAGAAAATTATTCATATACTTTATTTTACAACATTAACATATACATAAGAAAAACCAAATATATGGAGTTTGGACAGCCACCTCTTGACCAAATTTTATTCTCCATTATTTTTCAGACCTTGATTAGCTCTTCATTAGCTGCAACAACTACTTTAAGGGCAGTTTTGTCATCTCAAATCGCCTCTTGTTCAACCAAAAGAACATCAATATTTTTAGGTATAGGAATCTTCCTCCATGCAAAGAGCTTTAACAATGTAGATTTTTTCCCTTCCATTGGGTCCAACCAAATCAGATCTCTTTCCATATGAGATCTTCACCGTTGGATTCTTCAAAAGTTCCTTACCTCGTGCTAAGATAAAGAAGTTTTTTATTGTTATATCTTTGACATTAGCATCAACTTCATCATTGCCTTCCAGTACTAAAGTCCGACTACCAATAACAACCAAAAAAAACATCATGATTGTCCCTCAAAAGCCTCTTGTTTGGCATGTTCTGCAGCATGGACATCAAATAAATCCTTCTTCTCCTTTAAAAGATAATTATGCAACATAAAATGATTTCAAATCATGCACAACATGGTAAAAACTTTATTTAAAAGAAATTAAATGATCGATAATTGCACTTAAAACAAAATTAAATTTGCAGCCCTAAGATTCCCAAAGAATAATAAGATGAATTTTGGTATCATAGTCTCAAAGAGCCAGAAATTACACTCAACATAACAAAAACACTAAGAATCATCGTCAACAAACTATTGGAATATCCCCTATCATTCCCTAACCTAGAACAAACTCACAAGTCCTAAGAGCTAACCCACCAATGGATCACAACAAAGCCACTTAAGTTCAATTAAGATCTCAGAGACTCTGCTGCAAGATTCAGATCTCAGAAAACCCAATTGTCGTATAATGATTCAGAGACTCTGTCGCAAGATTCTAAATCAAAGCTAGCATTTTAATAAAGCTTATCAAATACAAATAAAAAACCAGCAATCCGTATAACATAAACGATCAATGGAAAGAGATCGAGAGATATAACTTTGAAGCAGAAAGTTCACATACATAAAGAAATGATTGCAAAAACCCAGATAAATCAATAGTGTGGCGCAAAATGAGAGAGGCTTACCTGCTTCGGGGAGGAGGCAACCTAAAAGACAACGACAGATGGGGAGAGGCTATTGAAGAAGAGCAAACGTATGGCATTTTCTTCAGGTGTTGGATCCTCTGCTATTTATTCACTCTCTTCCCTTTCTTGTTTTTCTCTTTGAGCTAGTTTATGTGGTTTATGGACATGCAAATTGAAGAATCAGACAAGTAGTGGAAAGAGTGAATGAGAGGGACAGACACTCGTTCAAGAGGGAGAAGGACACTGATGATCGAAGGCTAGGTAGGAACATGTTGGGCACCGATTTCGGAACCCAACCTCTTGCTCTGATACCATAATTGTTAGGTCCGGTTTCCAGAACCCAACTATTGCTGACTCATTCATCTGTTGGACCCTGCTTATTTCCAGAGTCCAACACTTGCTCTGATACCACTCATGTTGGATCCCGCTTGTTTCCGGAACCCAACCCTTGCTCTGTCATGAAATTTGATATCACAACTGTTGGACCTACTTCCGGAGCCCAATTTCGGATCATGAAATGTGGGCATCTTACCTTGAAGGGTTATTTCCAAGAAACCTAATTAGCCATCATCTGTTCACCTTTATTCTCATAACATACTAAAAATTTCCTCACAATTCGTTCAATGGCATGCCCATACAAAATCAGTCACCATACTCGAACTCATTTCTCCTGCTTGTGAACAGAATTTGGAAATCTTCAAATTAGAATTCCCATTTGACTTCTTTAAATAAATCATAGCTCTAAGTCTCTCGTTTGTTTTGAATCAAGAACCATCTTAATCGGAGCTCTATAGATCAAGATATGCTTAAAAAGCTAAAACGTGTTCATACCCTGATCATGCTCTCTCAACAGATTCCTCATTTTCTTTCCATTAAACTTTTTCAAATCAACTCCAAAAGATACCAATTTTCATTGAGAGATAGATACATGTCTTAGAAATCCATTGCTTCAAGAATCACTTCATTGGAGGTTGGATAAGGAAGTTATGAATGAAAGAATACAACATGTTTAAGTCCTCAATCATGCAGTAACATTTCTTGGCGTGATTGTCATAACTTTCATCAATAATGTCGGATTGATTTCGTTTTTTGACCATTTGAAAGTAGACTTCGAGATCTACAACGTTCATGAAGACCACAAAGTGAGATTCAGCCTCTAAAAGGGGCAAAAATCCGATTTCATGAAGCTATCACGTGAATGTTCGTTTAACGGACATTGTCAGGCCAAAGTGCACTTTCTCACCCGAGAAGGTCCGTTAAACGGACATCAAGTCTGTTAAACCGACATGGGCGATGCTAGGGGTCCTTTTTGACCCGTAAAGGTCCATTAAACGAACCTAAAGTCTGTTAAACAGACATGGGGGTTTCCCAAACCCCTCTAAAGCCTCTCCAATGCTTCCTACCTTCAATATAATATCATATTCACTCATAATCTTCCCAAATTCAACTCTTCTAGTGCCAAAACTCTTCACATAAATTCAAACACCAAATTATTCTCATAAAATGCTCAATTCCCAACCCATTTGGTTCATTAAAACTACAAATTCCAATCAATCACCATTGTTGTCCTGTGCATACACTCCATGCAGCATCACATCTTGTAACAAACATATCTTTCCATTCCGATGTCTAAAAATCGCATACTTTATAGCGTTGGAAAGCTATAAAGACGAACAACAACTTTCATGAAGGCAACTTTGGCTAATTATACCTAGATCGATATAGTTTTTCCTTTGAATTCAAAACACAATTTGCCCTTATGAAAACTTGAAATTTATCCCAACTTCATTTCCTCTATTACAACATCATTCCATACAATT
>JAOTAX010000196.1:12145942-12164516 GCA_025629825.1 Erythroxylum guanchezii | reverse complement strand
TCCCTCAAATAAGCTCACACACTCTTGCCTTTTACCACTCAAAGTTCTCTGAAATTCAAGTTACAATCAGAACCACGGCTTCATCCAATCAATGTTCCCAACTGTAGCCCAAGTATCAAGAACAACAAATCCTAGTCAAGTAACAAGTATGAGAGATAAGAATTTTTTTTACAGAATTTTTTTTGACTTTTTTGTTGACTTTTTTCCCTCTCCCCTCCTTCTTCTTTCGGGGACCGACTCTCTCCTTTTTTCATATTTTTTTGTTTTTTTCTTGGCCTTTTTTGACTTTTTTTTGGCCTTTTTTTCGAACTTTTTTTTGATATAAACTGAAAGTTTTCGACAAATAATTGAAAACCCTAACTAAAACGACAACAAGAAAAAAATTGAAATCCTAGTCCAAAAGTGAATTCACACTTGAATTGATGATCCGACGACAATTGGATGGCGATGGGCGGTGGTTTCTTGAAATTTGATGGAGTTAAATAAGAATCCTCCTCCAAACCAAGCTCTGATACCAAAATTGACGCGAACAGCAGAAGGATTACGTCGAGGTGATGATGATTGCAATGGGTATTTTTGTTTTATGGGATTTTGACCTAGAGGAATTAAAAAGAATAGATATTTGGAATTCAACGAATAAGAAAATAAAGGATACGCAATGTTTGATTTCTACGACACCTCTCGAAAACTTGTCCCAAGCAATCCCGATGATCAAAATAAAACCCAGAGACGAATAATCGACACGCCACAATTGAGAAAACAATTGATAAGTGAAAGATGGTTCGGAAAGTAATAAGAACAAGAGAATAATGTTTCTCTCTAAAGCCGACGACACTCAAACAATATGATCTGAAACTTCTAAAACCCTAAAACATAACTATTTATACCTAGGTCAAATAATAAAAGGTTGGGCTCAAATACATGGAAACCCAAAATAAAACGAAGTCCAAAAATTAAATAAATAGGTTTGATATCTTCTTAGGCTTAAGTGATGAAGCATTAATTAGCCCAAGTCTTCGTGTCTTCAAGCTCCAAGTTTATCCGATCCAAGGATTTGAGTTAAATGGATTAGTTTGGGCTCAATTCCATTAAACTCTCCTCCAATAGGCTCGGAGTTCGCCATCTTCTCGAGATCCTTACTCATGCTCACATCAACAACTTCTCCAAATGTTACTCCATATCATATATACTTTTAAATCTTAGCTATGTTTGCTTGCTCTTCTACTTATATAGATGACAACTTCTTAGTGATGGAGAGAAACTCAATGATTTTCTCATTTTTATGAGTTTCTCTCATTTTTCTTTCTCTATCAATGAATATCATTATTGTTGTTAGTAATAAGGAGTCTATATAAGTGATTCCATTTAGAATCTAGGTTACGCAGAGGGGGTTAAGAATGAATATGTCAGCATCTCCATGCAATAGTAGCTAATGTATCTGGTTGGACCTCATACTTCGTTCATTCCTTTACTTCCAAAACCCAGTTTCAAGGTTTGGTGAATATGAAGGTAAAGATTATACGAAGTTATTAGGTACCAAGTATAGGTGCTTATGAATTATTAGTCATAACACAAAATACATAAAACACTATTCAAGGATAAAACTTATGAATAAATTTTTGGCAATAAAAGGACTTCCAAAGAAAAATTTAAAGTATACATCCTCAGTTAACAAAACCACATGTTTATTACAAATAGATATGGCCCAAATATCCTATAAGAGCAAATAATAACATCAAAAATTCAAGACTTGGTGGAGAGGAGTCTGTAAAGGGTAAATTAAGAGCTACTCTATAATGATCAAGAAGCAATGACTTTAGAATTGGGCAATCAAAATAAAAAATGTACCAAGGCAGAACAAATGTATCAAAGCGATAACTTCAGAATTGGACAATGAGAATAAAAATTGTACCAGTGTAGAAGAAATATATCAGAGCAACGACTTCAAAAGCAAAGCATGATAGTCGATGGGGAAGGGAAGCAAAAAATGTAACAAGGTAAAGTAATCATAATCGAAGCTCCACAATCGATGGTGAAGGAAGAAAAAAATGTATTGGCGAAGATCAATCGCAATCAAAGCTAGAAACAAATGGGTTATAGGGAAGAAAATTAATTAGGTTTAATGTTTTAAATTTAATAAAATAATTAATAATTAATTAGAAAATAGTAAACATATGGTAGCCACATAGCAAGTACCAAAAATTTGACACAGTAAGCCACATTAGCAACATTAATAGGAAACTTAATGTCGGGTTATTTTTGCAATAAATTAAAAGTTTGAATATTGAAACAACACTTTTTAAACTTCAAGCTAGTATTTAAAATTGAAATAAGTTTGAGATTTTTTTGTAATTTTCCTTAAAATGATAAAATTATTAATAAAAGGATAATAAATAAAAACCTAAATTCTTGATTTAGAGGAAATCCCAAAAGACCTATGGTGTTATGTTTTTATTATGTAATCCTAATTATGGGATTTAGGAATTAAGAGTTGTAAGAAAGAAGAAAGAAAAAGATATTGAGAGAGAGAGAGAGAAATAATCCATTTATTCATTAATAGTTTTTCTGTTTACAATGATTTTTATCAATGTTTTTAAAATCGAACTAGAAGTTAAACCAATAAGACAAAAGATTTAAGGTTTAAAAAATCCTTTCCACCATTCCTATCATGACCAAAGGACCTTTATGCCACAACTTGGTGTTTTTTTAGCCAAGTCATAAACTTGTTGTAAGCTTTTTAGGAGCCAGATCTTAACAAAGTACTTTATTTCAAGTTTGATACCTTTTAAGACAAGCTTATCAAATAAGGTTCTGGCATCACTAACTTAAGCAACAATAAATTGAATTTTGAGCAATGTTCTTTAGTAAACCACTTTTATTTCAATTCTTTTAGCTTACTTACCTGATCCTTAAACATAATCTCACTAAATCTCCACTCCAACGTCAACATATACTCTCCCTAACTTGGCTCCTCTATTAATGTATTCCTTATATATAATTGATGTCATGGCAAAAATCCTACTTCTAAGCATATTATTGTTATTTCTACCTTTAGCTTTGGTGGTGTTTTATCCAAGTTGAAAGTTTAATTGCACTTATAAATTCAATTTTTTTAACTCTTCTCCCCTAAACATCTGGAACTCTATCTTATTTAAGCATGTGGGAATATGGTATTGATAGTTACCATAATTTCCTCAAATTCTTACTTTAGGTACTCTTTTGTCTATCCCTACTTTATTTTTATTTTTTATTATTACGTTACATTATCTAAGTCATCCATCCCTTCAATTCTTGTAATCCCTTTTCATAATGCATCTCCATATCCTGGATTTGCATTTTTATGTATTCCTCTATTCTTCTTAAATCAAGTAGCTTGTGTCTTTGACCATAACTAATGATTTTGTATCTATAATATCAATTTGTTACATGTTTATTATGTAACCCTAATTTTAGGATTTGAGAATTGAGAGTTGTAAGAAAGAAGAAGATGATCATAGAGGTGGAAAGAATTAATTCATTTATTAATTAATTTTTGTTTACAACACTTTTTATCATTATAATAGTCATTACCATTGAGCTAATGCAGTTATTATACTTATCACTTCCTTAGCTCTTCATTTAAACAGATGATGTCATTTGAAGTTGACCTTTTCCCTTTATATGATGTTGCATCTTTCCTTCAGTCTATCCGTCTTATTAGTCATCCTTTTATTCTTCCCTATAGCTTCTCACATAATATATGGTGATTAATTATAAATGTGATTCAATTTTTTCCTCTTGTGGAACCATGTCTTGGTTTGTAGGTTAACTAGGGTTAGTGGATCTAGCATTTCTCACTTTAATAATCCTCAAGTTCCTAATTAGCCTCAAGAGATTGATTATTCACAAAATTTGGTGTCAGCAACGGGAAATTTAATATCTTTGCTAATGTATGCAAATATCTATAGCTAAATTGTGTATAGAGAGATTAGTGGGGCAATTGGAAATATAATATATTCTTTATTTTATTTAAGATTAAAAAGTAAGACCTTTAATGGTAATTAACTTTTACACCCTAAAATTCTAGATTCTTCCTCATAATTTAAAATTTTATTCAGGAACAAGAATCTGTATTGTTTGTGTATATTCTACAAAATCTGCTCGATCTTTGTCGGCCTCAAGATAAACATCTTGGCCCTTTATACCTTGGCCTAGATAGCTTTAGGACAAATTTTAATTTAAGTGTAGCATGCAATGTCATATATACTAATATACATGTTCTTGAGTATCATAAACTAAAATAAAATTACAGGATAAGTAATAAAAAGAAAAATCAAAATTATGCATAGAAGAAAGTTATGGAATAAAGTATGTTATCATCAGGAGTATAACCAATTTGATTGTGATTATATAGGTGGATTATAAAGGTGGCAACCATGATAAACTAAGGGTATGCACATGGACAAAAGCAAGAACCAAATAATAAGCCTAAATTTGAGAAGAAATTCTTGAATTTAAGAGTGTTGCATATGGTGAACTAATAATATATTTTATTTTATAGGCTAATATTGTCATTCTAGCTTTGAATGTGTGATAAAATAAAAAAGAAAATAAATTGTATTATTTTCAAATGATTTAGGACTACATATTTATATACATCTTATAGAACGAGAAAAAATAAAACAAAATTTGAAGAATTGATCTCTTAGGATTTCACACTCTCCTAAGAAATGAAAATAGTCTCCTAGCATTCATACTCTCATAAGAAAAGGAACAATTTCTTATAATCTTATAACCTTCAGAATATAAAAATAATAATTTTCTAAAATGCTATACAATTAATATACAACTTGACAACTTTTTTCACACTCCACTCAAGTTAATGAATAAGGATTTATCATTCTCAACCAATGATATTTTGAAATACTTAGGTAATAAGTCCTTTTGAAAACACGTGCAAGTTATCCTCAACGAGTATAAGTCATACAAATCAATGCACTTTCCAATTTTTCTTTAATAAAGTGCCTATCAATTTCAATATATTATATCTAATTATATTGTACTAGATTCTATGAGATACTTATTGTTGATTACTTATCATAATACAACCTTATTAGATTACTCCATTTTTATCTTTAAGTCACCGCTCACAAATTCCTGATGCCATAAATCTGAATTTTGTCTTTGCATTTGAACTTGCCATAACATTCTATTTCTTGCTCCTTTATGTTACACGATTACCACCTAAACTTGTGCAATATCCAAAATTAAATCTTCCATCAATTAATGGCTTTGCATAATTCGCATTAATATATGCTTCAAACATTAAATCATTATTTCTTCTTAGGAGAATTTCATTCCTTGGACTTAAAGTATTCTAACTTGTTTAGGATCATGAATAAACTAGCTTATTAAACTAACCAAATAAGCTATATCTAGTCTTATATGTAATATATAACTGAGTTTTCTAACTAAATATTGTTACATCATCAATAAAAGAATCTTCTCTAGCTTCACCACGTTTATAGTTAGAATGTCTGTGAGCTGGTGTTGACTTACTAGCTATTCTTTATGCTTTCTTAGGAATTTATTGGTTAACTTCTATGATCAAGTTGGAATTCCAACATGTCAGGGAGGAATTCTCCTAGAATTTGTACCTAACTTCTTATCGACGATATAGGTGGGCTTTGAAAACTGAGTAAAAGAAATTCTAAGATACCAAGATACTAAAAGGTATTGAAATAAGATTTTAACTAAAGAGACTATTTGATTTAGGAAAAAGAAAAATACAATCTAAAAATAAAATTTGAGATAATGATAGGAACGAGTACAAATGAAAAGAAAAATTGAAATAACAACAATATGTTTTTATTGGAATTATCTGATTGGTTATGTGCATGTTTATGCATCCTTTATGTTGTGATACTAGTGAATTTATATAAACCTCTTACCTTGAACAACCTCAAGTAGTTTCCTTGTAACTGCTCAAATTTCAACCCACTTCTCATCATGATCATGTTCTAGCTAACTGCACACCATATACTATTCTCCCAACTTCAACAACCTTAAGTACCTTTCTTGTAACTGCTCAACTTTTAATCCACATTCCATTTTGGCCACGTCCTGACTAACTACCTCTATACACTACTGTTTTTAAAAGCACATATCCATTATGTATCAATTGTCTGGACTTTTTGAATCTTATACTTCCTAAGTGATTCCTAAGCTTATGAATACTCTGGCCAAATGACTTCCAGGACTTCTAGTATTTAGGTTTTTTTAAAAACTTTTAGGCCAAATGGACTAAATTTTCTTAAGCTATCAACAATTTCCTCTCACATATATGGTATTGAAAACCATCTAGACTTTTAAGAGTTTTTTTTTTAAAATTTGAATAATTATTGAATGAACTATAGCAAAGCTATCCCAAACATTACAATGAGTTCACCAAGAAATAAATTACAAAACTTTAGTCAAAAACAAATTAAAAAGACTTACGAAAATTAACAAAAATTTTTGCAAATTTCATTTAGTCTTCATTCCTGAGGATTAAGCATGTTGGTCAAATTTAGCTATCATAGTTAGGGATGGCAACGAGGCGTGTATGGGGCGGGTATGCCATCCCCCGTACCCGCCCCACGAACCCGCCCCCACCTAACACAAGATAAAGAGGGTCCCTTTATCTAATACCTCTAACACAAGATAAAGAATAGGAAACTAGGAATCTAATTCACAAGAATACTGATTGAAGCAGGTGATAAGTGTAAATTGCATTGTATTTTAGGGCATAGTTTGGTAGGTGTTTAGTCGTTAATTTAATCATTTAGTATCTATTTAGGTTAGAATTGTGTTAGTTTGTTAATTAATTATTTTTTAAAGTATTTGGTGGGTTAGTGTAAGTCCTTGAGCTTAAATATTATGTTTTTGAGGTACCTTGATGTATTTGCTAGTATTTCAGGGTTAACATTAAAGAATGAAGGAGTTTTAGAGACATTCGGGCCGAAATAATGGCCTACATTTGTAGCAAGTCAGGCCACGATCATGACAGAAGTTCTAGGTTTGGCCCACTATCATGGCCTACAATCATGTCGGGCAGACACGCAGATACTCACGAACTTCAAGTTTCGAGGGATTTTTTTGGACCTTTCAAATCCCAAAAAACCCTAGGGTTACTTAAAACACAAGAGGATATAAAAGAAACAAATAGAGGCATAGAAAGGGCTTTTTGCATCAGCCACCTTGAGAAACCCTAGAGAGAGATCATCAAGAGATAGAGGAAGAGAGAAGAGGAGAAGAAGCTGACTCGAAGTACTTCCTAGATCATGAGGTTTCCCAACATCACTGCCTCTTGTCATCCATTTTAGATTGTATTTCCTATTCTTTTCAGTTTTATTATTGTATAGAATTAAATTGAACAGTTGATGATAGGATCTAGAATGTTGAGGATGTTCTAAACTTACCTTCATAATTTTATTCTTAACTTAATGAGAATCTGATCGTTTATATGTTTATTGGATATTGTTATGGTTTGATTTTGCTATTGCATAATTCGATAATAAACTGAGAGGGTGAATCGAATGAAAAATGATTAAATTGGACTAATGAGAATTAGGTGATTTATTAGAAACCAAATTTAAATCAAATCGATAAGCTGTGCGGAGAGAATCTTGTATAGGTTTACGATAGTTTATTAGAGAACGTCATAACTAATTAAAGTTTAGGATAAGTTGTGAGTTGAGAGATTGCAACCTCTATAATATGATTAGGGTTTATGATTTAGGGTTAATAGTTATAACTCGAGGGAGAGTAATCAACCTTAGGATAATCTAGTACTAACAATCCAATAATTCATGATCAGTTAGGTTAGCATTAAGGAGAGGTAAAATTCGCTTTCTCTCAATTGATAATTTCCTTCGGTTGATTCTCGGGTGTATTGCAAATTGCATAATAATTAGTATTTTCATGTTTTATTCTTAATCTAATTGATTGAATTAAATTCTTGTATTAGTTTCGTTACATCTTGATTTTCTGTTATTTGTTTCTAGCCTTAGATTTTAGGATTAGGTCAGTTCCCTCCTCATGGGATCGACACCTTTGGTACTATGCTAACGAACCGTGTGCTTGCGGATTATTGATGGTTAATAATTAAAACTTATACACAACCAAACCCCAATCAAGTTTTTGGTGCCGTTTTCATGGAGGCAATTAATTTAGTTCTTTAGTTTAAGGCGTTTTAGTTAGTTTTTAGTTTATGTTCTTTCTTTCTATTTATGAATCATGCTCTTACACCAACACAAGAGTTATGAGAAGTTCGAGTTGTACAACTGAAACCTTAGAGCTAGATATCACTCGATTAGAATGATCAATTAGTAAAGTTCAGGCGAAGAACAAGAAGAAATCCCAAGAGCAACAAGATTTGGATCACGGAGCAAACCAAGGACAACAACAAAGAACCAAAAGAGTAGCTAGGTCACCCGTACAAGCAGCCTCTTTTGAAATTAAACCAGCCCTCCTATTATGCTTCAACAGAATGTGCAATTATATGAATTAACGAATGAAGATCCCAATATACATATGGTAAATTTCCTTGAAATCTATGATACCTTTCGGTACCATCAGATGTCAGAGGATGCGGTAAGAATTAGGTTTATCCCTTTTACCCTAAGAGATAGAGCAAAGGCCTGATATCATTCCCTCAACCCAACCAATGTCATGACTTGGGATTAACTAGTTCTTGCCTTTTTAGACACGTATTTTCCCCTTACCAAGACCACCAAGAATATCAAGGAGATTACTAATTTCCAGCAAAGACACGAGAAATTGATCTATGAAGTGTGGGAATGATACAAGGACTTGCAACAAAAATGGTCACACCATAACTTAGCTAAGTATTTCTTGTTGCAAACCTTCTATATTGGAGTAACCCCATATACGAGAGGCATGATTGATGCAACTTCAGGAGGATCATTGATGAAAAAGACAGTAGAATAAGTAGAAGAGCTGATAGAGGAGATGGCAAGTAATAGCTGCCTATGGACGAACGAGTAGAGTAGACAACCCACTACCTTTTGAGAACAAAAAGAAGTTGTAGCTGTTGATCAAATGATAGAGATGCAGGCAAAAATTGACAACTTAACTTGACAACTCAACAAGGTGAAGGCTTCGTCCTCAACTTATGTAAAAGTCGTGCAACTAAAGTATGAACTCTGTGGACAGATGAACCATGATATGGTGGACTGCTTCTTGATGAAGGATAATGATCCAGAGTAAGTTAGTTACATGAGAACCTAATATGGATGAGGAGGGGAAAACAATCCCTACTCTAACATATACAACCCTGAGTGGAAGAATCACCCTAACTTCTTTTGGACGAATAATGTTGGAGGATAATTCAAATCCCAAAGACAATTAGGTTTCCAATAAGATAAACCGAGCTCATTGGAATCCAAATTGGATAGGATTTTAGACAAAATTGTAGGCATGGAGTATGCATATAAGAGGCTAGAAAGCAAGTTCGAACAAGTCACCAAGAACCACGCCTCTTCAATTCACAATCTGGAGGTCTAAGTAGGTAAATTAGCAGAGGCAATCTCAACTCGAAATGCAAGAACCCTTCTAACCAATACCGAATCTAACCCAAAGAAATGAATCATGGCCATTACTCAGACCTAAGAAAAGAAACTCGAACATACGAAAGAAGATGGAGACAATGGAGAAGGACAAGAAAATATGAAATTCCTTCCAAGTAAACTCATAATTCAGCAAATCGAGGAACCTCGACCTGAATTTTTGTACCTTATTCTAGCTCAATGGAATTCAAATTCAGGTAAGGCGAAGAGCAATTCTAAGGAGGCTGAATTAAACAATGTTGAGGACATAACAAAACAACTACATCCGAGGCTCACACTAAGGGAATCAATCAATAAGAAGGTTAAGGAGCTTATAGCGGAAGAAAACCCTAATATAGCACAAAAGAAAGAGGACCTAGGGGATTTTAACATTCCTTGCACTATCAAAGAAGTTAAAATAGGCAGCGCATTCATAGATTTGGGAGCAATTATTAATACAATGCCATATACCTTTAGTCAAAAATTAGGGTAAGAAGAGTTAGAACCCACTACGATGTTAATGAAGATGGCGGACAGAATAGTTCATCGACTGAAGGGTATTATTAAGGATGTACAAGTACATATTGATATATTTACCTTCCTCGTAGACTTCTTTGTATTGGATATTAGAGAAGATGTGGAAACCCCTATGGTCCTTGGTGACCATTCTTAGCTACTGCTCGCTCAATAATTGACATTGATGGGGGTGAACTAACTCTGAGAGTCGAAGAGTATCAAATAACCTTCACTATGTCGAAGAATGACAATAGTTCTCCCTTACTTCCAGCTAACATCAAAGAAACCGAACCTCAAGAACAATGGGAAGATACTGAGGATCCTGAGAATGTATTAGAAAGAAACGATTACGAAGGAAAAAGAGAAGGAAGGTGAAGCAGAAGGAAGGTGGAACCCAGAGCATGGTAGCTCATGTGAAAATTGTAAGATCGATGACTATGCTACCATTACACAATTCATTTGAACCACCTTAAGCACAAGAAGAGTGTCGAGTTACCAACATTAAAAGAAGCGTTGCATGAGAGGCAACTCACGGATTGTTAATTCCATGTTATTTCTTTTGACGTTTAGATAGTTTGAATTCCGTAGTTAGGTTATGTCGTTTCCAAATAAGGTCAGGAAGGCATAAGACATTGATATGAGTTAGATGATCGAGGAAGTAAGCGAAAAAAAGAGGTGAAAGAGCTATAAAAGAGTTAGGAAGTGATCTCGCGAATGTGTAGAAGGACAAAAAAAGAAAAAATTGGAATATCGATGGAATTAATGCTAGGTCACGATTGTGGCTTGCGGCAGGGTAAAAATGTCCACGTGATTTGTAGCTAAAATTTTTACCATTTTACCTTTCCTTCACCTATATATTCATTTCAGACTTCAATTTTTGACTCATTTTTATTTTAACTTTATCTATCTAAGTTTAGAACCTCCAAACGCTCTCACCTCTCCCTAACCAACTTCAAAATTTCCACTTTATTCCAACCACCACCTACTTACAGTCCACTGTGTCACGCATTAAGCAGTCAGCGAATCATAACCAATCATTGGAAAGAAATCAAGTCTCAGGCCCAGGGCGACGAATTTTGAAGCACCATTCTCAATCTACATAGAGGAGGAAGGTATTCGAATCCAATCCCTTAATGTTAACCAAATAGTAGTCCCAAAATACTTTAATTTTGATATGCTTGATAGGTTAGAATTGTGAGATAGGGTAGAGAATTCAACAGAAAGAATTCAGTGGAGCAAGTTTATACACTTCCAATATCCTGTCTACAAGAAGCTCACCCTCAAATTCTTCACTTCCCTTCATTTCGAACCCAATAACCCTAAGGAAATGTGGTTTAGGTTGTGGGGACAATGTTATAAGTTGAACATTGAAATCATGTGTGATATTTACAGTTTTCCCAAAACTTCCATCGTCAATCAGCACGATGATTTTCGTGCTCCTCGCTCTTGGAATAAGCTTACTGGGTTAGAGCGGTTCGATGCTAAGAACAACACTATATGAACCCATGAGCACTTATTGTTATATAAATTCATGTGTCAAATGGTTTTTGAAAAATTAGAAACCAACAAGTGCTCAACGAAGGAACTTTTCTGTTGTGGTGCATGGATCACAACACCTCAGTATGCACCTCCACACATGTACTTAGTTTTATTATTACGACTCTACGTAAGAGGAGCAACAATTTGGATATGAGTTACTTGGTTTTCGCCATTGTTGAGTACTGTGGCATAGATTGTACTGATTTAACCATCTACCTCCTAGATTTTCTAAATCATCATCACTTATGGCGTGTCGAAATTCTAAAGTCCCATAACATGGAACTCCGGGACATCAGCCAAAAAACTCATATAAAGATTAGGGCTAGTCAGGCAAGTTCTAACACAGCGCTACCTCAGCAAGCAGAAGAGGACTCGACTAGTGAGGAGATCGATGAGGAAGAAGACATAGAAGAACCTGGTTGGAAGAAAGTGCTCAATACAATCTCCGCCAACACCAAGGTAATTATAGACACACTTACGGAGAACTCTAGAAGGACGAAGGAGTTGACCCACACACAACGACGTTAGAGCCGAGATATACGCCGAATTCATCATTACGTTAAAGCTCAAGGCGTTCAACTGCCACCTCCGACACCATCCCCGCCTCTATCACCGTGAGGCTTTATTTATAACCCTTTTCTTTTAAATGAATCTTTATTTTTGTTTTTGTTTTATTTTATTTTATTTTATGTTTCTTCCCTCCATGTGTGTTTGTTTGTCTCCTTCTCACATTGAGGACAATGTGTTGTTCAAGTGTGGGGAGGGTTCTGTGTTTCGATTTGAGTGTGAATTTTACAGATTGTATAATAGATTGTTAGGTTGCATATTGTGAATTTTGTGAATGTGTTGATGGCTTAGATGGAATGAATTTATTTAATTTTGAACACAATCTATTAGGTTGCGAATAGTTATTAGCTTGCAAAATTAGTGATCTGAGTTCTTTGGCTAAATATGTAACTTAATTAAGATTTAGTGTTAGCTTATCACCCTATAAGTTGTCACATTCATTCATAATTTTAGGTCTTTCGACTAAAGTAGCTTTGCTAGTATTTTTTTTCATGAAACGAGTAGCTAAAGCAATAAGGTAGGCATTAAATAATAATTAAAAATTATTTGTAAATTTTAAATAAATAACTATTCCGCTGCCCTTGGGGTTATCAACAGAGCTAGTAGCCAGTTGAGAATGTGATGTAGCCGAATAACCGAATCGACACGCATCATAAATATGCCTCCGCGTCAAAAGGCTATAATAACGTTCTATCTAAGAAACTTAATAAAAACATGATTTAGTTGAGTAACCAGATTGACATTCATCACCAATGTTTGCCTCCATGTAAAAAGACTAGGTTCATGTCTACAAAAAGTAATTAAAAAATGTGTTTTCTAATAAAAACCTATCGAACTTGTAAGTAGCTTAACTTTTCATAAAAACGTACTTAGGATTAGTTACGAAGTTTGAATAACCAAATAATTATTAATGTTTGTGTACAATTGAAAGGGGTGAATAAACTTGACATTTAAGTTTTGATTAATATGTATATTTAGTCCAGAGCTTCTATACGCAAATTTTACATAATGACTTTGAACAACTTGAATAATTGTGTTTAAAATTAAATTTATTTCACGAAGTTGAAGTCATTGTCTCATTATTGCATTGTGTGCTTGTGATTTTATGTTTTTTGTTTTTTTGTTTGCTTGAGGACAAGCAAACACTTAAGTTTAGGGATGTTGATAAGTGTAAATTGTATCATATTTTAGGGCATAGTTTGATAGGTGTTTAGCCATTAATTTAATAATTTAGTATATGTTTAGGTTAGAATTGTGTTAGTTTGTTAATTATTTATTTTTAGGTGTTTTATGGGTTAGTATGAGTCCTTGAGCTTAAATATTATATTTTTGAGATACCTTGATGTGTTTGCTAGTATTTTAGGGTCAACATTAAAAAACGGAGGAGTTTCAGAGACATTTGGGCCAAAAAATGACCCACAAACTTAGCATGTCGAGCCAGGATCGCGACAAAAGCTCCAAATTTGGCCCACGATCGTGACCTACATGTCACAATCGTGACAGAAGACTCAGATGTGAGCCACGGTCGTGCCTTATGTTGGGCAGAGGTGCAGACACTCACGAACGCAAGTTTTGAGGGATTTGTTTAAACCTTTCGAACCTGGAAAAACCCTAGGGTTACCCAAAACACAAGAGGATATAAAAAGAGCTAAAACAGGCAGAGAATGAGCTTTTTGCATCAACACCTTAAGAAACCCCAGAGAGAGATCATCGAGAGATAGAGGAAGAGAAGAAGGAAGAGAGAAGAGGAGAAGAAGCTAACTCGAAGTACTTCCCAGATCTTTCCTGATGTCGTTGCCTCCTGTCATCCATTTTAGATTATATTTCCTGTTCTTTTCAGTTTTATTATGTATAGAATTGGATTGAACAGTTGATGATAGGATCTAGAATATCGAGGATGTTCTAAACTCACTTTTGGAATTTTATTCTTGAATTAATGAGAATCTGATTGGTTATGTGTTTATTAGATATTTTTGCTATTTGATTTTGATATTGCATAATTTGATAATAAAATAAGAGGGTGAATCGAATGAAAAACGATTAAATTAAACTTATGAGAGTTAATTGATTTAGTAGAAACCAAAATTAAATCAAATCGATAATCTGTACGGAGAGAGATCTTGTATAGGTTTCTGATAATTTATTTGAAAACGTCAGAACTAATTAGAGTTTTGGATAGGTTGTCAATTCAGATATTGCAACCTCTATAATTTGATTAGGTTTATAATTTAGGGTTAATGGTTATAACTCAGAGAGAGTAATCAACCCTAGGATAGTCTAGAACCAACAATTTAATAATTCATAATCAATTAGGTTAGTATTAAGAATAGGTTCAATTCCCTTTATCTCAACTGGTAATTTCCTTCGGTTGATTCTTGGGTGTTGTAAATTGCTTAATAATTAGTATTTTTCATGTTTGATTCTTAATTTGAATGATTGAATTAAGTTTTCGTATTAGTTTCGTTGCATCTTGAATTTCTATTATTTGTTTCTAGCCTTGTATTTTAGGATTAGATTAGTTCCCTCTTCATGGGATTGACACCTTTAGTACTACACTGACGAATCGTGCACATGCAGATTATTGAAGGTTAATAATTAAAACTTACACACAATCTAACCCCAATCAGTAGGTTTTAAGCACATCATAATCTAGTGAATAAAATTAGTAGGGAATTCTAGAACTTCCAAGAAAATATGTATGAAATCCCAGTTAATAGAGTCAAAAAGCCTTGAAGAAATCTATTTTCTACTAGCAAGTTTTAATATTTGTTCTAGAATTATTCTCTTTCGAAATCTCTTACATAAGTAGTATATTATCCTCTATTTATCTGACTCATATAAATGCACTCTAGGTAGGATTGATTACTTAAGACAAAGTAGACCTCAATCTATTAACAAAGAGTTTGACAATTACCTTGTAGATTGTGTTACAGTAAAAAAATGGGTCTATAGTCATCCAAAGTATCAAGATTTAGCTTTTTAGGAATCAGACAAATGGAAGTGGGGTTCATCTGCTTCGTCATTTTACAAGAGGACAAGCACTCTAAGACTTCTTCGGTAAACAACTTGTTGGTAATCTCCCAAGTTTTTTGAAAATATCCAACAGTGAACCCATCAGACCCTGGAGATTTAGAGGGATGTAAGTTAAATAAGATCTGCTTAACTTCCAAGCTCGTAAATGGAGAAAAGATTGAGGCCTTGAGTTCTTACAAAAGGGGACTATTAAAGAGATCACGAATAGAGTGAGTTTCATATGAACTTACTTCAGTGCCCTAGAAAGAATGCTCTTGTAAGTCCAGATATAGAGTCTTGATCAAAGACTGGGTTACCTGAGGGTCTTTAAGTTCCATAATCATATTTCTATTCCTTCTTGCAAGTAGAGATGCATGGAAGAATTTAATGTTGGAGTCACCATCCTTTAGCCAATTTATCTGAGCTTTCTATTTTAAGATTGAATTTTTCAAATTCAAAGCATCATGATGATCCTTTAACCTAGCACTTTCTGTCTACTTCAATAGATTATTATGAGGAGATAGATTGCAAGCTTTTTTAGCCTCAGAGAGTAGCTGTTGAGTGTCTTTGGCAGCTTATGATTAGTTTTCAGGAAAGCTTTAAGTGAATTTTTAACCCTTCTCAGCTTTTGCATAAGTAGAAAGGATTTAAAACCTTCCACATTGTAATTACAACAAGAATTTATCAAATCCATAAACCCATCCTTATTGAATAAGGCCAATAAAGAATCTAAACGGAGCTCTAAGCTTGTTAACAGTTTGGATGTTATGAATGCTAATAAAGGAATGGTCTGAGAATGTATTTTCCCTAAACTTAGCATAAGAATGAGGATATTAAGCAAACCAACTATGGTTTACTAAAGCTTGATTAAGCTTTTTTTGAATAAGCATTTGACCTTATTGTTTGTTAGACCAAGTAAATAGCCTCCCCTGGAATCTCAGACCTGTGACTTTAGCTTTATAGAACAAATTTACTAACTCACATCCTATTGCTATGCGAAACCCTCGACCTCCTTCTACATCTTCATCAGTAAGAATGAAATTGATCTCTGATTAAAAACCAAGGTATAGTGATTGTAACTGCCATAGAATGCAAGGTATACCATAGAGAGGCTCTTTGAAATTGGAAATTGGAAGCATATATTAAAGATATAACAAATTCAATGGAGGCCCTATTCAACTTGCCCTTCAAATGGATAAGTTGCTCCATTTCAGTAACTACATGGACCGTTATTTTATTGGAGTCAAAGAAGCAAAGGATCTGTCCATTATAATGCAAGGCATGGTTTGAAATAGCTTGCCAATTAGCTCCAAAAAGTCTTGATATAGAGACCATATGTTCAAGTTTTATTTTAGTTTCTAAAAGCCCTATTATAAGACACTTTTTTTCTATAACCGTCTCCCTAACCATTGCTTTCTTAAGAGGGTTATTTAACCCTCTAACATTCCAGGCCAGAATCATTTAGGGAAGCTCCCCCCTTCGTGGCCCTTCTCCTTGAGGATCTCCTTTTCAAACTAGCTGATTATGTTGCTAATTTCTCTTATAGATTAGCCTCAACCTGAATTTCAATTCTCACATGGACCATTTGCTCAGTAACTATTTCCCCCTCTTCCACAAGTAGCTTAATCTAGGTGTTAGAATCATTTAGAGGACTAATTTTATTGTTTTCTATTAATAGCTCACCTTATGAGTAATCCACTAGTTCATATATTTGCGCTTCCTTTATCAAATTGTCATCCAATATTTTCCCCTAGACTGTAGTGGTGGATTGAGAATTTTCTGATAAAATTTCATATGTAATCAGCTTAGAACACTACCTTTGAATGAAATCTTCAATTGCCTAAATAGGTAAGACTACTTCCCTGTCCTCCAAACCCATACTGACCCCCCTATTCAAGACTATTTGTTGATGATTCATTGATCTAAGTGACCCCAATATGTGTTTGCTGGATATCAATTTCTCACACTACTGTATACGCCCTACTTGATACATCATAATTCTCATAGTCTAATTGCTCAACTAATTCTCTTCCTTATGCATTCAAGTTATCATATGGCATTTTCACCAAATCCAATTCAATGACAACAATAGAAAAAATATTTTTTATTTCCTCACTTTGAATATCCAAGTAAACTTTAAGAAGCTCTGCCTCATTCGCAGTCAATACATCACCTTGTAAAGGAATGGTCCTCTCTTACGAAAGCTTCTAATTGATGGAATTCTACTTCAATTTTACCTTGGCAGTAAGCAATTCATTGCCTATTGGCTGAGATTTTCCAAGTGCCCCCTCTCTTTAACTATTGCTTTTCCTTTTGAGATCTCTAGTTCATTAAAATCCATTAGTTCATTGTGACTCCCTGATTTAAACAGTTTACCCGTTGGCTTCTAGATTTTCTTCACTGTGTTGGGATTCCTAGTGAGCTATAACATATTTTGTAAGCTCACCATCTTCTCCTAACTTCATGATAGGCAGCTGATCAGGGAGAGTAGAGTCTCTTCTCATATTTATTCAAAGTTTAGAAAAACACACTCTTTCCATATTCGCAATTTAGGCATCCATACTTAGAGGATTTCCTAGTGAGCTTTCTAGAAAGTTTAGTTCTTCAACTATCCAAAATTTAAGAGGAACATTATGAAAATTAACCCATAACCTAATAACATCAATGTTACCTAAATTGAATTTAAAACCAAGACTCCAACATTAAATGAACATCGGTTGTCCACTGATGTGTCATGGCCCTATTTTAATTTTTCACTAATGTTACTCTCGGCAGAAAATTTCATTGGAATCCTACCGTGATCGAATCACTGGCACAGTAGATGTAGCACCCCACTCTCACAAGACACGTACCCGACATCCACGGTGATATCCGAGTACGCACCCCGCAAGGGTGACATGCTAGAACGATCATTCAGTCAAAATTCATTACAAAACTTTTGTTTCTTTAAACCAATGTACACGTAAGCGGAAATTACCAATCAAATGGGATCCATGACATTTAAAAAAAAATTCCATTTACAAGTTACAATCGTTACAAACATTAGTATTCAACCATAATTTAGGCCCATTTCAGATACAAAACACTTGAAACCATTAAGTCATTTCATTACCAAATAATTTACATACACTTATACCATTCTTGCTGAACATAATTCAAAAATAAAATCAATGAAGACACGTGCAGGTGCAAACTGATCCCGAACCCTAATCCATATCAGACCTCTGTGGCTAGACTCCATTTAGCCTAGTTGAATAATTTCTCAGAACCTAAAACAGCCACATTGCAATTTTTGATGAGTTTTGCAAACTCAGTGAGTGAACCATCATTGATGAATTCACCGGATTACGCAT
>JAOTAX010000196.1:12086123-12099441 GCA_025629825.1 Erythroxylum guanchezii | reverse complement strand
GCCGCCCCCCCCCCTCCCCCCCTTCTCCCTCCTCTCTATTATTTTCTCTCTTCTTCCCACCATCAATGTCGTCGGTTCTCTTCCTTCCAAGCTTCCATTGCCGATTTTTGCTTCCTTTTTGGTCCATCGTGCATCATTTTTAGGTTACGAAACTATTAGGTTTATTTTGTCTCCAAAAAACGAAGGTGTTAAATGCTTATGCATATGACCCAGGGTCGGTGGGTGGGTTTTGTTTGAATTGTTCGTTTATGCATTTTTATGTTAAATTGTTGGTTTATTTGTTGTTTGAATGTGTTTCTACTGGTAAATGATGAAAAAAAAATGCTATTGTTTTGTTACTAGTTAGAGATAATTCAGGTTGCCTATGAATTGTTTAATGAAATGTCTTTTAGGGGCATATCAGTTGAATTAGAATTTGGGCCGACTGTAGTGTTTTTAACTAATGCAATTTATCTTATTTTCTTAACAAATATTAGAATAATATCTGAAAATATAGAAATAATTTAACTAATGATTAGGTTTACTTCTATGTTATGTTAGAAACGTTGAAATTCAAACTCAATAAGAGAATTATACAACGTAAATTTCAACATCAGTTGGCATTTGTTTGTCAAATTACATAGCCTAATTTAAGACTCTCAAACACTTTCCTAAGGACTCTTATTCATCTACATTGAGGTCAAATATCTTAAGAAGGGATTTATTTGAATTTAGATATATGATTTCAGCTAAAAACATTAATCATAAAATCTTTCTCAATTTAAATGGATCTTTTACTAGATAAACCTATTTTTGAAAATTTCAAATAAATATACGAAAGGACTTATTATTTGTATGTTAAATTGCATAGGATATCATGAATTCTTTACACGTAATAGAACTGGAATAGGTGAAACCTAAATTCGTCATGTGGGTGAACTCCATTGTGTAAGGGTTGGGGGATTTTTGTTGAGACTTTATTGGCCTTGCATTAAATGTTGGTATTAAACATAGTTTAGTATAATAAAGTTTAGTTCATTTATGACATAAACATCTAAGTAACATATCTAAGGAAAGAAAACAAACATTGTAAAGAATGAAATCATTCTAATTTAGATTTTACTTAGTTTGGTAAATATGTGCATGGTTTTATAAGAAAACATATAAGGCACATAATTAAGAAAACAAACACAAGAAGCACCCAACACCTTGAACTTTTATATATTTTGATACATATGAGCCTTTTGATGTTTCATTTTTTAGTGGGAAAAAGTATTGTATCACTTTTATTGATGATTTTGCATTATGGATATGTCTAATTGCTATATGAGAAATCATAATCAATAAATGTCTTAGAGGTGTTTATTAATGAATACTTAGACCAAAAAGTGAAAGTTCTTAGGTCTTATAAAGGTGGTAAATTTTGTGGAAGGTAAAATGAAATTGGACAATGTCTTGACCTATTTGTTAAATTCTTAAAAAAGCATAATGTATGTACTTAATACATAATGTTTGTCACACTAAAATACAACAGTATTGCATAAAGGCATAAGCATACTTTAATGGAATTGGTTAAAAGCATATTGAGTTATTCTTATCTTTTCTTATCGTTATGGATATATGCTTTGTAAATTACCTTATGTTTATTAAGCATGATCCTTACACTACAAGAAAATTAGGAATTAACAACAAATTTTTATTAAAAATATCATAACATTAATTTTTAACATTACTCCCACTAAAAGTCAACATATTTCTATTTCAAAATAAACAATATTATTTTCTGATTTGTTTGCTTTAATATATTAAAAATATAACAAAACTATTGAACAATTGTATTAAATTAAATACAAAATATTCTTTTTCACAGGCCTTATATTGTGTTAATGAGCGTCACTCATCCTTCTTCTTTGTAGTTTGAAGTTATCCGTCCATCCAGTTAAGTTGTCCAACTAATGTCTACCATATGTATTGCTTTAATAATACGATTATGATATGTTTGGGTTTTGTGTGAATGCAAAGGAGGTCTTGATTTTGTGTTGTTGTTTAGAATATTCTTATAATCATTGATGAGTTTTTATATTCTTCTTTAATAGTCCAAGTATTTACTTTGTGTGGAATGAGTTTGAGATCTTATGGATGATATGAGGCATTAATAAACCACTAGGACTGTATATAGGTTGGAAACCTGTGACGCTTATCGGTGAAAAATTCAACGAGCCTAGAAGTTATAACAAGAACTTGCTTTTTTGATTCACAGTTGTAAACAATGCCACGTACCATAGTATTGAAATCAATTGTAGGTGATTAATTTAAACATAAATACTTCAACTTCAATGTGATTAATGCGAACTTAGTATTAACATAAGAAATTCATATGTTTAATAGACAAGACAGTTCTTTGCATAATAAACCCCTAAGACGGTATATAGGCTGAAAACATATGATGCAGCTCCTGTGAGGCTTATCGGTGAAAAATTCCACAAGCCTTGGAGTCATAGCAAGAACTTGCTTTCTTGATTCACAGGTGTAAACAATGTCACGTACTATAGTATTGAAATCAATTATAGGTGATTAATTCAAACATAAATACTTCAACTTCAATGTGATTAATGCAAACTTAGTATTAAGACAAGAAATCCATACGTTTAATAGATAAGACAGTTCTTTGCATAATAAACCCCTAGGATGGTATATAGGTTAGAAACCCGTGAGGTAGCTCCCATGAGACTTATTGGTGAAAATTTTCACGAGCTTATGAGTCACAACAAGAACTTGCTTTCTTGATTCACAGGTGTAAACAATGCCACTTACCATAGTATTGACATCAATTATAGGTAATTAATTCGATTGAATAATATTTAGGCGATGTTATGTAAAGTTTAGATGTTCTGTAAACTTAGGGAACATGAAGGATATTAACTATGAAATCACTCTTTTAAATTAACAATTTTATAGAAATGAGTAATGTTGATAGATCTTGGATGTATAAACGATTAACACCTGATGGTTTTATTAATCCTGAGTTTGTTAAGGGAGTTGAAGCTTTTATTCATTATGCAAGTTCTCAGGATGGCCTAAAGATCAGATGTCTATGTAAAAAGTGCAAACCAATTCGTTTCCTTCCTATTGATGAAGTGAATGGGCATTTGCTAAAAAAAGGATTTGTCCCAAATTATTTTGAGTGGACACGATATGGGAAGCCATTGATTTGTAGCACCTCAAGGGGTAATGAAGTACACTCGTCAGTAAATGTAGATAAGTTTGAAGGGGGGATTGGATTTAAAGCAAATAATATAGGTGCAACTGAAAATCTTTACATGCAAATGGTTTATGATGCAACCGGTTATACCTTTCAAGAAAATATAGAAAATCTTGAAAAAGAACCAAACCCACATGCAAAACACTTTTTTGGCTTACTACACTCAGCTGACAAAGAATTATGGCCAAATTGTGAGACAATGAGTCAATTGTCTTCAATTGCTCGAATATTGAACATAATTCTGAAGGGCATATTTCTGATCATAGTTTTGATAAAAAATTCTTAGATGGTATACTGAATCATTGCCTCCTGATCATACAATGGTTGATAGTTTTTATAATATGAAGAAACTTATTAGGGGTCTTAGTTTGCCTGTTGAAAAGATTGATTGTTGTAAATTAGGATTATGCTGTATTGGAGAGATGATGTTGAATTACAATAGTGCAAATTTTATAGTCAATCTAGGTTTAAGACTAGAAAGCGTTTTACGAAACAGAAAATAGTAACCTAAAAGCAGATGTATTATTTTTCGCTAACTCCAAGACTTCAAAGACTATATGCTTATGATGTTACTGTATCTCACATGAGATGGCATAATGAACAAGAACAGGAAGATGGAATAATGCGTAATCCATCAGATGCACTAATATGGAAATATTTCAATAACACCCATTATAAGTTTGCAGCTGAAAGTTGAAATGTTAGGTTGGGATTGTTGATGAATGGATTCCAACCTTTTGGTCAATCCGACAAATAATATTCATCATGACCAATCATAATTACTCCTTATAATTTGCTTACATGGATGTATATGAATGAGGCATATATGTTCTTGATAGTGATTGTGCCAAGGCCTACAAATCCAAAGCATAAAATTGATGTATTCTTACAACCATTGATATCTAAATTACAGCATCTTTGGGAATATGATGTTGAGACATATGACGTGTCTCTGAAACAACATTTTATGTTGAGAATAGGTTTAATGTGGACCATTAGTGATTTTTTGGCATATGTTATGTTGTTTGGATGAGCACAGTAGGGAAATTGGCTTGTCCTAATTGTGGCAATGAATCTGATACATTTTATCTTCCAAACGGGGGCAAAACTTGTTGGTTTAATAACTACAGAAAATTTCTTTCTCCAAATCATCCATTTAGAACAAAAGTTCATTAAGAATAGGATGGTAAAAACACCTCCTCCCCCTCACAAAGCTGGTGAAGAGATATTGCAGGAGATTGATAAATTAGGGTTACTGAAAGTTACAGAATTTGAAGCTGAAGAAGTTAATACAAGCATTAGTAGAAACTTTGGTTGGAGAAAAAGAAACATCTTTTGGGATTTGCCATATTGGAAAACTAATTTAATACATCATAATCTAGATGTAATGCATATTGAAAAAAATATTTTTGATAATTTGTTCAATACCATAATGAACATTGAATGGAGGACAAAAGACATTACAAAATCACGAGCTAATTTGAAACTTTTTTGTAGAAGGAATGAGTTACATAAAGATCTTCGCACCGGTAAATATCCGAAAGCCTGTTACACTTTGGACAAAAAAACAAAAGAAAATTTTGTGTGAATGTTTGAAAAGTCTAAAGTTTCCCGATAGTTATATTTTAAACTTGGCAAGGTGTATGGACATGAGGAAGTACAAATTATTTGGAATGAAAAGTCATGATTGTCTTGTGTTTATGCAAAGGCTAATTCCAATTACTTTTTGGGAATTTCTACTGAATAAGGTTTGGGAAGTTATAATAGAATTAAGTTTGTTTTTCAAAAGCTTAACATCATCTGAAATAAAGTTGGTTGAAATGGAAAAACTAGAAAGGAAAATTTCAATAATTTTGTGCAAATTAGAAGGGATTTTTCCTCCTAGCTTCTTTGACTGTATGCAGCATCTACTTGTGCATTTAGCACATGAGGCTAAACTTGCCGGTATAGTTTAATATCGATGGATGTATCCATTTAAGAGGTAATTCAACAAAATATTATAATTAAAGTAATAACATATTTTAACAACAGAATTGTAATAATCTTATTCGCTAATGTAGGTATTTGCATCACTTGAAAAAAAATGTTAAAAATAAGGCTAGAGTTGAAGGTTCAATATATAATGCTTATTTAGTGGAGAAAGCCAGTATATTTTGTTCACATTATTTTGAGCAAAATGTTCACACAAGAGAAAGAAAAGTTCCTTATAATGACAATGGGGGAGGGATTAGTCATGCTGATAGTAACTTATCCATTTTTACATATCCTGGACAAACATATGGGTGTTCAACAAGAAGAATGTTAACAGAGGAAGAAATTGAGTCTGTCCATGGTTATATTTTATTGAACTGTCAATAGATTCAACCTTTCGTGCAATAAGTTGAAATTGATTATTTGGGTTTTGAAATTTAGTGTTATTCACAACTGAAATACATAATAATGTTTTTAGATTATATGAGGAATGGTTAGGCAAGCTAATGCCCGAGAAAACAGAGGATTTTATCAATAAAGAAGTTAGAAGACACTTTCCTCGATGGTTTGAGAAATATGTAAGTTTTCACTTACAATTGTTGAAATGATTAAATTATAAGATTAAAGTGTTCAAATGACATTATACTATTTAATATGATAATTTCTTTTGTGTAGGCCTTAGAAAATCCAATAAAGAACAAGTTCATATGTGATCTTGCAAAGGGACCTTTGCAAACTGTTAAATCGTATCCGGTGTATTTCATTAATGGATACAAATATCATGGTCATAGCATGGCAACAGTAAATAGTGAAGTTTGCATACAGAGAGAATTGATGAATTACTATGATAAAATTATTGAGATACTTGAAATTGAGTACCCTGCATTGCCAATAAAGCGAAGTGTGATATTTAAGTGTGACTGGTTTGATCCAACTCCAAATGTTGGTACAAAAGTGCATAGCTGATATAATCTAGTTTAAATCAACCAGCGAAGAAGATTTAGATAATTTGAACATTTCATGTTGACAATGCAAATGATCCAGGTGTATTATGTCCATTTTCTCAACTTACGACGAGATAAGTCAAATTGGTTGGTTATTTGCAAAGTTAAACTTAGAGGTGTTTTTGAATCACATGGAAAAAGTTGAACAGAGAATTGAAAGTGAAGCGTTTCAGGAAGATGTTTATGAAATAAATGCATTTGTTACATATGATAGAAATGAACCTTTGAATGATTCAAAGAATAAATATGTTTAAATTTTATCTGGAGAGGATGAGGAGGGCGAGAGTTCTGAAGAGGAGCCTGAGTTTCACTCTAATTCTTCAGAAAAAGAAGATGATGATGATTTTGAATTACAATTAAATGTTAATAGTGATTAATTTATGTTTGTAATAGAATATTATATTCAATAAATCAATTCTTGAATTTTCAATATATTATTATATATTGAATTGAAATTGTTATATTTTTGGAATATTCAATAAAATATGAATTTCAAGTTGAAATATGCCACCGAAGAGAAAATAGGATATGATGCAACCAATGTTCAGACCACGATTTGGAGCCAGTTATTATCTAGATGAAGCATCACGTTTTACAGCTGCAACTGAATCAGATGTTATACCTCCAGCTACTACATTTGCAGATGAGGCATCACCTTTTGTACTTGCTGTTACACCATGCACCAGCCCTATACCGACAAAGATATTAAAGGTAAACGATGCGGATGAAGGAGTTGGCCTTCAGCCTGGAGCTGAGGGAGTTGATAGAAGAAATTACATCACAATTTCAACAATTAGTAAGTGAAAATAAATGAAACACAATGTATTTATAATTAAGTTATAGGTTTAAATTTAAAAATGATATAAAATTAATTGTTTTAATATTAGGTTGATTTCGTCTGAAGTGTGCTTAAGAAACATGACATCCAAATTCAAGGAGAAGATTGATCTTGAGGATTGTACATGGAAGAATATCTTTCAGGCGATAGAGGATTTTATTATCAGGAGTTTAAGGTACAAAAAAAATATATATTTTGTATTTTTAAATTTATTTTTATACATTAATTAGATAAATATTTTAGATTATAAGTACTTATCGTATATTTTTCCTTTTGTTTCAAAAAGAATTTTATTGGGATTATGAATTTAACGCGAACATTTATAAAGTATGGGAGAGACGAGCACGTACATGTTATTGAGACTTTGTTGGTGCGATACATAAGACTAGTATATGACAACCTTATATTTTTGAACAAATATGGAGTCGTTGGCAGCAGTATTGGATATCACCCAAGGCAATGTCCATTTCAAAGCATAATTCTACCAACAGACGTGGAGGACCGGGGGGAGAGAGTCTTTCCATACATACTGGAGGATCTATTACCCACCACGAGCATGCAAAGAGACTTGTAAGTATCTACACTTTACACTTATATTCTGATTTTTTTTTACTTTGGTATATTTCAATTTAATTTGATGTGTGAATTTTGGAATGAAAATATGTGTATTATGGAGAATGATAATGTTATAAATGTCTGGTGCACTATATGATTGTGTTTTTGAGTTACTTTCTTTGTTCAACAAGGGGTAAATATCATAAAAATAGAGAAAATTCTGCCGAAATTTTTGTAAACTGCAGTTCACTTATAACATTTTATTTTGATGCAAGAAAAGTTTATGGGTATGAAGCCTACACCTTGTCAGCTTTTTTTGCACACTCACACTAAAAAGCATGACTATGTGAACTTCGTCGACACCTGATGTAAAGAACTAAATGTATGTGAAATTTAGGCTTTAATATTAATGCTTAATAATTATCACTTATTAACATAAACATTGCCTTCTAATTAGGATTAAATACAAGAAAACATTCAACGACAGTCTTAACAGTTTGAAGATGTTAATGAGAGTCAAACCTATTTTCGTGCAGTAGGTGGTATAGGGATCGTTGTGGAAGGATATTCGACTTAGGTTCATCTACGAACACATGATATTCGCAATCCTCCATATCTAGGACAATAACATTTAGTAGGTGGTCTGCACCCAATGAAATTCATATGCTACAAAGCATAGTATAGACGTTGGTAACTCAATTGCAACAATTGATGAAGTACATAACCTAGCTTTGTAATGAAGTGGATGAGTTGAAGGGGAGAGACAGCACCAAAACGCAGTAGTCAGGGCATCCACGTTTACCAAATGAATAGCGTACTTACAGTCATTTCGTATGAATTAAATACTTATTATGTTCAAATAATTTCTTATTATCAATTAAGATAATTTTTACTTTATATCATCAATCAATTTTCTGTTTTAACAAATTAAATGTAGAAACAAATTAAAATATTATCAATAGATAACTGATAAATGTATAAATTATGCATCAACCATAAGATTATCAAATAAAATTAAATACGGGAAAAAATCAAAAACAGTTTTAGTAAGTTTATCGACGGAAAAACAAAGTTCATCAGTAAAATCTATTTAATTTACTGACAGACAACTAAGTTCCGTCGGTAATGTTAGTTGTTAACTTACCGATGGAATTGGTATTACCGGCGGAATAACCAATTCCATTGGTAAATTTAACGACAGATAGGATTTACCGATCGAAAAATCTTTCTATTGCTAAATTTACCGACAACACAAAATAACCATTGATATATTTACTGATGGTAACACAAAATATCCTTCGGTAAATTAGCGACAGAAAATCTGTGTTTGTCGTAAATTATTACCTACGGTCGTTTTTCCGACGCCTTGGTCCGTCGGTAAATTTCGTTGCTAACTTAGCTTATCGATGGAGTGTGTAGCTTTTCCGTCGATAATGTCCGTCGTTAAACTCCATTTTTCTTGTATTGTGAAAAAGTATTTAAGGCATATCTCAAACATGATAAATGAGTTGAGAGATGTTGTTCGTAAGTTTTCTAATGAAAATTAAGTGTAAGTGGTCATTAATTTTTTGCCTCTAAATTAAAAACATATGAAATTGCATCTAACTCATAATGAGAACATTAAGATGATAGATAATTCTACAAGTGTAATAGCCAGTTTTTCAAATTGAGGGATTAGAACCCTAGACTATTGCATATAAGCTATATCATTGAAAATTCATGAATTGCATTTCATTTACATGCATAATAATAGCATACACATATGAATTATAATTTAGTACATATTGCAAAGAATGTACATGAACTCAATTGATTTATTCTGGGATATGAAAGGTTTAAAATAACCATGATGTGAATTGTGTATTGTTTATGCCTTGCATTTTGGTTTGCCATTGGAAAATTGATGAACTAAAATGTACATTTGGTCTAGGAAAAATTCCAAGTGGTAAGACAAGTTGACACCTGAAAAATTAGGATGTCTAAGCCTATAAATGAGTGAAATTTGGCATAGGTAATTAATTGACAAATGGCAGCAATGAATGAGTGACAAATGGCCTAGCATATTGGTGACAATTGGAAGCTTATGGGGAGGACAAATGGATTGCGTGCATGGTGACATCTGCCATTGTAACTTGGTGACACCTTGCACCTAAATGAACTAAGCTAATGCAGAACATGTTTCTGTTGTGTTCTTCTTCACTCTTTGCTCTCTCCACTGAAATACACTCTCATCTATAGCTCTGGAATTTTGCTTCAATTGTATTCAATTGCCACACCAAAATCCATGCTTTTACCCTCAAAAAGTTAGGTAAAGAACCAGAACATAGTTGTTCTTGTTATAGCCTTCGTTCCTAGTCGAAATCCATACAATTCCCACCTTGAATTTGTGATGATTTTGCATGCATAGAGAGCTGAATTAGCTTGATCTTTGAGCTGAAATTTGAGCTAGACAAGTAAGTACAAGATTGTTCTTTATGGCATGTTATAATAGAAATCCTAGGATGAATGAATTAGGATTGATTGCATGTCATGTTGATGTTGAGGTTGTGCTAGAATGTGATAGTGAAGTGGATAGCTTCTGTTTTGTTTTGATGCATGAAAGACAATAGTTATGAGCTAACAAATGAATGATTTTGAGTTAGAATTGGAGATGAGATTGGTAAGGAATTAACATATAATTAAGGTATACTTAAGGCATAATTTAGGAACTATTATGAAGGTGTTTGACTCTAAAAAATTACAGGAAAATGGGTAGTCCACAATCGTGGCACTCATCCCACGACCGTGGGAAGATGCATTAGCTTCTGTCACGATCGTGGGAAGGTACCCCACGATCGTGGGCAAGGCTTTGACATGGTAAATTCTGTTTTGTGAAATTGTTGGCCACATAAGGACAAGACACTTTACATTGACATATTTGAACTTGATTGAGGCTTGAAAATGAACCTAGTTTGATGTTAGATTAAGTGGTTAAGGGTTTGATAAGTTTAGGTTGTTAATTGATGTTGAAATTTAAGGAATGAATTGTTTTGATATCAATCTATATGAATTTGGGAAGTATGTGTTGTTAATGGAATAAAGACGTTCTTATGAATGAAAATGTGATTCAAAGGATATGAACAATGTGAACTAGGTATAAATGAATGAGAATTGAGAAATTATGTTAATACAAAGCATTAGAAGGAAAAAGATTGGTGGATGAATGAGTGATGAATTTGGAGTGATCAAACTTACTTAAGGCATAACCTAATTGAAAGCAAGTTATGTACAAGCTATAAAATTTGAATGATCAAGACCTGTGATTAAGGATACATACCAGGGAAAAGTCAATTAAGCATGCATTGAACTTAACACATATACATGTGTATAATTGAGTACTTATTTGATTAAACAAGTTAGTAATGTGTACATATGTGTGTATTGCATGATTTAGAAGCACAAATTGACCGACAGCTTCCAGACATTGCTGGCTAGTCAAGGCAATAACTATCTGGAGCATATTGTGAGTTGATCTAGATGTGTAATCCCAATTATATATGTGCTTTTGTTTGAATTATGTGAGTTAACCTAGATATTTACTCACTATATTTGAATTGTTCTTAATTAACTGTTAGATATTGAATTGTTACCGATATGATTGTGTTAATTCCAAACATTGATGGTCCAAGGAGTTTGATATTCTGGACTGTATTGGAAGTGTTTGCAAATTGAATGTGAATATGGAAATTGTGTTCTCAACTATATGTTGAATGCCAGACTTAGATTCAATGAATGTGTTATATGACTGTGCATACTGAATGAGAGTTATTGATAGCATAATATGTGCTTTGATGCATTTTTATTACATTAATATGCATGATCAGATAAAGAAGTTGTGACCGGAGTGACCAACATGAAAAAAGAGCTTGAAGCTCAGAAATGTGTACACAGAGCCACAAGATCAACAATTAATGAGCCTAGTATCCACAATGGTTACGAGATAGTATCTGAAATGAGCCATGTATCCACAATGGATACGGGACAGTTAAATAGGCGCTTGGTCATAACAAAATAAAAATGAAAGTGGAGTCTCATGCGCATTGCATATATATCTTTACATGTATCATGTGAAACATTGTAAAGAATGACTAAATTGAGTTGATATAATGTTATGCTATGTTTTTGTACATGTGAATGATTGTGAAAAAAAACTACTGAATTGTGTTGATATAGTTATCTGCAATACTTATATACATGTTGGATTGTTCTGAAAAGATTATATGACATGTTTGTATTATAATGAGCTTATTGAGATATGATATATAGTGTGATTTGATATACAAAACTGTATGGGAATTGATTCAAGCTAATGTGATATACTTGTGATGTTGTGTTTTGACTCGAGTGATCGATGATGGTTTACTCACTAAGTTCGCAAAACTCATCAACATTACAACGTTGTTTTTCAGGTACTGAGGAGACCTAACTTCTAAGGCAATCTAGTAACAGTATATTATTGTCAATTTTGGAATCAAGAATGGCTTAAAGGTTTAGTCAGCTGATGTTTGAGAGGTTTATATAGATTGTTTCTGTTAGCATCTCATTTCATGTTAGATATTTTGTAAAGAATAGTAAACTCTCAGATGTATTTGTAATATTCATATATGGATTAAATGAAATGAGAAATGTTGAACTTATGATCACTTATTTTTCTGTGTGATGCCATAATAGTGAATATGACTGCTCTAATATGTCATTCTCATAAGGTATGTTCTTGAATGTCCTCTAGATGTTCTGGTATATGTTCTATGGTAGTGATGTTGATAAGTCAATTATATTGCATATGTTTTGGTATTAATTTTGATCGATTTGCGAAATTGGTGTTTAAATATTGATGGAATTAATTGTTAAATGTTCACAGGTGGTTGTCAATGCCAAAAAGACGAAAATGGATCAAAAAGAGGAAAAATATCACAAGAAATTTGAAAATTCCAGTCTGGCAGAAATTCAAAGATTAGGCGTGGGCACGCCTAAGGATAGAATCCTAAATCTGCAAAATTTCCAAAATCCATCTCCAATTAGAACACAACCATCCAAGATCTACTGGACTTCTTTTCAAGATGTTTTTCACCGAAATTGGAAGACTACTTAATCTGGACAATATCTAATCAAGATATAGGGAGAGATTGAATTCAATTAGGAAATAAAGGGTGATTGCCGCATCTTATATGTACATGGGTTAGGGTTGCAAGGAGACCATCATATATTCTCCTTTTTTCCAGTTATTGATTTCTAAAGAATTGTCGCACCCTTAGTTCCCTTGGTCTACGTTGTTGACTCTCTCAAACAGTATCGACACAACCCCCTTGCTCTGCCGCTGGTCCACGTCCTGGAGTCCTCAGCATCATCGCTTATTCTCTTCTCTTGTTGGCTGCCGCACGATTGATTTCATTCTTGTTTTTTTTTCCAGAGCATCATCATCATTTCATATTGGAGGCTGACGCACCTTGCTTTAATTAATTCCATAGTTTATTTCTTTTGCACTTTCCAAGTAGTTCATTCATAGGCTTAGGGACTTTGGTTAATTTAATTTTTTGGTTTTCTTGTTTTCAATTTCTGCAGATTTCAATTAGGTATTTTTATTATTTTCATTTAAAAACTAGTTATGGAAACAATTTCTTTTATTATTTCTTTTGATTTCAATTTAATTATGATTAACTAATTTTCTTG
>JAOTAX010000196.1:12062514-12079046 GCA_025629825.1 Erythroxylum guanchezii | reverse complement strand
ACAACGCTTCATAAGGCGCCATGCCAATGCTCGTCTGATAACTGTTGTTGTAAGCAAACTCCATCAAAGTCAAATAACTATCCTAACTCCCTGGAAACTCTAACACACAACCATGTAACATATCTTCTAGTATCTGTATAACTCGTTTAGATTGTCCATCTGTTTGGGGATGGAAAGTGGCACTAAACTTAACTTGAGTTCCCAGAGCCTTCTGTAAACTTTTCCAAAATCCTGAAGTAAATTGAGGATCACGATCTGAAATGATAGACAACGGTACTCTATGCAATCTCACGATCTTATTCACATATAAATCTACGAGCCTATCCAAAGAATAATCAGGACAAACAAGCAGAAAATGGGTAGATTTAGTAAACTTATCCACAATTACCTATACAACATCATGTTTTCTTTGAGTGAGAGGAAGTCCAGTAACAAAGTCCATGGTAATGTTATCCCGTTTCCATTGAGGAATAGAAATAGGATGTAACAAACTAGATGGAACCTGGTGCTCAGCTTTAACTTGCTAACACGTTAGACATTTAGCTACATAATCCATAACATCCCGTTTCATACCTGACCACCAGTAATACTGCTTCAGATCATGATACATCTTGTTTCCACCAGGATGCATAGTAAATACTATATTATAAGCCTCAAACAACAACTTTTTATTCAATTCATCATTAGCTGGCACACACAACTGATATTTATAATACAATTCACCATCTCCTTGCACACAAAAAATCAGACTGTTTACCTTCCTGAGGAGCTAAGATAAGTTGTTGCAACTTATCATTAGCTCTCTGAGCATCACAAATCTCTTGTCTCAAAGTAGGTCTTGCTTTCAATTGAGCTATCAAAGCTCCATCAGATACCAGTTTCCATTCACTCTGCTTAAGTGATAATGCTAAGATGGTCTTTCGACTCAAGGCATCAGCTACAACATTAGCCTTACCCAAATGGTAGTCCATAATACAATCATAGTCTTTAAATAATTCCGACCAACGCCGCTGTCTCAGATTGAGTTTCTTCTGGGTAAGTAGATACTTCAGACTTTTATGATATGTGAAAATTCTACATTTTTCACCATACAAGTAATGCCGCCAAATTTTTGAGGCAAATACTACTGTAGTAAGCTCCAGATCATGCGTAGAGTAATTCTGTTCATGTGTCTTTAGTTGCCTAGAGGCATAAGCAACTACTTTTCCCTCCTGCATCAAAACACCACCCAAACCAATTCTAGATGCATCGGTATACATAACATACTCTTTACCAGAAGTTGGTTGAACCAATACAGGAGCTTCAGTAAGCAAACTTTTCAGTTGATCAAAACTATTCTGACATCGATCAGATCATTCGTACTTCACTCCTTTATGTAACAATTTAGTTAAAGGAGATGCTATCACTAAAACCCCTTCACAAACTGACGGTAATAACCAGTCAGACCTAGAAAACTTCTCACTTCTGTCATATTCCGTGGTGGCTTCTAGTTAACAATCGCTTCTATCTTACTAAGATCAACTCTAATTCCTTCAGAAGAGACAACATGCCCTATAAATGACATCTCCTGAATCCAAAAATCACACTTACTCAGCTTAGCATACAACTGTTTTTCCCGCAAGATTTGTAGCACAATTCGGAGATGCTCAATATGACCATATTCGTTCTTAGAATAGATCAGGATATCATCAATAAACACCATAACAAACCGGTCCAAGTAAGGCCTAAATACCCTATTTATCATATCCATAAATGTCGTTGGAGCATTAGTTAACCCGAATGGCATTACCAAGAATTCATAATGTCCATATTAGGTTCTAAATGCAGCCTTCGATACATCTACATCCTTTACCATAAGTTGATAGTATCCTGATTGCAGATCTATCTTTGAAAATACTCTTGCATCTTTCAATTGATCAAATAAATCATCAATCCTTAGCAATGAATACCTATTCTTCACTGTGACTCTATTTAATTGCTTGTAATCAATGCACATTTGTAGTGTACCATCCTTCTTCTTAACAAATAGGACTGGTGCTCCCCACAATGACACACTGGGTCGAGTAAACCCTTTATCCAGAAGCTCTTGTAATTGCACCTTCAACTCAATAGGAGCCATTTTGTATGGTGCTCTGGATATAGGAGCATTACCAGGCATGACTTCAATAAATAACTCCATTTCCCTTTCAGGAGGGAGTCTAGGTAATTCCTGAGGAAATACATCTGGAAATCCATTCACTACAGGAATGTCAAGCAGTTTACCACCCTCCTTCTTAGAATCAATCACAAAAGCTAGATAAGCTTCACATCCCTTCTTGAGGAGCTTTCTAGCTTGTATAGCAGATACCACATTAGCTAAGGAACTAATGCGGATGCCATGCACTACTATTATAGGTTGATCAGGCTTCCTAAGTATAACCGTTTTAGCACTACAATCAACTACTGCCTAATGCTTAGACAACCAATCTATACCCAGAATCAAATCAAATTCATGAAAAGGTAATATGATCAGATCTGCTACATAATCATTTTCTTGGATCATAATAAGACAGTTCCTATACACTTGATTAACTAACACACTACTACCTAGAGGACTGGTTATATGTACGTCATACTCTAACTGATCTATAGGCATCTCCTTATCAAACATTTCTCCCACATAGATATACGAATGAGTAGATCTAGGGTCAATCAATGCATGCATTTCATAATTAAAGAGAGAAATAATACCAGCAATGACGTCTGGTGCGTCCTGATCCTCACAAGCTTTCAATGTATAAACTCTAGCCGAAGCAGAAGGCACAACTGGTCGATTCACAGTTTTTGAGTGGGAACTCGGATTAGGTCTGTTTTGATTGTATCCTCCTCGACCTCTACCTCGTTCTCTGTTCCCAGCAGATGCATGAGAGACCTCCCTACTAGCTTGTGATGTCTGAGTCTGTCTAAGAGGGCAACTGACTATCTTATGCTCAGTATTGCCACAGCGAAAAAATGTACCCGTAGCTCTCCAACAAAGACCCCAATGATGAGCAGAACAATCAGGGCACTTCAAGGCACCAGAATCTCGGCCTCCAGATGCACCTCTACCAGAAGCAGTCATTGAGGGATAGTTCTGTCGCCTTCCCCGAGTCCCAGATCCCTGAGTAACTTCCGGTGCAGAGGAAGTACCTTCCCGACTTCGTTTACCCAAGGACTAACCTCCTCTAACAAAGCCCCTCTGTTGACTTCTTTCTCTCCTGACCATTTCTTACCTCTCTATTTTTATTGCAGCTTGTACCAGTTGATGGTAAGTCACTTACTGCAACAAAGTAAACGCCGCTAAATGCTCCTTGATGGAGTCATGCAAACCATCCTCAAACTCATAACATCGGAACTCCTTAGTAAGCACAAATTCAGGGCCATACTTACTGAGCCGATTGAATTCCCGATCATACTCAGGAATTGACAAGTTTCTCTGCTTCAAACTCAGAAATTACCTCCACTTATCCTTTCTATAAGCCTCCGTAATATATTTTGCTTTGAATTCTTGGGCAATGAAATCCCAAGTCAAAGGCACCGGTAGTTAAGGACTCCTCAGAATGAACTTCCACCATTTATAGGCTGTTCCATGAAGAAGAGAGACAGCATAGTGTACCATCTGTTCTAATGGACAGCTGATCTCATCCAATACCCTCTTCACCTTCTTAATCCAAAATTCAGCTCTTTCAAATTCCTTCAAAGATGTCTCAGTAAATTCCTCCGCTCCATACTTCTGCAGCTGATCAATTGGAGCTTTGGGTGCAGTCATATGATGCAGTAACGTCATCATATCCTGGGACAACTTAAATAAAGCCTCTCCCTGAGCTGGAGGAGGAGGTGGCACCTCAGCTTCACCTCGATTGACCCCAGAAGATCCAGACATTGATGGACCAGTTTGCTCCGGATGATTGCTCTCAGCAACTTCGTCAACGACATCATGTGATCCTTCCATCTTTAATTCTAGAATCAAAACATGGGACAACCGCATTAGGCTAGACACAACTTTTACACTGAAATAGAAGAAATAGTTAAGCACTGGTTAAACTAAAATTGCCTAAACCATGCTCTGATACCAAATATTGTGACACCCTACATACCCCTCTAGGAGGATATGCAAAGTGCCACACACAAATACAGATAATGTAGAACAAAAACCAAATCCAAAACACATGAAACATAACATACAAGCATTCCCAGAATCTCAAGCAAACATACATTACATAACATATCATTTATACTATGCCTGCCATATTACATATCATAAATTCGAAGACCAACATGTATTAAGGTTATTATAAAACTTTAAACAAATTCAAAAGTCATATACATCAGATACAAGCCCAAAACAAACTCAAAATACATTTTATCAAAACAAGACTCAAACTCCATTGGCCATTGCGGTTGACTTGTCCCTGTCTTTATAATCCTTACTCTAAACCTATACAGGGCAAATCCACCATGCTAAGCAGATAGCTTAGTGAGTAATAACTAATCTATACATGAAGTGACAAGTCATCATATGGAATCATGTAACAACATAAGCATGCATTAAAAGATTGCCTAACATTAAATCAGACATAATGCATTTCAGAACATATTTTTATAATTATCAAAATTAAATATCAAAAGAGGGTATAAACCCATAAGAATCAGAACACAATTTTTATTTATGTAAGAATCAAACATATATCAGATTACAAAATCAGATGACTGCAAATCCATTAACAGAAGTGGGTAACAGGACTTATACAAGAGAGACTAAAGTCTCGACACTAGAGTGTCACAGGAGCAGCTGTAGACTCTTCTAGGCATGACTATTTACCCACAACTAAGACTCAATAGTTTTAAAACAAACAAAGTCATTTCAGGCATTTCATATGCGAAGTAAGTAGTCAATCATATTCACATGCAAGTAGCACTTCCAATGATATAACATGTATCAAACGCCTTAGACAATCATTATCCGGTTTTCAGAACACAATCAACATCAATCAAATTCAACAAATAGAACAAAGTAAAATGTGACCTTCTAAGATTACTTACAAAAGCTCCCTTATTGCTTATTGTCTCAAAGCCTAGCAATATCTGGAAGTGGTCGCTTTATGCATTCCTCTATAACATTTAACACATATACAAATCACTATTGTGCATGATTAAGAATTCATTTATGTATACTGAATATGTATGATGTATATTCATGCCAAATTCTCGGGTATATTTTCTTACTAATCTGATGTAGACATCAACATTACTTCAAAAACTCCAAAATTCATACATGCAATTACTATTCCAGCTTTTGCTGGAAGGACCTCATTTGGGTCAACTTTGCATAATCAATAAGATCAAGAAAATGATGTAGTTCTGTAACACTTCTAGATAATTGTTCCTCTGTGTCTTAAGTTTCTAATGATATACAATTTGGTTTATTATCAATGAGTTATGCTCAAAATACCACAGACTGTGTACATTTGAAATTTTGGCCAATGCATGTTCATGCATTCAAGTTGTACATCTCATAACTCTCAATTCCAATATCCAAAAATTTCAAACTTTATACCAATTTAAAGCTAAGAGAATAAGCTACATCTTTGGTGAAGACATCTTAGCCTAATTTAGCCTACATTAATACAGTTTATTCAATAAAATTAGAATATGATTTCTGTCACTTATAATGCTACAGCCTAAGACAAAACTCAATTCCATGCCATTTTTGAAAGTCTTAGAGACATAATCAAAATTCAACTTCTTCAAGAAAGTTGTAGACTTATGTCTCAAGTTTAATCTAAATTAAGAATCAACTTATTTGGAAATCTACATATCAAAATATAATCAAAATACCGAAGCATGTTCAATAAAAACAATAACCTTTTAATAGCCTCTCAGCTTTCATCCAAAACTCACTTCCCTTTTTGCACCAAATTCATTTCAATTTTTGTTTTAGATCACTTTAGCACAACACATCACCATTCTATACTCATTCACAAACCAATTTGTTTTCCATAAAATCATCAAACTCTAATCATTTTTCTTAAATCTCTTCGTCTTCATAAAATCAATCATAAACCTATCAATTTTTCAGATTTTTCTTAAGCAGATTTCGGGTCTGATTTACATGACCATTTTGACCTTGACAATGAGGTATTTAGGCAACATCTTCTATTAATCAATTGTTCCTCAATGTCTTGAAAGTCTAATGATGCCAATATCATGCATTTTAGTTCAGTATCCTGCAAGTTATAATCAAATTCCACATACTGTTTTCATACCTCGACAAAACACCAATTTTAACTTCAAGACAAATTTCCAGACTCTTAAGGACATATTTCGAATTCAATTCTTTCATGAAAAATGTAGTTCTATGTCTCTAGTTTACTCTAAATCAAACTCCATCTAATTTGGATATTCACAGATCATGTTATGCCCTAAATACAGATGTATGTTTAGTAAAATACTGCATGCATCATATTCCAATGACTATAATCCATTTAAAACATTAAAATATGCATAAAACTTACTTGCCTTAAGTTTCTCTCACTTCAGCAAAAATTTCAAAAAATGGGGAGAGCAGCCAATAGATTTGATTACAAAAAGATTTTGTAACAATCAAGACCCTCAAATGGTAGAAGACTTGTAAGATGTAACGTAGGTAAGCCAATAACACCAAAAAATGCAGAAGTTAAGTGTTTAAACGATGGATGAGCAAGATGGAAGATGGTGTTTTCGGTGGAGACAAAACAAAGGAGCTGTAGAAACTTTCTTACCCAAAAATGTGACTAGGCGACTCCATCCCTTATTGACACATGTCCTTTGACATGTCTTACATTTGTCACCCATTTAATTAGCCCATATATCACTTACTAATTCCTCCACTTGTCACATAGTAATTTGTCCAATTGTCAATCCATAATTAGCCCATTTGTCAATTAATTTCTAATACAATTGTCACACTTCTATTTGTCTATTATTTCTATTTTTTTACCCCTAGTAATCCATAATTCAAAATTTAATCTCATTTATAAATTCATTTTACCTGGAAAAAAATGTCATGAATGCATGTACAATTATTTGTATATGTCAAAATTCATATGCACATATCAGTGAATACTCAATTATGCAAAGCATACGATGCACTGGAATTTCTTAATTTTCTAACCCCTAACATGGGGTGTTATAGGATCTGTAGGCGTTGACATAATCACTGTCAAGAACATATATGCCTCATTCATACACATCTATGGAGGCCAATTATAAAGAGTAATTATGATTGATCATGATGAATATTGTTGGCCAGATTAACCAAAAGGTTGGAATCCATCTGTCAATAATCTCAACCTAACATTTGACTTTTAGCTGCAAACTCATAATGGGTGTTATTGAATTATTTCCATGCCAGTGCATCTGATGGATGACTCATTATTCCATCTTCCAGTTTATATTCATTATGCCATCTCATATGAGATGCAGTAACATCAGAAGCATATAGTCTTTGAACTCTCAGAATTAACGGGAAATAATACATCCGCTTCCAGGGTACTAATTTTTGTTTCATAAAACGCTTTCTAGGCATGAACCTAGATTGACCACAAAATTTGTACTCTTGTAATTCCACATCATCTCCCCAATACAACATATATCCCAATTTGCAACAATCAATCTTTTCAACAGACAAACCAAGTCCCCTAATAAGTTTCTTCATATTGTAAAAACTATCAACCATTGTATGGTCAGGAGGCAATTATTCATTATACCATCCAAGAATTTTTATCAAAACTATGATCAGAAATATACCCTTCAAACTTTATATGCAATATTCGAGCAATTAAAGACAATTGAGTCATTGTCTCACAATTTGGCCATAATTCTTGATCAGTTGAGTGCAATAAGTCAAAAAATTGTTCTACATGTGGGTTTGGTTATTCTTCAAGATTTTCTATATTTTTCTAAAAGGTATAATCAGTTGTATCATAAATCATTTGCAAGTAAGGATTTTTAGTTACACCCACATTCTTTTTTCTAAATCCAATCCCCCCTTCAAACTCATCTACATTCACTGACGAGTTTACTTCATTACCCATTGAGGTGCTACAAATCAATGGCTCCCTATGTCGTGTCCACTTAAAATAATTTAGGACAAACCCTTTTCTCAGCAAATGCCCATTCACTTCATTAATAGGAAGGAAATGAATGTGTTTGCAATTTTTACATAGACGTCTGATCTTTGGGCCATCCATATATGCAGGTTGAGAACATGTATAATGAATAAAAGCTTTAACTCCCTCAACAAACTGAGGATTAATGAAACCATTAGGAGTTAATCGTCTATACATGCAAGATCTATTAACATTACTCATTTATGCAAAACTGTTAATTTTAAAGAGTGATTTCATAGTTAGTATCCTTCATATCCCCTAAGTTTACAGAACATCTAAACTGTACATAACATCCCCTAAGTATTAATCAATCAAATTAATTACCTACAATTGATGTCAATACTATGGTACATGACATTATGTACACCTGTAAATCAAGAAAGTAAGTTCTTACTGTGACTCCTAGGCTCGTGAAAATTTTCACCGATAAGCCTCACGGGAACTATATCACAAGTTTCCAGCCTATATAACATCCTAGGGGTTTATTATGCAAAGAATTGTCTTGTTTATTAAACATATGAACTTCTTGTGTTAATACTAAGTTTGCATTAATCACATTGAAGTTGAAGTATTTATGTTTGAATTAATCACCTATAATTGATTTCAATACTATGATACATGGCATTGTTCACACTTGTGAATCAAGAAAGCAAGTTCTTGTTGTGACTCCTAAGCTCATGGAATTTTTCACCGATAAGCCTCACAAGAGTTGCATTACGGGTTTCCAGCCTATGTACAGTCCTAGGGTTTTATTATGCAAAGAACTGTCTTGTCTATTAAACGTATGAATTTCTTATGTTAATACTAAGTTTGCATTAATCATATTGAAGTTAAAGTATTAATGTTTGAATTTATCACCTACAATTGATTTCAATACTATGATACGTGGGATTGTTTACTCATGTGAATCAAGAAAGCAAGTTCTTGCTATGACTCCTAGGCTCGTGGAATTTTCACTAATAAGTCTCACGGGAGCTGCATCACGGGTTTCTAGCCTATATACCGTCCTATGAACTTAGTTATGTCTCAAATCGTCCATAAGATCTGAAACTCATTCCACATACAGTAAATACTTAGACTATTAAAGAAGAACATAAAAACTCATCAATGATTATAAGACTATTCTAAACAACAACACAAAATCAAGACCTCCTTTTCATTTACACAAAACCCAAACATATCAGAATCGTATTATTAAAGCAATACATATGGTAGACATTAGCTAGATGACTTACCTAGATGGACGGACAACTCTAGACTACAAAGAAGAAAGACGAGTGACGCTCTTCAACACAATATAGGGCCTCGAAAAAGAATATTTTGTATTTAATATAATACACTTGTTCATTAGTTTTGTTATATTTTTAATATATTAAAGCAAGCAACTTAGAAAATAATATTGTTTATTTTGAAATAGAAATATGTGGACCTTTAGTGGGAGTAATGTTAAAAATTAATATTATGATAATTTTAATAAAAATTTGTCGTTAATTCCTAATTTTCTTATAGTGTAGGAATCATGTTTAATAAACATAAGGTAATTTCCAAAGCGTACATCTTTAATGATAAGGAAAGATAAAAATAACTTAATATGCTCTTAACTAATTCCATTAAAGTATGCTTATGCCTTTATGCAATACTGTTGTATTTTAATGTGACGAACATTGTGTATTAAGTACAGACATTATGCTTTTTTAAGAATTTAACAAATAGGTCATGACATTGTTCGATTTCATTTTACCTTCCACAAAATTTACCACCTTTATAAGACCTAACAACTTTCACTTTTTGGTTTAAGTATACTTTAACCACCCTCATTAAGAAACACCTCTAAGGCATTTATTGATTATGATTTCTCATATAGCAATTAGACATATCCATAATGTAAAATCACCAATAAAAGTGACATAATACTTTTTCCCACTAAAAGTTGAAACATCAAAAGGCCCATATATATCAAAATATATAAAAGTTAAAAGTGTTGTATGCTTTTTGTGTTTGTTTTCTTAATTATGTGTCTTATATGTTTTCTCATAATACCATACACATATTTACTAAAATAAGTAAAATCTAAATTAGAATGATTTCATTCTTTACAATCTTTGTATTCTTTCTTTAGATATGTTACTTAGATGTTTATGCCATAAATGAGTTAAACTTTCTTCTACTAAACTATGTTTAACACCAACATTTAATGCAAGGCCAACAAAGTCTCAACAAAAAGATCATCAAACTTTAATTTGTATAAACCATCATGAAACCAATATAATCGTTATTATTAAATCAAATGCAACATACATTTCAAAACTTAAAGGAATATCCAACTTTATAAAGTTTAGATAAAGAAATTAAAATATGAGAAACAGTAGGAACGTAAAGTGTTCGAAAAAGGTATAAATGATGTCTAATATCTAAATTCAAACGATAAGTTGTAATGGTTTCAACTTCAGCTTTGATTTAATTACCCATAAATATAGAATTTTCATTTGAGTTTATGGTTTGGGTCATGAAGAATCCCTACATCATATTTAAGACATAATTGGTAAAACCAAATCCAATCCATCAAATTAAAAGGAAAATTTGTAAAATTTGATTCAAAATTGACAAAAGCACTATACTTACGTTTCCTTTCATACCATGCCTTATTAATACATAAAAATGCTCATTAATTATTTCACAAATATCAACTTCCATATAATTGTCCATTTTCATTCTATTTTACGAAACCCTATCCCTTTTTCTATATTAACTCCTTTAAATTGACTTTAGGCTTGCTAGTCCTAATTATGATCACTAGTTATAGTTTCAAAGTAACTTCCACATAATTGTTCATTTTCCATTTCAAGTCTTATGTAACTACTAAAGGCATTTTCTTTAGATTCCAAGGCATTAACCAAGTCTGACCAACATCCTTAAGAGACGTTTCCTCGAACAATTCATAGGCAACTTGAATTATCTCTAACTAATAACAAAACAACGACATTTTTTCATTACTTACCAACAACATCACATTCAAACAACAAATAAACCAACAATTCAACGTAAAAATAAATAAATAGCTTGGTTTAACATATCTAACAAAACCCACCTGCCCACCCATGGTCATATATATCACCATTTAACAGTTTCATTTTTTTCGAGGCAAAATAAACCCAATAGTTTTGTTACCTGAAAATGATGCATGATGGACCAAAGGAAGTAAAAATTGGCGGTGGAAGCTTGGGAGGAAGAGGGACCAACGACATTGATGGTGGGAAGAAGAGAGAAAATAGCAGAGGGGAGGGAGAAGGGGGTCTTCAGGGTAGTTAAGAGCGTGAACCAAACGACGAGGGAGAAGGGGGGCTTCGGGTTAGTTAAGAGTGTGAACTAAACGACATTGTTTAGATTAAAACCAAATGACATCGTTTTAATTTATTAACAATTCGACAGTTACTAACGAAACTACAGTTTCGTCAATATTTTACCAACGGAATTGTGGTTTTGTCAATATTCAAGATGCTTATTTTTCCAGCTAGCCATTGTCGCCTACTTTTATGACAAACTTTACTTTTCTGTTGTTATATTCCATTGAGAAAGTCGCGGGGATAATTTCCCTCTATGTTTACCGATGAATATTTTGGCAATCACAAAAAATAATTTTTTTGGAACAAATTTATTGACAAAAAATTAATTTCCATTGCTAATTTCCTATGAAATATTTTCCGCCGGTAATTTTCCGTTGATAATGTGTTATTTTCTTATAGTGATCCCACTCAATGCGAGGGTCTCTTCACTTATCCACAATGGAGATTGGATGAGCAATTTCCGAGGATTCTCTTTACTCACATATTACTTGCCTACTATTCCTGAGGAAGTAGGATATAACCACATTATTTGGATGCCCAACCCAAGAGGTATTTTTCTTAATAGCTCCTATTATAAGATACTTGCACGTAATGCTGAACTGGTGCCATGGTTTGATATTCTTTGGAGGAAGTAATTAAACCCAAAAGCTTCAATATTCTCTTAGCTGGTAATAAAAAATAGACTCAGAACCAAAGATAGATGGTTTGGAAATTATGATCCCATTTGTGTTCTTTGTAAACATGCAATGAAGAGTTAGAATCATTTATTCTTTGAATGTAGCAGCACCAAGGCAATATAGAGCAGGATAATGCATATGCTACAACTTCCTAGGTTTACCTTTGAATAGAGGGAGACTCTTAATATAATCATTGCTTATAATTAGATTTGAAGCATTCCTAAGGATAATTAACCTAAAATTAAGATGTCTCTTCAATTGTTTATTAATATGATATTCACAGGTCTATTAAGTTACTAACTTTGCACTTTAATATATATGACAATTTAATTTCTCAATTTATTATGAAGTATAAAATTAACAAATATCACAAAGACATATCTATTGAATTCAACATGAATAAGGTTAAACAAAATAGTTCAAGAACAACCCTAATATGGATTTAGAAACCCATAATGACATTCAAAATCTTACTAATCCAAATTAACATCCAAGAAAATGAAATATATGAAGAGAAAAGAAAGAAAACAATTTTGGGTCTTGATATAGAAATCTGGAAAATTTGGAGTTATTCTTTACGTCTCCGCTTTGATCTCTTTGATTATGTTGTATAGCCTAATTTTTGGTGTTTTTCTTTGCCTTAAATACATCTTGAGACTTCTAGGGTCCTTTTTAGGATTTTTTTTCACTTAATTTGGCTCTAAAAATAGCCCCGAAACGTTAAGAATAAAAAAAAATTTGCGTGCTGGAAAACACTCTTTCACGATCATAACTCCTGCTTTGTCCATATTTCTATGTCATAATTGTGCATGGAGTCACGATCATAACAGAGAGTGCATCCATGTAATTGCCTCATCATGCATGATGGTGCAATTGTATATGACCGTGACTTCTTCCATTCTTCAAGTTCTTCATCTTTTCTTCAATTGTCTTATTTCCACCCACTAACAAACACATCAAACATCCTTTGAAACAAAAAATTAAGGTCAAATCCTTGCTCTAAAATAATCAAACATGTAAAAACATTAACAAGAATACAATTCTAAGTTCTAAACACATTACTACCATCTAAGAAAACACTTAAAAGCATACTCAAACCTCAAGAAAACACATTATAATACACACTTATCACTGCTTAAGGCAACCATAGGTATAATTCAAGGTGATCCATTATCACCTTACCTCTTTGCTATTTGTATAAAAGTTTTCACAGACTCACCGAAAGCAAGATTAAAAAAGAGGCCTCATTCAAATACCATCACAGGTGCCACAAGTTAAAAATCTTCCAGTTTTCCTTTATAGATGATCTATTCTTACTTTGCAGAGCTGACCTAAAATGTATTCAACTACTACTAGATTCCTTGGAGGATTTCAAACTTCTCTCTAGACTTAATTTCAATCCTTAAAAAAGCTCTTATGTCATCTCCTCAGGTTACTACCCTTTAGGTGCAGGAGCTTCTAAACACTAAGGGCCTCACTCAACAAGAGCCTCCCTTTAAATATCTTAATGTACCAATAGCTTAAAAAAAAACTTTCTAAAAGGGATTGCCTTCCTCTCCTTAATGTAATAAACAGAAGGATTCACAACTAATGCAATACTATCTTATCCTATTGATGCAACTCACTAAGGCAATTGAGACTTGAGGATGCCAATGGGTCCAATTACAAGGTCACACTCTAACAAGCTCAAGGCACAATTTCAAATTTATGTACAAGCTTTTGTTTCACAAGAACTTCAAGAAGTTTTGTTGATCAAGCTTGGGGAAGAGCTTAGGGAGACGCCTAAGTGTGTGCGCACACTGGAGGCATCAAACCGAGAGGGCTAACACTTAGCCAATTTTCACAAGCACAAGTCTAATCAATAGGCTTCGGCTTATTTTATCTTGTAAAGGGCGTGTGGACTTCTTTTAGGCTTTTTCATGGGCTGATTTATGTTAAGTGTGCATGTGCTTCATTAAAAAAATCTTGTGCATATTTAATGTAAGGAACTAAGCGTGTGGGCTAGTTTAAAAACCCAATCCACCCCTCTTAAGTTAGCCTTCTATTTTTCTTGTTTCCTTATTCTATTTGGACTATAATTAGTCAATTTTAATTAGTTTTGAAGCCCAAATCTGTGTGGGATTTGTTCTTGGGCAGATTTGTTTCAAGAAAGCCTTTCTTGACGTTTTGGGCTTTCTTTAGGGCTTTTAGGTTATTTTTGTTAGGGTTTGTATTGCACAAGGGTATTTAAACCCTTGCTTTATGCGTGAACAAGGGGATTAGATGTTAATAAAAAATTGGAAAGCATTCTTCAAGAGAGAATTCAGATTCTTGCTTGTTTTACCTTAACTATTGATTCAACTTATTAAGTAAGTTATAACTTATGGCGTTAATTCAATTCTTGCAATCTTTATACTCTTTGTTACCAATTCCTTGCTATTTTGGGAGTGAAGGTTCTTGTTAGATTGATTAATTTAGGTTTGGGAACAATCATTAAAATGGAGATGATCTAGACATTGACTCTAGGTTGTTGTCGTATCACCTATGATAGGAGACTTCAACTAGCTATCTCTATTTTGAGCAATCTATATGCTTACTGGATCTCCCAAAAGATGTGATGAAAGACAATGACAAGGCTTTAAGAGACTTTCTCTAGAGTGGAGTAGGGAAAAAACTCGAAATTCCTAAAGTGAAATGGGCAGTTGTACATCATCCTAAGAAGTTTAGAGGCCTAGGCATCACACATCTATATGTACAATGAGTAAAGCAATGCTTATAAAAAGACTTTGGATCCTATGCTCTGAAAATGAAAGTTTATGGGTAAAGTGTACTCACTCACAAATATTAAGGGAGAAGTCTATATGGAACTACAAAGCTAACCCAGGAATCTCCTGGACACTCATTCAGACTATGAAAATGAGGGAGTTAACTCATCCTCACATCAAGCACAAAATTGGAGAAGGTAGGACTCTTTTGGTTTGACTCATAACATAGCAACGGGCCTCACCACAGAATGTCTGACTTTCAATGACTTAGAAATTCTATACCTCCCAATACTAAAGTCCCCACACTCATCAGAAACAACTCTTAGTTCTATCCTTTTTAGTTTATTAGAGGAAGATAAGGGTTTAGTAGATTAACTGATGGAGTTACTCTTGACTTAAATACACAGGATACAATCATTAGTTTCTAGACACATCTTCAAGATTCACAACACAATCTTGAAAAAAAAACTCCTAAAAGAGTCCTTTTCTACATCATCAACTTATAAACAAATTTGGGATTCTACGATAACCCCCTCTCACTCTTTTATCCTATGGCTAGTAACACATAACAGGCTGGTTACTAGAGATATCCTAAAATTTTCAATATCAAATTTGAATAGCCTATTATGCAATGAGGAACCTGAAAGTGTGAATCATTTATTTTTTGACTATAATTACTTAAGCCAGCTTTGGAGGCCTACCCTACACAAGTTTAGCACTTCCTACCCTTACTATAACATATCATGTATCCTAGATTGAGCAACTACTCATCACTTTATAACTAAAAGAGACTATAAATTATTCAAAATTGCTTTAAAAGTGTCTACTTACTATATCTGGAGACAAAGAAACAAAAGGCTATTTGGACAACTAGAAGCACAACTTGATCTTATTACCTGTCACAACTGGAGGCTAGGATTTTAAGATACTAGCATGCAAAAACATCAATAAACATATTGGTAGGGACATGCACCACAAGCACCAAATCATGCATTCGCGAAAAGGGCATAATAATGAGATGGAAGCAAAAAGGAAAAGGAAATACTAACTTGGTTTTCAATCACTGTAACAACAATTAAAACTTCAGCTTAATTGAAAAGCTTATAGACCTTTAGCCCATAAGCAAGAAAACAGAAGGGGGTTGAACTATTGAAGATGGAGCATGAAGCATAAACTAATGTCTTTGGTTTGGAGCAAAATAATGCCTTAGGACCACACACGTGTCCCCTTAGCAGAGTGTCTTTTATTTTGCTAAGGAGCTCGACTATAGCTCACTTGAAATTACGCTTTTGTCTTATTGGTTGTATAACTGTTGCATTATTAATGGATTACTTAACTTTTAAAAAGATTGTGTTTCCAGAACCTGATTTTACATTGATAAAATATTAATAGTGTTTTCTAGAAACTAAAAGCTACGAGGCATGCAATTTCTATTTTCCATGAATATTAAAAAGGAGGCATGCATGTAACCATCATCAGTGATAATCAAGGAGCCTTTCTAGCTAATAGAGATATTAGGGATAATATCCTATTAGTGCAGGAGCTTCTTAAAGGTTACAATCAGAAGAGGAGTCCCTTAAATTGCACTATTAAAATTGA
>JAOTAX010000196.1:12032730-12062414 GCA_025629825.1 Erythroxylum guanchezii | reverse complement strand
ATCTTGTAACTAACTATCTCTTCTATTTCTTTTCAATTTCAAGGATTTTCCTCTCTTCTACACATGAATAATCGCCAAACATTTCTCATTTAACAGTTCTAGCTTCCAAAAAGGTTCGGGGCCCAACATAAATAGTGCTAATGATCTAACTAAGTTAATCAAATAACTAACAGTATAGTAATAATCAATTTTGCTTAAATGTCATACCTATAATTTAGGAAATAAGGTTAATACACTTACTATCTATTACAAGTACTCATGTAGATACATTTATAGATATTGTTTACTATGTAAACATTAGCTTATTCACATTGCTTGTACATACAAATAGCAATGACAACATCAAATATAATCTAAAAACGATCATCAAATCACACACCTGACTAAGTTTAGTATAATCTTCCTTATGTTCATTACAATCCATTATCATATTCTTTTCTTTTAACTCATTTATGACATCTTCACTTTTTGGAGTAAAATTTTCATTATACTACTTGAAGAAATTGCAATATTCCTTTACATGCAATAAATAACAAAATTAGTTATCATTTTCTAACAATGCTTTTTTTTTCTTAAGATTAACAAAAATATGCATAGAGTTTACCTTTATTTCTAAAACCCAAAGAACCTCCTTTTAGGATCCTTTGATCTCCAGGAACTTTGTAAAGGATCCTTTAGTCTACCAATATGCATGAATATGTTATTACATAATTGTTGTTGATGTAGATGACTCTATATATTAAAAGCTTCTTATTATCATGATCGTCGTCGTCGTCGTCACATAATGTAACAAACTTTATCAATTACTGTGTTTTTTCAACCAACACAATGATTTGGAGAGTTTTTTTTTAAACCATAGTTTAAACATAGAACATAATATTCTAGGCTTAGGTTATTTTAAGCATAAACCAAAAAGTTTAAGCTACTTGAATTGTCCCAAAGCATTGATAAATAAAGTTTTTAAATTATGATACCACTTTCTAAAACAAATCTAGAGATTGACCGTAAAAACACATTAATAAAGAGATATACATCAAACTTTCAATATAGCCTTCATCTTGAGAAACAGACTTAAAGAGGAACCTTTTGACAAACATAGGGCAATAATGAAGTGAGTTATTAATAGTTTCCATCAAAATCATTTTATAACAATGAAAGATCTTGAAGTCTTAAAAGATTCTCATTTCTTCTTGATTATTATCAAATTTGATCAAGATGAAATCTAATCACATTGTCAGATCAAATACATGCAACCATAAATAACAAAGACATCTTAAGCATTGATCTACTTTTTTTTTTCTCCAAAAGTCCATCGTGGACTATCATACTATTATTTATGAAGAAAAGAGCACCAAAATTATTTTTAGGATATTTCACCAAACATCTAGCATACACAATTATTTTTCTCTTAACTTTCACAAACTAGTGATCTTGTTTACCTCTTAAGATTTCTCCTAAAAATGCCCCAACACCTACCAAAGCAACAAATGAATTTAGAGTTAAAAGCCTAAATTTGCAAGAACTACCAAATTAACAAATGGTAACTATAAACGTCTTCCACTTTCTAGTAAATTTTGCTTACGTCTAAATGTCTCCCAATTAGCAATAGTTGAACTTTTCACGCAGAGTTTAGGAGTCAAAGTTTGAGATGGATTATACTTTCAACCTTGAGATAAAGTAGGATGTCATATGTAACACCAAATGATGTTATCTTAATTTTTGTCATTAGGTTTTCTAATGAAGAATAACACTAAGGAGTCGAGTAAAATAACTAAACCCTAATGTATTAATAATAGTTTTTAAAATTCAAAGATTGATTTAAAAAATGCCTAAACTATAGGGAGGTTCAATGTATTTAACTTTTACAAGTATTGTAAAATGTAGGAAGTAAGTTGGCAACTTAAGGAATAAATATACACTAAGTTCACTAATTTGGTAGATGTTAACATTCTTAACTTTATAATTTCCTAACCAAATATGGAAAAAAAAAGAGATAAAATTTCCCTTATCACCTATTTGCCCGCTTATTCAAAACTTTTATCAATATTCTACCACCTTACTCCTTGTTTAATATAATATATGATATGATTAACAAATTTTCATGTACAAAGTCTATTTATTAATGATTTAGTTTTAAGCTAACTTAAAAGTTTGGTATAACCAAATAACGCATATGAATAATCTAAATGATCCATAACTAAGTTGATCAATAATTAATAATACAACGATGTTCAACTTTGCTAAAATATCACACCTATACTCATTGCATGTGGCTTATGTAGGATTAAATCTATAAATCTTCAGTAAATACCTATAAATTATTACTATCCATAAATGACATCCAATACATGATAAAAAAAAATTGTAATTATATTTTCATACACAAAAATAAATTAACCTATAAAGAGTTGCCAAAAAATATCAAAATAAACACAAAATACATATTTCTATAGAGATGTTACACTGACAAGGTAATAATGCAATTCCATAATATCATATGTCATAAACAACTATTCTAATAATTTCTATAAATCCATTTTACATAGACTAAAAACAAAGAATTGTTGACAATATAGTACTTTAAGAGACTAAAATTAAATTGATCCGTTGCAAATAAAATACAAAAGTAAAATAAGAAACAAGCATTGGTGAATAATTTAAATGAGAACGAATTAGAAACTTCCTCCTTATGCTCTAGTAAAGGGGATTACCAATTATTGAATACAATATATAAAGTTTCAAACAATGTAATACATCAATCTTATAATTATATAAAGGTATTTCATTTCTTTTAACAAAAAGGTATTTTTAATTATTAATATGTGAACTTTCACATTTTCATCTATCTTTATGATTTTGAGATTGATTTATGGAAACCAGAAGTCAATAAACAAAATGTAGAGGATAAGTGTAACGATGGTAAAATTTAGAGTTTCATACATGCATCCTCTGTTTTGAAACCTAGATCGAACCGGCCGAATACGTGTAACGATAGTAAAATTCAGAGTTTCATATATGCATCCTTTGTTTTGAAACTCGGATCGAAGCGACCGGTTCGATTGGTGACCGATCGACTATCCAATCCAGGTGACCCTTAAAAATCAGTCTTCAATTGAACCAGTGTGAACCGGTCAATTGACCGGTTAAACCGGAACTGGTTGAACCGGTTGATCACTGGTTCAATGAATTTTTTTATTTTTTATTTTGTTTTTTTTCTTTCATGTGTTTTTTAATTCTTTCGAAAGTAAAACTCATCTTTTCTCTAGAAATCTAGTAGAAGTATAAAAATTTATATTATTTGATATATTTTTCTATTTTTTAATATTACTAATATTATATATAATTATTATGTAATTATGACATCACACTAACTCGATCGGTGATCGAACTGATCAAACCGATAATCAATAAGACTTTCAATTCGACGTCCGGTCCAAATTTCAAAACTTTGCATGCGTTCACTAAAACAATGAAGATATGTGGCTATTAAATAGTCATGTCAGTGCAATATACACATCTGTTAAGGACTTTAGTCTCTTATTTAAATAATGTATAGGATCAAACTAAAATTTTAAAAAAATTAACACTCAATTATATAATTTGATAAACCGGGGGGAGAATTGGGGTGGGCTTTTAGTGAACTGCTTGTGGTTTGTCATAATAGAAAAGGTTTGATGCCGGAAGGTACTAGAAGCGATCCCCAAGTCCACCAAAGGCAGCCGAGAAAGGTTCCTTCTTTCATTTTTCTTGTTTTAACGTTCTTTATATATTCAAGGAGGGTGGTCAATTCTCTTAGCTACCAAATATACTCTCTCTCTCTCTCTCTCTCGCTCTGTGGGGTGCTCTGAGGTAACTTAACTCTATCGCTCGTTCTTTGTGTGTGATTCTTTGGTATCAACTTCCTTGTGGAGGGTCAGGTTTTGATTCTTTTATCTGGATCATTCTAAAGTTTTGATCTCTACCACTGTTTCTCATTCGTCCTTAGATTCGTCTTCTGGGATTTTTGGTTGATTTGAAGATTTTAGTTCTTTTTATTTTTTTTATGTGCCCTTGAGATCTACCTCTTGCTTAGTAGTGACTTGTGGTTTCTTGGAACATCTACTTTTTTTTTGTCCCCACCTTTTGGTTCTTGATTATTGGCAAATCACGTTTTTCTTTTTTAGTTTGAGGTGACTAGGCTGATAATTATGGTATTATGACTGTTTATAGTTGTTTGTGTACGTAGTGAAATGAACTTAACTGCAGTTTTTGATTTGTCTGGGAGTTGGAGATAGAGGAAAGAAACCAGGAAAAGATAAAATATTCGAGAATATGGGTGAAAGATAAATGAAGAAGGAACCTTTGGGTGATGCCGTTCTTATTTGTTAGTTCCTGTAAATTAATTTAAATTATTTTCAGATGACAAACAAATGTACCCACTTCTTCCGCCAGTTATGTTTGTAATCACTTCAATTGTATTTTTACCCCTTTTTTTTTTTCGCTTTTGCCAGAATATTTAGTCTCAAGTTTTAACACTTGTTCTCTTTAGATCACGGAACCAATGGTGAAGGCAGTTGCTGTTCTCAGCAGTAGCGAGGGTGTTAGTGGGACTATCTTCTTTACCCAGGAAGGAGATGGTAAGCTGATAATGTGATAAACTCTATTACTAATTTGTTCTGCAAGATTTCCTGATGTAAGAAGTTTTCTAATCCTTTCTTCATCAGGGAAAACCACTGTAACCGGAACTGTCTGTGGCCTGAAACCAGGGCTTCATGGGTTCCATGTTCATGCTCTTGGAGACACAACAAATGGTTGCATGTCAACTGGTATTATGCAGCGACTGAAATGCTTTCCTTCTATATCTGATTAAGCTTCTGTAAAAGCTTTGGTTCTCAAGGCTTTGGCAATGGTTTGCAGGACCACATTTCAACCCAGTTGGTAAAGAGCATGGTGCGCCTACAGATGCAAATAGACATGCTGGTGATTTAGGAAATATTACAGTGGGTGATGATGGTATGTTTTCATGTTATTATAAGCAGTTTCTGGAGTGGGCGTGCAATTACTTGACAAGCAGTGTCAGAGCAAGCTTGATAACATGAAAATGACAAATAAAAAGTGACTAAAACCTTGGTGTTTTGGTGTATATTAGAATTATACATCTGAACGTTCTTATGCTGGTCTAGTATTGAGTATTATTGGTTTTAGGTATAATGAAAACCCAGTGGCAGAACCATCCAAGTTCTGCACCTGATTCCTGAGCGAATATACTCCATTTATTGTCAGTTAATGCTTACTACAAAGTATTTTTAAGTTTTTCATTATGCTTGTTTTGTATGTACAGGCACTGCAACCTTCACCATTATTGACGAGCAGATTCCTCTGAGCGGACCAAATTCAATTATTGGAAGAGCGGTTGTTGTTCATGCTGATCCTGATGATCTCGGAAAGGGTAACTTTTGCTGTACTCTCAATTCTGAGGCTCTTGTTTTAAATCACTGCTGCTCTTTTGTGTGTTCTGTATTGATGAATGGATTGTTAATTGTAAATTATTTTAGAATATATCTTTTTCTAAGGGAACAAGGACTTTTGTGATAGACTTGCTTTGTGTTGATAGTTCCTGCATGTGTAGAGTGATTGTGGTCCGAGTTAATTGTGATCCCGAGTCATAAAGAAGTAATTAATTGTGTGCATCTATGTGTTGTTATACTCCTAGCAACGAGGTGAACTTGTGGGCATGTGGTTGTGTGTTGAGAAGCTATTCTTGCATGTATACTAATCTTGCGATGCTTTTGTGTATGCAGGAGGACATGAACTTAGCAAAACGACTGGAAATGCCGGTGGAAGAGTTGCATGTGGTAAGTTATGAATGGATGATTGAAGTTTTTATCATTTGAATCTGAGCCAAAAATTTCTTATTCCCCTATCAAAGGAAATGGTCAATAACTGGATCATAATCTTTTCTTAAACTACTTTAAGTGCTTGATATTATGATCCTAAAAGTTGAGTGTCATCATAAAGCATATTTGTGTGCCTTTGATGAGGGGTTATGGGTATGTTGTTCATCCAATGATATAGTGAATTCATCTGGCTGCAGGTATCATCGGCTTGCAAGGATGATTTGAGAATTTGTGACCCTCATTATAAGCCAATGCTGTTGGAGTATGTATCTTCTGATTAGCTTGCAGGAATGGAACGAGGAGGCGTTAAACTTGTCTTAATCCTAATAAACACACAAGTCTGCTTTTGGCTGTAATGCTTTTGTTATCTATAATCGTGTGGTCTGTTTTCTGTACGTTGTTGACCTTTATTTCATCTTTAAAAGAATTTTTGGGTATGCCACTTGCATTTCCTTCTCTTCTAACCGTTTATGGTGTAGAAGTCATTAGAAAGCTTGGTGAAGTTTTGGCTCATAAGGGAGTTGGCTTACAAAATCTAGTATTATAAAACAAAAATTAGGATAAATTTAATATTTTGCAAATTCAGTATATTCTAAACATTTATCTTCGTTATAATTTGCAAGAAAAGAAAGGCGATACAAATTGGTTGTTTTGTATTATTGTAGGAATATATGGAAACAATCTATCATTTTCGTTAGTTCTATGAGATAAATTGTTTAAACATAGTTGAAATCTTGAGTCCTAATTCTCTCAAAAGTCGTAAAAGTTAATTATATTTCAGAACTGAAAATGGCTGTTAGAAAGCACTAATTCTATATATTTAGCCACCAAATACATTTGTATGACATGTTAGAAAGTACTTTTAACTTTTCCACAAACATTGTAGTTCCACTCGGACTGGCTACGAGTCTATGTAGTTGTTTCCACTCCTTTAATGAAAGGGCAAAAGAGAAGGAAAGTATTTAGTCAATGGACCATCTAAAATTCTTAAAAAATCTTTGTGCTCAAAATGTATATTTTAGTTAGTATATTAATATTATGACTATATTATTGCTATTTTTATTTATGATATAAGTTGTAATGTTTTATTCTTACAAGGAATTACTTAAATTTTGTTTTATTTCATTTTAGAATGTTTCATTAACGTAATTTAGATAATATGACGTTGGATTTTAAGAAGTTCAGATAAATTATGGATAGTCTAGCTAATAATAACAACAACAACAATAATAAGAACAATTCAGTGAAAATCTCACTAATACATGGGTTTGAGAAGGTCCAATAATATGTAATCTTATCCCTAACTAGTGGAGACACTATTTTTTAATAAACTATATCAAAAATAAATAAATAAATGAATACATAAATATATAAAATAAAAATAATATATTAATATAATTAATATATAATTAATAATTAACATATATTATAAATAATTATAAATAAAATTATAAATAAATAAATAATATGAAATAAGTAATATACGAATAATAATAATAATAATAATAATAAAGGCTAATTAGGGAAAAAAAAACTTGGGATAAATTCCTAAGAGATAAGTACTACATATTTAAAAGTTTAGATTACCTATAAGAAGAAAATGCTTACAAACCTATGATAAGACAAGGATATCTTTATAAGAGATCATTTATCTATATTATAGTATGTCAAAGTTTTTTATTGTATTTAACAAAAATAAAAATTATTATAGTTCATGTCCTCGGTAAGTTTTAACAGTGTCATACCATTCTTGATCACCTCCTCTCAATTCTTCTTAAGCCTTCCTTTTTTTTTTTATTACAATCTATAAGTACAATATTCTCGCATCTTTTCACTGGAGCGTCTGAGTATCTTCTCTTAAAACGTCTAAACTACCTAAGCCTTGTCTTTGTTAATATTTCAATAATATTAGCTACCTTTAATTTGTCTCTTACTATTATATTCCTAACTTTGTCTTTTCTAGTAAGGTTGCACATCCAATGAAACATTCTCATATCCGTCACTATATCCGTCACTATTAACTTTATGATTATGCACTTATTTCATGGATCAACAGTCTACCTCATAGAGCATAGCTGGCCTAATTACTAAGCGATAAAATTTGCTATGCCTAATTACTAAGTGATAAAATTTACTTTTAAACTTGAGTGGTATCTTTTTATCACATAAATCTCTCGATGCATTTATTCATTTAAGTTACCGTGATATGATTCGGTGAACTATGTCTTAATCAATCTCTCTATTGCTTTGAATGATAAATTCTAGATACTTAAAACACTCCTTTATGGTATAATTTCTGAACCAATCTTTACCTACACATCAGTAGCCACCTTATGCCTTAAAAAGTTACACTCCACGTCCTCAGTCTTAGTCCTACTCAATCTAAAGTCCTTCAACTTTAATGTATCCCTCCAAAGTTTAAGTTTGACATTGACACCTTTTTGTCTCATCAACTAAAACAATGTCATTAGCGAATAACACTCCAAGGTATATCCCCTTATATATTCTTGGTGAGCTCATCAATTACTACTGCAAATAAAAAAGGGGCTCAAAGAGGAGTCTTAGTGTGGCTCAATATAGATAGAAAAATGTTTTGTATTTTCTCCTATTCTCTTTACTTTAATTTTTACACCTTTATACATATCCCTAATACACATGTGTACAAGTCATAGGAACTCTCTTAACTTTTAAACACCTTCAATTGATTTCCCTATACACCCTATCATATGTCTTCTCTAAATTAATAAAAACTATGTGTAAGTTTCTTTGTCTTTCCCTGCAATATTCTATTAATCTTCTAAGAAGATGTAAAGCTTCTATCGTAGACTTTCCTAACATGAAGCTAAACTGATTTTTTGAGATAGAAGCATCATTTCTCAATTTCTTCTCAATCACCTTCTCCCATAATTTCAAAGTGTTACTAAGTAATTTGATGATTCTATAGTTGTTACAGCTTTGCAAGTACCCTTTGTTATTGTATAAAGGAATTACTAAATCTCCACTCATCTGACATTTAGTCAAACTTAAGGATCACGTTAAAAAGCCTAGCTAGCCAAGCAATACCCTCTTTACTTAAGCTTTTTCACACCTCTATGAGTATTTCATCAGGCCTTACTACCCTTCCACTCTTTATCTTCCTCAACGTTTTTTTAATTTCTTCCCTTATAATCTGTCGGCAATAAGTAAAGTTATGAAACCTCTCAAACAGGCTAAGGTAACCTAAATAGATGTTAACCTCTATGCCTCTATTAAAAAGGATATATCAATACCTCTGTTATCTTCTTTTGATGCCATTTTCAGCTACAAGCACCCGCTCTTCTTCATTTTTTATATAACAAACTTGATCTAAGTATTTTGCTTTTCGTCCCGTAGCTCTCGCTAACTTAAAAATATCCTTTTCTCCATTTTCAGCATCCAATCGTTGGTATAATTTCTCGTAAGCTCTACTTTTAGTTTTTAAGATTATCTTTTTCGCTTTTTTCTCCAAGTTATAACTTTCTCTATTACCAACTCTCTCCACCTTTATAGTGCTATATAATAGAGCTTTATAGACAGCCTTTTAAATCTTAACCTTTTTTTTTGTTGTATATCTTCATATCACTACCAAGATTCCCTCTTACTACCTTAAGTCCCTTAAAAACACCCAAGGTCTCTATAGTTGTATTCCTTAAAAGATTTACAACTGTCTCCCACATCTAGTTAGCATCTCTTAGCAATTTCTATTCTTCTCCATATATTACTCTATTCTTAAATTTTTCATTGTATCCCTTTTCAAATTTCACCATCTGACTCTAGTGCACCTCTTAAGACTTCTCTTCTTCCTCTAACCCTCAATAATAAGATCCAAAACCAATAATCTGTGCTAAGTTGAGAAGCAAACATCAGGAATCACTTTACAATCCTTACAACTAGGTTGATCGCTCTGCCTTATAAGGAAGTAGTCAATTTGATTTTTCATAGTTTTGTTTTTAAAAGACACCAGTGCTCCTCATTTTTTTGAAAAAATTGTTGACTATCACTAACTTAAATGTTACCTTGAAATCTAACAAAGTGGTCCCACTAACAGTCCTTTTACCGTACCTGAAACCTCCATGATTATCCATCCAAGGTTGCTCCTAGATGATTATTAAAGTCTCCTCCTATAATAGCTCCCTTGTCAGGGAGTATTTACTTAATCACCTCATCTAGGTCTTCCTAGAAATGACAATTAAGTTATTCGTTCAATCCTACTTCAGGTTCATAAACACACACCACATTTATAACAATACCCTTCGCCATAATCATTGAAGACATAATCCTATCGTTAGTCCTTTTTAAACCCACATGTATGTGTTCTTTGACAACTAAGATACCTATCCTATTATATCATCTCAAACACCCTGAATGCCAATGTTTGAATTCATTGATCTCTTTTGCTTTAGCCTCGCCCATCTTGTCTCTTGGACGCACGCCATATAAATCTTATATCATGTTGATTGACAATGTAATTTGTAGAGTTGAGAGAGAAGGAAGAGTTAAATTAACTAGCGAATTTTTTAGATTCAATTCTTGAGAAAAGTAATCTAAATATTAAGGGGGTGCTGGGATTTAGAATCCGAGTAAAATACTACTACTTTTCCTAGATTAGGAAAGTTTACTTTCCTAACTACTCAAAAAAATGAACCAAATGTAATAATATAAATTTTAAGAAAAAAATTACTTTCCCAAGCAAGAATCTATGCCTACCAAATAAGGCCTAAATGATAAGTAGATTCAATTGTTAAAGGAATCTTTTTTTAAAGTGGCTAAAGAGGATTGCCTTTGATTAAACTACAAGTGTCCAGATTTGATTGATACATTTAACTAATGATCTGATTAAAAGCTCTTAAGGTGTGTATAGAAAACCACAGAATTTAGGAGGGAATAGATGAGCGTTCAGCTTTACCCAACCAAAGGGAGGTTTAAACCAATAAGAATTAGATAAAACTGTTGTCATGACTAATCTCTATATAAGCATCAAACATCTTGCTCCGATTCCTCATGAATATTACTAGCTCCACTATAAATGGTGTTGGGCACAACACAAGCTTTAAAGCCATGGTTTAACAACACTCTATAAACTTTCTTCACACAAGACCGAGGGATCTTGTGCTATCTTTCCATTCAATAGATTTAGAAATTTTTGCAAAATATTTTTTTGAATATTCGGTTCCCTACTTCCACTTTTTTAATCCATATATTTGTTTTAAGATTAGATTATTAAGATCTCTTTTTCGAATTATATTTCTTATATTTTGTGTTTTTTTTAATAGTTATAATTGAGGAATGCGATGATTGTATAATTTTTAGAGATATCCAACTTGACGCTGTCAATTAAAATTGGAAAATATTATATTATGCATTAAATATGTTTTATAATGTTTCTATTTTTAATGAGCCAATTTATTATTTGAGATAAAAGATATTTAAGTAATTTAAGAAAATTTTTGTAATAATTTTCAATTTTTTATAAAAATTCTTTTTAAAACTTTTAGTTTAAAAAATAATAATAAAACACAAGTGACATAAATATCGCACGTGGATCAGTCAAGTATCGTTGACATAATAACTTATCTCTTAAAATCTATCTAAACTAATTAAACTTTATTAAAATTAATAATTTAAAATAATTATAATAAATTATTAATTTAATTAATTCAATTAAAATTTATATCAGAAATATTTGAATGGTATCTTTATAATGTTTAAGATGCGTATGTTTCACCAAATGAATTATTTTAGAAAATAAAAATTATAAATAAACTTTTTTAAAAATTTTAAAAATAAGAGATTTTTATAAATTTAAATTCTAAAAAGAGCTTGTGTGCTCAACCCTACTATTTATGTTTATTTCCATACAAAATTGGGTTTGAATGTCAACCGACTTTTATCTAGCTCAAGCTAAGGTTTAACAATTAACTACCTTTTAATTCCATTTGTAGGTAAAACGCAAAACAATTAACTTGTATTGATTTGACCAAGGAATTTAAAACCAATCACCATTGTCACATATTTTCCACTTTTTTTTTATAAAAAAAAAGAGGAAATAAGTTGAACGGTATAAATCTCTAAATCCCAAATCTGTGTTTATTTCTTAGAACCGATTTAGGATTAAGTGAAGACCATTTAGGCTGAATGAAACTATGTGTGTTTTATGTCAATGCTGATGAGGATCAAAATCACTTGGTTTTTTTATCGTACTTATTTTAAAGCCGTAGGGAGCAGACTTCAACACATGCTGGAGATACCATGCTCTTGTTTTTCGTACGGAGGCTCGGTCTGTATGGGCTCGTTGGGGAGGTGGTAGTATTGTGCGAGAAGGGGTGGGTTTAACCAGTGGTTTGCGGAGGTGTGTGAGGGGGAACCGACTGTACGGGTGATTCAATGGTGCTCATTAACTTTACAACTATGACAGGCACGTAACGATCGGATTTGGGCGGCCAAAAAGTACTCCTCTTTTGCTCTGTATCGCATGGCTTTAGGCTATATTAATGATTAGTAACAAGCCAATATGAATAGACCCATGTCATTCCGTCCAGTAGAGGAGAGTGGGGTAGTGGAAGGGCTAATAGATGAGGCCCAACTTGATTGGCTATGCTTTGTTGATGGTGCAACTTTTATGGAACGATGTCTATATGAATATGGGACTGTACGTCAAGATGGGAAGGAAACTTCGTGAGAGCAGTTTCTGGTCATTTTATAAGGCGTTGTAGTTCAGAAGTGGTTAAAGCTATGGCACTGCAAGAAGCGTCAACGTGGGTCTTACCTCTTTGTCATGGTCGAGGAGCTTTTTACTTAGATGCGCAAAAACTAGTTTCTGCTATAAATAATTTTCACGATAACTGAACTAAATTTGGTAGAGTCATTTTAAAATGCAAACAATTATTGAGCGTTAGACCTCAGATGAAGGTTTGTTAGGTTTGTTGGCAAGCCAATGTTGAGGCTCATAACTTGACAAGGTCTCACATTTATATGCTACCCGTTGTAGTTCCCCTAACTCTCTTATTAATGCTGTTGATATTGACTTTGTTTCAAAAGATAAAAAATAAAATACACATGCTGGAGATATTTAACCCGACTTACGAATGGGAGCTTACCTTGAGCCGGTTCATTAACTATTCCTGTATGCTTTGTTACATAAAGTGGCATTCGTTACTAATATTTACATGATACGGAAAGAACGAAATAGTCGAATTTATAAGCACATGGAGGTAACAAAAAATAAGCTAGCTGATACTATCGTGAATTGCATCAGAGCTGCGATCCTAGCTAACAATGCTGGCCATGTTCTCACTGATAATATGAAGGAGCAATGGTATATGTGAAGGGCTAGTGATAGTGTTGTCGTGACCCCTGATGTGTTGTCCTTTAAAATCTTTGTAATAGAAATGTAAATCCTGTCCGTAAGCTGGACAGTAGATTCTCCTTCAATATATCATTCATTCATTTCCCCGAAAAAAAAATTGAACGGATCTGACTACCAATCTGATGTAAAAGTAACACTAAGCAATGTTACATAAATCATAACATTGACATTTCAATAAGACATCCAGAACACGAAGTTAAGAATCATCACCTAAATCTTTTTAGCAACTAAAATGCTTGCCCATACATGCACCATATTTCCAAGACATATCACATAGCTGCATGTGATTGTGTCGTATCAATTGCATTGTGATGCAAAAGATCAAGGTCAGAGAAGTCAAAATCTGCTCTTCTAGGCACAATTTTGACTAAGACGTTTATCAGGCCTTTATTCGAACCACAAACGAACCTGTAAACAGATTTGCAAGTACAATAACAACAACAATGGTCAGATATCAATAAAAAAGTTCTCCCTAAATGCTATGAAGGAAATGAAAAGGCACCAACTTTTTAACTACATCTCAGGCATTCCTGCTGAGCAGAATAATGAATATAAAAGTGAGCAGGACTCTCTAAATCTTACGATCTCAGTTTATGCATGAGCCAAACTCAATCAGAAACAGAAGGATAAGGCAGCAATATTATAGTTTGGCATTGTAGACATCTGCATAAGATATAGTTAATGGTGGTAAAAACAGAGATAGATATTTGCATAAAATGTCTTTCTTAAGGCTGACTACAAATGCCAAAATCATAAACAAAAACTTCCCAGCCAAAGTGCTGGATATTGACAGAGTGGAATGATCAACAAACAGAGGAAATCGAACATCCATATTTACCGTATAGATATGCAGTTGCTACAAAATACATATCCTGTTGACAGCAACAACCCTTGAGCACTGAATTTTAATGTAGAAACCTAACCATCTATAAGAATGGTTACAAACAAAGATAATTGCACTAGATCCATGTACAGATAAGCCATAAGTATCTGTCAGCCTTAAGACTCTAGAGAAAGCCAATCTTGTGATAGTGCTTTAGCTCAAATCATTGAAAACAACTAGAGGATTAGACATGGCAAGCTCAAGGTTCCAAAAGGATAAGAGAGAAAGCATGTGATTGTTGTTCACTTCAAATACTTTGAAAAATTACTAAAAGGATTAGCAGAAGGGAATAAAAACGCAATGGCAAATTCATCAATGTAGGCAAGGATGAAATTCGTGTATGAAATTGCAACCATTAGAGAACATAAGTTTCATCTGCGCTATACTTCTTTGAACATAGTCAAGTATTTTTGGCCATAATCTGTGTTAACCAATGAAATTTATGGTTGATTTGGTACCAGATAATAGATTTTAGTCAAGCCCACGGCTGGTCAAAGTGGATGGAGCTTATCAGAAGATAGATTCCGCCAAGAGATGAATCAGAAAGAAACTGATGGATTAGATGGTTAGACATGGAGTAGCAGTATCATTACACAAAAAGCAGATAGAAAGAACAAGAAAAATATTTTGAACAAATATAATCTAAGAGAACTGTATCCAGAATAAGAAAAATAATCAAATGGACCTTCCAAAGAAATAACAGACTGAGCATCCTTTCAAGAAAGAAAAATTATATTCAATAATTGAGGATGAGAGCAATCAAACAAATTTCTTCTAAAGCTTCAGAAAGCAAGTTAAGTTTTAATTTTCATTACCACTAAAGAACACACATTAATAAAGGGACCAAAGAAACTATTCAGATATGATTACTTACAAGCTGGAAGACTAGAAATGTCAGCAGAAACTGCACAAGGGATTCCGAGGTTAGAAAGAGCGCCCCTTATGATTCCACAAGGGAAATATAGATGCATGTTCATCACTTGGGCAGCCTTGTTTTCGGATAAAGCAGAAGGATCTTGTGGCAATCGTCCGTTTTCAGTCAAAGAATCAATTGATGGATCAACTGACATCCGTGAAAGCCATCGAAACCGGTTATCTTGCAACACAAAAGTTCCCTAAAAATCAAAGACAAACGCTGATGTGATACCTAACAGGAAAAAAAAAAAAAACTCAAAAAACTCCCAAATTCAAGTCCTAGCACATTTCACATTCCGAACGTCCAAAGCCATGAAATTATGTCCTATCAACTACGGACCTAGTTAAAATCAATGTTCCCAGTAGGAAGTTCGTAATTTCTTTATATGGGTCTACGCGAACCAGAAACTAACTCTATGGTTTGTCTTCAAATTGTCAATCTGCTTCTTGAAAACCTCTGACCAGAAATCCTTGCATATAAACTTTATCGCTTCAAGATGATCAGTAAACCGGGGCCGCTCCATAGTATACCTATAAAAAGGACAACATCTTTACTTCCATCAACCCTATTCACATCAACAACCATGAAAGTGCATCATTTTCTCCTCCCTTCCCACACTTCCCATCAACTAAAAAGCATTTTTATAAGACATTAAAATTCAAAGGAGTAAAAACAATCAAACAAAGAGAAATTGAAAGTTGAATGAAGTGCGGGAGAGGTAACCTTTCCGAGAGCTGGTGGCCGACCTGGTAGCCGATAGCTTCAATCCGACGAGCAGCGAGTTCAGGTTTGGTGGCATAAAACCGATTGCAGTATGTTGAGACCATTTCAGTCAGCAGGCTATCAATGCAGCTCTCTGATACGTCTCTTCCCATTTAGTTTCTCTCTACCTCTCTCTCTAGAAAATAAGAGGATGAAGTTTCCTCCATGGCATGCATTTCTAAGGCCATTAAATAATTTGGGGCTAGATTAGAATTCTAAATGGGCTTTTAATCGAACTTAGAATTCAATTATCTTGTTAGTTGAGCAGTTATTATAATCATAATATAAAAAATTTAGTTTTTCAATTACTTAAATAAGGGAAAAAAAAAAGAACCATTAACAAGAAAAATATATATGCAATTTTCTTTTTAATTTATCGAAGAAAGATTGAAATTTTCTTTTTAATTTATTAGATCTCTTTTTACTTATAAAATAAGATTCTAAGAGACGAAAGAAGAAAAGACACTTTCGAAGAAAAAGAATTTAGCATTCAAGGTTACACGAGGGAGAATTAAGTGAAGAAGAAGAGACCTCACCTAGTGAAGATGAAGAATATATTGTATTAATCACTAGAAGATTCAATAAATTATTGAAGAAGAACTCCTCGTAGAGAAAGGACTACAAAGGTAGTAAGATAGATTTGAAAAACAAATCAAATAAATTTATTTACTTTAAATGTATGAAACCTAGATGTATGAAGTCCTAATATCCTTTTCTTAAAGAAAACAACAAATATGAAAGAAATGACAAGAAGGAGAAAAGGGACAAAGGCAAAAAGAAGGAACTTAAAAGCCTCCACTTAGGATGACACAAGTTACTCGAAAGTGAACATTCAAAAAGAGATGCAGCTCACAAGTGTTTCATAGAAAAGGATGATGATAAGGTACGCTTTAACTCTAAATTATGTGATGATAATAATAGTGACATTGATTTGATAAATGATGAACTTATTGAGAGTCTTGAAGTTATAAGCAAAAGTAAAAAGAAAAAGTTATTCTTTCAAACTCAGAGAAGTTCAAAAGAATCATGCATGATTAAAAATGAAAAGATAAAGAGTGAATTGTATAACATCATAATTCTAAAAGTGTAGCTATAGTCGATAATCATAATTTAGATGTTTTAAAACATGAGAATGAATAATTGAAGTTGACTTTCCTAAGGACTCATTGTCTAAGTTCACAAAAGGAGGCGAGAAAATAGAAAACATGTTAGGAGCTCAAAAGAGTTCTAATAATAGACATGGAATAAGATATAGCTATGAGAATGCTTCCAACACCAAATCCATTTTTGTTAAAGAAAAGCATTTACATAGTGATGAACTAATGCCTAGGATGAAAATTGAATGTTGAACATCCGCATCTAAGTACACACTTGACAAACCCACTAGGGATCACATTAAGAACAAATCTCATGCTTTCATGTATCATTCATAATCTATACCTAGAATCCAATACTCTCAAGAAAAGGAAAGAATATGCATAACTTCTATATAAAAACACATGATGCAATCTCATTCATACCACTTTAGGCCTTACACCAATTGTAATTCTATGACTTATGTTCACACTTCATACAAGTATCATTATTATGGAAGAAACATACCTAATACATACAAGTATGCTAGAAATTTTCATTATCCTAAAGAGAGCATTCAAATTAGTTACATAAAGAAGAAATTTCTATGACATGGTATGTTACTTTTGTGTTAAATATGGGCACATTGACAGATTTTGCTTCTCAAAATAAAGGGCAATGAGTAAAACCCTCAAGCAAGTGGAATTAAAAGAAGAAGGAGACTAACAACCAAGGACCCAAGTTCATTTAGGTACCTAAAACTTATTAATAAGGCAATTTTATAGGTCTATAAGAAAAAGAGGACCAAATGGTAGATGGATACTGGGTGCTCAAAGCATATGATAGGTGATGCTCGGGTAAAAAAATTAGCATCAAAAAATTTGGTAAGGAAGACCACACTAAAGTCAATGTACCCAGTGCACAAGGCTCCCTGCTTTACGAGGGTCTGGGGAGGCTCGTAGTGTACGCAATCTTCCCTTTGTATTTTTACAAAGAGAATGTTTCTATGACTTAAACCTGTGATCTTGTAGTCGCAAAGGAGTAACTTTACTAGTTGCTCCAAGGCTCACCCTCTATTGTTGATAATGTACTTTTAGTTGATAGATTGAAGCATAACTTATTAAGTGTGAGACAACTATGTGACAATGGCTACAAAGTATGCTTTGAATGGAGATCATGCATTGTATCTAAAGTAGTTGAAAATAGCATTGCACTTTTGGGAAAAGAGAAGGAAACATATATACAATTGATATTGATAATTTTGCTAACCAAGCTATAACGTGTTTAATGTCTATTAGTGAAGATGTATAGATTTAGCATATGATACTTGGACATGCAAGTATAGACCTCATCTCCAACCTCAACAACTTGTAATGGCTCCCAAAAGTCAAACTTAAGAAAGACAAGATTTGTAGAGCTTACAAGGGAAGAGATTAAAAAAGTTTTAAAGGAGATGAAGAGTAGAAGGGCAACAATGCCTAATAAGATACCTATAAAGGTATGAAAAAGCTTAGGTGAAGAGAGTCTTATTTAGCTAATCAAGCTTTTTAATGTGATCCATAAGTCTTCCAAAATATCGAATAAGTGAAGATTTAGTATGTTAATTCCTTTATGCCAGAACAAAGGGGACATTCAGTGGTTTATGGTCATTCCCCTCCTCCACTCTATCCATAAGTGCCAGGCGAAACAATGATTGCTGAGTTAGAGCAACAATTAATTGAACGACATCAAATGTTGCGGCTGCTTAAGGACAACCTTATGAAGATGCAAGCTCAGATGAAAGCTCAAGCGGATTCCCATCGTAGAGAGTTAAGTTTTAATGCTGGCGATTATGTGTTCTTGCGATTACAACCATACCGGCAGAAATCTCTTGCTAAATGGAAATTCCAGAAACTATCTCCTCGTTTCTTTCGGCCATATAAAGTCATACGACAAGTGGGTAAGGTTGCATATGAATTTGAACTCCCATCAGATTCTCGCTTACATCCCATTTTTCATGTATCCCTATTATCGCCAACAAGAGGCCAATTCCCTACATCTCCACCACCCCTACCAAGTTTCAAAAGATGGGGAATTACTACTTTTTCCGGCTCACGTTCAATCTCATCGTTGGATTCTTAAAAGGGGAACTCCTACCTTAGAATTATTAACTGAATGGAAAGACAGGCCAATGGAGGAAGCATCTTGGAAAAATTATGACTTACTTCAAGGTTAATTCCCCACATTTCGACTTTAGGACAAGTCGTTTTTTTAAAGGGATAGTATTGATACAAACCCACAACCCTTACCGGTCTATGCCAGAAGACGCAAAGAGTAACTTGCACGTGATAAAGAAAAGGAGTTAATTGTTGCCCAATTCTTATCTTTATTTGGTCTTGCTGATTATGTAATACAGTTAGCACAAGAATAGGGAGGTGGAAACTGAACAAGTGACTTGAAGAAATGGTAACACATTCTCCGTTTACTCGAGCTTTTTGTTTTAATCTTTAGTATAAATAAAATCTATGTTATTTACATTAAGGGGGAAAAACAGTGATTTGAAATTCCCACTTGTATTGGAGATTTGTCCATCTCGAAGAGGACTACTTCAACAATAATATCTTCATTCATTTACTTTCTATTCGTTTGCCATCCAAAATATTACAACACTACATCATAAGATTTTTGGGAAGAAGAAGCATTGAGATAAATTTGCGTTTTAAGAATACAGTTAGATTAAAATCAAATACCTTTCATCGTTTGTTGACATAAACATGAAATAGATGTTGGACTCTCTTTACTTTCTCGTAAAATTTCTCATGCTGTTTCTACAAATGAGTTGTGTACATTGACTTCAATTCTACTCATTGCATGACCCGTGTTTGCATTGCAATAAGCTGGTACATGCCCCCTGAGAGTATAACGATAATTCTCCGTTTGAAGCGCCAGCCAACCATCTATAAGTTAAAGCTCGGATACTAGTTACAAACATCTCATCTGGACTTTGGCTTTCTCTGCACAAATGATGGTCTTGTTGAGGGTGGAAATATAACCTCATACATGTTGCTCAAAAGCCCCTTATCATACTGATTTTTCATAGAAACTTGAGGATTTTCTAAGGGGGATCTGCGGCAAAAAGCTTTGGATTTGCTCTCTGGAGGCTTTGATTCTCTGCTCAACCCGCTCATACTTGCTTTGAGTGCAGCTGCACTAGTTCTTGCTTCATTCATCTTCTTTTGCAAGCTTGTGTAATCTTGCCACTTGAACGTCTGAATTTTTGAGGTTTATATGGAGGGGAAATACACACAAAATAAGCAAATAAGCAACTATTGTGGGTGTCAGTAATGAAGTGAATTTACAGTCAGAGGCACATACAGAAGGCACAAATTATAGCTGCAGCAACAGCAAAGTGACAGCATATGCTTGTAGAGCACCAGAATGATAACTTTTAAAAGAAAGTTACATATAAAATCTATACTTCTAAGAAGCAAACAATGTAAAGTTCAACCGACCACATGGAGATATTTACAACCTTACTCACTAATATCAACATAAGATGTTGCTACATCTGGGAACAACACCATCAACATTTGCCTGGGTTAGGAATCACAAGATCGGTTTTTGAGTAGTTTCTAAAAAAAATTCATGCTTTCTAAATTATCCAAACAAAATATCAGTTGAAATTATGGGTATAGACAATTCTATCGCACCCGTGTGGAATAGATGCACATGTCTAGCCACAGTTCTCGATATTTCATGTGTTGATTTTTCATTTTCCTTTCTAAAATATCAATCACTCGTTTAATTCTTTGGTTAGAGCTCGAAAAATAGCTCAGCAATGCAACAAAATTCAGGATTGAGACCTCATCTCCAGAGCACCAATGCTCAATTTAAGCCAAAGACTAAAATCTAAGAATGCCACGTATATTATTGGTCATATGCTGCCTGGACACATTTGCAATTAAAACACAGCAATGACTGAGAATAGGTTAAGCAAACCCAACCTCGTTTGTTGTTGTGTTTGTAAGGCAGAGATGTGCGTGGTATCCAAAGAACCCCACCAATAATAGAGATACAATGGCCAGAAATACCATAAGAAGTATCTGAGTGTTATATGAGCCCAACAGCCACTGTAAGAACCAATAGCCATTAATCCAAGTAGTATGCAAAAAGAGGTCATCAACGTCAGAGCGGAACCAACACTGGGAATTCTTTCAGTGTACCCACCTGTGCAATATGGGGAGCTAAACCAAGAAAAGAATTTTCAACACCATAGTAAACTGGATAAGACAAAAGAGCATGTCATCCTCACATTCCTACGTCCATAAGAAAATTGGTAGACATAGTAGAACGTCTTACATATAAGTTGACTTTACCTGTTAGAATATACACCACTCTTAATTCCTTCAATCGGCCAGCAAGAACCAATCCAAGGCCAATTGTTCCATACACACACAGAAAAAAATGCCTGGGAAGAGTGACAATTTTTTTATGCCAGAAAAAAAAGACAAATGGATAAGAGAATCAGAAGACACACTCAGCTTATCAAATATCAGACAAAAATTGGAATGACCATTACCAAATTTCAAGCCAATGATTAAAGCTGGTAAGCACAGCAAATTTAAAATTCAACTTTATCATGAAGTAATTGCTCAAATTTGAAAATTGAAAGATGTAAACATTCCTTAATATCATGTCCATACATTCATTTAGCATGATAACAGGTCAAGGAAATTCCCATCTTACAAGAATGTACAGCCAAAATCTAACCCAAATTTCAAGATCAACATTCACATCATTAATAATCATTCCATAAAATAGATATCTACTTGATCCTCATTATTCTAAAATTACAAAGACGATTCATTATAAAAGAAACTATAAGAACAAATTTTGCCTGAAAAAGGTTTATAAGTTGGCCTAGCTCAAGCAGTATTTGTTGGTCGCAATAATGATATACACCTTTAAATGCCTATATAGAGTTGACACAACACTCACCACAAAAGAAATGCCAAGAAGTATCGGGTGTTTCTCTCCCCTATACAATTATTCTGCAATGATGAAACAACTTTAAGAGGAAATGAAGAGGACATGTTCCAGAATTCACCAAAAACAAGAAGTAATCAAAATTGTCAAATAAGACATATGAAGTAAAAATAAAAAAGAAAATGGAATGCAAACCATCCATCCGCAATGATGGTCAAAACGGGCAACACAGCGGTCACATATGCTGCAGTGCTTGGACCTAGCAGGTCTTCATAAGAAGAATGGTACATCACAACAGTTGAATAATAAAAGCTTAGAGCAGGTCTTTGATGTAAAATCAAATTACTCACTTAGGAATTTTGCAAGTAGAACATTCTTTCTCTTTATATATGATATTGTCATAGGGATAGGCAGAGAGAAATTCTGAAACATTCTCAGCCTTCACAATTCCTGGATCAGAAAAGCTTGTTAATAGAAAGAGTAGAACACCAACACCAACTGCCAGCATGCTTGTGTATCTGTAAGAATATAGAACAACTGAATGAAGCTTGAAATGCAATCACAGGAAGGAACTAATTTGCTTTCAAAATGAAATTTCTATTATTGGCACATACATGTGAACGTCACTTAAATAATACCCAGGAATATAGCTGAAGGATGATTTGGCAACAAAGTAATAAGTTCCTCCGAGAATTGCTAAATATATAATCTGCAATTACACAGCAGTGTTATATCTAAGATATATTTGTTTTAATAAAAGACTGGCAGCACTTAAAATTTGGATTAGCTGTGATTCTTAACAAACATATTCATTTCTCCACGGAAATCTAACAAGACCCCAACAGCCAAAATATACGTTTTTTCATTCCAGTCACCTCGGTTAAATCTTAAATTCAAGGATCGCTACATGTTTGCTGAAATCAGAGTTGCCTTAGCATAACTGCATAATAATTTCATTCTAGTGTCTCAATTTATGCATTTCTTGATATCCCAGTTACTATGCTTTCTCCTAAGTTACATTTAACTCATAAGTTGCAACTCCATCCTTCACAGGCTCATAGACCTTATTAAGCGGAAGGCTTTCTGCAAACTGGTTGCATATGTAGCTCTTCTTACTTTTCATTTAAATGGTATAATACAAACTAGGGGGATAGTTAAGTTGAGCAAATACAATTTCTAATAAGCATCTGATTCTCCAAAGAAGCATAAAGGCATCATTTGAAAGCACAGAAGTGCTAAGTACATATAATTGTCTATATTGTATACAAAGAACTCGAAGATAGAGAAACTAAACATGCAACCAAAAAAAAAGGAAAAAAAAAGATCGTCCCTAACGCGGAAACACAATCCAATCCACAGCCAGTAAGACGGAGAAATCAAACTAACTGCTTTCGTAGTCACACGAAAGCACGGCCACCCACTTCGCTGCCATTCATATCATGACAATCAAGCCATACGCAGTTAGACAAAAGTACCTGTAATATAGGATTAGGTCGATCACAACAGAACTGCTCGATAGATACAATAACACTGGTGCCCTTATTCCCGAAAACAGTCCCAACAAACCTCCTGACCAAAGAAAACTCAACAATTACACAAATAGTGCCTAATCAGACACCCAAGACAGCAAAAGAATCGAAAAAATGTGTACAAGTGTGTGCACAGGAAATTGGGAGATTGAAGAAATACAGGAAGTAATCGTAAGCGCCAAAGGTGAGAAAGTAATGGAGGCGCTCAATGGGAGTGCCTTGAAAGATAGGCCATTGACCGCACAGAAAAGAGATCGTCACTAGAATGGTGAGCAGACCATGGCATATGAGAATCCACTGTACGGCCATTCTCAGAAAGTGAAAAGGAGAGAAAAAGATAGGGACTTCTGGATTCAGAATCGGATTCTATGTGGGAAAGATTGGACCTTTGGGTTTTGGTGCATGTTTTATCAGTTTCAGAGAGGTCGGGGTTTGACCTTATGATGGGATATTTTCCTATTTCTGTTTTCCTTACACCTTATTTCTATAATATTTGCAAATAATAGACGATCGGTTTTGTAATTGTTCTTTTCTTCCCGTCTTTTCATGTGTATTTGAACTAGGAAAAGAAAATAAGAGTTTATAGTTCTGTTCCCTTCTTTGGTATATGGATTAATAGATTATATGCAGTTCAATCCCATCTGATTCTGAAACAGCTGAATAAACACGCGCTTGTGGTCAACTTCATCAGTTTCCGGATGTTTCATTTTTAGATTAGATCCATTTTAAGAGTTTATTTTACTTCATTTATTTAAAAATAAATAAATGGGACATGAGATGGCAGATATTCAATAAAACCGACTAGACTTCCAATGGAATGCACATAAATATATAGTATATCACATAATAGAAATGGAAATCTTTTCAGTCCCTTAGATTGAGTGTCCCAAATGCCACTAGAATCATTCATAGACCTAATCATATTCATACCAGAAGAAACAGCTTCACATCTGACCCTAGGCATACGTTAGTGTTGCAGAGCATATCTTCGGATGGCTGGAAACCTCAGAGCAAGTAGAAATGAAACCTAGCCTTGGTTCTTCAGAATGGTTCGTATGAACTGTTTGCATCTATTGAGCCCTTCTCCTTATTGTCCTTTCCTATTTCAATAATTCATTACATATATGTTGATGTACAAAATCTAACAGGATGGATATCACCAAGTAAGGGGCAAATTAATCTCACAAAAGACTGGATGCGAATGAACAAACTACTGGTGATGTACAACTAGATATCCTCATAATTTATGTTGTCCTCTATGACACCAATGCAATCTCCCACAGACCTTCCCAGGGACATTGCCTCTGCAAGTTTAACTCGGGCTCCTGCATGACGTCGCAGAATTAGGATTGTATTCAGCACAGACCATCTAACTTGAGAATCTGCTTTCTTCTGTGTGAAGCCTAAGCTTTTGAGTAGCATATCCAACTGTACAATTTGCAGAAACAAATTTCAAATTGGTAACAACAAAATTGCACATTTCCAACTAGCTATGCATTATATAACCTTTCTTTTCATGAAAGGGGGCCAAAAATTGAACAAAGAAATTGCACAAACCTTATTTATATCAGCAATCCCACCCTCAGCATAGCCATATAATAAGTATTCAGTAGATACACCAGCCAACGCAATGCATGAGAATCTGTTCAATGTCTAACAAAAATATAGTCTGTACATAAGAATTTCTCACTGTCAAGGATCTTGATTTTAGTAAAGCAACGCATAAACTTAAAGGACTGAACATACCAAAGCTGATAGTTTTCCTGAATTAACCTGCAGAACATGCAAAATATAAACCATTAGTTTCTAACCGGAATCACACCAGCTTAGCAACAACGTAATATGGTCACTTTCATCAGCAAGAAAGCTATTGTCCATATATCAATGTGACGACAAGTTTTTGCACTCTAATTAATGATGAAACACGTGTGTGAAACATCACAAACTTTGTTACTCCCCATCTGGGGTCCTTTGCCCTTTCAAGCCAAAACTAAACTTTACAAATATTCGCATAGTCTATATTTTGGCTAGTTAGTTACTTACTTTGGCATAAAGCAGCAAATGATGAATAAATACTATACCAAACATAAGACAGCTCTTTTTCCCTTGTTTGTGGTCTGAATTTGCAATCTTGGTGCACATTTACATATATACTTTCAACTTTTCAGGCCTTGATGGGTTTGTTAAACAGGTCATCAAAACATCAAGTATAAAACTTCTCTAGACTTGGTCATGCAGCAAAAGATTATTCATTTACAGGAACAGAAAGAGCTCCTGGCTCCAAGATATAAATTATCCAGATTCCTTGAAATTTTCTTATGCAATTGCCACAGAAAGTCCAAGCATCAATGATACCAACTACTGTTATACTTGACTGCTATAAGCAAAACCAACCCAATCGCATAAACAGCAAAGCAGAGTATTGGAATGTGGAGCAGCTTAAAATAACAAATTATAACTTGAATAGATTTAAAAAGCCTACTTCTTCAAGAAACTCAAAATCAACAAAAGCAGTCCCAGCTTGGACGTTCAGTGATCCTTCCTTTTTCAGAGCTTCCCAACTGGTTAAATTGTAGCCCTTTGGAAGAATGCCTACCAAGTAGGCGATTAGGAAATGGCCAGCTTCATGCTGCACTTGAAGAAAGGAAAAAGAAGAGAAGTTATCTTCATAACTTTGAACCTTTAGATCAAGACTAATCAGAGGACATTGATCACTTCCAAGTCTCTTTGGAGATTTAGGGTATCATGGAGTATAATAGCGCATTGCTCCTAAAGAACAGATATTTGACCAACTTAATATGCACTGAAAAATACATAGCCATGCCAGCCTCTTGCTTCATGTGCATTACATGAAGCACTTGAAGCAAGATTACAGCTGTTATGTGTGATTTTGGTTGGGGCTGTTATTCTTACTTGAATGACCCTATTATGGTACTTCTGGCTGAAGGCATGACCGATTGTATCAAGAACCAAGCTACCAACTCCTCCATTAAAAGAGACCTATAAAACCAACTACATGAGACAGTAGCAAATTAGCTAAGAGCAACTAACCAATCCAGTCTACTTAAGTCGATTTTCTGGAATCTCCCCAAGAAGAGCATTCAATCAATATTGAGAAAATGAAATAGAACAGAAACCAATTGTAACAATTACGAGGCAAAACCTTCACATAATAGAGAAAGACAGAAATCTCGAAGCATCTTTAAATGGAAAACAATCAAAAACTAGACCTGTTAGCTTAGATAATCCTGGGGAAAGGAAAACAAACTAAATCCATAATGCAAAGAAATGATAGCTGCCAATTTTAAAGATGCAAACTGAATGTCCTAAACCTGCATGTAGTCACAGATAAGGAATGAGGAAAGCTTCTTGAGACTGCTAGAGAACCAGAAAGAACTTACCGAATCCCATGTCCATAGAAACAAAATACCCAAAGAAATATAGAGAATCTGTTGCGGAGTAAGGTCAGATGCCTTCCATACAGCAATTCCACCTAAAAGAGCAGCAAGCTGCAGATTTCTTTCAATGGAGCCAAGTGTAGCATCTACAGGAGACAAAAGAGAAACAGTCTCTATCCCATTTAGCTTCAGTTCATCTAATGTGTAAAGCCTTTGTGGTACCTACAGTATATCCAGAATTCAGACAACGACATTGTCAGAAAACCACGGAAAAGTCAGAGTGCAAACCTGCCTTGCAGCACCAAAACATCTAAGGCCTTCCGGCTTCCCTTGCAAGTCCTTGACAAGAGCAAGTGCAGTTCTCTCATCTCCCTTGCTTAGCTCCTTGTCCACTTGCTCCAATGCTCGTTTACTGGACCCAACAACTGAAGAATAAACAACTCTATGAAACACAAAATTCAATCTCGGACATGAAACTAAGCCTAGGTTGTAATATCCCACTACACCCTTCATCGATAGAACAGAACCTCAATGCCCAGACCTTTGATTCAATTTAGCCTTTGTTTGGATTGAAGCAAAGCGAGATAAAAGAAAGGAAAGAAATTATATTTTGTTTCCATTGTTTGGACAAAAAATAAACAAAAAAAAAGAGAAAATAAAGAGAAATAGAAGAAAAATTTAGACCAAATAAATTTTTCACTAAATTAGTGAGAAAGGAGGAGAAATTGAAGACAAGATAAGCCTAATATAAATAAATTACCATAATATCTTTATTAAATTTAACAAGTAAATATAAACAAATTCTATAATCAAGGGCATAAAGATTTTACAAAATTCTCTTCCATTTAATTCTCTCTTTTAATAATTTAAGAAAATAAATAAAAAAATAATAACATTTTTTGTCTATTCTTTTCTCTCTTTTCTCTTCAATATTTCATTTCGTTTCTCTAGTGTAAATAAGGATCCAAACAAAAAATTAGCGTCTTCATTATCCATCCCATGTTTCTGAATCCAACCAAGTGCATAAATATTCAACCACATAAAGAGGATAACACTTGCTAAACGACGACGTTCAACCTTTTGGTATTTTCCCATGCTACCTATGGCCGAAAGGTAACATTTTCTAGGCAACCAAACAAGGGTGACGCGCAAAGATATGAAGTTTTTGTCTGGGCTCTGGCAACCGGAGTTTTAACTGCAACGATCCAAAATCGCTAAGAAGCCATCTAGCTCTATAGAAAGATGATAAGCATCTCTCTAACGGCAGTTCCAAGAGCTCTGCAAGTTCGCAGGTATATCTACGGCCGGAGTTTGGATTCCGATGGCTGTGGTCAACTGCCCTTAAAGTGGACCCATTTTATTCGGAAGCAGCAATCCTTTGGCATTTTGCAGTTTCCCCCATAATATAGAGTGGGAATTGAGTTAGTTCAGAATTTAGCGGGAATGAGCTAAGTTTAGTAGTTGAAAGTTGAAACATACTATCACGGGGAAATCTTTGTTTTGATCTTAGGCACAAACAGGGCTATTAGCAATGGAAGAAGTAGTCATTTATTTGACGGAAACGGGATGGGGCGTGGGACAGATTCATCATCGCTTCTTCCATTGATTGGTTGGGTTCTGGATTCAATACTAATCCAGCCCTCAGTATCTCTTGCGGCTACAAGTTGTATGTTCACATCAGACCGTCGTCACTCTTCGCCAACTTGCACTCACTGCAGTCTGCTGACACTCCCTATTTCACCTTTTTAGCCCAGGTCTTGCGCACAAGGAGTATCGATTAGTCAGAATGTAGAATTTCAATATTTGTCAGTGTCTGGCATGGAAATTTATATTAAACTATTATTTATTTAGATACAACTTATAAATTGAAGAACTGTATTTATTTTTTAATAAAATTGTGATATTAAAATGAGGATAAAATTATTTACTTCCTTTTTAATTTAAAAAATTAAAAAATTTATTTAAAATTATTGATAAAATATATATAATATAAACATATTAATCACATTTAACTAATATAATTATCTAACTTAATTTTAGAATATTATTTAAACTAATTTAATTTAAATTAAATTAATAATTTAAAATAATTATAATAGACTATTAGTTTAATTAATTCAACTTAAACATTAAAAAAATTTATACAAATAATATTTGATTTTGTTTCATTTCGAATATATTCAATTATTATTTTAAATTAAAACTTAAAAATCACAAGATTTTATAAAAAAAATTAACTACATAAAAATTTATAGATTAAAATTAACCTAAATTTGATCTTAAATAATATTATAATAGTTTTAATATAAATATTTTGAAATAAAATTCATATTTATTATTCAGTTATCTTTATAATAATTATATATTCAACATTGTTTTTAAAATAAAATATGAATTAAGTGATCTAAAAATAAACACCTGAGTTTTGGAGTATAATAGCAACCTGTAAGTCTTGTTCAAAAAACACATTGGCCCTGTTTGGCAAACAATTGATTGCATTAGCTGTTAGCTTATAGCTGATTCTATCAGCTGATTGCATTAGTTGTTTGTTAGAGATGTTTGGTAAAAATTAGTTGTTTATGTGTAAAATGACTTATAAGGACATGAATTTAAAAAAATTATAAGAGTATGAATATTATATATCTTAGTATTTCGTTGAATAGTCTTATAAAAATTTAAAATTTAGATATTTAATTCTATAAAAATTAAATTTATAAGTTTAATTAAAAAAACATAGAACATATAATAATAATAATAATAATTATAATTATAATTATAATTATAATTATAATAATTATAATTATTATAATTATTATAATTATAATAATAATAATAATAATTATTATTATTATTATTATTATTATTATTATTATTATTATTATTATTATTATTATTAT
>JAOTAX010000196.1:11990233-12032630 GCA_025629825.1 Erythroxylum guanchezii | reverse complement strand
GATATATATTGATTGATGTGTTTCAAGACTTCCAATATCTTGATAGTTCATACATATTTTGTACTTTATAAGCCCCTTTAAAAAAACATGGAGTATATATATGCACTCTTCGTGAGTGTCCATGTCTGACACGAACACGTGCGTGTGTCAGACATGTGCGTGTTTGACACGGACACGTGTCCGACACGCGGACACGGCTCCATTTTGCCGTGTCCGTGCTTCCTAATTTTCAAAAAACACACCCTCTACTCATTATCCTATACTCAGCATAACACAATGCCATAAAGTGATTACCTTACAGGAATAATATCCAAAACGGACATGGCCATATTAACTATACCAATTTCTATCTAATACCATCCTTTCCTTAGGGTTCCCATCATGTCTTGAAATAGACTTGAATGTAGCATTTGTTTACTGGTGAGTGGTAAAGTTGTAGGTAATGTCAGCTGCTCACCTGATTCATTCGAGGACGTAAGATGGGTGACTGTTCAACACACAATGATGCTGTCAAAACCACTCGATCAATTTCTTCAGGATCATAGTTATCACCAAGAGAAGGATCGACGAGCTCTTTAATATTATTGTCATCAAGAAAAGGCTTAGCCTGAAAATGAGAAACAGAAGATATTTAAGATTAAATTCATGGTCATGGCTAGCTATTGGCATATCCTTCATGATGACACATTGAATGTGTGAAAAAAGTGAAGTTACCCATAGCACCACACTTTGATGCAAGTGATCCACAGCTGGATGTCCAGTTATGAGTTCCAAAAGTATAACTCCAAATGAATATACGTCTGTTTTCTCATCAACTATTCCATGCATGAAGTATTCGGGTGCAAAATAGCTGCAAATGTAAAAACCATCTAAAAGTTAGTCATGAGCTACTTTTTAACTTTAAGCTGACAAGTTTCAAGACTACAAACCCAAATGTCCCTTCAAATTTTGATACATTGTGGTGAGTCCACTGTCTAGGAAGCCATTTTGCAAGCCCAAAATCACAAATCTGAATGTAATTACAAGTGAATCAATGACTGGAAGACTCCTTCAACGTACATTAGCCATATAATGGTCAATAGCAGGAGGATTGGATTGCTACTAGAATTTAAGTCCAAGTACTGAAACTCATAAACGTGAACAATTCGAACAAATTGCTTTCATACAAATCGATACAAACAGGCAGTAATGACGGAAAACAGGTCAACAAGTGATACAATTCAATGTTCAAACCAGGCAGTTGACGCATAATTTTGAATTTCACTTCAAAATCGAAGGAGAAAGATAATGTAAGGAGCACATGTCGAGTTTTTAATAATTAATAATCTTAACAAAAAAAACGAAACTCGCATTTGTTACAACTAAACGTTGTGAAGCGTCACAAAGCCAAGTGTTTTCTGCTCTGTCCTTGGAACTGTACCTATCACAAGGCTTACACTGTGGCTCCAGAGTCCAGACTGCGTCACACAATGACTAAAATCACAACTAAGATCCGTATAGTTCCATCGCCATTCATAACTTCCTCTGAAGTAATTTCCCATACAGTAGACTATTTTTCTCGAATTTTACTCTTAGCAACTCCTATGTTACAAGGAAAAAGACTAGCCTTGTTAATAAAGTATATGATCTGCTACCAAGCTAAATCCAGAAACTATTGAGCTCCAAAATTTTGTTTTACGCTCTTCAATAGTCAAGTAATAAACATGACAAATCTTTCACGTCAAAGACGTACAAGAATACACTCCACATCAACCAATTTTTTCACCTTTTTTCCTTCCCTGATGAAACACTTGTAATCAGTTATTTAACTTTTTAATATTCTGAATACTACTTCCATGAGGAGGAAATTTATGTATATGCTACCATACAATGCAACTGTTTATGGACTTTAAACTTCATCAAAGCCTAAATGACAAAATGGTCACATCATAATATCAATTGCCTATCCATGACATAATCAGGCCCATCTATTAGAGAAATTGATGCTTCTAGTAATTTGAAACTATACTCAAACAAAGTTCATAAAGTGGCATATTCAAGGAATAGGAAAGTCAAACATCATAGTTATATTGTTTCTTGCATGAGCCAACAGCAAGATCACTGGTTGCTTTATGGCATGTTAGTTGTACCAAAATATGAGGGGTTATAAATTTTCCTAATAATTATGGAGAACAGAAGTTTCACATGTCAAGTTCACAATGAAATGACTGGACACCAGAGCTTGCATACTTAGAATTTGCGCAAAAGCTACAAAAGAAAAGTTTTCCACTATTGTTTATGCTTTTAATGTGTAATGCTCCCTGAGTACAAGTTGAAAGATACCTGAGCCTCAAAATCCTCTGTTAATAGAATATTATCAGCCTTCATATCTCTATGAATGATTCGCTTTGGACAATGCTCATGAAGATATAGAAGTCCATCGGCTATCCCCAGTGCAATTTTATACCTCTTACTCCAACCAAGTTGGATTTCTGAACCTAACAATGTTATTCACAACAAAACCAAGTCACTGCCAAATTAAATAATATTCATATTTCAAGTTGAAAACAAGACAAACCAGGAACAAACCATGAAGAACAGTTCTTAGATTCCCAAGTGGAGACAACTCAAAAATAAGGTACATCCCTCCATCAACGCAGAACCCAAGCAGCTTAGCTGTATTAGGATGATCAACATGAGCCATGATGCCCAACTCAGATAGAAAGCCTGCTGTCATTTCATCTGCAGCACCTTTTGTCAATCGCTTAATTGCTACCAGCTTTCCACCTCCCAAGTGACCCTTGTAAACCTCAGCACAACCACCCTTTCCAATTATATTTTCTGCAAGTAAATCAATCAATGAACGAAGCACCATATTAATCAATAATCAATCATCCACAAGAGGAGTGATTGCAGCATCAGAGTACAAATACACAAATTCTAGAATAGTAGAGATGAGTTTTTAGACAATTGACACACCATGGCTGAATTTGTTGGTTGCAACTTCGAGCTCAGCAAAGGAGAAACTTTCCAATGAAGACTTGAATTGGAAAAATTCTCTCAGTACTGGATTTTCCCTTGTGCTACTGCTTTTTCGCTTTGACATGCTTGGCATAGGGAGAGGAGCAAAGGAGGCTAATCGTTTTATTGATTTCCTTTTCCATAATTTGAAGAATTTAGTCCAATTAGAATGTGTGCTTGAATTTGAATGATGAACTGATTCTTTGATGTTGTTCTCAGGTGAAACTGAGTCGGATCCCGGGTTTTTTAGGCAGGCTTCTATAACTCCCCTGGGAGATGATCCATCTTGTTTCTCCTTCTCTAAATCCAAATTTCTCAGATCTACAAAACATTTTACAGCAAATTAATCTAAGTCCATGCATACATACACAGCACATTAATGTCTTATATAAAGATCAACATCAACATGAATACCATAGGCAGAAGCAGAGGAAGAAAACTTTGGACATTGTTTCTTCTGCTTAATTGAAACTTTCGCTTCTTGTTTTCCCTCGGACAGTGAGTTGTCATCATCCCTGGATCAAAGAACAGTTTGCATAAATATGGAAGTGTGTGGAATATTGATGCGTATTTTATGATCAGAAATCAGTGTGTGTGAGTCAAAGTCTGATTCAAGATTATTTTGGCATATATAGGCCTTGTTTGGCAAACAACGAATTGCATTAGTTGTTTGCTGATTCTATCAACGGGTGGCTAATAGCTGATTCTATCAGCTGATTTGACCAGCAGATAACATCAATTGTTTATTAAAGATGTTTAGTAAAATTAGTATTAGCTGTTGATGTGTAACGTGACTTATGAGGACATGATTTTAAAAAAAAATTATAAGGGCATGAACATTATATTTCTTAGTATTTCGTTGAATATTCTTATAAGAATTTAGATTTAGGTATTTAATTTTACAAAAACTAAGTTTATAACTTTAATAAATAATAATAATAATAATAATAATAATAATAATAATAATAATAATAATAATTCAACGTTAAATTCTCTATTAATATGAATGATACAACGAGCTACATCATATTAGTATTTTTCATATAATATGTATGAATTTTATTATTTAATAAATTAAAAATATCTATAATTATAGCATGACACAGATACGATATATAGTAATTATATACTAAAAATATTAACTTGATGTAACTCTTTATGTTCAAAACTTAATATTATAGTATTTTTAAATATAAACTAATATTATAAAATTAAATAATGATTAAAAAGTTTAATTAACCGCTTTATTGTATTTTTCCAAACCCTACGACATAATTTTACGATTAAAAAAAAACCAACTTATAAGCTATTTGCCGAATACCAAAATTTTCGGAGACAAACAAAGGTTTCTGTTCCCACTGTAAGGCCGTTAGTCTGCTGACTAAACCACTAGCTAGTGTTTCACTGTCCCTGGGTGATTGATCACTGATAACATCATCATCACTCAGGAAGTCATTCACACCATGAAATGCAAATCGGGCCCCAAAGGACTTATGGCTATCAAGGTGGATCTGGAGAAGGCCTATGATAGATTATCATGGGAGTTCATCCAAGATACTCTCACTGCTATAGGCTTCCCGGCTTCGCTGATTGACCCCATCAGACATTGCATTTCCACTATTTCCATGCAGGTGACCTGGAATGGAGCTCTTAGCGCCATCTTTCACCCCTCTCGTCGTATACGCCAGGGCGACCCGCTCTCGCCTTACCTTTTCGTTCTCTGTATGGAACGTCTAGGTCACTCCATTAATCATGCGGTCGCTCAAGGACGCTGGAGGCCGATCACACTCAGTCGTTCCGAGCCCCCTCTTACACATCTATTCTTTGCGGATGACCTCATTCTCTTCGCCGAAGCCTTGCATGATCAAGTCGGTGTCATTCGAGACACCCTCCAACAGTTTTGTGACACGTCTGGTCAACGCGTCAATTTAGCTAAATCCCGATGTTATTTCTCTAAAAATGTGCCGCCTTCTGTTACCACCGCTCTCAGCCGCGCTCTACACGTGCAACCAACTACTGACCTCGGCCACTACCTTGGGGTGCCCTTGTTGCATGAACGCGCTCACAAACGCACCTATCAACACATTCTCGATGCTGTGCAACGACGTCTCTCTGGATGGCCGGCTAACCTTTTGGCACTGACAAGTCGCATCACCCTGACACAAACCGTTATTGCAGCGCTTCCTAGTTATACTATGCAGACGGTCCAGCTCCCCCGCAGTCTTTGTGATAAGCTGGAAAAACTGATGCGTCGTTTTCTATAGGGGAACTCCAATGGCACCAAAAGAGTCCATCTCGTCAACTGGGCGGACGTCTGTCGACCTAAGGGGTCGGGAGGCCTTGGCATCTGGAAAATCTGCGCCACCAACGACGCTTTCTTAGCTAAACTAGGATGGGCCTTGCTCACCAAACCTCATGCTCTGTGGGTGCATATTCTCTCCGCGAAGTACAACTTTGACGCTAACAATCCTCCCACTGAACTGGCTGGCAACGGTGGGTCGATGATATGGAGTAGTATCAAGGCTACCTGGCACCTAGTTCGTCAGGGCTTTCACTGGGCAGTCAGGGACGGCTCTCGAATACGCTTCTGGGCTGATCCTTGGATTCCGCGCATAGGCCCTCTGTCCTCCCATTCTACTTCCCCCATTCCGGAGGCCCTCCTCACTACCACTATCCAACACATGGTCGATGATGATGGACATTGGAACTGGGCTGTTATTCAACCGTACCTCCCTCCTTCAATCTGCAGGATTATAGCTAGTAATTTTCCCCCCAAACCACACTTGGGTACAAACAAACTGATATGGGGCTATTCCGCCACGGGAGAATTCACGGTCGCGTCCGCATGCTCCCTTCTGCTTGACCACAACGTTGACCGGCCCCAGGTAATTTGGAAGGTCATTTGACACTGGCCAGGTCCCCAACGTATACATTTTTTCCTTTGGCTCCTGGCCCATGATCGCCTCCTCACTAAGCAAAATCTCATCCTCAGACATATATCCTTCGATGACTCTTGTCATCATTGCCACGTTGCTGAGTCATCCCTTCATGTCATGCGGGACTGCCGTCAAGCCTAGCAAGTGCAGTCCACTTTTCCTTCCCATCTTCTTCCCCATGGCTTCTTCACCATGTCCACGCGAGAGTGGATCCTGACCAACCTGCAGCACCATGGACGAGTCCATGACCACAACTGGGCGATTCTCTTTGGCATCACGTGTTGGCTCCTTTGGACTTGGGGCAACCGGACTTTATTTGAGGCTACCTTTAATTGGCCTTCCTTACCCATTTCTTGTTTTTTGTCTTATGCAGGTCTTCTCCGTCAGGCAGCCGCTTGGCAGTTTCCCGCGGCATTCGGCCCCCGCCTTCTCCAACAATGTAACATCGGCTAGAGACCACCTTCCATGGGTTGGGTAAAGCTAAATATTGATGGCACTAGCAACTGCTCGACGCTCTCAGCCACAGCTGGTGGGCTTCTATGGGACTGCATAGGCACTTGGCTCGGCGGGTTCACCCACAACCTCGGCTGGTGTACCCCGATTTCGGCGGAACTTTGGGAGATTTTTACTGGGCTCTCTATAGCCTGGACACTCAAATACCGCAAACTTGTTTTGGAAGTGGATTCCACCACGACGCACCACTTGATTTCCTCTGCTGCTGATTGAGCCCAGGCACCCAACCCCATCGTTCAGGGCATCCACGAGCTGCTCTCCCGTAACTGGATTGTTCACCATCGCTACACTTATCGCGAGGGCAACCGCTGTGCCGACTGGCTAGCGCACTCCGCCACCCATTTTGATTTGGGAATCACTTATTTAGATGCTCCACCCATAGGGTGTCATTCTCTCCTCGCTGAGGATCAGTCGGGAACCTATTTTTCCCGACCCATTTTGTAACTGTCTCGTCTTTCCCTTTATGTAAAAAAAAAAAAAGGTTCCAACTGAGTTTTCTTGGAATTTGGAACAGCATAAGCGATAGCACCCTCTAAGCTACTCAACAGCCGCACTATTATCCATCCGAGATAACATAGTCAAATTACCCTATCAACAAAAGGAATTGCCATATCTAGAAGAAAATGCTAAGTACTAAATCAAAATTTGAATTAAAGATGAGAAGTAAAAAAGTTTAGAGCCAGAAAAGGAATGGTCTCAAAGCCTCAAAAATTCCCGTCTTCAAACAGCAACAGACTTCATGATCAGAATAAACTAGACAAATAATGACACGTCAAAAGATGGCAACTTTATACTTATCAAATGACGTACAAAATCTGAAAGCTTTGCTGACAAACGGGTTGGATAATGGGAGAAGGCCATAAAAAGAAAAGAAAACGAAGACAATCCCACAAGAAAATGCCTGAAAAAGACAGAAAAATATCTTGGAGAAGGAAAAGAAAGAATTTTTATCATTTGTATCGGGGACATCCTACCAAAATTGTACTCACAAATGAAAAAAAAATTACTGAAGAGAGAACAAATGCGAGAAGCTAACAATCAATCAACATTTATACGCACAATTTAAATTTAACCAAAATGGCCACATAAATGTAAACACAACGAAAGGAAAAAGATGCAATGAAAGAGATGAATGAACATGCATCAAAACCTAAATGAAAAGGTTAAAATGGAAAATGAAAGGCGAAGCCTCTTGTGCTGAAGAAAGAAACTAAGATATACCCAAATGAGAAAGCATGGAGGAGAACACATTCATACCATGGAGTAGAAGCTTTACTGGTCTCCATGAACGGACCAGCAACTACAAGCTTAAAGAAGAGAACAGAACCCGGAAAGAAGACAAACAAAGAGATAGAACAACCATGAGATAGGGAGGGAGAGAAACAGTGTCTTGAGTACGAAAGACGAACAAATGAAGAGAAAACGAGAAGGAAAGAAAATCTAAAGCTATAAATGGTCAGAGAAACTAATTACTGTTTCTGTGTTTGTCTCACAGCCATTTGTACGGAGGCTTTGTGCTTTGTGTTTTGTGTTTCTCTTTCATACATAGGTCCGTGAAAGACGCCGGTAAGGTGGACTGCAGTTCTGACAAGTGTTGAATGCTCCACAGTCCACAGCGTCTTCCCTCGAGGCTTTAAAGGCCCTGTTCCAGTTAATCATTTATAATTAGCACAGGTTAATCCAACCCCGTTTTAAAAGCTGAAATCCCACTCTCACACATACGTAAAACTGTAAAAGGCAACAGATATTCTGTTCCCTGTTCCCCCCGTAAGAGAGAGGAGGGAACACACCGGCAAACGTCGCCCGTTTTAATTCAAAGCAATGTTTTAAAATTGGACTGATAACTGAAGCGAAGAACAACTGATTTAAAGATAATGATTTAATTGAAATTAGTTGGTGATTAATAAATATATAAATTTTTATTTTATATATATTATATATAAGATAATTTTTAAATATATTATAATTATTTATTTTGATTGTAAACTTAATTTAAACTTTCAAATTTTAAAATATACAATTTTTTTTAAATTCATCGACACAACATAAAATAAGATAATAAAGCTCATTAGTCATATTTTATCAAAAAGATAAAAAAAATATCACAAATCATAATATTCATTCAAATTAAAACCATCAAAATTAAGGCATTTAAATAGACCGACCGGTTCTTTCATTCACCGATTCAATGGTTTTTATCTGTTCGACCGTAAAATAAACAGGTTAACCACTCACAAAAAATAGGAGTTAAATTGGACCGTTTCATATTTCGGGTCATCAATTCTTCAATCCGACCAACCAGTTCGATTTGATTTTCGAAACATTAATTCAAAGTATGGCGTTGAAACAACTACAATAACTATAATAATAATTTAGCTAAAATTTAGTTCGTGCCTAAACAAATTCAGAAACATATACTCTTACCCCTAAATTATTAAAAAAAACTGTTTTTAATAATTTCGTGTAAAATTATATATACATACTAAAATAATTAATAATAAATAAATAAATATGTATAAATAAAATAATATATAAGTGTAATAAAATCAATATTACTACAGATATAAATCAAATTTAAAAAAGAATAAAAATAAAATAAGTAAATAATATATAAACAAAGAAAAGGAAAAAAGCAAGTAAATTAATTAATTAAGTAACTCGTTACAAAAGAGGAAAATGTTTAGGTTAAATGTTTAAGGTAAATATAAGATATAAGCCTTAAAATTTTATTTTTATTAAAATTAAAAGTCAATCAAATTATCATTAATTTCTTTTATAAAATTATAAATAAAAATGATAAAATAATTAACTATCATGTTAAATTAAATATATTAATAATTATTGAAAATAACATATATTAGAAGTAATTGATAAAATGAATTAACATTTCATACTAAAAATTTGTTTATAGCTTTGTCTAAAATCATATATATATATATATATATATATATATATTAAAAGCCTGAAAGTAGTAGATGTAGAACTAGAGAACAATTAGGTAGACAACATGTCAAACGAAAACATGTAAGTGGAGATAAACGTAAAAAAGATCAACAAAGTTCATAACAATGACAATATGATGAATTTATAAATTAACATGAATTTTATCAAAAAGGATCAAAAGTACGTAGATATCTGATTGAATATACTCCTACACATACCATATTAGGACCAGATGGAATCTTAAATCTAGATTGTGTATTACAACTAAAAAAATTAATCATAAAATGGGCAAATAAAATTTAATTATTAATTCAAATAGAAAAACTCTTTGAAGAATTAGAGAATAAAGAATTTTTATGGAATTTTGTTACATATAAAACTTCAGGAATAGCTCAACAATTTTTATTAGGTAATGCAGAAGCACTTAAACATACACAAATATATTCAGTTGCTACTAGTAATGTAGAAACTTTTCGAGTCATCTCTTCATAATTTTATAAAGAATTCTTAGGAAAAGATGTTATTTCTTATAAACAAGAAGTAATTCATAATGATAGAATAAAAGCTTTATGGCATTTAAATAATATGAGAATCTGTGACATATGCTTTTTAGATGAATATATATGTGAATTTAAAAAATATTATTACAAATTAACTAGAGCAGAGCAAGAAATGTACATTCATATCTTTATCCAAAAACTACCATTTCCAATGAATAAATTAGTAGAAGTACGCTTTCTAGAAAAAAAGAGACAATAAACAAATAGCTTATAACCTAGGAGAAGCCATTCTAATAGCTCAAGAAATTTTAGCAGAACAATGTTTTGGATCTAAATTAAAACGTACCTTGAGACATAAAAACATTCAATTATGTTGTTCAAAATATTCAAAAGTACTACAACAATATGGATGTGAAACCAAACAAATTACCCATAGAAGAAAAAAGAAACCTTATAAATCTTATAGATGGAAAAAAAAATATCCTAAACATTATTATAAAAAAAGACCATTTATTCCCTACAGGAAATAGTTTAGACGATGTAATTATAGAAGATTTAAACCTAGAAAGCAAGATTGTCCACAAAAGAAAAAATCATGTAGATGTTGGTTATGTAAAGAAGAAGGACATTATGCCAATACATGTCCTAAACGAAAAAAAATCCAAATAGTAATACCAAACAAAAGATTAATATATTACATTTAGCTATTCATGCAAACTTAGAACTTATAGGATCTGACTATAATACAAATTCTACAATCTCTTCAATATACTATTACCATAAATCACAAACAGAAACAGATTCAAAATCACCAATTGAATCCCAATACAACCTTTATCCAAGTTCAGATTTAGAATAAAAAAGTCAATGCCTATATAGATACAGGAGCTACAATATGTATAGCATCAAAACAATTATTAAACGATTGAAAAAAAAACTAGAAAAACCATTACAAATAAAAATTGCAGATAACAGTTTTAAATATATTTGGTATGTAAGTTACTATAATAACATCATTGTAGAAAAATTTATATTCTCAGTACCCTCTATACATCAACAAGAATCAGGACTACCTTTAATTCTAGGTAATAATTTTTTAAAATTATATAATTCCTTGTGTTAATATTTACATTATATCACATTACGAACCCCTTATATTAAGGCTATCAATCAAAAATCAATCATTCTTATATTTTGTTGTGATGATTTTACTTTCTTTTTGCTTAGAATTAATCATTTGTCTTTACAACGTTGAATAACGATTTTAACCTTTTTTAAATGATCCATTTTATCTTGATTAGAATAAATAATAATATCGTCTATATATACAAAAGTAAATTCTTCTAAGCCTTCTAAATTGTTATCTATAAATCTTTAATAAATACTTGGTGCTTGTTTTAATCCAAAAGATAATACATTCCATTAATAATGTTTTTTGTGGAGGACAGATAAAAGTTGTTAAAGGTTAGTATTGTCGTGTAATCGTAGTTGCCAATAACCGCATTTTGCATCTAATGTTGTAAACCATGTGTGTCCTTTAAGTTTATTTATAATATAATCTTTTCAAGGTAGTTTGTATGCATCACCTATTGTAGCTTCATTGAGTTTTTTATAATTTATAACCATATGTCTTTTTTCTCTTTTTTATTCAGCTGAATTATTTACATAGAAAGTTGGGGCTGAATGTTTACCGGTGCTTGGTGAAATTAATTGTTTTTCTAATAAATCTGCACATTTTGTGATAAATTCTTTCACATCTTGTTGAGTATAGGGAATATTGTTTCGGATATTGACTTCTTATGTTGGGTCTTCTAATTTAATTTCAATTAATTGTTGATTATTATTTTTACTTAGATCTAATGGATTTTTACTGCAAACATTTTCCAATAAAGTTTCTATTTCAGTTTGAATGGTCATAATGTTAAGAAGATAGAATTGTAGATAATCTAATTTGTTATGTACAAGTTGTAATGTTTGATAATAAGTAGTGTGATAGATAAGTATCTTTATAATTTGTTAAAAAGTATAAAGAAATAAAATTATAAATAAGAATGATAAAATAATTTACTATCATGTTAAGTTAAATATATTAATAATTATTGAAAATAACATATATTAGAAGTAATTGATAAAATGAATTAATGTTCTTGTTTTTTCTTCAACAATTTTTGACCTATATATATCTTTATTTTTTGAAGGGACAAAAGAAACATCTTATTCTTTTTTCGACAATTTCTTATGCATAATGGATGATGTATAGCTGTGTCTAGGGCCACATCGGTTGAAGTAAATTCTTTTTTTTTATCAATAAAATGAATATGTTTATCATAAAGAGATTCGATATTCCTGACCTTCCTTTACTTCACCGTAATTATTATTTGAACAAGTAAAAGTTATAGTTTGGGTCGAATGGGAATAACATTTCTCTTCTGCATGTCCATAAATCTATTTTCTTCCTCATAAGTTCTAGTCTTAATAAAAATATTAGTTTTTATTGTTCATATGTTATAATATGAATATATCACACCAATTCATTATACATGGATGATGAGATTCTATAGATATAGAGCCACTCTTTTTGTTTTTGAAGAAAATATATATATGACTCTTATAATTTGTTAATTCCAAATTATCCTTGTGCGATGTAATTGTCTATTGAAGTATTACGTGCGCGAAAATATTAAGTAAGGAGAACTGATTCCAAATTTTCATAGAATATAAGGCATTTGTACAAAACTTTTCAAACATATGAAATTTTTTAAAAATTGTATAGAAGGTTATTATCCGTATCATAAATTAAAAAAAATATTTATATTTTTCGAAATTTTTCATTAAATTATTTAATGCTTATTATTAAAATAATTATCAATTTTGATATTTTTAAATAATTTTAAATGTTAAAATTTTAAAATAAAATAAAACAACATATTTATCTTTGATTTATTAAATATTAAAATTTTGTTATTATTTATCATAAATTAAATTGTATTTGTCTAACCAAAATGAAATAGTAATAATAGAAATTTATTAAAAAATAAAATTTCATTTTATGACTTTTATAAAATATAAAAACAAATAAAATTTAACAAAGTATTCAATCAAATAAAATTTAACAAAGTATTCAATCAAATATTTTTTTTAATGAATTTAAAAATGAAAACTAGGAAAGTTTATGAATTATGTGACATATATGCATGTGCCATATCCAAATGAATGATGCCCCAATTGATGACTCCAGAGCCAAACTTGGTGTTTAACAACGGCAGTTGGATGACATGTGTGATGTGCATCACCAGTATAGTATAATCCCCCTCTCATAGTACCCACTCCTTTTGAAGCATATTATCGTATTGTTGGATATCGTGAACACAAGACATTAAGTTCGACCGTCAGAAATCAATCTCTCGCTATAAGCCTTGTACGTTTTTTTTTTTACGAAAATGAATAAAATACCATAGACAAAGAAAGGCTAAAGAAAGCTAACCCAGGCCAAGAGGCCTTCCCCATGTACCTAGATTCTATAAGTCTTTCTCTATCAGAGGCATTACAAGTAGATCTCTCTAAAGATAAAATAGAATCTAAACAAGAAGGACTAGTATTTCAGCGATAAAAGTTTGCATGTAATAAGGCGGCTACTCTGGCTAATGAGTGAGCCGCCTTATTGGCAATCCTGCACGTCCATTGGAAGGACAAGTGAAAGAATTATTGTTTGAGAGATAGGCAATCAAGGGCTAAAATTCTAATCTCAAAATAATTTAAAGACGGAGCAATAAGAACTTGAACAGTTGTCAAACAATCAGACTCCACAATGACTTGATCTATTTGTTTTTCTTTCAATCACGATAATGCTTCTCTTATCAACATAAGTTCAGCGATAACTGGATCAAATAAGGAAGAATAATGACTTGAGATAGCAGCTACAAAACTCCCTCTTGCATCCCTAAGTAGCAAACCCCGTTGCATTCTTTTCTTTAAAAATAGACTATCAACGTTACATTTTAAAAAGCCTTCTGGTGGTTTAATCCAGCTAGGATTGATAGGGTGTAAGCCACTAAGTGTGACGATGACCCTCTCATAAAACCTCTGAGCATCTTGTCAATCTTTAAGGAAATTATCAACGAAATTAACAATCATATTGGAGGGGACAATTTTACCTTGCCAAACTCTGATATTCTGGTGATACCAGATGCTCCATAACATAGCTAAAATCTGAGTGAAGCTAGGTACAGACAATCTATTAGCACATGATTCATGTCTTCTTCGTGGCCACAAAAATCACATGTAGTAAGGAGCGTGACTCGCTTCCGCAAGAGACGAACTTTGCATAGAATAAACTCCTGCAAACAGCGCAATGTGAAATCTTTAATCTTTAAGGGAATAGGCAAGTTCCACAGGCGATTCTAAGGCTTCTCCGCAAAAACATTAGTGATATCAGTAAACAAACTAAGCGCCAGTTTGTATCTTGTTTTGACTGAGTAGAAACTGTCCCTACTATGATGCCATATCAATTGATCAGGGGGCTTTGAAAAAGCAACTGGGATTCTGGAAACCCGTCTAACATCATAAGGTGTTAGCAACCCTTCTAGTAGCTGTACATCCCAACCAGAACCAGACTCGTTAAAAAGATCTCACATTTTTAAATTACCTAAATCTGGAATAGTAGGGGAGGTGATGAAAAAGTTAGTTGCTTCATTAATCCAGGGGTTTGTAAAAACATCAATCAATGATCCACTCCAAGTCTCCATCGAACACCATGAAGTAGTATATCCTTAGCGGCATAAATGCTCCTCCAAATGAAACTTGAATTAGCCCATTCCTTGGCATCCAGAAAGCTACCAAAAGGAAAATATCTAGCTTTAAAAATTTTACTCGGGAATGAGTCAGGATAAGCAATAAATCGCCAGCCTTGTTTACAAAGCATGGCGAGGTTGAAACAATGAAGATCCCGAAAGCCTATTCCCCCATATTTTTTTGGAGCGCAGAGACGATCCTAGCTCGCCCAGTGTATGTTCTTTCTGTTAGTTATGCCCGATCTCCACCAAAAGGAATTCATCATTTTTTGAATTTCATCGCAAGTTCCTCGGGGAATAAGGAAGACACTCATGCAATAAGCAGGCAAAGCTTGGGCGACTGTCTTGAGAACAACTTCTTTTCCCGGTCTAGACAAGAACTTATTTTTCCAGCTCAAAATACGCTTGCTAAGACGATCCTTGATGAAGGCAAAAACTTGTTTTTTCTGTCTCCCAATTAGCAAAGGGAGACCTAAATATCTTCCATGATCAATAGGAGTACTTACCCTTAGAATGGCTTCCACATCATTCCTATTAATGTGATTGGTGTTGGGACTGAACATGATATCAGACTTCTGATAGTTAATCGACTGTCCCGAAGTTGCTTCATATACGGCGAGTATCCTCTTAATATTTTGTCCTCCCTTTGCATTTGCACGAAAGAAGAGAAAATTGTCGTCTACGAAAAAGAGATGGGAGACGCCAGGACTACCTGGATAAATGGTAACTCCAAGTATGTCCCCTTGCACTTCATTTCTCCGTAGCAGTGCAGGTAAACCTTCAGCCCATAGGATAAATAAATACGGAGACAATGAATCTCCTTGCCGCAGGCCATGCTTCGATATGATAGGGCTAACTTCAATTCCATTAAATGCCACTGAATAACGGACAGTGGTGATGCACACCATAATAAGCTCCACCTATTTTCTGTCAAAACCCAACTTTAACAAGATAAATCGTAAGTAATCCCAGTCTACTCTGTCATAAGCTTTACTAATGTCGATTTAAGAGCTACTTCTCCAACTTATTCCCTTCCCTTTGTTCCTCATGTAATGGATAATTTCAAAAGCCACCATGATATTATTAATGTTGAGATGCCCTGGGACAAACGCCGATTGCATGGGAGAAATTATTCTAGGAAGAAGGGTTTTAAGTCGATTTGCGATAACTTTGGCTATAAGTTTGTAAAGGACGTTACACAAAGCTATTGGATGTAGATCTTTCATACAACTAGGATTATCTTTTTTGGGAATTAAAACAATCACCACGTCATTTAGAGTATCCGAAAACTCATGTTTTTCCATCCAATTGTGGCAGTTGTTAAAAATGTCCGTCCCCATTATATGCCAACATTTCTGAAAGAACGCTAGGTTCAGACCATCAAGTCCAGGCGCCTTATCTGGATGCATGTTGAATATTGCTTTCCTGAACTCCTCCATCCGTAAAGGTGCTAAAAGATAGTCGTTGTCCTCCTGACTTACCACCGAATTAATAGAAGCAAAAATGACGAAAATCAGAACCTCCTGAAGCTGAAAAAAGCTGAGTGAAATAGTCAAGAATAACATTGCTTATGCCCTTATTATCTGAGACCTGCTGATCATTATCATCAATGAGTGAAGTAATATGATTCAATCTTTTCCTTTTGGAGGCTTGCACATGAAAAAATCTTGAATTGGCCTCCCCATATTAGATCCAAAAGATCTTTGATCGTTGCTTCCAATAAATATCCTCCTGGGCAATAAGTCGATTGAGTTCAGTTTTTTGCATCCAAAATGAAACATGCTGATGGTTTTGTCAAGCTAAATTCATGTTCCTCTTAAGGGCTTAAATACGCTCAGAGAAATTACTCCTAAGCTGCTTCTGCCAGTTGAGCAAACTGTTGTCGCATTTCTGAAGCCTGGAAATGATGTTCAAATCGTTATTGTCAACCCAAAATCCTGATACAAAATCCAAAAAACCCTCTTCCGCTAACCATTTATTCTTAAATTTAAATCGCCTAATCCTCTTAGCAGGGAGTCAACGCTTAGCTACCAATTTGATAGGGTTGTGATCAGAAGTAGCACACACCAAATTATGCAGCTTGTGAAAAGGAAAAATAAACATCCAGTCTTCATTAAAAAAAGCATGATCAAGTCTCTCTAAAGTAAGCGAGTTTGTGTCTCTGCCTCTCTCCCAAGTATACCCAAAACCAAGAAGGGGGATCTCAATCAGATTACAATTCGAGATACATTGACGAAAACCTTACAGTAAAGAGCTAGGACACTCCACTCCTCCTAGTTTATCATTAAAGGACAAAAGATTGTTAAAATCTCCAAAACAAGCCTAAGGCATGCTATGGAAACATTCAAGAGATTGTTAAAATCTCCAAAACAAGCCCAAGGCATGCTATGGAGACGTGAAAGGGAGCAGAGAAGCTCCCAACTAGCTTATTTTCTATTCGATTCCGGGAATCCATAAAAACCTATAAGATGCCATTTGGGAGTAGTCGAATCATTAATGATAAGATCAATATGGTTATTAGAAAATCCTGTGACAGTAGCAAAAACATCATTCATCTAAAACATAGCCAGGCCGCCACTTCGACCAATCCGATCGACACAAAAACAAAAATCATACTTTAACATAGTTTTTATTTCGTCAACCTTAACAGAGTTCGCAATAGTTTCACTTAAAAAGAGAATACAAGGCCTATTAAACCTAATTAGGTCCTTCAGTGCTCGAACTGTCTGGTGGTTGCCTAAGCCACGACAGTTCTAGGCTATATAACTCATGGTTCTTGGTGGGTCTGCTGAGCAAGACTGGCCGTTGATAATTGATATGAGAGTTGAGGCAGAACAATATCGCTTGTGTTCATCACCTCTACTGAGCTAACTTCTGTGTTACCTTATTTGGGGCGTTTTTTACTTTCCTCAATGTCCATAACCACAGCTTCTTTATCGTTCTGTCTAGGGATACTATTTGGGGCCTGTTCGGTTGAACTTCCACTGGATGCATGGTGATTGTGGCCCAATTGAGAAATATAATCTGCATTGGATTTTAGCGTTATCTTCTTAGGAAAGAAAGAGAAAGTATTACCTATCCTGTGCGGATTTTTAGCTGCAGATTGCGAAGATTTGAAATCCGGAATTTGTGCAGCAAAATCAGCCCTAGGATCACGTTTCCATTGCACCTTTCTCCTTGCGTACCTGGCACGCACCTCCGCCTGAATTTGCTCCTGCCATTCACGACAGATCTCCTCTTCCAGCCTTTCAAGTAACTTGAGACAATTGGTTTCACTATGCCCTATTATACCACAAAGATAGCAGATGAGAGGCAGACGCTCATAACTGAACGTTATCACCATAGGGTCAGCTCCCTGTTTACGTATACTCTCCTTTCGCATAAGTGATTCTTCCACATTAATACGAATTTGAATACACATATAGTTATTCCATGAGTTGCGTCTATAAGCAGAATTGTACTCAAGGTAGGTACCCATCAAGTTGCCAATATTTCTTGCCAGCGTCTCAGAAGCGAAACCCAGTGGGAGACCATGGAACTGTACCCAAATATCAGTTTCAATGAAATTTATATCCGCTAGATTCTCCCCTTCCTTCCATTGGTGGATTAATAAAATACATTTATTGAACGACCACGGTCCTCCAGCTAACATCTTCTTCATATCAATATGATGATAAAACTGGATGATATATAGATTGTTTTCTTCCATTGGTTTGATATACACTCCCCGCATAGGATGCCAAAGACTCAACAACGTCCGTTCCAGAGCCTCGGCATTAATCGCTTGTTCTCCAACCAATTTTCCCAGCAAACACAGATCATAGTTGATCTCATCTTTTTGGATGTCTTCCGTGGGAATCATGAATTCGGCATTTTCCTTCTCTCGGATAGAGAGTTTTTGAAAGCCTGGATCTATACTACAGAACTACAATGACAGAAAAAATCAAAGAAAATTTACTCGCAAAAAACTCACCATGCACAATCATGGCAGGACCAAAACTTGCACTCTAAAGAGAGAAACGAGAGGCAAGACTTGAGAGCAAGCAACGTTTCTACGCATAATAACAAATCATCTTTTCAGAAAACGACGTTATAAACGTTGTACGTTGTTGTAATTTTTTTAAATTTATTTATGATGTGTTACCTAACGCCAAAGTTCATACACCTGTGAGGTGTCACTATCGTTAAAGGCTTAAAGCATGTTGTTAAAGTAGAGTCCCATGTTTACTTTGCAATTGAAGACTGAATGGAAGTTGATAATTAATGATGGATCTAGGGAGTTAATCGATCATCCTTTCGAGATTTCGGATATCAAATCTCATCTGGCCAGGATTACCCACTATAATCTCAACAATGTTTTTCGAGAAGGAAATCAGTGCGCAAATTTTTTAGCCCGCTTGGGATCGGCAGGAGTAAATGTAGGGAGCGTCTGGATTACCCCCCCTCCTGGCCTCAGTCCTCACTTGCGCGCTGATGCACTAGGGGTTATGTTTAGTCGTTAATGTATTGCTTATTTATCTTATGTAACAAAAAAAGAATGTTTAGCCTGATTGTAAGAGTTAAGTCACTGTTGATATAGCCTAATTATTTTTGCCAAAGATGGACATCTCTACGACTTGGGACTAGAGGGCATATTTTGTACCATCCAATTTGATGTTGATCAAAGTCATACTAATTATGAGATTTGAATATATTATTAGCTTGTAAAAGTTTTTAACTGGTTATTAATTTAAAAAATATTTGGCATAAGGTTTTCAAAAATATAACAACAAGCAATAAGGAATTTTATGCAAAAATGATATACATATTTAAAAAAATTTAATAAGTTGACACATTGTTACATCATAAATTATATAAGAATAATTATAAAAAATTAAGCACTATAAACATACTTTGCCATAGCAAATAATTCTCATTATGAATTATTATAAATGTTTCAAGATGTATATATGAAGAATAATATATTACTTCAAACACGTACTTAGGTTTGTAGATTAAAAGAGTTCGGCGATATTGGGCCGAGCTGGGGTAAGAGATCATTGACATCTGTGTTGTTAGGTGAGTGTAGTAACGTTCTTTGTTAGGTATACGCAGTGTCTTATGACATCAGTCAGACGTGATCCACATTCTGGAGCGGACATTAATGACTGCTTATTTCTTTACAAGTTCGTACATTGAAGGCTGATGTAGTGGTTGGTCAAAAATACTCTGCTAGTCAAGGATGGACTTGCTACAATGCAAATATAAAATTAAAAAAAAAAAGGAGAGAAAAACAGTTTGTGATGTCTGGCTTGCGCTAAATTGTAATATTAACGGTACCTTCTCCCCAAAATCATTCTTGAACTGAATCTGATTTTACGAGATGTATATTTTGCCTCTTACTCTAACATCAAGCAAGTAGACCGCGATGTGGATTCGTTTTTGTTTCTATTTGCCAACTAAAGAACCAAATAATCAGAATGAGCTAACTTTATATAATGAAATATAATTTGTTTTTTGGCTTTATTTTGATCCACGTGCACGTTTTCTCAAGCTAGTCGGGAATTGATCCGTACAATCAAACTATTCTTTGCTGATCATCAGCGTTCTTGAGCGAAATTGAATTTATGAAGTTTCTCTCAACTCATCTTTCACATTAACTATAAGAAAAGTTAAACACAAGTTCTAGTATCAAGTATGCATTATTGAAACTATTCACTTATGATGAGTTTTATATATATATATATATGTTAGAGAATATTAGTTTTACAGAAAATGCAATGACTTATTTGAAAATTAATTAATCTTGTAAATGATCATTATCTTACCTTTTAAAAGTCCAAACGATTATTTTCTATTGAAGTTCAAATTCTTAACTACTCTTTAATAGTTGGAATCAAATATTACATCCTAAAGTCGTAGGTGTGTTCAATATTTTTCATCTCTTACTCACACATTATGAGTTTAGATAATTAACACCTTGCAATCTCTCATACTTGTCCAATAACTCGGGTGATCAACATATGATGAGATCTCATTTTCATCTATCCGTTATGAATATATAACATTTCAATCAATAAACTGATTCTTGAGTGGATATGTTATACCCTATGTCATATCTCACATTTTAATCCTCTTTGATTTCATTTATTTCATCGTGTTACAAATGTACTACCTTTGAATACATATATTTTCTTATGTGAGTTACCAATTACAATGATCTTCCTCCGTTCTAAAGTCTCTTTAATTGAGTTTAATTTGCTTTCCTAGAATTGTCCTATAAGATCGCATCAAATATAATCTTTTAGTAACATTTTAATTTTTTTTTAAGAATTAGATAAGAGCTCTCAGATGAGATTCATTTAACCTCTAGGATCTTGTATAATGTAAGTTAAGATATTATAACTTAAATTAGTCCGTTTCTATGGTCATTTACACACATGATAAGAGTCATGTGTGACGTTATTAACCACTTTTCATTTAGAGAATATATCTTTTATTAACGTAATACAATATAAATGTTGGTTTAAACATACTTAATGTTTAATCTGAGTTCACTTGTCTACTCTCAATTTTATCTTTCTAAACTCTTTATCTAGTAGCTTAAGATAGATATGGTCACTTATCGTCTAAGCCAACAATCATGGTTTAAGTTTCTTATCCTTGCTCTTAATTATCACCTTGATAATAAACTTAAAAATCTACCTCATCTCTAGTCATCACAAATACTATATGTCATATATAGTAAACATATTTCATAATCAAGCACTAATGTTATTTAATAAACAATGTCAATTTATATTTGTATTTAAACATGACAACACATTAAGTGAACATACATAGACAAATGTAATAAATTACATTTTAATATCTACGTAATCTTAGTGACTTCATATACCTAACGTGTATATCATGAGAAATTGGTTTTCTCATTAAGTTGGCCGCCATATCTCATATAGATAAATGCTTCATGCTTACTTCTTCTCATGTAACTATATCTTTCATAAAATTGTACTTAGTATTTATATGTTTAGTTTACAATGAAATTTAGGGTATTTTGTATAAGCGATTGCTACTTGATTGTCATTAGTTAATTATTACTAGATTAGTCTTACTCTTAACAACTCCCAAATTAACCAAGAATCGTCTAAGCCACACAACTTCTTGTAATGCTACTGAAAATTCTATAAATTAAACTTCCATCGTGGATAAGGTAACACATGATTGTTTCTTACTTTTCTTTGATATAACACCATTGTTGAGTAAGAAAACAAATTCAAAGGTAAATTTTCTCTCATCTATATCTCCCTTAATTTTCTCTCATCTAAATCTCCTACCTAATCTACATTTGTATACCCTTTCATAAGTAGGCCATTGTGTAAGGCCCCAAATTATACCCTAGTTAAAATTTTACATGTTCATGAAAGTAGATGTGATAGGTGTTGAAATTGTGATATGATTGTGAATTATATATGTCTTGAATCTTGGTTTGATAGACCATGATTAGTAACTTGGAATTTATTGATACCATTAGAAAATTGATGTGTTAAAATGTACATTTAGACTATGAAAATTCTTAAGTGGCAAGATAAGTTTGTACATGAAAATTAGTAAAACTAAGCCTATACATTGAATGACATTTGGCAGTATTGGTTGAGTGACAGATGACCTAATAGAATTGTGACATTTGATAGCTTAAATGGAGGACAAGTGGCTCACTTTTATGTGTGACATGTAGGTTGATTCATTGAAGGACATGTGCCCTCAAATTTATGACACCTAGCACTAAAAAAGTGCTGATTCACTCCATCCCATTTGATGTTCTGTTGCATTTTCACTATCCTTTGCTCCTCTCCACCGAAACTCTTTCTTACTCTCACAAACTCCTGGATTCTTCTTCAATTTGGCTCATCATCACTTGACATCTTGCAAGATGCTGCATCAAGGAAGCTAGATCTTGTTATCTTTTATGTTATTTTTTTGGTGCTAAGATTTGCACCTTGATCTTAGATGTGTGCTGGTTGCTTGGAAAGGCTAGATTAACTGGTTCTTTGGAGTTGAAATTTGAAGTTAAACATGTAAAGGAATTCTAAACTTGATAGCATATATTAATACAAGTTTTATGATGATTGAATTGGCATGGTATGTGTTATGATGATGATAATTGAGTGCTGAAAAAGTGATCCTTATATGGCAAATTCTATTTTGGTTTTGATGAACGAAAGATAATGATTTGTGAGTTACCTAATGAATGATTTTTTGAATTAGATTTGGACATGGATTTGATAAGGGATTGAAGCATGATAAGGTAGAATTGAAGTGAAATTGATGGACTTTGGCGAAGGTGTGTTGGATGGAGTATGAATGAGTTAAATTTAGAAACAAAATGAAGGTCATGGGTGAGTCGGTTCACTCATCCCACGATCGTGGGATTTATATGGCACCTGCCCACGGTCGTGGAAAATGCTTTAGAAAGGAAAAAGGTTGGTTTTGTACATTTGTTGGACTATATAAGGTTAAGGCAATTTTTAATAATGCAATTGGACTTGATTAAGGTGTAAAATGAACCTAGTTTGATATGGAATTAGTTAATTAAAGGTTGAATAAGGTTTGGATTATTAATTGAAGTAATAACTTATGGAAGGTTTTATTTGATAACAAAGTATATAATTTTGGAACTTATAAGTTGTTAAAGGATTGAAGTTTACTTATGAATGCTAATGTGACTTAAAGAATAAGAGTAATGTGTTAACTGTGAATGTTTGTGAATTGGGAACTTGTGTGCATACATGTAATATGTAATTATTTAATGTATTCATTGGTATTATTGTAAATGTTTATGTTTATAAGGAATGTTAAGTTTGATCAAATGTGAATGAATATGTTAAATTTGAGCAAAATGGAATAAAGTTATATGTTATGCACTACATCATTTATATGTGATTCTGAAATCTGAAATGTTTTTGTTTTTAAAACTGCCAAGTCTTAGTCGTGGGTAAATAGGTATGCTTAGAAGGGTCTACAACTGCTTTTGTAACTAGACACTTCGATGTCTTCTGTATCTAGATACTTCGATGTCTTCTGTACTTGACACTCCGATGTCTTCTGATCTTAGACACTTCAGTGTCTTTTGTTTAACAGACTTAAGTCTTTTCTGTTTATGAGATACCAATCATATGTATCTTCTGTTCTGATCCTGTTACCCACTTCTTTAAAAAAGATTAGCAGGGCTAATCTGTTTTGTGTTTTGATATATGTTCTGATCTGATACAAGATAAGTTCTGATCTAATACAAGATAAGTTCTGATCTAATACAAGATAATTTCTGATCTGATACAAGATAATATTCTGATTTGATACAAGTTCTGTTATGTTCTGTTCTGACACAATTATAACCTATTATGAGACTTGTACATTCTGTTTTGAAGTAATGATGTTCTATTTTGATACTTATATGTTTTGTTCTGATACAAGAATGTTCTGTACTGATGAATTACATTATGTTATGAGACAAATAATGTTTGAATTGCTTTTTAATATGAACAAATAAAGATTGCTTATGAAATAACCTGATTCAGTACATGTGAATGTTAGTCGACTGTTAGAAACAGTCGCCATTATTTATCTTGTTTAGTTATTCCCCACTAAGTTATATGCTTAGTATGGTGGTTTTGCCTCTGTGTAGGTTCTGATGAGAAGACTTAAGGTTGGGACAACTGCAGTGGCTAATGAAGGACTTGATATGATTTTGGAAAATGTTATGTTTAAGTTTTAAGTTGTATTTCAATGTGTTAAGACATATTGTGTTTTGTATAAATAGCTTGTAATAACTTATAAATGGTTTATAATAACTATAATACATGATGGATTTATATGTAAGGCATGTATATGATGAGTACAATATGTACATGATGTTCTGTATATAACTCAACAAAGTATGAATGTGAAGTATGTTATCTTACTTTCAATAAATTTCTGGAATATCTTGGTATGTTTTAGGACTGTTTTATGTGGCATCTGTATATCCTCTCAGGGGGTATTCAGGTGTTACACATTGTATTGATATCACAGTACATAACCAACAGTACTTTTTAGATAACTCAATATTCTCTTTACAACTTTTCAATGTGTCTGTACTAGGTTTCATTGTTATCTACCTACCATTTTAACAATGTAACAAATATTTGGCCTTCTATACATCATGACACATATGAGACTTCCAACTACATTGGATTAAGGAACTTTTTTCACTTGTTCCCTTTCTTATGGTATAGATAGGAAAAACTTCTTATTAAGACCTTCACTTTTAGTAATAGGGTTATCAGTTGGTTTGCAACCTTCCATACAAAATCTTTCTAAAACGTTTTGAATATAGATAGCTTAAGAAAGTGATAATAATTTCTTTGTATGATCTCTTAAAACATTAACTCCAAGAATATAAGTAGCTTTACCCTTTTCTTTCATCTCAAATTCAGATGACAACTAATATTTGATTTTTCTTAACAAACTCACTACAGCAATCAAAATGTTATCCACATATAAATATAAAATTGTAAATTTATAAAATCTCTTACTATATACATAATAGTTTTTATCAAGCATATGGAGATCATATAAACAAAAATTATGTTATGAAAATGAATGTACCACTATCTAAAGGAGTGCTTTAGACTATGAATCAATTTTAATAATTGACACACTTCATATTCTTGGCTTGCCTTATTGAAACCTTTAGATTGTTCCATGTAGATTTCTTCTTCTAATTCTTTATTAAAAAAAACACTTTTTACATCCATTTGATGTAATTCAAGATTCAAATTGGCTACTATAGCTAATATTAGATGAATTGAAACAAATCTCATAATATGGAAAAAATGTCTCATCATAATTATTTCCCTTGTGTAGGGTATATCCTTTAGCTACGAGGCATTCCTTAGATCATTCCATATTGCCTCTAGCTTTTCATTTTATGTGAAACATGTAATTTAAACCATAATTTGTTATTTTAAAATTATCCTTGCTTTTAATCAATCAAAATAAGACCTTTTGTATTTTGTATATATTATATTATTTAAATTTAATGAAGTATATAATATTTTATTTACATTTAACTACATGCTAGAAATAAAATTCTAATTTTTTATTTTTAAAATATTGGGGGCTAAATTATTCAAAAATATAAATATTAGAAATTTATTTGGCCTTTCTTCAGAAAAGTTTCCTATATATAAATATGAATTTAATAAAGTTGCATTTGATAACTAGAATTATATTCAAAAATTAAGGTTAGAACCATCAATGTTAATTATATTATATATCATATAACATTTGAAAATAATTAAAATAATTCCTCAAGTAGATTAAATGACCTTAAATATAATTATTTCTATATATTTATATTTAAAATATAAGTAAGATATAAATTAAAATAACTCTCTTTTTGAATAAATTACTTTAAATTTGTTACATTTCTAATTTTAAGATCAAACAGAGTTTAAAAGTTTTTCCCTTCTAAGTCCCACCTTACAAGAGATAAATCATGCACATTACTTTAAATTTGTTACATTTTTTAGTTTTAAAAGTAAATATAGTTTATGAGTTTTTTTTTTCAGTCTAATGGATTCATGCACATTATTTAAAGAAGAAGAACTTCTAAAATATTAATCCAAAATCTCATTCTTCCTGGACAATGTGTCACATCCTTAAGCTGAAGGATCAAGTTAAATTGAAATTTAATTCTAACAAAAAAGTTAAATTGAAATTCAAACTTATACATGAAAATGACTCTTTTGTATAATTTTGGTATGATAATTGGAGCAATATTAGCCATCACTATAGGATTAATAAACTCTCTTTCCTTAGGAATTAAATTCTAGAAGATGCCATAGTAAGAGAAGACATAGGAAACAAAAGTGAATTGGAATAGAATAGTGTACTTCAAGCAAGCAAGTCCAAAGTACTCTTTCATCCTATGTCTTGTTATAAAAAGAAGGCTAAATATGATATACAGGCTAAAGGATAATTATAACGTGTCAAATTGTTACAGTCTTATGCAATTAGGAAGCTAAATCAATTAATCACATCTTCATTCAATGAAGCTTTTCCTTTTACATTTAAAGATATGCATGCCATCTATGCAACTTCACTTCTTCTTTATTGAATTGGCTAGAAATCATCAACTTGCTCGGTCAAGAGTATAATGTCTGCAAAGGAGACCTTACTTATACAATTTTATTTGGTAATGTGGTATCCATGTGGAATCTGCATCCGTTCTTTAGAAACCAATAGCTCCTCTAAAGAGCAACCCAAGTTTGCCATATAGTCTGCTGCTTGATTAACCTCCCTAAAACAATGTTGAATATCTTTCATAAAAGTATAATGATATACCTCCTAAATGAGGGGCCTGATTCGCCATGGAGTCTAAGAATGATGATTAAGCATATCCATAATTACCTTAAAATCAAGTTCTACTAGCAATTAGGAATCTTCTAGTATCTTTGCACATAATTCCAAACCTTGTAGTAAAGCTCAAATCTCAACTTAGACACTTGTGATGTCATCAACGCCCAAAGAATATATTAAAATAGGTTCACGTGTTGAATCTCTTAAAATGGCCCCTTCACCTTCTCTGTCAGGGTTGCCTTTAGATGCTCCATCAGTGTTGAGCTTATAGAAACTAGTTGGAAAATGGATCCACTTAATAATATTTATAGTCATTGGCCTTATATATCCTCCTACTACCATAATCACCTCTTGCCAATTAAGCCCAGAGATTGACATGGATAGAGTTTCCTGAAAGATAAAACCAACAACTTGTATAATATCAATAATACATGAATAAATATCAATCTTAGCCCCATCAAACCTTATAGAACATCTTGTTTTCCAAATGTCCCAACTGATCAAAGAACGCAAAACTATGAACAAAGTACATTGAGCAGTGTTGCCTCCTAATAACCACCAATGCAAAATCGTGTCTTTATGCCTAGCATAAGGTCCAATAAATCCAAACATCGTTCCAAAAAACTCCTATAATTGTTTAGCCCATTACCCATTTAAAAACAGATGATCAATAAATTGCTCAAATGTGGCTATAAAACAAACGCACCTCGAGGGGCCTTGTATGCCAAATCGATGTAGGGAGAGATCTAAAGGCAACCTGCCTCTCATCAATCTGAGCATAAAAAAGGATACTTTAACCTGCAAACCAATATGCCATATATTATGTCCAATCATTGCAGTAGCATATTTTTATGTATATTTCTATGTATATTTATGTATAAATACTCTTTTATGTAATAGTTTTAAAGAAATTGAAATACAAAATATTTTTCTTATTCAAAACTCCTCTTTTTTCTATATGATATTTGAACTCCATTTATAAATCAAGGAAGTATTTCAGGCTTCTACTTCTTGACTTTTTAGAGATAATTTAATTGTCTAAATATCATTAAAATAATTTAATTGTCTAAATATTGTTTGATATATACCAAACTCTTTTACTCCTCCAGATGATCACAACGATACAAATGTTGTTCCTAATTCCTTCTCACGTGGCCAAATGCACTACCATAAGCTTAATATCTAGTTTTAAAATTGTAATTTTAATAAGTTAAAGATAACTTGAACTATAATGTTGTTGTGATCACCTTAAGCCAAAGCGATGTTATTTTAAATAAAGAAATGTGAAAATCCAATCAGCAAACATTGTCACCTATTATTCCCTCAGTGGACCATAAATTGCGAGTTAGTGACACATCATTACCTATATCATCAAAATGCTGGTTGCAACTTATAAAGCAAACACACGAAAGAGGGGGTGAATTGTGTGTAAACAAAATTGCGAGGTACTTTCAAATTGTTAATATCTTGCTAAACAAAATAAGTTTATAGATAAAAGGGTTCTATCAACTTTCGAAAAGATCCTATTAACATTGAAAATGAAAGGATCTGTTAATTGTTTAAAAACAAAAGGAACCTATCAATTGAAAGGATTCTACTAGCGTTTAAAAGGAAAGGATCATATTAATTGATAGGAACCTGCTAGCACTTAAAAAGAAAGAAACTTATTATTGATAGGAACTTGCTAGCACACAAAAAGAAAGGAGCCTGTTAATTGTTTCAAAAACAAAAGGAACCTCTTATGATATAAAAACAAAAGGAGCCTATTGTAAAACCAAAGGAGCCTTTTGAAAACACAAACTTATAAAGTGGAAATGTAAAAGTTAGGAAGAGAGAAAGAATGACACAGTCGATTTATACTGGTTCAACTAATAACGAAGCCTACATTCAGTCCCCAAGTATCCAACTTGAGTATTTCATTATAAAAATCCAAATTTGACGAGCCTCTCTAAGCTCATAAATACATATTTTTCAAGGTTTGCCAACCTTCACACTCGAAGTATTTAACAAGTCTTTACAAGCTCTTAAAAATAAATATAAAGTAAGATCAATGTAAGCTCTCAAAGAATAACAATCTCTCTCTTAATATAGTGTTTTTATTTTCTAAAGCACAAGGAGTTTGAAGTAGGTACAACTTTTAAGAATATTGATGCTGCTAAAGTATTTTGCAACTCTGTGTCTGTTCGAAAACGCAATGGCTCTTCCTTAAGTAGACATTTTCTTTAACTAATTGTTGTTTTTATTTCGATTCTGAGTTGACTTTGTATCAATCAAACCTTCGATATCATCTCTGTTGGAATCTTCTAATATTCAAATGTTAAGAGAAAAACCTTTGTCAAAAATTTCGAAGCCAATTGTTCGAATTAGTAAGATCCTTCTGGATGTTGTGAAATGTTTTCTAATAAGGTAAGTTTATTAAAATTCTTGCAAGAAAGAACATATTTTTACTATGATTTTATTTCCTTTTAAGAAATATATCGTTACTTATACAAGGAAATAAATGCAATTTAAAATTTGAAATATTATAGACCTATCATCAAAATCATTAATAAACCTTGAGCTAACAGGAACGTTAGCCACCATATTAACCTAAAGTGCTCCCATTTTATCACATTAGTTTTCATATCAGATTGCCATGTTAGCATTGGGTCTCACCTATGTTGTGTTAATTTCTACATCATATCCTAAGTCAACATCTAACGCCATCACTAGACGGGATAAGGAATGGAAGAAATAAGGTTGTTATGACTTACACAGTCGTATATGGGAATGTGTAACTCACTAAAAATGTGTACAACTTGAAGATATTATTTCAATCAACCTTGAGAACTATATGCACTTGTGAAAGAATTACACGGTCATGTAGGTGACTTACATGTTAGACCATACATTACAAGAAAAATAGGTTTTGCAAATTTGGCAACGGAAATTACAGACGGAAAGAGCAATCGAAGAAATGGTTGTAGGTCAATTTTAGCGACAGAAATAAGGAATCCGTCACTAAATTTAGTGATAGAATGTTATATATATGTTGGTAAATTTAGTAACAAAATTTGTATTTCCATTGGTAAAATTAGGGAAATTTATTGATTGACTTAAATATTCCGTCGCTAAATTATTCTATTGGTGAATTTAGGTAAATTCTAAGTCTGTTGCTAAATCTACCAAAGGACATATAACATTCCATCACTAAATTTACCGATTGATATATATTGCATGACACTGAAAGTAGAAGAGCTTGAAAAATGGAAAAATACATAACATTGGGTCTCACCTGTGTTGTGTTAATTGCTACGTCATATCCTAAGTCAAAATCTCACGCCATCACTAGACGGGATAAAGAATGGAAGAAATGGGGTTATTATAACTTACATAGTCGTATATGGGAATGTGTAACTCACTAAAAATGTGTACAAACTCAAAGATATTGTTTCAAGCAACCTTGAGAATTATATGCACGTGTGAAAGAATTACACGATCACGTAGGTGATTTACATGTTGGACCATACACTATAAGAAAAATAGGTTTTACAAATTTGGCAATGAAAATTACCGACATAAAGAGTCATCAGAGATGTGGTCGTAGGTAAATTTTAGCAACAGAAATAAGGAATCTGTCAGTAAATTTAGCGACAAAATGTTATATATCTATTGGTAAATTTAGCAAGGAAATTTGTATTTTCATCGGTAAAATTAGGAAAATTTACCGACGGACTTAAATATTCCGTCACTAAATTTGTGACAGATTCCTAATATTTTGTAGTTGAATTTACCTACGGTAAATTGTAAGTTTGTTGCTAAATTTACCGACAGACATATTACATTCTGTCGCTAAATTTACTAACAGAGATATATTGCAAGACACTGAAAGTAAAAGAGCTTGATTAGGTCTCGCCTATGTTGTGTTAATTGTTACGTCATATCCTAAGTCAATATCTTACGCCATCACTAGACGAGATAAAGAATGGAAGAAATGGGGTTATTATGACTTACACAATCATAAATGGGAATGTGTAACTCAATAAAAATGTGTACAAACTCGAAGATATTGTTTCAAGCAACCTTGAGAACTATAAGCACATGTGAAAGAATTACACGATCATATAGGTGACTTACATGTTGGACCATACACTACAAGAAAAATAGGTTTTACAAATTTGGCAACAACAAGGTTTTTCTCAAAGACCCGGAATTGACTATGAACAAACATACTCTCCTGTTGTGGATACAATTACGTTTAGATATTTAATCAGCTTAACAGTTCTTCAGAAACTGGAAATGCGTCTTATGGATGTTGTTATAGCTTACCTGTACAATCTCATTTTTCTCATTTCGTTTTCGAACAAAAACTCATTTGTAACCTACAGGTTTTACACTTTGGGGTGTAAGGACAATAGGTCCAAACACATTACGCTTGTTAAGAGAATTTAATTCAGCTTCAATAGCATCTTTCCATTGAACCCAATCACGTCTATTTTGACATTCAATGATAGATCTTGGTTCGGGATCTTCATTTTTATTGATGATATCACATGCTATAGCATAAGAAAATATTTCATCAATCTCTTTCATAGCATTTCGGTTCCATAATTCTTTTGTGTGACAGGTTGTAAGATACATATATTTCATATTTCCTTCAGTTGCAGACTGAATATCATATTTGCACTACCACAACGTAGTAAAATGGGACATCAAAGAAGATTGGGGATATATGTCGGCTATGTAAATTTTAGTGACAAAAATAAGGAATCTGTCAATAAATTTAGCGACGGAATGTTATATATATGTTGGTAAATTTAGCAACATAATTTGTATTTCTGTCAGTAAAATTAGGGAAATTTACCGACGGACTTAGATATTCCGTCACTAAATTTGTGACGGATTCCTAATATTCTGTTGGTGAATTTACCTACGGTAAATTGTAAGTCTGTTGTTAAATTTAGCGACTGACATATAACATCTGTTGTTAAATTTACCGACAAACGTATATTGCAAGACACTAAAAGTAGAAGAGCTTGTAAAATGGAAAAATACATTGTAACATCCCGTTACCCATGTTAAGGCTAAAATAGTAAGAATGAGAGATTTCTGAGAGATTTAGAAATGTATTGCATGCTTATGCATTATATGATATACACATACATGTGAATATTGAACTTCTGCACATGAAAATAATTGCACATGCATTCATCGATAATTCCGGTTATAATTGAATTCTGATGTGATACTATTGAGAATTTGTGAAATTGTTGTATCAGAAATTTAATTGGTGAGTATAATTGTAAATTTTGAATTTTGGTGAATTTTAGGAATAAATTTCGAAAGTGTTGATTTTATTGGACTAGGAAAAATGCCAAATTGGCAAGTAAATTGATGTATGGAAAATAGAATGGAAAATAGAAATAGGAATCAATGATAATGGAGAATTGTTAAAAATGACTTTGAAAACTTCGGAGATTACTTTAGAATTTGAGAGATGATGATATTGAAACTGTTAGAGACATATGGAGTAAAGTTAAATTGTGTTAAATCGTTTGAGAGACGAATCCTTAAAATTTTCCAGCGTCTGTTATTAGTTGAGTTCAACTCTAGCTAACTGACGTTCTAGTACACTCTTCAATTACTTCGTCTACGTCTTGCTTGGACGCGTGGACTTCGTCTGTGTCTTGCTTAGACGCGTGTACTTCGTTTGACTTGCTTAGATGCATCGGATCCATCCAATTACATTGCTTTGCTTAGATGCATCTATTTGCTTAGATGCGTCTACTCCGTCCGATTACATTGCTTTGCTTAGATGCGTCTATTTGATTAGATGTGTCTACTCCGTCCGATTACATTGCTTTGCTTAGATGTGTCAACTCCATCCGATTTCATTGTCTTGCTTAGATGCGTCTACTTCGTCTGATCATCTCACTGTGTCTGATCACCTCAGACTTAGCCTACTTCGTCTGATCATCTCAAACTTAGTCTGCTTCGTTTGATCATCTCAGATTTAAGCACTTTGTCTAATCCGTCTGAGACATGATCAATCCGTCTGTGAATTAGTCACTCCGTCTGATTCATTTGCACCTTAATCAATTCGTCCGATCCAACTTAAACGCTTCATCTTATTCAGCCTTTGCTAAAGTATCGTCTTGATTTGATGAATTGTGCCACATATTACTATCTGTGCACTTGACAAATTCATCAAAACAGTTCACATACTTCTATTACTATTAATTGATTTTCCTCAAAATCAATAGAAGAAGTGAAGTCTTCTTGACTCATTAGACCCATTCCATGTTTCTTTTATAATTGAAATTCTAAGTTGTTACGGCAATTATTGAAGACGAAGGCATCTAAATGGGGAATGATTCTTGGACGCTAGCTGGATCGCAAGATGTTATACACAACGTTTAAGACTCTTAGATGCTAGCTGAATCACAAGAGGTTATACACAACGTTTAAGACTCTTAGTCGCTAGCTGAATCGCAAGGTGTTATACACAGCGTTTAAGATTCTTAGACGCAACGTCTTGAATCGTAAGACGTCATAAGCAGCGTTAAAGATTCTTAGACGGAACGACCTGAATCGCAAGACGTCAAACGCAACGTTTAAGATTCTCAGACGCTAGCTTGATTCGCAAGACGTTATACGCAATGTTTAAGCTTGAATCTCAAGATGTTATACGCAACGTTTAAGAATAAGGTTATAGAGCATAGTATGTACGCGAGCGTGGGGACTTTTTGACTTAGTCTTTTCTTCAAAACTATTTTCTGCAAACTTTTTCCTTCATGGACTTTTGATTCACCGAAACCTTCACTAGAGTTATATCTTGCTTTCATCTACCTTTTTCTACTCCAACTTCGTTATCTATTCCTTTTTGCCTCAAGAAAAACCTAACCTAAACCACCTTCAAGATGATGTACGTGGGTGTATGACAAATAGGGTTTCTTGGAGTTTTTGAAGATTTTGGAGTTTTATCAAGTGAGTATCTTGTTAATCCTTTAGAGTTGTTATTTTATGAAACAAAAATGGTGATTTATTGTCCTGTCGTGAATAAGAGAAAAATAGACATTTTTCATGTTCACTGTGAATAACAGATGTAAATGTGGATCTGTGGACTTTTGGTCAGAACACCCAAGAGAAATTGCAAACTGCACAATCTTGTTTCTTTTGATCATAACTTCTTCTCTAGAGATCCAAACGAGATGATTTTTAATTTAGAGTAAACTAGAGACATAGGGTCACAAATTACATGAAGAAGTTGAATTTTGATACAATCTCTAAGACTTTCAATTTCTAGATGAAAATTGAGTATAGTGTACTATTTTAGTATAAGAATAGTAGACCCAAAATTTAGTTTTCAAACAATCTGAAAGTGATTCAATGAGTTATGAATTGTGATTTTAAGGGTTTTATTGAGGTATAAACCTAAGTATGAATTATAATCAGGTGAGTTTTGAGAAAGGATTGATTATGTGATGAGGATAATTGAAAAATACTCGGGATTGTCATGAATATGCATTGTGCATATTTCATTGCATAAATGTGCATTTTTGAACACTTATAAATGTGATATATGTATATTGCTTGTTATAGAGGAGCAATTGGAACGTCAACCTCCAGATGTTGCTGGAACTTCTAGGCATTAGCTTCGAGAGCGACTTGTGAGTAACCTAGACGGTCTCACTAAATTAATTGTTTGATTTTATTGTGTTTGAATTATTGAATGAATGTGATTTGATTGTGTTGATTCCGGACAATGAAGGTCCAATGATTGTGATATGTGAATGAGATGTCGAAGTGCTACTTGTATATAAATGTGACAAACTAAATGTTTCATGACACGACTGATTATGAGAGATGCATTCCAAACATGAATGCATGATAAGATAATGAGAGTTGTAACCGGAGTAGCCACTAAAAAAGAGCTTAAAGCTCATATTGTGAAAAAGAGCCTAGAGCTCAGAAAGTGTATAAGAGCCAAAGACTCACTATGTAAAATGAGTCCTGTATCCCCAACGGATAAGGGACAATTATAAATGAGCTCGATATTTACAATAGATACGAGACAGTTTAGGCACTCGGTCACAACAACGTAATAAATATAAAAAAGAGTCACATGAGCATTTCATATGCATTTTATACGCATGTTTGATTGATTGAAATGCAAAATTGCCTATTCTTAAGTGAGAATGTGATATGTGATTAATTATACAAAGATGTGAACAAATTGTTCCATGTATTGATGTGATGGATGAATTGAGTGAACCATCGATGATGATTACTCATTGAGTTCACAAAACTCACCAAAATTGTAACGTTGTCTTTTCAGGACCGAGAGACGACTCTAGCTAGTGTGAGAGGCTATAAGCAGTGTAGACTTGTGATTTGGGAAGAGATGTCATGGCTCAAAGGTCGGCCAACTGGGTTTTGGACATATTAGATAGATTTGGTATATTTCCTCTTTCATGTAGCACTTGTGTATTAGGCTTTGATGATGTACATGTAAGGAATGTTGAAAGACACATTATAAACCTTTGATTTTTATGAAATGAAATGAGGAATTTTTTGGGTTTTAAAATATTGTGACTTTCTTAATGATGTTCATAAGAGAATAAGATTTATGATGCCGTGTAAAGTGAATATTGTGAAAGATCGTATAGCGCCATTATGATAGGTTGTGTACTGGAATGTCCTCAGGGCGTCTCAGGATGTACCCTAAGGTAAGGGGTGCTACATACATAGCATTTGGTCTCACCTATGCTGTGTTAATTGTTACATCATATCCTAAGTCAACATCATACACCATACTAGACGGGATAAAGAATGGAAGAAATGGGGTTATTATGACTTACACAGTCGTGTATGGGAATGTGTAACTCACTAAAAATGTGTACAAACTTGAAGATATTGTTTCAAGCAACCTTGAGAACTATATGCAAATGTAAAAGACACTATCATGTAGGTGACTTACATGTTGGACCATACACTACAAGAAAAATAGGCTTTACAAATTTGGCAACGAAAATTACCGACGTAAAGTGTCATCAGAGAAATGGTTGTAGGTAAATTTTTAGCGACATAAATAAGGAATCCGCCAGTAAATTTAGCAATAGAATGTTATATATTTGTTGGTAAATTTAACAATAGAATTTGTATTTCCGTCTGTACAATTAGGGAAATTTACTGACAGACTTAGATATTCTATCGATAAATTTGTGATATATTCCTAATATTCTGTCGGTGAATTTACCCACGACCCACGATAAATTATAAGTCTGTTGCTAAATTTATTGACAGCTATATAACATTCCGTCGCGAAATTTACCGATGGACATATATTGCAAGACACTGAAAGTAAAAGAGCTTGAAAATAGAAAAATACATAGCTTTGATTCTGTATAAGCTTGAACTAATATTATATGCTTTGGCATGTGGGCCTCATATTTGTAGAAAAAAAAATATAGGTTTCATTGTTAATGGAGTTAGATTTCACATACAAGATTGAGACAGTCGACTTAGAAGCCAAAATTGTGAGGTTGTTGTTAAGAGATGTCATGACGACGATTTTATTGACTTCTATAGTGCCCTCTCAAAAGTAAGTATGGGAATTTTAGTAATGAGATTGTTTAGAATGTGGATATGGCTGTTTATTTTGATTTGTGCCAATTGGAAGTGATTGTATGTGTTTTGCGTATTGAAATGGGCCCCAATGGCCCAAAGCGGATTGTTTTGTTATTGAAAAAGGGTTATAAATGAGAATGGGCCCAAATTGACTATTGAAATTGTATTAATGGTACTGTATTGAAAACAAATTTTCTATCGTGACTGTTAAATTTATATGGCCCACATTGGAAATGGTTTCCGCAAGGTTAGTGTTTTCAAAAAAAAAATTTATACCTACTTGTAATGGATTCAGTGCCTTAGCATGCCATCCTCGCGGGTCACGGACTCGGATATCACCACGATGTCGGGTTAAAGGTTGTTCTATTTAAATGTAAATGATTTAATCTTGGTGAAATAAAAGTGAATGGAATATTACTAACATCAATGTTAATAAGACATGGTATGATAATGACCCTTTGATCTTTGCAAGTCAAGTCAAGTGAGTTTTCTACCTCAACTACATTGTATTGGGTAGCAATTGGAAGGTTGTTCAAAAGTTTCAACACTGAATTCTGTTCGACTTTTGGAAGGGATAATGGTCTAATGAGTGAAGATGGTGATGAAGTATTTCAAGAGATTGAATTAACGCTGAATAATGAAGCCATTCAAATAGAAGATGCAAATATATCATCATTTCATAGGAGAGATGTTAATCACAATATAGTATAAGTGGAAGAAGTACAAGCCAATCTTGTCGGAGAAAGAGATGAAGACTACGTTGAGGATGAATTATATAACAATGATGATACTTTGGCTAAATATAATAGTGATAAAGAGTTAAATCATAATGTAATTAATGAAGATGATTTTCAAGATCTTGATCATGATAATTTAAGGTAAAGTGTTGTTTATATTGTTTGAAATGTATTACTGATGTTTGAATTATGTTAATGTATAGAAAAGCTTGGTAATATTTAAAGGTGATCTTTGGAGTAACAATATGAATGCTAAGATACTTAAAAAGAAGCTAATTTAGTTTGTACTTTGGAATTAAAGAGACTTCTTTTTAAAGTTTTGGTATTCAATAAATGCAAATAAGTATATACACGGCCGTGCAAATCCTTGTACAGTCATGTAAGAAGATACACAACTGTGTAAGAAGATACACAATCTTGTAAGAAGATACACGACCATGTAAGAAGATACATGGCCGTGTAAGAACATAAATACAATCATATCCATTTTTCCTTTAATTGCAAGTTACCTTTGTATTTAATACTTCATACGAAATGGAGTCCCCCATAATTAAGATCTTCTAGAGCATATTTAGATATGCATTCCTAAGATCATCAACATTGTGCTTTATTAGGTTGTGACCATCAACTACATGTGAATAAAGCATATTGTTAAATTCTTCATAACTAGTTAAGTGATAGAGGTTATATTAGCTATGACTAAGATAGTACTCCAAAGTAGCTTTCTCTAGGAGGACAAGTTATAAGCATATACAAAAAGACTGTGACATTAGTGTTGTGTTTGGTAAAGTTGATTTTGAGATGAATGACTTATGTTAATGCAGATTGTTGATGTTTGAGTTATGTTAATATAGATTGTTGATGTTTGAGTTACATTTATACATATTGTTGATGTTTGAGTTAGAGATATCCAATATAATGACACCTAGTAGAAACAAAGAGAAGAAGGTGGCAAGTATTGAAATTGTTCCTCCTCACAATAACCATATCAATCAAATCCTAGGCAATAATAACAATAGACTTCATCCACCAATGAAGCCAGTCAGCAGCAACCTCCATTTGCCTCAACTAGTACTGAGGAATCTACAAGTGTGTTAATCTTTAACACCTATAATTAGACTTATACTCAAATATATATTTACATATTTAATGCGTATTTTCTTATCATTATTCATTTGTTATCAGGTTCCAAGATTGCCATTAGAAAAAAGAGGTATAGGTATAACTAAAGATTATGAGTTACAACGAATGAAAGCTGCATTGAACAGTAAGTTGTCTGTACATATTGATACCTCGCAAAGTCGCCCTGTAGACAAAATTCAATCAGGAAAATTGTCTAATGAGTTGGGAGTAATTGCTATGATTGAATTGTTTTGCCTTAAGCATGCCAAGCAGTTGAAAGAAGACAACTTGCTAGAGAATGCTTTGCATAAAGTTTTGGTAAATTTTCAATTTATTTAATTATATGCAATATTGTTTTACTTATTTAAAGATTAATTTCACTTTTATTTGTTGTTCACAAATGAAGCTTAATATCGTCGATATTGACAATTCTGAATTTTCAAATTGTGTGACTTCATTGTTAAGAAAAAGGATCAGAGATTGTCATTATTGACTACACCGTGTATTACAAATCTTTTTCTTCGAATGAGGAGGTAAGGAGATATGTTCCCAAACGGATGTTTCCAGAAAATTGGAGCCATATATGTGATTATTGGGCCTCTGCCAACATTAATGTTTATTTTCTTTCTCTTCACATTTGCTTTCATTAATCTTGTTACATAATTTAATAACTATTTCTTTTCTTTATTTAAGAAAAGTGTGAGAAAGCTAAGATTAATAGAGAAAAAAATGAAAACTCCTCACAATCAAGGCTTCAAATCATTTATTGTCCTACGAAATGAATATGTAAGTTCTTTGTTCACAAGTTATAATTATATCTGTAAAAACAATATTATTTATTGTATTATATATATTTTCATAAATAAGATTAAGAGCGTTTTAAAAAGGAGAACCAGTCACTTAAGGCTAAATTAAAATATAATGAACAAAAGTTGCCACGCTTGAAAAGTACGTCAAAAAATTACTTGGTCTGGATTATATAAGCAGTGAAGATAAAAGCGAGTTTTTGTCATTAAACTAATATTGCATTTTTTATTTTGTACATAAGTATTTTTTAAATTGTAATTAACATCTTGTACATGATCAAATTTAATGATGTTTAATTTTTATATACAATACTTCTACTTTTCAATTATTTTTATTATATTTTTGTATAATAAATTATACAACCAAAAAATCTAAATATTACATACAATGATATTGATTAAAAATGTTACCAATAATTATAATTTGCATCATATAATATTTAGCTAAAATGTTTATTAAAGTTTTCAAAACATAGCTAAAAAGATTTGACTACCTTTATAAAAATTTGGCTACATTTTTAGCTACAAAAATAAAGCATAGTTAAAAGTTTTGGCAACATTTTTTAAAATGTCACCAATAACTTTTGACTACATTTTGTTTCCCTAAACTTTTGGTAAGTTATCGGTGGCGATTTAGAAAAATGTTGCATATACCTTTTCACTACGAAAACAAATCGTAGTAAAAAAGAATTAGCAACGATTTGGTGAAAACATCACCTATAGTTTTTTGTTACAGGGCTTTGGTGATGAAAATAAATCGTCGTTAATTCTAATTAGTGACGATTTTGAAATTTCATCACTAAAAGTCCCTTATGTTGTAGTGATGCGTGACATTGGATTGTATTTTATATGAAGTGAAAATTCAAATATTATAATATAAAATTTGGATTAATTTTAATAAAAATTTTAAAATTACATATTATAATTTTTATTTATCCTAAATCTCCGTTTGATTTAAAATTATATCAACTATATATGATGTTACTCATGTCCTGTGCTTTCAAACGTCAGTCAATCTTATCCAACGTTTCGGATAAATATAGAAACAAAGCAAGATTAGAACTTGAGAAGAGTTCCTACCAATCAAATTTGGTGAAAGCTTTCTAAACGGTTTTTATTTGTCTCCTATATTTACTCTTTCTCCTCACGTAACAGATTGGAGTCTGGAAATTTAAGGCTAAACTATTCTCAGCACTTGGGATCTGCTTCCCAAATATTGCACATGGCAGTGCATGAATATAAACCAATATAAGTCATGAAATAATAGTCTCATTCAGTTATTTAAGGTAAAGGGGCCTCCTTTTCCATTGTTTTGTTTCTCGTTTAATGGTTGGGTGGTTACAGACGCTTGAACAAATTGTTTGTCTTCAGTTTTTTAGTGTTCTTAGAAATATTGAAGCCAAATGGCTACTCCTAGAGATATAGAGAAGGCTGATGACAGCATCTTTGAGCCATTTATTGGGAGAAAGAAGATTGTGAAGGAAAATGAGAGTGACAATGGTGATATTGGGATGGTTGTTTTCAGTACAGCCATTGCAGTTTGTGGGGCATTCGAGTTTGGATCTTGTGTAAGTATCGTTACCTAGTATACATGCCTATGCATTTTCGAAATAACAGGAACTGAATGTTGGTGTTTATGCATGGAATGATTCCCTTAACTTTTAACTAACCAAGTTTTTTAGTTTTTAGACAATTTAAATTTTAGTTGCATTGAATGGGAAGAAGACGGCAATGATGTTAGGAATGTGTTTATATGAACTAACCTTTCAAAATCGTTCTGTTTGCAAGATTAAAGCTGGAAATTATACATGTTACTTCGATGATTCATACATATCTCCGACTGATTTTCTACTGAAGAAAAATGTTACACCTTAAATAATATGGGGTTCTGAATTTTACCAGGTGGGATATTCGGCTCCAACCGAGTTTGGTATCATGAAAGACCTTGATCTGTCATTTTCTGCTGTAAGTTCAATTTCTGATGTTGTTGTTGTGTCCAAATAGCACTCTGTCTTCTCGGCTATAATTGTTCCACTTATTAATTCAACTTTTGCAATATCTGGTCATGAATTTCTGATGTAAGAAACTTTATGTCGGTTGCAGTATTCGGTCTTTGGATCTATCTTGAATATTGGAGCTATGATTGGGGCGATCACTAGTGGACGAATTGCTGACTTCGTTGGCCGGAAAGGGGTATGAGAGACGCATGAACTCTGTTGGGGTCCTATGAATGATCTTTTCCAAAACTTACGTCTCTTGAAACTGAGCTTATATGCTGTCTTGTTGCAGGCCATGAGGATATCGTCAGCTGTCTGCATAGCAGGGTGGATGGCAATCTACTTAGCTTTGGTTTTGTGTTTATTTCTAACTAATTTTTTTTGTTAATTCACACGAAAAGGACTTCTTCCAGTAGAGAATAATGCTCCGTGTCTGTATCTCTGAGCAGGGACCTTTATCGTTGGATTTCGGAAGATTTCTAACTGGATATGGATGTGGTGTCCTTTCTTACGTGGTACGTTTTGTTACCCGTTAGTCACTAGTCCGTATTCAAATTTAAGCAAAAGTATGCAGATCGGAACTCATTTGCTGCTTGCTTGTTTTATTCAAATTACAAAGGTACCTGTATTCATTTCAGAGGTCACTCCCAAGGACCTCAGAGGAGGGCTAGCAACGGCTAATCAGGTAGTGAGTTTATTTGTGACGTCTTCAGCGGTAGTTTTATCAAATGAAAGAAAATCCTTCTCTGAAAATGTTCAAATGCTTTCACGAATTACAACTGGAGAATCTATATTTTCCTTTTGGTTTTCATTCTCTGCAGCTCTTCATTGTTATTGGATTGGCTGTTGCTTACATGATAGGTGCATGTGTATCTTGGAGAACACTATCCCTAACTGGTATGGTTCGTATACCCTCTCGAATGCCTCGTTTCATAGTTTTGTCGGATTTGTTTGCTTTTTTTCTTCCTTATCTTCGCAGTTGAAAGTTAGCCCCTTTCTTTTCATTATCCTTTCCAAATCTTAAATCAAACTGATAATAGTTTAATTCTAGCTTATATCAATA
>JAOTAX010000196.1:11897961-11908852 GCA_025629825.1 Erythroxylum guanchezii | reverse complement strand
CTCCAAAACCTAAGTTACGTTACTTCCAAAGTGCAGCAACTGTGAAGACAATAAAAATCAACAAAGCAGCAGGTGCGGTAATCTCTAAGAGAAAAGAAAATACGATGATATCACTGGGGGAGTTCAAAAACGTGGGCCAGGAAGAACCAATGGTGCGGCAGTCCAATAAGAAGAGAATGTGACGATGATACTGTTGAATAATGCAGAAGAAAAATAAGGGAATCAAGATGCGGCAGCCTTGGAGAAGAGAAAAATATGATGCTGTTGAAGAATGCAGAAAATCCAGAAAGCCTGGTTGCGGCAGCCTCTCTAAAACAGAAGAATACGATGTTCTCTCTTTTCCTAACCCTAAACCTTTATACATATGCGGCAATCACATTAGCTTCCTCCTTGGATTCAATCTCTTCATAATCTTTTGGCTTGATTTTGTCCCAATTAGATAATCTTCTAATTTAGGTGGGAAACTTCTTGAAAAGGACTCCAGAAGATCTTGGCGATTGTGTTTCAATTGGGAACAACTTTTGGAAAAATTGCAGATTTAGGATTCTGACCGTAGGCGTGCCCACGCCTAATCTTTGAATTTCGACCAATCTGGAAATTTCGACTTTCTTGCCATATTTTTCCTCTTTTTGATCCATTTTCGTCTTTAAGGTATGGAAAACCATCTGTGAACATTTAACAAACAATTCCATCAATAATTGAGTACCAATTTCGCAAATCAATCAATATTAATATCAAAACATATGCATTTTAATTGACTTAACAATCTTCTCAGTAAGGGGGTGATGTCAGTGTACTAGAACCACAGCAAAATGTACCAAATGTATCGAAATCACTATAAGCAGCAACATGGCGAGAAGCTTCACCTCCTTCAGAAGGAGCCAATGTGCAGTCACGGTCTCAAAGTTCTCAAAGTAAAAGTAGATGCAGATCAGTTCCTCATTTCAGCAGGAGAACATTGTCTCAGTCACATCAGGCTTCTCAAGAACAAGCAGGAGGGAGTCAACCAAGAACACGACTGGAACATAATATCTGTAAACCCAAGATTTACACAGATGGTACTGTCCAATATAACACACGAAGAAGGGCATTTCTTACTATAAGAGAACCCTCCAGCCATGTTGACGCTCTTCAACATCCCGAATGGAAGCAAGCAATGCATGAAGAATATGTTGCTCTCATGAAGAACAAAACATGGCACTTGGTTCCTCCCAAATTAGGACTCAATGTGATCGACTGCAAGTGGGTTTACAAGCTCAAAAAGAAGTCAGATGGGAGTATTGACAGATACAAAGCCCGTCTCGTTGCCAAAGGGTTTAAACAAAGGTTTGGGATTGATTACGAAGATACTTTTAGTCCTGTTGTGAAGCCGGCAACAGTGCGACTTGTTTTGTCAATAGCAGTTTCTCGTGGCTGGACTCTGAGGCAGTTGGATGTCCACAACGCTTTCCTACATGGAGTACTCGAGGAAGAAGTATTTATGCGACAACCACTAGGATACATTGATGAACAACATCCTGAGTACATATGCAAACTTGACAAGGCGTTGTATTGTTTAAAACAAGCTCCCAGAGCCTGGTACTCAAGGCTCAGTGCAAAGCTTTAGGAATTGAAATTTGTACCTTCCAAGGCGGACACGTCGTTGTTCGTATACAATTGTGGCTAGGATATTATTTATATGTTGATTTATGTTGATGACATTATTGTCACAAGCTCCTCATCTCAAGCTGTGGAAAGATTACTCAAGCTATTACAACAAGATTTTGCTATAAAGGACTTGGGAGAGTTACATTACTTCCGAGGAGTTGAAGTTAAAAGGAACAGAGAAGGAATTGTACTCACACAAAGGAAATATATTGATGAATTACTCTGTAGAGCAAATATGGAGGACTACAAGATTGTAACTACACCTATGAGTACTTCAGAGAAGTTATCAAAGAAACCTGGAGAAATTTTGACAAGTGAAAAAGCATCAAAATACAGGAGTATAGTTGGTGCTCTCCAATATTTAACTCTTACAAGACCAGACATAGCGTTCTCTGTCAATAAGGTATGTCGGTTCTTGCACACTCCTACACAAAGTCATTGGGTAGCAGCTAAAAGGATTCTTAGATACTTGAAGTATACATCCACAGTTAGGTTGTCTATCAAAAAGTCAACAACTTCATTTGTCAGTACATTTTCGGATGCTGATTACGCTAGATGTTCAGATGATTGAAGGTCAACAGGAGGGTTTACTGTTTTCTTTGGTTCTAACTTGATTTCATGGAGCTCGAGAAAACAAGCAACAGTTTCTAGGTCAAGTACAGAATTAGAGTGTAAGTCTCTTGCCAATGCCACTGCTGAAATTATTTGGATACAGTCATTACTGGGAGAACTAGGAATTTTTCAAGCTCAACCTCCTTGGTTGTCGTGTGACAACTTGGGAGCTACATACTTATCGACGAATCCAGTCTTCCACGCTAGGAAGAAGCACATTGAAGTAGATTTTCATTTCGTGCATGAAAGAGTGACACAGAAGGCATTAGAAATAAGGTTTATCTCTTCTGAAGATCAGGTAGCAGACATTTTCACAAAATCATTACCCATTCGACAATTCTCAGCTATTCGACACAATCTCAACTTGATCTCTACAAGTTTGGATTGAGGGGGACTGTTGAAATAGTCAATATTGTTACTGTTTTGTACAACTGTTTTGTGTTGTTATGTCGTGTACCTATTCTTTAGCTATGACTCTGCAAACTAGGCACAGATATCGCCACTATCTCTTATATCTTTCTTTTGAGTATTTTCCGCATTGTAGTACTGGCAATTGATATAAATATAAAAGGTCACATCACTGTTTTGATGTGAGTGATTAACCAGCCACACTGTATACATATTTTTTATAAGACTCCCATCGATTGGGTGCTTCAACATTTTTATGGTGGTGGTCCTATTTTATCAATTAAATTTTCAACAAAACAGGGAGAATATATCTAAAATTGCTTCTCTATTTTCATATATTTAAACCTATTTTTGACTTATTAACAAATTAATTTGATAAATTGGATTAATTATATAAAGAAAGTGGGCAATTAAAGAGATATCTAGCCGTTCCTTCCTAGATCCTTGAAAAGAAATGGCTTTTGGAATTACATATAGTTGGCTATAAAACACTGTCTTCCACGTAGCATACTTATCTCAAAAACAAACGTTTTACCAAATTCCTGATCATTTCTGGCTTTCCATATGGCTAACGACCCATCTTTGTTACCAGTAAGCCACCCATCACTACCCCAAACACTCCCCCCTAGAGTGCCAGCCGGAGGACACAAATGCCTGGCCGCAGCCGCAAACCTAGCAAACCTACTACCAACAGGCACAGTACTTGCTTTCCAAGGGCTTGTTCCTTCTTTCTCCAATAACGGTGAGTGCAACCCTGCTAACAAGTACCTAACCCTAAGCATGGTTGTGATGTGCTCTCTAGCCTGTTTTCTCTCCTCCTTCACAGATAGCTTCACTGGCAAAGACGGACACCTTTACTATGGTATGGCCACGTTCAACGGTATGTTTGTGTTCAACGACATGGACAGTAGCGATGGGAATGGAGCGCAAGAGTTGGATGAGACAGAGAAGGCAAATTTAAAACTCAAAGCCATAGACTTTGTGCATGCCATTGGATCACTATCAGTGTTCTTGGCTTTTGCTCTTAGTAGCTCAGAAGTGCAAGGTTGCCTCTTTCCTAAACCGGGGCCTAATCAAAATGCCTTGATCACAAATTTGCCGTTAGCAGCTGGACTTCTTGGGAGCTCTGTTTTCACGATATTTCCCACTAAAAGAAAAGGAATTGGCTGCAATGAAGGAGCACCTCGTTGATGATCATAATTAACCCAAGATCATCACAACAACTGTGTATACGAGCTTGCAGAGTCTTTATGCTATCTGATCAAACATGTTTCACAAATATATGAGTGCTCTTCAGTTTCCAGAAGTTTTTTATCTGTCATGTCAGCATGGTGAGAACCTCCAAATCTTGAGCCCTTGAGTTTCATGTTAACATTGATGTCTAATGATCATGAAGAAATTAAATTGTAAGTTATTCCATAAATAAAACAAGTATCCTGTAAACTTAAAGAAATTAGTTCGCAAAACTGTTTTTTTCTATTATCATCCTCGAGTTATTAGAGCTATACTATTTCTCCAAGGCATTTTATTCGTTTCTCTCTTTTCTTTTCCGTAATTCCGTCCTTAATTTTACACTCCCCAACTTTTATAGAATCTAAAAATTCTTGAAATTTTTTTTTTTTTTACCGGATCCTGCACAATCATTGACCGTCATTATATGTTTTAAAGGATTAGTTTTTCTTACACTCCCATTCGAATTTTTTTTATAGCTATAGGTTTTTAAACAAAAAAAGAAAGTTGGTTTAATTTTATATCTAACTTATGTATCCAATTTTCTATTTCTTTTGTTTCTCTTTAATTATATATATTTTTAATTATAAGAAACACTTATCTTTTAAATGATATTGTTTTCCTTCATAAATTATATATAATCCAATTTATCAAATTTCCAAATTAATTTGATAAATTGGATTAGTTTTATAACCATAAGACAGTTACAAAGCAAGTGGGCAATTAAAGAGAAAACTGTTGGTTATTTCCTTTCTAGATCCTTGAAAAGAAATGTCTTTGGAAATTGTTTAGAAAGTCTCCTTGTATGTGAACAACTTGAAGAGAAATGGACTGGCACGATAAAAGAAGACTTGGAACAAAGTTACTTGTTGATTGTAGTGGTCACTCAAGGAGTTATTTGAAGCCTAACGGTGCATTGGGATCTTAAGATTTAAAAAAATTAAATAATTAATTATATGGATATATCAAAATCTTTGATAACTGAACAAAACCCTCTTTTTAAGTGGCGGTACATATATATATATATATATATATATCAAAAATTTTGATAACTAAACAAGACCCTCTCTTTAAGTATGTTGTATCGCCACCGTCGATGTGACTTGTGAAAGATTATATAAAGAGAGGTGTTCCAAAATATTTCTTTCACATAGAGGTGATTAGACATTAACTCCGTAAGGTTTTGTAATTTTAACTATTTTATATTCTTAATAAAATTTTATTTTTTATTTAGTTTTGATATGAAAATTTTTGTGAAATCTATATTTTATTTGGATACTCCTATCTTAAATTCCTGAGTCCGTCACGTCACTGATACTAGTTGATGAAACAAAGTTGCAGACAAAAACTATAAAAAATATAAAGACTTGAAAATTTGAGGAAGGAAACAGACAACCATGATTATACCCTTTGTGACCCTCCATCCTAATGTTAATTCAAATAAGGAAGAAACGAAATTTTGTTATCTTCAAATTTGTAAATTTGATTTTAGCAATGAATAATATTTTTAATTAATTAAAAATTAAAATTATTCGATCAATTTGATTGTAAAAATTTCAAAATTAATTAAGTTTTTGATTCAGTTCATTTTAATATTTTTAATTATAAATTGGTTGATTTATTAATTAATTGACCTACTTTAACAAATCAGAATAAATTAATTAGTTTTTTATTTTATAGTTTTAAATTAAATTTTAACTTTTTAGGAAAAATATTTTTTATTTTAAATTCTTTAATTTTATTCCATTTTTACTATATATTCATTTCATAACTGTTTAATACTAATTAAATTTTTAAGCATTAAATTTTTTATCTTATTGATTTAATTTTAGATTAGATTTTGAAACATTATCAATTATCAAATCCCATAAGAAGTATTAAAGAGGCAAGGTGACTATTTAATCATTCGTCTTTTAGAGATATAGCAGTTTGAAAATTAAACGAAGTTTCTTTGGTAACTCGTAAATTACTTTTATTTAATAGACATTAAAGTTTTTTTGGTTATAAATGAAAAGTTGGTTCAATTGAGGAGGTTTATTTTTTTGCTCTTTTGATAAAGGTGCAGGAAAAGGAAGACTAGGTTTGGGAAAGGAAGTTAACACGTGTATAGCATGTGACCCTCCTTTTAGGTAGCCACGTGAAAAGAAAGACTTGAATAGCGTGTTGATCCCTTTAGCAATTACTCTCTGGATAAAGGTGCACAAGAAAATGGGCTAGTAGGAAAAGGAAGATTTGGAAATTTGGGAAAGCAGGTAAACAACGTATGTGTCTCGTGTGACCATCCTTTAATCAGTGACATGAAAAGAAAGACTTGATAAAATTTTCACATTTATTTTTTTGTTATAGTTTATATTTTGGTTTTTTATTTTTTTGTTTTTACTTTTTAATTGAAAGACAAAAATCTGTTTGATTAAGATTTTTAATATAAAAACTGAAAACAAAAAATTATTTTGTTGAGATTTGTAATAAAAATTGAAAATAAAAATATATTTGATTTTATCCTCTTATTTTTATTTTTGTAATTATACTTTTATATTAATAATTTTTAATAAATTATATTATATTTTCAAATTAATTAATTCTCATTATAGTATTATTTAAATATAAGAATATTTTTATCTACATATACATCCACTCCTTAAATCATTATAAAGTTTGATCTATATGTAAAACAACATAAAGATTAAAGAATTCTTATGAACAAACCTTAAGGTGGAACCATCCCCCAGACTCTCAGGATATCTTCCAAATCGTACAAAACATCCTCTCATAATAGTTACTCAACACTCTAAATAACATGTTAAACAAACAATCGTTGTACCTGTATGACCCTTTAATTAGTACCCACAAGAATAACCAGAAAAGAAAGATTTGGAATAGTTAGGCAAGAAAAAGATCATATATTAGGTTTGCCTTTATCAAGCACTAAGGTATCATCTCAATAAAATGATATCTCAATAATTGTATGCATCTCAATAATTAAACTGATAGTCTACGTGATATGTCAAATATTTTTAACACGACTGACATTGAGTTATATTTAATAAGAAGCGTTAGCTTAAGTTTTTAAATATTAAAAAAAAAATCAAATTTGGGTTATTTTGATAATTTATCATAAATTAGGAATTGAATTTTTAATTTTTCAAAAATGAAATATAGTTAATAAAAAATTGCTAAGATAAATCTAAAAAATCTTGAATATATTTTTTATTCTAATTTTATTTAAATGAATTTGATCATTTTTATATCTTTATCGTTATATTTTTTTATAGATTAAGCTTCTATTTTATTATTTTTTAAATCTTAGGTGTAGATTTTTAATATTATTGTATATATTTTATTTTTTTGTTCTTTCTACTTCATAATTTGTGAAAGCTTTTGAAAACGAACTTTCTCTTATTTTTACCTATTTTTGAATAATATTTAATAAATTAATTTGATAACTAGGGTTTAGTTATATAGCACAATTATAGAGCAGAGGCAATTCTTACTTCTGTTTACAGCAGTTAGCATCCCCTTTATCTAGTAATTTATTTGTATAGGTGTAAAGCTATAAAAAGTAAGTAAAATTATGTAGCCTTTACGTTAAAACTTGCCATCTCAATCAATCAGACCTTTGTAGTCTTAAATTCTAAAATTAACCAATTTTAGAATTTATGATAATTTTAATTTATTAAATAATAAAATTTACATGTGATACTTACAATATATGACATTTACGTGACAAAAATTACTAATATGATATAGTTCGCCACATTATTTATATTATTAACAAAGAACTTAATGTTAAACTGTTTTTTCAAAAAATTAAAATATAGTCATTTTAGTGCCATTTTTGACTTTGAGATATTATTATAAAATTGAGTAAAGTTGTAAATTTTTGATAATTAACTCTTTAAATTATATAATCCAAGTTTTAAACCCCCCATTTGACACGTTCTATATAGTCAAAAATTTACAAGTCAAAATCACCCATTAGACACGTCACGTGTTGTTGTGTTGATAACTTTGGCAATAATTCATATAAGAAAAGGAAGACTTAGAAATTTGGGGAAGGAAAATCATTGTATAATGTGTGAGCTCCAATAAGTACCCATGAGAGTAACATGAAAAGAAAGACTTGGACAATGCAAAAAACAGACAACATATGTTTAATAAAGAGTTAATTATTAAAATAATATCAATTTTTAGATAATTTTATAATTATAATTCAAAATTTAAAAATAATAATAAAATATTTGAATTGTTTAGTTTCACTTGAAATTTTATCCGCAGATAACAAGTAATTCTTTAGAAGTATTATTTCAAATCAAGAGAAACCTTCACAATGTTTATCTTAATTTTATTAATTATATAAATTGTACAACCATACAACTCAAAGCATCCCTCTTTTACATAAAAACTTATATATGTTATATCATACTCGTATGCATTTTTTAACTTTTCAAGGCTCCTATCAACTGTTTAGTATGTCCAAGATTGCTCTCATAATTCACATGTAGTTTATTTATATTCAAAATTATCTAAAATAATCATTAGAAATAAAAACTAGTCGTTACAACTACTAGTAACCATTTCACATATTGATCAAACATTTTATCATATTATCATCATTTACTTATCGTCTAACTTCATTACGATATAACTTCCAAATAAGCACTTCTAATGATTGTTTAGCAAAACAACGAGATTTCTTATTTGGAGGGATGGCAAACCAACTGCTCCTGTTGCCGGAGCCCAAACTCATACCCAAAGCCCGACTGGATATGAGGAAATGCAGTTTGAACTTGAGTTCAACGTGACTTAGGCTATGTTTGGTTAAACGTAAAACTTTTAATTAAATAGAATGAAATGGAGTGATTTATAATGGAATGGAACGTAAATGAATGTAATATTAAAAAATTGTTATTTGGGAGGGATGAAAGGGTTCATAATATAATATAGTGCAACGATATTTAGATGAAGGGTTTATAATGTAATATAGTGTAAAATTGTTTATAATTTTACATTCCATCTTAAACCCTCCAAATCGGAAGTTTTTTATTTTTACTGTTTATAATAAAATGAGAAGTAATATAAAACTCTCCTCTTCCATTCCATTCCATTCCATTATAAGCCTTCTTTTTAAACGATGGAATAATATTATATTTTATTCTATTCTATTAATAAGTACTCAACCAAACATACCCTTAATCCAAGTTGTTTTTCCGATAAAAATGTAAGAACTAAAAATAACATCGTCTTTTACCAAACGAAATCATGTGTCAGGCCTCAGGCCATGCTGAGTTTAGGAAGTCTGGGCTGAGGTTTGATTTTTAAAATTTTTTTGGGCCCATTGACATCTTATTTGCTACCAAATTTGGCTAACTGACGACTAATTCTGCGGGTAAGGACCCGAATTCGAAATGCATCCCTTTCTCTTGAATTCCTCTTAAGTATCATCCAATATCATTCCATCTCCGATCCTGCTCGTTGTCTCTCCGGCGTATCCCGTCTTTTAGGTCAATGTCTCCTGCGTCGCTCGATATCTCTTGTTTATTTTCTTAATTTTTCATGAACATTTCGTGTTATTCTTTTTATTATTTTTAATTCGAAATCTTCCATATGCAAACTGATTCATTCATTCTTCAGCTACCGCGATGATGATGAGTAGTCGTGGTCACTTCCGATGATACAACCAGCAACTTAAAAGCTCAAGGATTTGTTGTTCATGTTGGTCATAATGTTGACAAGGATCACAGTTGTGGAAGTTTGCCAACTAGAAACTGTGATTCTGTAGAGTGATCAAAGCTGCCGGAGTCTCAAGAATCCATATCTTTTAGGTTCACTAGATGCACAACTCTCAATTCAGGTGATTATGCTAATCTGGATACCGGTGCAGACTTGCTTAAAGCTTGTTCTTGTTCTTTTTGCTTGAAAGGCGACCTTAACCTTTACTTTTTGTAAGCAATTTGATCAATGTAGTATTGGTTATTGATAAAGTAAACTTGCTGAGTATGATATCTTTGTTCTACAATGTGGGAATCAGCTACTTATATGTGGTCGGACCTACATTACCAGCACATTAAAGGTCAAATAACAGGTGAGTTTTAGTAGGATAAGTCACGCATTACTTGGATTGGCATTTTCACTATTTCAATCCTTTAATTTGTTGATAATTTCCCTGTTTCCAATTTTGTAGTGGTGAGGAAGAGTCGGAAAGAAGCCAACGTCTTGATCAAAAAAATTTCCAAAGGAAAGCTGTCTAAGGTAAGACCAAGGAAAATCCAACAAATCTTTGAAAATAGAATCTGACTCAAGAGTTAGTGGAGGTCCCTGTTTCATCATGGATGGTGTATTTGGTCATGAAAGCGGTCAGCTTGTAAGTGCAACTAGTGTCTCTTTACTTATTTGTATTTCAGGATACTTCCATCAATTTTAGTCTTGGCGATTGATTCAATTGAACTTGCTCTATTAATTTATCTGTAGCTGAGGTGTCCTTTTAAGTTCTTATAATGTGGTGATTTATAGTTTACCTTTTTTCTGTGTTATGAACCTTCAACTTTTACCTGATATGTGATGAATATCTCATATCTATTGTGCAAGAAGCTAATTTTCCCGTGCTCAGAGATTTGAGAGAAAATTGCAAAATGAATCTTGAGAGTGCCACTGGCACGCTTTCAGACAAAACTTAGTGAATAACATACTTTGGTGATTTTAAGACTATCTTACGGTCTCAACTATTAGGAGTCATCCAAGGAGAATCCATTCATCAGGTGCCTACCCTACAGCTATGTTTGCTCCTATACAGTGGCATCGAGATTGAAGCTTTTTAACTTTTGTAGCTCTATCTGTACTTAACCTTTGTATATTTTTTGTTGTGCTTATCAAATGTTGGAAATTGATTCAAAATTATTATTTTTTATTAATTATGTGGGCATGTTTATCTAGTTAGTTACTTGTGAAGTTTGTGGGTAGTGGGTCAATTAGTGTAGGTAGTGGGGTCAATTAGTGG
>JAOTAX010000196.1:11868292-11883021 GCA_025629825.1 Erythroxylum guanchezii | reverse complement strand
TTATCTCTTTTTATTATTATAAACTGTTTCCCACGAGCTTTCAAGCTCACCCCTCTCTGTCCCATCCTCAGGTGATAACTAAGAGATCAAGTGATCAAGAGCTAAAGGAATTACTTCTTTTGCTATTTCGTAGTTCTTGTAACTTTTGTAATTTGAGATTTCTTACTATGTTGTATTGTGGCGTAAGAGGCCATTATAGCTTTGTAAAACTATTGTTTGAGGGTATGGAAAAAAGGGAATGATGAAATTAGTTATCAGCATTGTATTAAAGAGTGATGAAGGGACAAAATTTTTGAGAGTCTTATGATTTTCCATAAGAAGAGGAATCGATGATGTTTAAGGAAATTCCATAGAATTAAGCCTACATTCATGATCCGAAGTTGGGTTCTAGAAACGGGATCCAACACTAGAGTAGTAAATAAAATTGACCTCATGAAGTTCATTACTATCTCCTTTTTACTATTTGTTATAGCATTACTTTCGTACAAATTAAGAAGTAATTAGTATTAGAATGGATGTATTGATGATATCGATATCCCAATAATGCTTAGGTAGAATTCCCTAATATCACCAAGTCCCAAGCATAAAATGGCCAAGATGCAACTATTAGTTGTAGTCATTCAGGTGGTTGATGGATAAGATTCACATCAAACTAAAAAAGTAGTGAGTGTATAATTGAAATATATTTTAAAGTTAAATTATCAAAAACTCTCAAAGTTTATTCAATTTTATAATACTAGGAAGAATTCCAAAAATTAACAAAATGTTCTAACTTTCAATTTATCTAAAAAAAGCTCATCATTAATCCTCTAATTAGTGATGATGATATGCTAAGCATATTAGTAAACATATGCAACACGTGATTGATGCATATCCTAATATTGCTTTATCATATTAAATTACTGAAAATAAAAAAACTTAAAGTTTCTCTGGGAGTAGTCACACTAATAGGCACTCCCTCAAGCTTCATAGATGCTGAAGATGATAATTGATAACAAGCTAACTTAGGAGCCTATTTAGCATCCTCTTGGACAAAACACCTATTAATTATCCTCTACCAAACTGCCATGGCTTCTACTTTTATCATAGGCTTTCTTTATTCTATTCATATGTAGCATATAAAAGGTTGTTATTACCACTCATAAAGGAGTAACACCATGTACTACTAGACTTCTCTAGACTCCATATATCATTGGAGTTTTTTACTGGGTTGTTGTCTTTTATTTTATTTTATTTTTGTTGTACAATGGAGCAACACCAAACAAGAGAACATATTGACTTGCATATGATTTGGACAGAAAGTAAAGAGTTTTCTATATCTTTAAATGCAACAAAAAAAATATCCATCATATTAGTAATCCTAACCCCAAAGGGCACATAATTAAAAAAAAAACTTTATTATTGACATAAGGGTATTCATAAAAGCCAGTCTAACTTTGAATTTGGACTTCACTTAAAGTTAAGCATTAAACAAAATACCAAGATGAGCTATCAGCCACAGAACCTATTATGATCTCTAAAATTCCAATATAAGTAAAAGTGCAAAAATATAAATGGAATATAAAAAATTCTTAGAAAAGTTAACCGTACACCTAAAACTCAAATCATAAGACAAAGTTAAAAATTTTAAGGTTTTAAAATTTTAGATTTTTATTTTAATATTTAATGTGAAGTGGCAATACTAGGATACAAAACATAAGTTTGCTGATGTGACTTGCCACATCATTATATTAACTGGAGGCTTAATAACAGGCTATTTTTAGACAAATTGAAAGTTAGAACGTTTTATTATTACCTTTTGAAGTTTTGACAAATTAAGTAGTGATCAGAATTTTTTTATTATAAATTACCCTATTTTCTACCAAAATTTTCCTATTATAGATTTGTAACTCACTAACTAAGCAACTATACTTACCATTCGTAAGAATATAATGGTAAGTAAGGTATCGATCTTATAAAAATGTGATGTGGATGGAAAAGTAACCAGTCTAAAGGAAAAAAAAATAAAGAGATAGTTTTGTGGATTTTAAAATAAAGAAAAATAAAATGAATCCTAGCAACTAATAATAGCTAAGAAAATAAATGATAAGATAATTAATCAAAGAGAATGCAATCAAATAAATATATGTCAATGATTACTTCCCTTAGTAGCACATTGATTTTATAATTTATTTAACCTAAAATGGTATATTCTCTAGATTTGTAGGACTGTTGAAACTACACTCTTTTAAGCTACAACCATCTACTCTCTAATTGATTAACCTGTATCTTTACATATGCTAAAACGTGTTTTAATGTATTAATTTTTATGAAATCTATTAAAAGATTCACGCTAACATTAGAAAGATCATGTAGGTCTCCCTCGAGCACCTTTTTCAACCCCATCTACCTAAACTATGGTCTATTTATAAGCAGGCTCTCCCGAGTCATCTACAAGTGAAATAAAATCATATTTAGACTTCTACTTAAATAAATCACTACTTAAACCAATAAAGATAACTTGTAAAAATATATTACATATCATAAATTAAATTAAACCAACTCATACAAAAATGACCACTAAAGTTTTTCCTATCTAAATATGGAAAAATCATCTAGCCACTAAACATGAATGAAATAACAAAATCAAATGACAGAAATAAAGAAATCCTAATGAAATTAAAGCTAAATGAAATCCTTAATTTTCCCAACAACTTAATCCACTAAGATGATGTTTGGATTTTGATTCTCTAGTGAAAAAAACATAAATTTTTTCCCCAAGGGTTAGAGAAGTTTTCCAATGGCTAACCCAAGATTTTGGAGAGAGATATTTTTATATGTGTTTCTTCTTAAAGACAGTTAAATTCCTATAAAAAAATTTTCCTTTAAAAATGTTTTATTCTGCCTATGATATGCCATAGGCCTTTAATGTTTTTTCTAGGTGATAAATGCGACCTCTAACATAACCATATCTTCAAGTTGTGGGTCTCAATATTTTCTTGAATATTAGCACGTGACCTTCCCTTAATCATGGATCTCACCATTTCTTCATAACTTATATTGAATCTCCTACATGATTATGGTTCAAACCGTGTCGCTTACTACACTTAATCCTGCTAAGACATAGGTTGGCATGCAGATATAAGCAAGATCATATCCTTTAAGAATTATGAACTTCTTCTTGTTTTTACTTGAAATTGCCTTCAATTTTTGAATAACATTATCTCAATTTCCAATTTGAACAATTTGCTAAAAATGTAACAAAAATAAGAAAAATAATGTAATTTAGCATTAAATCAAGGAATATATATAAGAAAATATATGCATATTTCATTCACAGTAACAAACTTAACATATTCCTTGCTTTTAACAAAGACGACTAGTAATACCCTATTCTTGATCTTTAAGTATAAATTTGGATTGGATTGATTAGCATTGAAAATTATTAAATGAGCCTTTTCTAACTTCTACATGGCTTGTTCTTCACATAAACAACAAATAAATACATGCTCAAAAGAGCTTACATAAGAGATTTCTTTAAAGTAAATTAACTTTAAAGCTCGTTATGCAACTTTCAATATTTCGAGTACTCAATTATAGGTTTTTTTAGTCTTTATTTGTTATCTCATAAACTAAGACAACACTATAATCTTTCTCTTTCAGTTCTTTATGCAGTGGTATAACTAATTTTTGACATACAGGAAAATTCAACAATTCACCTAGTTGAGATAATCGTGATGCTAAATTAGCCTAGTGATCAATATATTTGTTCTCCTTTCGCGATATAGTGATATATTTAAAACTTACAAAGGGCTTTCTTGTTTAATTGAAGTAAGGTAAGAGCTTAAATTTATTGACTTTGTATAATGGAAGCAGTTGACTTATATTCAATTTTGTTCAATATGGTGTACACCAATCTCCATTGTAATGTATAAAACTAGTAAGAAAGCTTAATACTTTATAACATTCTTAGAGAATTGTTTAGTAAGGGTGAAAGCATATGATAATACTTCATCATATAGAGTGCTAAGCACTATTTCTTCCCTAGTACCATCTTGACTTATAGATCCATCAAAGAACATATTTTATGATCTTGAAATATTGATTAGCATTGCATCTACATGAGGAGGATCCTTATGTGGTTCCCAATCATTATATATAGTATAATCTAGAAGAAAATCAACAAGAGTTTTCCATTTTGAGACACATAGGTAATCTCAAATTCTTACAAAAATATAGCTCATTTTATAAGTCTTCCTATTAAAGCTAGTTTTGACATGATATGCTTGACTAGATTTATATATGATGTTAATTGAATTGAATGTAAATTAAGTAAGACTAACAATGAGTACATATGTATACCTTTTAGGGACATAAAGTGGTTATGGATGTGGAAGTAAAGATTGCCATAAGTTATACCACAAAAGGAGTGGTTTAAGTATCTAAGATCTATCATTTAGAGTAATAAAGAGATTGATAAATAAATAGTTTACTATATCAAATTAGGGTGGCTTAAATGGAGAAGTGCATCAAGATTTTTATGTGACAAGAGGATACTACTCAGTATTAATGGTAAATTCTATTGTTTAATGATTTGGCTAGCCATGCTTTATGGGGCGGAGTGTTAACCCATTAAATAGGTACATAGTCATAAGTTAATGGTGGTGGAGATAAGGATGCTCTGTTAGATGTGTAACCTTACTAGAAGAGATAAGATCAATAATGTAATGGTAGGAGGCAAATTAAAGGTGGCTAATATTATTGAAAAATTAAGAGAGACAAAGCTTAGGTGGTTTGGACATATTAATAGGAGACACCTAGAGGTTCCAATGAGAAGATGCGAGAAGATTGTCCTTAAAAATTGTATGAGGAAAAAAGGAAAGCCTAAAAAGAATTGGAGGAGGTGATTAAGAATGTCATGACTCTACTAGAACTTATTGAGGATATCGGCCTCAATAGAAAATTTTGGCATATTAGGATGTGGATAAAGAATCTTTCATAGAGAGATCCTTATCTTTCTCGTAGGTTGTTTAATCATTTTTCTCTTATATTTGGCCTAAACATTGAAACCTCTTAATGATTTAGCCTAAACATCTTCCTACTTAGCCTCCTCAGATCACGCATATCAACATGACTTTCACTGGGTTATTGTTATTATATTTCCCTACTTAACTTAAATATTTTCTTGTAGTGACTTAATTGATTTATTTATTTACTTGTCTTATTTCTTGTGAGTGTATTCATTTACTTTTTTCACCTTGTCTATTTGTATCATATTATTTAATTTATTGCTTTTTAATATTTTATTTATTAAGTATTATTATTATTATCAGCATCATCATCACCATCATCATCATCTTTTATGTCTATTTTATTTTATTTTATTTTTAATTTATTATTTTAATAGATATATAAAAAAAATTTCTTCATGTGGGCCATTCAGAAATGGTCTCCCTACTCATTAGGAGGAAGATTGTGTACTACTAGACCTCTCCAAACTCCGCGTATTAATGGAACTTTCACTGAATTATTGTTGTTGTTGTTGTTGTTGTTGTTATCAATTAAATTAAATGTGCTTATAGGTAATGTCTCAACTTTGTAATCACAAAAATTATCGCTAAACTAATCTTCTTAATAGGTGTACAATTAAGATAGATAACTTTTAAGGTTATGTTAAGGTAATATAACATATTTTCTTTCTTTTTATCATTCTCTTGGATGAGTAACACTCCTAACAACCTTTCTTGAATTGTATGGTATAAGATCAACTGTCAACTATAAATGGATGTTTGTAGTATTGGTGGATGCAAAAGGTATTGTTTAATGCTATTAAAAATGTTTAGGTGAGCTTTGTCCCATTTAAAGGCAACATCCTTCTTTATGAAATTATTAAATGGCTAACATCTTCTAGAAAAATTTGAGATGAACATGCTAGTATAGGTCAACGTTCATTGCAAACTTTTAAGATAAGTTCTTTAGTTTAGGCATCTTTATAAATAGTGTCAATCTTATACTAGTCAATTGTAATACCCAAATCATAAAAAATAAAGCCTAAAAGATTTTTAGATGGTACTTTAAAATGCACTTCATATTTAACTGAAAGCATTATAGCTTTTCCGAAAACTTAATGTGAATCTAAAAAATGGCCCCTCTTGCGCTTTGATTTCATTATCAAGTAATTAACTTAACATTCAACATTCCCTTGGTACGTAGAACTAATGTTCTTTAACCTTAAAAATAGTATTCAATAACAATATGTCCTTTTTGGAGTCTTAATGACAATTAGTGCTCCAATTTTATGTTTCATAAAAATTTGATCAAAATTGAATGAGATATGCATAAAACATAATGCTTTATGCCTAGTTGTCACATCCAATATGACTCAAGTTATTAGAATAAGGAAGTCACCTTTATGGCACATTTTTTTAGATTTTTAATATTTACATATATATGAATATGACTACTCTTCTTCTTTATAAGGACATTTTTGAGATCTAAGTTAGATATTTGACTTCTTAAATGAAGAGGACACTATTTGAGATCTAAGTTGGATATTTGACTTCTTAAATGAAACTAAAATATAAGTTTATCCTTAGTCTATAGTCCTAGCTTTAGTTAGAATCATCATTATGCTTATTTAACGAGCCTTGTTACTTTCTTTATAGTGAGATGATATATATCAACTTTATAATCTAGTCTTATCATCTCCTTATAGGTCTAGGCAAAAACATCTTCGTACTCCATCAAAAGACTTCTTCTTCTTCTTAAGACAAATGGCATTAAGGAAGATTGCAAATTTCTCAAGAGTGCTAAGGTTATTTTCCTTTAACTCATCACTAATTTCCTAGTTTCTTTCTTCTTGCATAGAGGAAGCATGAAACATTCTTAGCATTTTCTTCTTCCTATGACTCATTCCACTAGAATTTGCATTCGATGTATGGTTATAAGTCATAACTTCCTTTAATAACTTATCTTCATCTTGGGATAATAATGATGGATTTAAGAGTATTGTATATCCTTTTCCTCTAAAAATTTTTATCTATTTTCACTTCTCAATGAGTTGACTCTTTATATGAGAGGGTGCTTTACTTTGTAATAATTTTGAAAGAGAATCAATCATATCTACTTTCTTGGAACCCACTCATCTCCTAGTCTTACATAAATGGTAGTATTTTTTACTTCTTAGGTAGAAGTACATCTTATTTCATCTCTTTGACATTCTGTTATTCACTTAAATACAAATCTTTTCACAAATAGCCTTCGTAGACGTTCAAAGATGGACACTCTTATAGCTTGCTTTTGTTTAGATGGATCCTTTTCTTCAATAGACATATGAAAACCCAAATTAGTTTGCTTCTTTATATATAGTGAAGTTTGTGCGCCATACCCTATATATGATATAAAAGAGTCACCTTTTCATTTTGTACTTTTTTGCTTTATAAGTGCCCCACTTAGATTTTCCATCAAAATTAATAATTAAGTCCATTATGAAGTATTTTTCAAGCTTAACCTTAATTAAAAGTCAATATAACTGTAAACTAAAACCATCTATTCACTTGTTATAAATCCATATCTTATATATCTTTAAAGGCTAAGTTAGTTGTAATTTACTATTTATATAGCATATTTTATATGGAATTATAGGATATTTTCTTATTTCTAGTTTCTTATCTTATAAGTAATAATTTTAAGGAAGAAACACAAATTTAAACATAACTTTCTTTATAGATGTTTGATTGAAGTAATTCTAAAGTTATTTGAAAGCTGAATCTAAAAGACATAATTTTGTAAAACATTAAAAATAAAAGTGCCAGTAGGCATGAAGTAAAACCAAATATGGACTTGTGATAAAATATACCCAAAAGGTTTTAGAACAAAACTAGTGCCAATCCAAAAGTGTAATAGTTGTTGATTATCTCATAACAATCACTTAAAGGATATATATAATTTAAAGTTTAATTACCTTATAACTATTTGATGTAACCCTAACATATAATACTCTTATAAGGATTGTTTATAGGTGACTTTGGAGGATAGTGACAACCTCTTTTATTACTAAACTTTTAGTTTTAAGATTTCTTCACTTCAAAGAGGGATTGGGAGCAAGATTAGAGTAAACCGTGACAACTCTTCTAGTTCTTTCTGCCCTTTATTTCTTTTATTTTAAGACAACCTTATTAATGAATCTAAAACAATAATTGAAATTTAACATAAGTGAACTTTGGGTTATTGAATTTTCTTCTCTAGTTTATTTAACTTATTTTCATTAGTTTAGTGAATTAACTTTATATTTATTTATTTTATTTATTTACTTAACTAAGACTAATAGATATAGTAACATAGTTATTGTAGGATTGATACTATAGATTATTCAAATTTTATATACAATTAACTCTTTACACTTGTAGATTCATAGACAAGCTTGCTTCATAGATGGACTCTTTCTTTGTCTTAAGGATGTACTACCTTTTCTTTTTTCATAATAGTTAATTAGAAGATTTAATCCTTTTAGCTCTTCAAGTATAGCCTCTTTTTTGGGAAAAATGCTTTTTAACTTCAAATTCTTTTTTAAGAGTAAACCAAAATGTGACTTTTGGTGTATGTTCTTAGATAATATTTTTCATTTCTCAAGCTTTGCTCTATTCTTTTAATGATGGTCTTCTCTTTTTTCTTTTTAATAACAACTTGTCCTTCCTTTAATGTGGTTGCATGAGGCAGAATTTCATATCAACAAAGTAAGATTTAACTTTAGTGAATGGGTTAGTGTATACATCAACTGTTCCCACTCTAACATCTTTTTAATACTTAAAGTATTAATGAAATTTGAAAGAAACTAATTCATTTAAATTCATGTATGGATGTTTTAGAAGCATATTATAAGTTGTTATTACATCTATCATGTAGAATAATGGTTCAGATTGTATATCTCTAATTAGAAGATCAAGCTTGATTTTTATAGTAGTCTTTCTCTCCCCTTGGTTGAAACCTTGGATCATTAATTCACTAGGCATAAGTTCGCTTATAAGGATGGCTAATTCTTTTATATCTCTCAGTGGTAATATGTTGACCATAGAGCTATCTAAGAATATAAAGTGATTAATCTTTGCCTCTAAAGGCATTTTGTGAAAAAAAAAAAGAAGATAATTATATAGCTTATAACCTAATAGAAGCTCCTCAAAAAAGAAGCAAAGTCTTAGGAAACAATTGTGATTGTTCCTTAATGAATGTGATCATACATACGTGTATGTTGTATTTGGCTCACTACTTTATTCATCTTCACTATCTATGTGATAAAATGACACAACATGATGTTCTTGGTTACAACATCTCCTTAGCATGAACTCATTCAAGATGAGTGGGTTTCTAGTTAAGTAACTACTTTTCTCTTCAAAATTTGATGTTAGATTTCTTCTTCTTTTTTATATTTATCTTAGGTTTTCTTTATCAAACTTATTTTGTTAGGAATTGGTTTAACGGTAGGATGTTTAGTCTTATGATACTTTATATAAGTGACCAAAATCCACCATTTTCTAATTCATCATCTTGTAAGTTTTTAATTTTAAGGACTTAAGTAGTTTCAGTTGGATTGTTGTTCTCACCTAGCCTCTATATTACTTTTATAAGATCAAAGGATGCTAATTCCATCGTTTAAGTCACACAAGCTAATGGAATTTCTAACACTACAATAGTTTTGAAGTCAGAAACTGTAGATTCATCCTTAAAGAAAACTACACCATTTCTTTGTAACTCTATGATCTTATCTAATATGCATGAAGTTTTATCTATTTATATGTTTTTTATTACTAATCTATTACCCATAACTAAAGTAAAGGTACCTTTCTTTAGCATTTAATACAATGGTAAGTAGGAGTTGATCCCTCGAATAAGTGATGTGGATTAGAATAACTAAAACTACTAATTAGTCTAAAATAAAATAATAAAAGCGTGATTATGATATTTGATTAATGCAATAAAAATTAAAGCAAAATCGAAATAGGTAGCCAACATAATCAATAGCTAGGAAAATTATCAAAAGAAAACTCATTAAAATATCAATGTTTGGATAAGTACTTCTTCATTATTACATTCGATTTCATAATAAGATTAGCCTAGAATTTATGTATTAAATTGGACTAGTAGAATCTCCTAGACGCTAAAATTATACCCTCCTAACCAACAACTATCTGCTCTTCAGTTGGTTAACTTATATTTCTACCAATCTAATACTCCTTTGAATGCATTATAATATGTGAAAATATATGAAAGGTTTCACCCTAACACCAGAAAGATCGGAGAAGATATCTCTTAAGCACTTAATCCTTATTACCTAGATTATGGTCCACTCACAGGCAGGCTCTCTTGACATGTACACAAGTAAAATGTGATTAGACTTAGTTGCTAATATAACTAAATCGTGTATTATGATCAATCATAGATAATTCACAAAAATATAGCCCATTTCATAAATTAAAACAAATTAATCCATATAAAAAATAGGATTTTTCCCATCTAAACATAAGAAAATGGTTAGAACAAATCATAATCAAAACAATAGAAACAAAAAATAAGGAAAACATATTACAAATAAATCTAACAAAAAATCATGATTTAGCCAATAATTTGATCTATTAAGATAATGTATAATTCTTAATTTTTTTAATGCAGAAAAGAGTAAGCTAAGGAGCAAGGTTAAAAAACTGTAACCAATGTCAATGATATGTTAGTTTTTAGTGTTAACATTTTTGTTGGGTTTACAAATTAGAAAACAGAAGCAAAATAGCTCCAACATGGACTTGAAACTAAAGCTAGACTTGTCTATAAAAAGCACCAGTAAAGTTTTAGAACAAAACCTGTACCAGTATGATTCTTCGATAAGTGCCAAACTCATGATTTAATTGCTTAGGGTTTTGAAATGTCATAATGTTTTTTCCTTATTAGACTCTAGTTCTTAGTTTTTTTTTCTTTCTATGGCTTTGTTCTTATAAAAGACTAATAGAAGGACAAAATCATTATTATTGGTCAATTAAAACACATTTGGATAGAATTTCTTCATTTTTCAAAGAAACTTATGTTTTAAGTTCTTTAATAACTTGCGATCTTAGCTAGCCTATTGATGGAAATCAATCCTAGAATCTTATCACTCTCATCTTATATTTTATGTAATTATGGTGATCTATGTCCTTTTTTTATGTTTGAGTTCATTTTCTTAAATCAAACTTATATTAATGTAAAGATCTTTGGTCCTTGTTCATATGGTTATTGAATCTCACTAGTCTTATTGGTAAGGGTCATATTATAATTTAGTATCTAATGAGATTTGATACTAAATGAATAAGAACCGATGATTGTTCTCTTAAGATAAGTTTGATTCAAGATAATGAACTTAAATATAAAAGAAGGATATAAATTGCCACACTAAAAAAAAAAGGATGTGAGTGTGGCAATTCATTTCTTCTTTTACGTTTAATTTTTTTTCTTGAATTAAACTTGTCTTGATCAATTGATCCCTAGTCTTTGTTCATATTGGTATTTAATCTTACATATCTTAATGGTGAGTGTCATATTACAATTTGGTACTAGAGTCATCTTCTAAATTCAAGTTTGTTCTTGAAATCTTTTGTTCACATTTCAATAATCTTGCATCTCTTATCATATAATAAATTTCCTTATTTACATTATTGATGGACAAGATTTGTAAAAAATTATTATTCTTGAGTTTCTTGTTACTTGTTTTGTGATTTAAAAGTTAATCAGAAAAAGAGAAAAGAGAAGAAAAGTTTTACATTTGGTTTCATCAATTGAAGCTCCTAAAAGTTCCCATATAATGTAAGTATAATGGGCTAGTAGATTTCAATATCATTTATAAGTAAGGGTCTTATTCCTTTTCCCATAAGGACAAGTTATTGTCGTCGTCGTTATCATCAACAACACCCAATTGAAGTCCTGTTAAGGCACGAGGTCTAGGGAGATCCAATAGTACACAATCTTACCCTTACCTAGTAGAGAGGTTGTTTCCGATAGACCCACATGCAATGTGTCATGAAGATCTTACAAAATTATATATGGATGTGCATACATATACAAGAAACAAAGTAAAATAAATAAGTCAATCAAATGAACATAAAAGGTAAGAAAAACAACTAAATACAAAAATACAACACAATATAAATAAATAGTAAAGAGAAACAATAATCATAATATTAAAAAATAACGAGCAAGAGTAATAAATATAACAAAAAATAATGTTTCTGTAGAACATGTCTAAAATTAGCAATAAACGTTAAGAGAAATACATACAAAAAGAGACCTGTACAGGAATAACACTGACTAGGCTTGTCAAAATGTTAATTACGCTATGCAAGAACCAATCTAAGCTATAAATCATAGAAGGTACATACTACATAATAAATGCAAAAGACACAGATCATTGTAACCTAAAAGAAAGTGAATGTCCTCATTTAAAAGAGACTCTTAACCTGTATCCTAGTACGCCAAAGTTTCTTATTGCGGGACAAGTCCTCTGTAAGATCCAAACTATTCATATCATTCTTGATCACTCCCTCCCCCGCCCAATTCTTTTTAGGCCTTCCTTTTTTCCTCTTATAGTTTTGTAAGTATTGTTTTCTCGCATCTTCTCACTGGAGCATTGAGGTGTCTCCTTTTATCATATTTGAACCATCTAAGTCGCGCCTCTCTCAATTTGTCATTTATACCAACCACCTTTAATTTGTCTCTTACCATTAGATTTTTGACCTTATCTCTTCTGATAAGGTTACACATCCACTGAAGCATCCTCATCTCCATCACCAAAAGCTTATTATTATGTATTTTTTGATGGGCTAACATTCTTTGCCATCTTTGAGCTTGATCTTTTGACGTACTTCTCCATTTGAGTCATCCTGATCTGATACGATGGACTATAGCTTTATTGATCTCTCCATTTCTTTGGATGATAGAACCTAAGTACTTAAAACACCCTTTTCGTGGTATAACTTCTGATCTAATCTTTTCCTCTACTTTGGTAGTCACCTAACGGCCCGAAAAGTTACATTATAAGTATTCAGCCTTCATCTTGTTCACTTTAAATCCTTCAACTCTCACATTTCTCTCCAACACTCTAGCTTGACATTGAGCCCTTCTCTTGTCTCATCTACTAAGACAATATCGTCAGGAAACAACATACACCAAGCCATATCTCCTTGAATATTCTTAGTAAGCCCATCCATCATTAATGCGAATAGACTAGGGTTTAATGTAGAGCCTTGGTGTAACCCAATACTAATAGAAAATTTCTCAGTATCTCCTCCCATCGTCCTTCCTCTAGTTATTGCCCCTTCATACATATCTCTAATCAACCTTATATATGTCATAGGAACTATTTTAACCCTTAAACATCTCCACAAGATTTCCTTAGGTCTCTGTCATATGCTTTCTCTAGATCAATAAAACCCATGTGCAAATTTTTCTATCTTTCCTTATAGTATTCCTTTACAATTCTAAGGAGATGTAAAGCTTATGTCGTGGACCTTCCTGGCATAAAGTCAAATTGGTTTTTCGATATAGAAGTCTTTTATTCTCAGTTAGTTTCTCCCACAACTTTATGGTGTAACTAAGTAGGTTAATGCCTCTATAGTTGTTATAGTTCTGGATGTCTTCTTTGTACTTATATAGAGGAATTAACAAACTTATGATGGTAGAGGTACTTCTATGGCCTTTTTAATGAAAGCATAGAGGAAGACATCTCTTTAGGTGACCTCATCAAGAATGAGGGATTTCATAACGATTCTTGGTGTAAGCGTATCATAAGGGAGGAAATTTAAAAAGCTTTGAGAAAGATGAAGAGTGGAAGGATAGTAGGACCAAATGAGATACCCATAAAGGTATGGAAGAGCCTAGGCATTAAAGGCCTGTTAAGTCAAGATGACTTTAAGTGTCTAATAGTTTTGATGACAAACAAAAAGAGGATAAATGAAAAGCAGACGGAGATTAATTCAGTAAAGAAAATCAGACGGAGGATATTGCAAAAAGCAGACGGAAGCTTAAGTGAAAAAGCAGACGGAAGCTTAAGTGAAAAAGCAAACGGAAGCTTAAGTGAAAAAGCAGACGGAAGCTTAAGTGAAAAACAGACGGAAGCTTTAGAGAAAAAGCAGACAAAAAGAAAAAGCAGACGGAAGCTTAAGTGAAAAAGCAGACGGAAGCTTAAGTGAAAAACAGGCGGAAGCTTTAGAGAAAAAGCAGACGGAAAGAAAAAGAAGACGGAAGCTTAAGTGAAAAAGCAGACGGAAGCTTAAGTGAAAAACAGACGGAAGCTTTAGAGAAAAAGCAGACGGAAAGAAAAGCAGACGGAAGCTTACAGAAAAATAGACGAAACGAAAAAGCAAACGGAAGCTTAGAGAAAAGCAGACGGAGCAAAAAGCAGACGGAAGCTTAAGTGAAAAATAGACGGAAGCATCAGTCTGAGTTAGTTACAAAACTCAGCTGAATAACCGTTTCTTTGAAGAATCAAGAAGCAGTTATCAAAAAGGAGTTGAAGACGAAGACTATAAATAAGAGGTCGGAGTCAAAGTTTCAGACACACACGCGTACACATATATACTCGAAGATACGCATACGCACAAAGACACAGACGCATACACGAGAGATTATTGTGCGATCATAGCAAGAGCTATATTCTTTCTGTAACAAGTTGTATACACTTTTCAAGTTTGAAAGTGCTACAGATAGCCTGAAGAGGCTAAGTGTAAAAGAAT
>JAOTAX010000196.1:11857404-11868192 GCA_025629825.1 Erythroxylum guanchezii | reverse complement strand
TGTATTTTAAAAATATATTTTAAATTTAATTATATTTATTAATAATTATTAAATTAATTATATATATATTAAATTAAAATTGTGATTATGTCTAATTAAATGTAAAATGAAATGTAACGTGAAAAAACAGTAATTCTAAAAAATAATTCAAAATTTTGATAAAATACAAAAATTTGAATTATTTTCATTATTTTACAATAAATTACTATATTTAGATATTATTATATATCGATATATATATTATATATAGAAATAATTAGAATATAATAAAGATTAATTGCCATTATTATTTATTATTAAGATTTTTGAAAACATGGTTGATGTAAACAGTAAACTAGTATAGTATACAGTACAATAATATAATATATTAATGGACTATTTTGTAAATTTTAAAAATTTTAGGAACTATTTTATAAATTTAAAAATTACCCGAAACAGTACCCGATACTGATCGGTATTGATACAATTCCGTTCTAGAACTTAATCAAGAACCAAATTTGATATGGTATTTATAACTCTGCTCACGAGGGCGGACATTGGCATTTCAAGCCAAGATCATCCATCCAAGCTAATGCTAGATCACCATAGCTAGGATCCTGGCTACAATGTCTACAAGTTGCTGGGTGGGTAATTTCAACACCTGGAAAAGGATTTACCATATTGAATAATTCCGCATTTGACAGCTCAGCCATTTTAACATGTAGTCTCATGTTACAACCAGCAAGCGAAGAAAGATGCATGCAACACGCTCAGCATTTTTGAAGGGTCAGTAATTCTATGCTCCGAGAATTTTAACGTAAATGAAAATTACAAAGATGCTGAGACTTAGTTACTGGCGTGAAGTAATAACTTCCCACGAGGAAGTAGTTGGGTTTGTAACCTGTGTTTGAAACAATTTGGGTGAACCCTGGCTAATGCAATAGCTTGTGGAGAAAAATAATGGCAAAAAGATAGGTTAAGATACAAAGAAACAAAGTATCGCTACAACCAGCTGTAAAAGATGTAAATCACACGTAGGTATGGCAAAGGGCCGGGCCCGAGGCCCTAAGCTGGCTCAAATTCTTCAATTTTTAAAAATTTATAATTAAAAATAAATTTATAAGCAATAAAAACAAGATTAAAATTAAAGTTATCAATTTAAGTTAAAAGTACTTAAGTTTAATTAATTAATTAGAATTTAACAATAACCTTCCATTCCATTGATGTTATACCTTTCTCTTTTATTAAAAAATAGATGTGACAAGCCCTTTAAACATCTTTAGTTGGAAAATAAAATAATTAGAACTAGGTAGAAGAATATATATTATATTATATACATGCACGGAATTTTTCAAAATTTTAAAATATTTTTGTGGAAAAAATTTTCATTGGATCAAAGCTTCCTCAGATATATGTGATAATGTAAATAGATTCTTTCTTTTCTTTGAATGATAAACTAAATTGTCAATTTTTAAATAATATAATGGTAATCATCGTAGCTAATTATAATTATTTAAGAGAAACTTATAAAATAACAATAAGTGATTATAATAAGAAAATTTATTATTTATATTTAATTTATATTTTACATTATCTTTAACATAATATTTGTGGAAAATAATTCTATAATATTTTCTCATATATTGAATAGACAATATACAGTATTATATAGTAGATTACAAGAGAAAAAAATAGAAAACTAAATCTGGAAGCCTATCTAACTGAATCCCTCAATTTAAGGGATTTCAAACTGATGCTTCTAATCTATTAACAACTCATTTATATCTTAACTCTCCTCCTCAAGCTGAAGAATATGTCTTCCATTTCCAGCTTGAATACAAGATCATTGAAACTTAAATTGTTCAGTCCATTTGTAGAACATCAGCTACTTGATGTTCTGATGGAACATAAGACACACACACAAACCCTTCTTCCAATTTTTCTTTAATGGAATGTCTATTAATTTCAATATAATTTGTCCTATCATGTTGTATAGGATTATGAGCAATATTAATGGCTGACTTGTTGTCACAATAGAGCTTCATAGGATCATCCCATTAGACTCTCAAATCATCTAGAATAATCTTCAGCCAAAGTAGTTCACACAATCCTTGAGCAATAACCCTAAATTTCGATTCTGCAGATGAAGACCTTGCCACTACATTCTGCTTCTTGCTCCTCCATATTACCAAATTACCTCTAAGAAAAGTACAATACCCTATAGTTAATCTTCTATTCATTGGGGAACCTGAATAGTCAGCGTCCGTGTAAGCTTTTAGTGCAAGAGTACTGTTTCTCTTGAACAAAATTCCTTTCCCCGGATTGCTTTTCAAGTAATGTAGTATCCTGTAAGCAGCTTAAAAATCAGGTTCTCTTGGATCATGCATGAATTGACTGATCACACTTACCCTATGTTTGGTCAAGTGTGAACAAGGTATATGAATCAACTAACCAGTCTCTAGTACATTCTTTTATCAACAACTGGTTCTTTTTTAGCTTCTCCCAACTTATGGCTTGGATCCATTGGGGTAGAGATTGACTTACACCCAATCTTCCCTGTTTTTACAGTAAATCAGTTACATACTTTTCTTGAGATATGAAAATCCCTTGTGGGCAATATGCTGCCTCAATACCGAGGATGTACTTTAGTTTCCCCAATTCCTTTATCTCAACTCTTTTACTAGTCTCTGCTTCAATTCATGTTTCTCCCTCTCATCGTTTCCAGTCACTATGATCTCATCCACATAGACTAGAAGAACAGTAACTCCACCTATAGTCAAATGTTTAATGAAAAGAATGTGGTCACTTTGGCTTTGTTTATACCCAGACTCCCTCATGACTTTTGCAAATCTCCTAGACCATGCTCTAGGAGATTTTTTTAACCTATAAAGGGTCCTTTTCAGCTTGCACACTTTATTACCTATGTCCCCTTAAATCTTGGTGAAATGTTCATGGAGATTTCTTCATCTAAGTCACCACATAGAAATGCATTCTTAACATCATATTGTAAGAGTTGTCAATTAAAATAGGCAGCCAATGATAATAGAATTCTCACAGTGGTCATCTTTGCAACTAGAGCAAAGTCTCCTGATAATCAACCCATAAGTTTGATTGTACCCTTTGACAACTAAAAGAATTCTTGTATTTCGGTGTGAATATCCACTTACAATCAATAATGTTTTTCCCTTTCTGCTTATCAACAATCTCCCATGTTCAATTCTTTTCTAATGCACTCGTCTCCTCTCTCATAACATCCCTCCATTCCCTTTTTGACAATGCCTCAAAAACAGCGTTAGGGATAGTAATGATGTTCAAACTTAGAATGAATTCTTTGTAGGTTGGTAATGTGAACTTAAGAGAGACATAGTGAGATAGTGGATAGAGTGGTTATTTAGTGCACTCTCAGGTACCTTTCCTAACAGTAACGAGAAGGGCTTGGTCGTCTATTGGGTCAGTGGATGTTTTGACAAATTGTGTTTGTAATGGTGAGTCAAATCTTACCACAATTTCATTTTCAGGCTAAGTTGAATTCTTGGACCTGTGTTAGTTCTAGAATAACCTTTCTCCTTGAATACACCTGAGTAACACTAGTTAGGACACGAGAAGACACTGGTCCAGTAACAAAATTGGGCTCAGAGGACTCGAGTTCAACAATACGAGCTGAAACATGAGGAAGGTCAAGGGTTTTAAAGGACTCACAAGTGCTATCTTCCATCATTGAAATGTCCCCTTGAAGAGAGGACCTGGAGAAAAAAATGTGTATTTTCTGTAAAAGTGGCATATGTAGAGATATAAAATTTTCTGGATGACGGTTGTACCACTTGTATCCCTTTTGAGTGGGTGAGTAACCAAGGAAGACACATATGATGGCTCGAGGGTCTAGCTTGTCTCTATGTTGGTTGTGGACATGAATAAAGGCAGTGCACCCAAATACCCTAGGTATGAGGCCATGTGAGGTTTTGAAGTGTGGGTAGAAACTATTAAGGATTCCTATGGGACTTTTGTTGTCTAACACATGTGAAGGAAGTTTATTTATCATGTATGTGGCAGTAAGAATGGCCTCTCCCCAATAGGACTTAGAGACATTCACTTGAAAGAGTAAGGCTTGGGTGGAGTTGAGTGAGTGCTCATTTTTTTTGTTAGCTACACCATTTTGTTGAGGTGTGTTAACACATAATTGACTCATGGATAATGCCTTGTGATTGAAAGAAGGATGACAAAATTTTGTTTTTCTAGCATTATCTATCCTAAAGCTTTTTATCTTAAACCCAAATTAGTTTTGAACCATGGAGTGGAAATTACGTATAACAATTCTAACATCAGATTTTTGCTTAAGAAGAAAGAGCCATATAACCTGAGTGCAATCATCAATTAAAAATGCAAACCAACAAGCCCCAGAAACATTAGGTGTAGTAGAGGAATCCCATATGTCACTATGAATCAAATGAAAATGATGAGAACTTCTTTTATTGCTAATAGGAAAAGACACCCGAGTATGTTTTGCTAATTCACAAATATCATAATGAAGCTTAGAAATATCTAATCGTTGAAACAAATGAGTAAAGATGACCTTTAAAATTCTAAAAGATGGATGACCTAGGCGCAGGTGGTACAACCAAGTGGCATCTTTATTTGAGGGACTGAGAAATGACAAAGACATATTACTCCTAACTTTCTGAGGTGTTTTAAGGTGGAAAAGATTGCTTATTTCCTTAGCAAGTACAACCCTCCTCTCTGAGCCCTGATTATGAAAAACACAAAAAGAAGGGAGAAAAGTAGCATAACATTTAATATCATAGGTAAGCTTTTGAATGGAGACAAGGATAGTCGACAATTTTGGTATATGGAAGACAATTTTAAGAATAAGGGTAGGTATGATATGTATCTCCGAACCCTGCAATAGTAGCTAAAGAGCCATTGGCCACTACAATCTTTCTGTTCTCGGGCATAGGGCATAGGTGTGGAAGAGTTGAGATGTGGGCGTCATATAGTCTGTGGCACCGAAGTCTATTATCTAAGAGTTAGTATAAATTTTTTTTTTGAGGTATTCATGCAAAAAGGAAGTGAAGATTTACTTGAAAGAGCCAAAGAACAAGCACTAGAAGGCTTCTCAAGAGACCTCAACAACCTTCTCAGCTTCTCAATTTCTTCACTATTAAAACCCCCCTGTTGCTAAATTTTCCTCAGCTTTGGGCTGCTCAGCCATATGTGCTTGATACCTCTGCTGTCCCCCTACGGTTTCCCTACTCTCGGCTTGGTGGCTTACTATGTAGCTCCCAACACGTTTCTTTTGTATGCCTCGGTTTCTTGCAATGGGTGCACCAAAGATTGCCTTTATTCTCCTTCCCCTAGTTTTCTCTACCAGAATGTTTAGGTAGATTATTACTTCCTTTCTTCTGATAATCTGTTTTTGTTAGTAAGACTGACCTATCCATGGTTTGTGGTTTAAGTATCACACTCCTTCGGTTTTCTTCTTCTCGAATCAATGAAATTGTCTCTTCTAGAGACGACGTGTTCTCCTTGATAAGGATTTGAATCCTAAACTAATCAAATTCAGGATTCGATCCAGTCAAAAAATCATAGACACAATCTCTTCTAATGAAGTTCTTCAATGGCAACATCTTTAGGACATTTCATCTCGAAAACTTGATAATGACTGAGTTATTGCTATAGATTTTGCAGCAGGTTTACATACTCTGTGATAGAATGTAATGGCTAGGATTAGGAATGAAGGTTGAGAAGAGAGGAGAGGATAGGAAAGGGTAGGAAGAATGAGAATTCATGGAAAATCATACATCCATCTATCTTACATAAGGTAGAAAAGATACATTCTTGTATAAAATCATGCATCCATCTATCTTACATAATGTCCCTATATATAGTGTTGGCCCACACATAACTAGCTCCCTAATTTCTAGCTGAATACCCTAAAATGTTCACTAATTTCTAAATGATTCTAGATACCCCAAAATACTTTTATGTTACAGCTCTTATTCTTCTAGATCTTTACATCTTTCCTCCTTTTGACTACAGACTTGTCCTCAAGGTAGGAAATTAGGGAACTGCTACTTAAACTCAACACTATCTTCCCAATTGGCGTCGGTCCTTTTCCTGAACCTATCTTCTGTCTAGCACGACCAAAGGTTTAAAGATCACATCCCTTTTGGCGTCAATTAATGGCAATTTAGGTTTGAGAGTTGCCTTAGCCCCTATCTTAGCTTTAAGTAAGGACATATGAAACACCGAATGTATGGATGATCCCGCAGGTAGCTGGAGCTTACAGGCAGTCTCTCCTATCTTCTATATAACCAGGTAGGGTCCATAAAATTTAGCATTCAATTTAGTTGATCCTCTTTTCATGACAGAGGTGTGGCAATATAACTGCAATTTAAGGAACACAAGGTCTCCAACTTGAAAGGTTCGTTTCACTCGGTGACAATCTATGTAATGTGTTGGCCCCCAATTTTTTTCTTAATAAATAAGCATGATTTAAATTAATTTTTGAGATCTTGATAGATTAATTATTTTTTAAGTAATTAGCAAGTCAATTTTAGTAAGATTTTATTGCTTGAGTTGGTTAAATTAAAGTGTTAAGAGTGTATAACCTAGAGGGCAAAATTAGCAAGTCACTTAAGGTTAAAAGGCTTTAAGGCTTCATGGAAGGGCATGGTGGACTTTGCTCATTCATTTAGGGTATAAGTGAAAGAAGTAATTGTTGTCTTGTGTGAGAAGAGAGAAGCGCAAAAATTGGGGAGAGAAAAAGAGAGGGTCGTGGAAGAGAGGAAAAGAAGAGAAAAGTTAGGTTTTTGGGAGATGTTGAAGAGTTTGAAGAATTTGATGCTAAATCAAGTAAGTATAAGCATTAACCCTTCTTGATTGTTGGATGAAGGATATTTAGTGATAGTTAGAAGTGAAAAACAAGGTTGAATATGGGTAGGAATTTGTTGATGAAAGGTATGAGTTAATGTTTTACATTTTTGGGTTAATGATCAAAGATGGATTATGAATGGGTTTGTGAATGATATTGGGTTGAAATGAAGTAGAAGATATGGGTTAGGTTTAAGATGGGTTATATGTAAAAGGTGGAAAGTTGAAAACTGGAAAAAGTAGCAAAACATGTCCTCGGGGTAGGTTTTTGGACAAGTTCGTCGGGGCGAACTCCTGACTTCGCCGTGGCAAACATAATTTTTCCTACACGAACATGCTTTGGTATTTTGGACATAACATTTTCTGTAGATGTCCAAATGGACTGATTTTTGATTTGGTGTAAACTAGAGACATAGGACTGCAAATTGTATGAAAGAATTGAGTCTAAATTTAGTCTCTAAGAATTTCAATTTCGGGATGAAAGTTGAATATAGAATTTTGTTTCAGTATAAGAAATAGTCTAAATTGTTAAGGTATAACTTTCCGATTTCTAAACCAAATTGAATGAAATTTTGGTTATTGTTTAAGGAAATCAAGTGAGGCAAAAGAGGCAAGAGGAACAAGAGGAAAGACATCCTGAAGCAAGTTTATAAGCAAGGAAATTAAGGTGGGTACACATTTATAATATAGTAAATAAGCCACTCATTGTTTTCTTTAAATCAAAGAAGTTTGATGATTAAATTGCATCATTAATGTTGCCTTGATTGCTTATTGAATGAATTGTGAAATTGTTATATTTTTGCTACATGAATTGTGTTGATGATTGATGAAAAAACTTTGAAAAGGATTCTCTTTGAAAAGATACATGTTTATGAAATCATGTTTTTGGAAGTGATTTTTCGAAATATCTCATGCTCATGAAAAACAAGTTTCCAAAAATGTGCCATTTGGGCAAACTGTTTTCAATTCATGAATTACAAGTTATGTGGGTTTGGTGTAGTCCATTCAAGAATGTCACGTGCACGTTGATCAAGTAAGGCTTCTCTTGCCTACCCGCTAGTGGCATGGAACTCCTTCATAGACTTCCTCATATTTACGTCTACGCAAAACCACTATGTGGGATTGTGATAGTACGTTAAGTTTACGATTACACAGGACCATTATATGAAAATGTGTAGTTTGTCATGTTCATGGATCTACCCAAATCATTTTGAAGTGCTTATGTGCTTATGATATGTTAACAAGTTTGATGCATACATGAGTTATAATTGCTCATGAATTGTTTGATAAATTGAGAATTTTGATAAATAAATGTTTGATGATTTTTACACGCGAAATTACTATGGTTTAGAAAATGTACAATGACAATGAGTTTTGAAAATAGTTTTTGCTTGTTTCTTGATTATAAATCTGTTACTTATGAGCTTTAAGTTCACCCCCTTATCCGTCCCATCTTCAGGTGAAGAGCAAGAAATCGAGTAGTCAAGAGAGTCAAGGCATCACATCGACTAGGAATACTTTTTTATTTTTAAGCTAGTTTTTGTATCACAAGGCTTTAGCCGCATTTCAAGTTTTACTAGTTCAAGAGTGTTTTTGCATTGTTGGTTCTCGAACTCAGCTAATGTATCGTAGCTCGAAATGCCAGTAAAGCTTTGTAAAACTCTTAACTTTTGATATGAATGAAATATATGTTTGGTTTTGTCTATGATTTTTCATGTTTTCGCAAAGTATTCGATTATGGAAATGAGATTAAGATTTTGAGAACTTGTTTGTGGTTAGGTTCATATCCTTTTGGTTTTTGGGTTGAATTGATGAATGTGGTTGAAGGATTTTAAGTTTGCATTTTAGTAAGATAGGTAGTTTTGGGATATGGGTTCTGCTACAGGGGTTTTTGTTGCGACGAAGCCAAAAGTTTACCGTGGCGTAATTCACCCGACGCAAATGTGGCGCATTCAGTCTTCCAAGGTCGCCGCAGTGAAGTTATACTTGTAGTTGCGGCCAAATTGATCCGAAGGGTCAGTGAAGTTTTCTCGCATTTGTTTGCCGCGGCAAAGCCCGACTTTACTTTCGAAGGATTTTTCTTGTAAATTTCCAAAATCTAAGTCTTCCTCCACACTCAAGCTTCATGATCCCATGTTCGATGTTGGGCTCTGGAAACGGGGACCAACATATTATAGTATCAGAGCGACTAGGTTTAGGTACAGGTTTGCGACTAGGTTTAGGAGTATCCTAGGTATGAAATGGGTAGTTTAGGACATGAAATGAACATGCATTATTTTTTTAAATGAACAACTTGCATTGTTTTGAATTGTTTTACATGATTTGAAATTGTTTTATACGATTTGAACTATTTTACATACTTTGGAAATTGTTTTGCATGAACTAAAGGTTTTCAATGGTTTTATATTGAAGGAGTGAAAATGCGGCCTCGAAAGAGAACTTGAGGAGCTATGACTAGATCTAACTCTCGTCAAGGGAACACGGATCAATCCTATATTCCACAAGATGCGAAGACACATTTTGCTCCAGATTCTGAGGCACCTAGTGTGCAACATGAGGTGCCTCCACTGCTTCCTCCTATGCCTCAAATAAATCTTATGGATTCGCGTTTCTTTCAAGCCTTTGCTCAGGCTTTCTCATATGTAATGGGTCAAGGGTCACAAGTTCCGATGCAAGCTCTAGTAGATAGGAGTGGACAGTATGACAAGCTTCGCAATTATGGAACGGTATATTTCAACGGAACTACAAATCCGGAAGAGGCTGAAGCCTGGTTGAAGAGGATCGAGAGGGGTTCTGATTCAGATGAAGTACTCGGATGAGGAGAAGTTAGATTATGCAGTGAGCTCACTGCAGGGGGACGCACTTCATTGGTGGGAATCAGTGCCCCATAGTCAAGATATGCCTCCGGTGTTGACATGGAGAGTGTAACATCCCATCACCGATGGGAAGGGTAAAATAGTAACTTGGAATAGGTTATGAATGTTTAAACTTGTCTCGACTTGTTCATGCATAATATGGCCTATATATATACACATGAATAGTAATTTTTTCACATGCACATGACTGTACATACATTCATGACATTTCCTGGTATATTTGGTTATAGGTGGTATCAGAGTATGGTTGGCATCTGTTGAGACTAGTAGACTGTTTAGGCATGAATTATTTTGGGAAATGAGGAAATTGATCGAGCTTATTGTTTGATATAGGTCATCCGTCTTAGGTGATCAAGGTGATCAACCAGCTGACCAAGGATCAGTAGGAGCTAGTAGGGAGTCCTCGGTGCCTCGATTTGAGGAGCTGCCTCCTAGAGTTCCCGAGAGACGGGAGAGGAGGTATGATAGGCTGCGCAAGCAGGGAGCTGTGGATTTTTATGGCAGCACAGACCCTGTTGAGGCTGAGGGATGGTTAGAGAGGACTGAGAGGGTCTTCGATTAGATGGATTGCGAACCTGATGAGAGGTTCGATTATGTAGTGTCTCTCCTGCAGGGCCCAGCTTATCAGTGGTGGAAGACTGTCCCGGGCAGTACCACCAGGCCTTGCCTACTGAAGTGGGAGGATTTTCTGAGGGCTTTTAAAGACAATTACATGCCCAAGACTTATCTAGATACGAAGATGTAGGAATTTCTGGAATTGAAACAGGGTAGGATGTCAGTGGCTGAGTATGAGGTGAGATTCAATGAGCTGATGAGTTATGCTACTGTTTTGATTCCTACTGAGGCAGATAAGTGCCAGAGGTTCGAGACTGACTTGAATATGGAGATTCGTACCAGGTTGGCCCGATCTGATATAGGCACCTTTATTGAGTTGAGAGCTGCTGCAGTGCGGATTGAACAGCTTATAAGGGAGAGTCAGGCTGAGACTAGACAGGGATCCAGAGGGAAGAGACCAGGTGACAGTCAGGGTGGTTCTGGCAGGAGTTTCAGTAAACGCCAGAACAGA
>JAOTAX010000196.1:11828518-11839190 GCA_025629825.1 Erythroxylum guanchezii | reverse complement strand
GGAGAAGTACCTGGAAGATGATCGGTGACAGCAGTAGAGCAGTAGTAGTCGCGAAGGTAAGAGGGTGGTTTACGGTCCCGAACAGGACAAGAGGATGGGGGTGGTTGTGGTTGAGAGGAAAAAGGTTGAGTAGTGGATAGTGGGACATCAACGGATGAATCATATAAAACAGAGGGTTCAAAGATTTGAGGAATTGTGGTGGGTGGTTTAGTGGGATTGGAGAAAGGATATATGTGTTCATGGAAGGTTATGTTTCTGGAAACAAAAATGTTTTTGGTGATAGTGTCAAATAAAAGATAGCCTTTAACATTAGGTTTGAAACCAAGAAAGATACACTTGCGGGCACAAGGGTCAAACTTGTGACGGTGACTTACAAGAGTGGTGGTATAAGCTAAACAGCCAAAAACACGAAAACGGGAAAAATCAGGTGGTGAATGATAAAGAAATTCAAAAGGTGTTTTATTTTTGAGCAAAGGTGTAGATGGTTGATAAGATGGGTTGCATGAAGAACAACATAGCCCTAGAAAAACTTAGAGATTGAAGCTTAAAAAAGAAGGGCGCGAGAGATGTGTAAAATATGTTGGTGCTTGCGTTCCACTAGACCATTTTGTTCAGGGGTTTCAACGCACGAAGTTTGATGAAGAGTGCCTTTGGTGGAATAAAAGTTTGGCATATCAAATTCAGGTCCATTATCAGATCTCAAGGTTTTTATTGAAGTTTGAAATTGTGTATCAACCAAGGAGAAAAAATTCTGAACATGTTGTCTTGCGTTAGATTTTTGTTTCATTAAAATGATCCAAGTATATCGGCTAAAATCATCAATAATTGTTAAAAAATAACGATGACCATGAATTAAAATGATAGAATTTGGTCCCCAAATGTCCACATGAACGAGTTCAAAAATATGAGTAGTTGTAGTGTAGCTTACAGGAAAAGGTAACTTTCTTTGTTTAGCTAAATGACAAGCATCACAGGCTTCATTGTTTGATAAAGGTAAAGAGGGTATATAAGCTTTGAAAAGATGTAAACGAGAATCAGAAACATGACCAAATCGCTGATGCCAAGGAATTGCAGTGGAGGTGGAAGACAAAGCTGCAGAAATGGGAAAGGATTTGGGTGGAAGATCCAGTATGTCTAAACCATGAAAAACTCTAGTTGTACCAATCATCTTCCTCGTGTGCAGAGCCTGGATAGAGAAAGTGGAAAGATGAAAATGAAGAACACAGGGCAAACAAGAGGTGAGACGTGTTACAGAGAGTAAATTAAATGCAAACGAGGGAATGTAAAGAACATCAGTGAGATAAAAATCAGCACTAAAGAAAACTGTACCAGAAAGTGAAGCAAGTACTTTAGTACCATCAGGCAAAGTCACTGTAACAGGAGAAATTTGTTTATAAACAGCAAAAGCATGCAAAGAATTTGTTATATGATCAGTAGCACCAGTGTCAACAATCCATGATGTAGGAGTAAACAGAGAAAGAAAGTAGATGAGCTACCTTCTTGATGAAGTGTAAGGGATGAAGATGATGGAATGGACATTACTTGATTGGTAACACGTGGAGAAGCAGAGGTGGATGGTGTGGTGGAGAGGTTATTGTGATTGAGTAAGGTAAGAAGCTGATTGTATTGCTCTTGAGTCAAATTAACAGTTGAGTTGTTAGATTTAGCAACTGATGAAGCCTCAATTGAGTCAAAAGGAGAAGAGTCATGCGGATCCTCAACAAAAACATTGTGAGCTCGAGAATATGGCCCTCGAGATTTGTATCCAACTGGAAATCCATTCTTGCGATAGCAAGTCTCAACGGTATGACGCGGCCTTTGACAAAAAGTACAAAACCGTGTGTCAATAGATGATGAAGAATTACCAGAACCAGTAGAATTGCTGGAGCCAGAAGAAGCAGGGGATCGAGAAGATGAAGCTGAGATGTGTCTAATAGAATTACCAACAAAAACTGGAGAAGAGACCTTTGTGATCTGTCTTTCATATTGAACTACCATTGAGAAAACTTTGTTCAAAGTAGGCAGAGGATCCATTAACATAATCTGAGATCTAATAGCAGCATAAGAAGGAGAAAGGCCTTTCAAAAAACGAATGATATAATCCTGATCATGATACTTCTTGATCTGAACCATAGCACCAAGTGAACAAGGATTTGCACATGAACAAACAGGTAGAGGGCGAAACAGATTATTGCAGCGTTCCTAGTGTGGAAACATCGGATCTGTAGTTGGAGGAGCAGTGATGGATCCATCAACAAACTTAAGCTTGTTTTTAGACAGGAGAGCCACCTTCATCGCGCGGCACCAAGTATGATAATTAGAACTTGAAAGAGGTGGGTCAACAAGAATAAAGGAAGGATTTTCATTAGGATGTATATAATAGGGACTAGAAGGTAATGGATCTGCCATGATTGACAGCTCAAAAAGAATGGAGAAAAATCAAAGAAGAAAAGCGGAAGAAAAGTCTCTGATACCATGTAGAATTTGTGAAATGATTCTTCTCATTTCTAAAATTGTGGAAACAGAGTGTTTATATACAAAGTTAGTTGGAGTAACTAACTATCCTAATTACAATTAAAGAATGATTAGTTAGCTAATAAATGATAACTAACTAGAACTAACTATAATGGCAAATACAATGTCATCTAACAATATTTACATTTTCAAAATTATTAACTATCATATAAGAGATTGCAAAAACTATAACTGTGAATCTATACAAGACATTTATCACATTTGCCTTATATTTAAAAATAAATATCTAACATCTTAATAAATATTTATAGGTGAGTCCTAGGATTGGAAAAGAAAGAGCCAAAAGTAAATTATGATAAATTCTAATGTTGTAATTTAGCTCTAATTCCTGTCTAAAAAGAGGAGAAATGTTCAAATGTTATAAGATTTATTAAACTCTTAGTCTACTTGTCAATATCAAATATAAGTCAATTACCACTTGACATAGAAGGTAAGGTGTCAGATGATGTTTTTAAATATATATTACTAAGAGAAAATTAGTCAAAACATTATTACAAGGATATATTGTTTTTTATATGCATTTACTAATCATAAATGTAATTAAAAACAACTTTCCTCTTATTCAAAGACTTAATAGTCCCTTGACGGAATCTTTGTAAAGATGATATCTTTTTTTATTATTTTTTCCTCTGATAATAATGTATCAGAAAACTTCCCATCTCTATCTAACACTTGCATTGAAGTCTCACGGTAACTTAGAATAATAACCCTATGTACCTGTCATTTTTTCTTACATTTTTTATTCTCACTTAATTTGCTCATCCTGTAATTGCCCCACAAACAACTATCACCTCTAAGAGCCTTGCAATTGTGTGAATGTGAATGTACCCTAAGTCACTCAAACTTACCACTTCCCTTTGTATTTATATCCGTTATGTGCTCACCCACTAACTCTTGTGGTCCAACTAAGTTTCCCATCTCAGCAAGGACTCGAGCCAAATATTCTACTGATTTTGGCTCCTACTTGCTTGAAGCCTAATGATAGGAGTTTGTCACCATTGAGAACAATAGTTTCTTAACAACTACTTTATGGTTTATAGGATCACCCTAAAGGAGATTTGTCGCTTATTTTTTATTTTTGGTGGCTTGTTTTATTATATATGTTAAATAGTTTATTAATTCTAGAAAGATCACATAACTATCTCTCAAACACTTTGTTCAACCATCATTACCTAAGTTATGGTCCACTAATAGGCAAAGCATCTTGAGTTGTCTACAAATGAATTAAAATTAGATTTAGTAGCTAGCCTAACTAAATCATATATTAAGATCAATCAGAGGAAATTTATAAAAATATATCACATTTTATAGATTAAAATGAATCAATCTATACAAAAGAAAAGAAAAAAATTTAGTCAATAATCATAGTAAAAATAATGAAAACAATATAAGAAAATAAGTAAAATATTATTGAAATAAATCTAGATATAAATCTTGATTTCACCAATAGCTTGATCTAATGAGATGATGTATGGATTTTGATTCTTCAATTAAAACAACCTTAGAATTTCCCTCCCAAAGGTTCTTGGACCTCTTAACCACTAACTCTACTATTTAGAGATAAAAAGAAGGGTCTAAAGTGTAAAGTCTTCAAAAATCCTATAAAAATTTGGGTTTTAAAACCTTACACACACACACACACACACACACATTCAAGCCTTAGAAATGATGTTGGTCGTGATCGTGGCCTGGGCTAATGATCTATCTACTCCTTATGGAATTAATACACAAATTTTAACACGATTGTGTCATTAGATAGTGGATATCACTATTTCCTTGAAATTAGTACAAAATCTTCAGCACAGCAGTGCCCTCAAACTATGGATCTCACTATTTCGCTTGAAACTAGTGTATAATGTTTTACATAACCATAACTCATATCGTATTTCTCTATGTATCTTCTTTAATGTCATACCATCTCTCTTCAGGTTATTTTCTAGGTCATGTTCCTTACTACATGTCGTATTTCTCTATGTATCTTCTTTAATGTCATACCATCTCTCTTCATGTTGTTTTCTAGGTCATGTTCCTTACTACATTTGATCCATATAGGACACGAATTGACTCACAGGTGTAGGCTAGATCATGATCCTAAAAGAGCTTTAATCTTTTTCTTTTTTTTTCCTTGAAATAGTTTCCAACTCTTGAAAAATCTTATCTTATGATAAATTTATCATAATTACATAAAATAAAAAACTAAGTAAAATAAAATAATTTAACATCAAAATCAAGAAAAATACTTTAAAATATTTTTCATGCATGTTAGTAAACTACAGTAAATATAACAAGATGTGAATATGGATCACTCTACTGTTCTGATAACTATCATGATTACTCCATTCAGTTGATGTGTATAAAATTACATATATTTTCTTAAGTATTTTTCTTAATTTTGATGTTAAATTTACCTTATTTTACTCCTTTTTTATTTTTCATGTAATTATGATAAATTAAGCATTATATGAGATTATTTAAGAATTGGAGGCTATTTCAACTAAAAATATGGGGAAAACATAACTCTTACAAGAACACGATTTAGCCAAAACCTTTGTGGAAAGTCAATTCTAACTCAAAGAGCTTCCCCCTTTTTCTCTACCTACAATAACTTTCCCCTTCCTTGAATATTAACTTTCCCCTTTTAGAAAGTCACTGGTGACTCACCAATATCTTTCCTCTTTAAGAAAGTTCGATGGAGACTCCCATTGGAGGAAGCTCCAAACTATCCTCTATCCCAAAGGTCCAATAGTATGCAAGTAGTTTGTTAGACTTTGAGTTCCCTTCCAATTGTGAGGTCCAATAGGATGCAAGTAGCTTGTTAGACTTTGAGTTCCCTTCCAATTGTGAGTTCTTAGAAATGAGTCAGGGTTACGGTAAGAATTCATTCCCACAAAAGTAGGTTTACAAATCCAATAGGAATGTGGCATCAGCAAAAATCCCCTCCCAAAAGCCAAAACTTTCCCACGCTATCCTAGTGAATAGGGTAATATTCTTGTTTATGGAGCTATTGCAGATAGGAGCTAGAACTTGGTCTTGCATTTGATTGGTTTCTTTATGAATAAAAGACCTTCATTTCATCCGGTTCAAGCTTAGGCTTAATCTAGATGGAGAAACAAGGGTTTGGAGAAAATTCTATTGACTAAAGAGGATTCCTTCATTTTCATATTTAGAGATGAGGATAGTTTATCTTCAATTATGGAAACTGGGCCTTGGTACATTGGAGGTCAACCCATGTTTGTCTAGAAATGATATCCAGGTATGGAACTGGATAGAAATGGAATAGAATTCTTCTCGTATGGATAAATTTCCATAATGTTCCACTAGAATACTAGACCTTGAATGGTTTGAGCTTTTTTTTCTAATAGAAGTAAAGTTTTAAAACCAACAGAAGTAATGAGGGACCAATAATATAGACTTTGTGAGCAAATTCTGGTTAAGACTAATAAGGGGAAAGACAACAAGAGTATAGAAGATGACTTCAAAGATAAAGAACTAGTTGATGGGGACGAATAAATCCAGGAAATCTATGAAATCAATTAGATGGAGAATTTGTTGAAGAAATCCACTCCAACCTCAAACAAGAAATCTAGTAGAAAGAAGAAGACAGATTGAGGGTTAGTAATTCCTTTGATCTACTTCATCTATGATTTTTTGGAACATTAGACAGATGAATAAACCTCATAAAAGACAAGCAATAAAATACTTACTTTTGGAAAAGAAGCCTTCAATTTTGGGATTGCTTGAGACTAGAATCAAAGCTGATAAATTTCAAGAATCCATAAAGTTTTGGGGGCCTAGATAGATCATAGGATCCAAATATCAACATCACTATAATGGCATAATTGTTTTGCCTATGTTAAAGGCAAGGTTTAGGTTACAACTTAAAACTGCTTTGACCAATTCATCCATTTGGTGTGCAAGAAATTGGATTCCTCAGTATCCTTTAAATTGTCAATCATATATGCCTATAATTTTGCTGTCCAAAAAACCAAATTATAGGAGGGCTTTGTTACTATCAACTTATCTATTTTTAGTCCTCGGATTGTTGCAAGAGATTTTAACTATGTACTTCATCCGTCAAAAGATTAAAAAGACAAAGTTAATCACAACGCTCTAGGCAAAGAATTGGAGACCACCTTTAGCTTGCTGGAAGTTTTTAACTTAAGATATGTTGGTTATTACTTTACTTAGAACAACAAAACAACAAGCCAAGAGTTTCACCAGGAGAAAACTTAACAGGGTTCTGGTTAATCAAGCTTGGACAGTTCTATGGCTAAATTCTTTTGCTCATTTTGGTTCCCCATTATGCTCTGGTCACTCATTTATGGAGGTTATCGCTTCAAATTTTTTAATTTCCTAATTTATAAGGAGGGGTTCCTAGATATAGTAAGGGAGGTTTGGGAGGTTTGGATTCTAGGATGCAAGTCTTATTAGCTTACGAGGAAACTAAATATGTTAAAGGTCAAGCTGAAGGTCTTTCTCAAGGATAGTGGTCCTCCTTCTACTTAAAGGTTACAGGCTGAAAAGGAGGAGCTAAAGGATTTACAGGATCTTTATTATTGAGATCCTAACAACTAAGATCTAAAGAAGAAGAAACTTAGTGCTCTTGAGGTATATATCAAGGCCCTTTAAAAGCATAGTTCCTTACTGTTACAAAAGGTAAGGTTAAACTGACTGAATTAGGGGATACTAACACTAAGTTTTTTTCATAATTCCATTCTTGCAAAAAGAAATATAAACAAGATCCGTTGTTTGCTTGATGGAGATAACTAATTAGTTACAAACAAAATTTCTATTCAAGGAATTGTGTATGATATTACAAGGGAATCTTTGGTCGATTTTGATAAAATTATTAGGACACTCAAACCCTTTTAATAAGGATCTGTTGGAGGAACTACAAAAGCTAGCTTTCTATAAGTAAATCAAGAATTTCTTGCTTAGTTTGATCTCAAAGAAAGCTCCATGACTTAATGGTTTTGATGCCTTTTTCTTTCAATCTACCTAGAATATCACTAGAGACCTATTAGTGCAGGTGATATAGGAGTTCTTATCTTCTAAAAAAACTTTAAAAGAGCTCAACTCCAATCATATATGTCTCGTCTAATAAGTCCCCAATGCAAATAACCTGAAGGAATTTTGCTTTATCTCTTGCTGTAGCACTGTGTATAAAGTGACCTCTGAGTTCCTTGTACTAAGACTGAAGGGTATCTTGAAGAGTTTAGTCCATCATTCTTACAGTGCATTCATTCTAAGTAAATCTTAGGATCTATTAAGGGATTATGAGACTAATAAATCCATTAGTTGTTGTGCAATCAAAGTGGAATTTTCGAAAGTTGGACCTTTATCCTGTGTTGTCTTGAATGATTTTGCTTCCATTGCAAATTTATCTCCTAGATTAATGCTTGCACTTCAACTACTACTTTTAGCATTCTTATAAATGGTAATCCTAGCAATCAATTCAAAAGTCCTAATGGGATTAGGTATGGGGGGCCCATTTCCCCTTACTTTTTTTGTTATTTTACTAGAAATCCTTATAAGGATTATTATGAAGAGCACCTAAAACAACATCAGTTTTAAGTTTCATCATAAATCCAAAGAATTAAATCTTACTCATCTAAGCTTTGTAGATGACTTGATCTTGTTATCTAAAGTTGAACTTCTTTTGTATCAGTGTTTCTTTAAGAGTTTTGCAGGATCTTAGGGCTAAGAATTAATCAACATAAAAGCATGATATACTTCTCTTCTGATGTGAAATCCTAAGTAAGGTTTAGGTTGTTGGTAGGTTTAAATGCTTATTGTTTACCTTTTAAATACATGGGAGTCTCAATTACCTCCAAAAAGCTAAGATATTGGGATTGTCTTCCTCTTTTTGAAAGTTACAAAAAAAAAAAAAATCAATGGATAGCAAAACAAGTCTTTGTCTTATACAAGGAGACTCCTACTTATTTCTTCTATGTTGAGGAGTCTTCATACCTATTGGAGTCCCACCTATTTCATCCTAGAAGATCAATAAGGAGCTGGAAAATTTTATTAACAACTTTTTATGGACTAGAAGTGTTGGCAATTTTAGAGGGCAAAAAGCAAGTGGCAATAAATTTGTTGGAGTAAGCAAGAAGGTGTCTTGGGGCTCATTTCCTTGCAGATGAGTCAAACAATGTTAGTGGCGAAAAGAATATGGAAACTATTTACTGATAAAGAGTCCTTATAATCTAAGTGGACAAATGAATTCTATCTCAAGAACTCCAGCTTTAAATAGATTGAAGAAAGGAAAGAGCACTCCTGGTACTTCATTCAAATGCCGAGGAAGGAGATTTAATCTTTAATAGCTAGAATTCCTATTTAAGCTCAGGTCAAAGAAGTTATCTAGTAAGACAATTGGTCTATTGACTTCAGGGGTAGTGATAGAATTTGATCTTACTTTCCTAAATACTCTCCCAATTCTTCAAGATGTGATAGTAGACATTAGTTAACCAATAGAAGCAGAGAGTTTACTAATCAATCTTATCTTAAGTCTATCAGACAACAGCAGCCTAGAATTCATTGCTTTAACATTTTTTTTGGAAATGTGCTTAGATTTTAAAGCATCTTTTATTACATAGCTACCAGCAGGACACAGATTACAGACCAAAGATAGGTTGATTAGTGCTAATGATCAGTTATGTCTGCTATATAATCTTAGTACGAAATCTATTAGTCATATTTTTTTTCAATGTGAATACACTAGAGTTATTTAAAGCAGGATGCATCATATGATGGGGATGTATTGTACATACCAGGAGTGGTAATATATACTCAAATGGGTTAACAAGTTTTATAGAAGGAAAAGAAGAGACTAACTAGATATCAAACTTTGTATAACATGTTTGTGAAAGGAATAATAGTTTATTCAAGAACCTTAAAAGAGATAGTTATGAGCTAGCATATAATGTCTGCTATTGGAATAGGGAAATCTTACAAGTTTACGGTACCAAAGGAAAGAGTGTCACATTGAGAAGAAGATGGAGCTTGGAATGAATTTGCATTTTGGTATTACCTTTCTTATGTTGTTCTAGAGTAGAATGTGCTTTATATGTCAATGTTGTAACATGATACTTGTCCTTGTACATTACTCTACTTGATGCTCAATTTTGAGCTTCAATGAATTTCTTTCAATTAAAAAAAACACGATTTAGCCAATACCTATATGTTAGCTTGTGTCCTATATGAATTAAATACAATAAAGGATATGACCAGCATGGCAATGAAGAACATACATAGAGAAACATGAGTTGAGATATGGTCGTGCCAAAAGTTGTGCACTAATTTTAAGAGAAATAGTAAGATCTATAGTTTGGGGGCATGGTGAGTTAGAGATTATATATTAATTTCAAGGAAAATAACTTTACACTTAGACACATCTTTTTCTCTTTAAAAGTTAGGGTTAGCTATCACGAGGTCCAAAAACCCTCAAAAGATCGGAAAAGAAAACATGCAAGATTTGATTAAACGGTAGATTTCATAACTTTTTTAGAAATCATAACATAGCAGAAGCAAAATAACCAAATCAACATGCCACCATACATGATACGGTATATGGAAAATAATTATCATAAGGACAAGATGGAGATTATATTACCGACTCCTTCACTATAGCTTTAACACTTCGTTGTGCTATCCTATTCTCGGCAATATATCATCTCAAGGTGATGTATCCTCTTCTTCTTGTTATTGTCTCCTCTTCTTGATATTGTATCCTCGACCAATCCGATCTACCACTTGTTCTTATTGGACAACTTAGTTAATAAGATCCTTTGGTGGGAAAGGAGATGAAAACTTTGGAGGAGATTTTTCTTAGAAGAAAGAAGCCAAAGATGAGATCCCTCTCATGCAAATTTCGGCTAACACATGCAAGAAATGAGAGAGAGTACAAAAATGCAAGAACACCTCTCTTTTCACCTTGTCAATTTCGGTTATACATGAAAAGAAAGAAGAGAGAAGCATCTAATGCATCACACTTTTCTTTAATCAAACATAAAGAAGCTATTAAATGAGACCCTTCTCATTTGTTTTAAGATGGCTATATAAAAAGACCAATAACCTAAAATGACATGTCAATTTCGGTTTTTAGTGATGAAAGAAGGAAGATCATCCATCAAATACA
>JAOTAX010000196.1:11730942-11746199 GCA_025629825.1 Erythroxylum guanchezii | reverse complement strand
GCTTAAACCAATCTTAGTGCTGCCAATAATAGAATGCAACAAATGGCCAATGCCAAGAGACGAGATATTGAATTCTAAGAAGGAGATTAGGATCTCCTTAAATTTCATCCATACCGCCAACATTCGCTATTTCATCGAGCATGTTAGAAATTGGCAAGCTATTTTTATGGTCCTTTTCAGATTGAACAAAGAGTTGGCAAGGTGGCGTATAAACTAAAGCTTCTAGAAGGGTCCCGTACTCACCCTGTATTTCATGTTTCATTGCTAAAAAAGAAGATTGGTGATGTCGTCCCTGCTAGCTCTACAATTCCACCTGTTGTTGATGGTGAAATTATCATGGAACCTGAGATTATTTTAGACACTAGATGGCTAAAAAAAGGGGGTCACGACTTGAAGAAAATCTTGCGAAATGGCGGCATCTATCAATTGACGATGCTACTTGGGAAAACATTGACTAGTTACTGGACCAATTTATTAATCTGAACTGAGGACAAGGTTCCGCTAGAAGGGGAGGGAAATGATAAGCCAAGAAGGTATACACAAGTACCCATTAAGAATCGAAAATATTTGGTACGTGAGGCATACAAGAATAATAAGTCAATTTCTGTTTTGATATTGTGGATAAGTCTATTTAGTTTCCATGATTGTGATTGTGAGTTCTGGTTTCAAGTAGTCGCTGGTATTTAATAGGAAGTGGTTGTTTAAATTCCAGTAGAAGAAGGATTCAAATATCAGTTAAGCTCATTCAAAATGTCTTGGGTGAGTAGAATTTTATCAATTCAAAAAAAAATTCTTTGTGGTTTTGATTGGGACCTATCATACACATCCAAGACTAGAAATGGATCAAGATAGGATAGGTTTGAGGTTGCCTGGATGCAGTCCAAAGTACTTTAAAGACGACTTAAGTGTATTTTAAAGTTCAATTAGGTATAGCTAATGCGCCTTATTTAGAGCTCGATTAGATTTGGAGTAGTCCTGTGATCTGACCTAACCCATCTACTCCTCTTTACCGACGACCTCACTCTGCTGCTAAATCTAGAATTTTAATCTAAATCTAGAATAATAAAGATTTTCAGGCAAAAACGTGAAATAATCTATGGTTTAAAACTTTCAAAATAGTCTAGTTTTATATATAGCTAAACTCACTGACTCTCAAAATATAAAAGGATTAAGATTTGAGAGAAGAAGAATTAAAGAGGAACAAAAGAAATTTGGTCTTTGAAACTAATTCACTTCACCTACTAACTAACAAACTAAGTATTGTAACTAAAAACTTGCCCATTGCCGCTTTTGCAAGTTATAACCTGTGGACTGGAAGTTATAACAGTGGTTTTCTGTATAAAGCAGTAGCTGGATACGATCAGCGGTTGGGTACGAAGGATATTCACAGCTGCTTGCTTGAAGTTGAAGAATGTTATGAAGGCGTACAATTATAATGAACAAAAGACTAAATACTTGATACCTATCCCTCCTTCCCATTCTGCTGCTCCTTTTATTTTGTACCGGAAAGTGTAAATGTACAAATAAAATCCTCCACCAAGCAACTCAGATATGCTATGAAGCATTAAGATTGTTAGTTCTTATTCTTTTCGGAGTAAAGAAGGTATAGGCATTTGCCGAGAATGAAATTCACAAGTAATAATAAGAAATGCAGGTAACTTTCCTTTTCATATTAACTACTTTTACGAATACATACACCAAGATGAATGGATCCACAAAAGCTTTTCTTTGCTGCTTCCACTGTATCTTCTTTGCCTGATTTGATGCAAGGCAAGTGAAGTTAGAGTAGAAGGAGCAAAAAGAAGCTTTGGAAAGCAATAATCCTGCATGCATGGGTCAATACAGAAGGCGCTTATTCACAAAAGGAGGATTGTATTAGTATCTAGCTCACTTCTAACCTAATTTTTCAACATCTTTGTCCTAAAAGAGGCGTCAGAAACTAGAATCAGTCAGTCCACAAATGCATCATTGATTAATGCTCTGGATGTCAAGCGAGAAGACCCATTTCCGGGTCTCAAGTACTGTACATGTCTGATTCTCTCCTCAAGCATGTCCCAGATAACGATGTTTAAAATATTTGTCATGATATACTTTTGCCTTGTAAGGAGCAATGATCTCAAGGGCCCCGTGGACACATTTGTGATACGAGAAGTCTTCCACTGTCCCGTCTGTTCTAACCAGAGAGAAGCAACGTGAATCTTGGTGTACTGGGTGTTTTATAACCTGTCAACAGAGGGGAGAAAGCCACAGGGTAAGTTATATAAATGCCAAGCCATCAAATAAGCAACAGATAGATTGGAGAATCCTGTTAAAAGTACTCAAGCTGAAGCAAAATTATTTAATGATTAACCTTGATGTGCTGGGCCCCAGGTCCAATCTTCTCATCTTTTCGAGGATGGAAATATAAGACCCTCATCAATATGGACTTGTCTGTTTCATTTAATTGGTGGTCCAACGGATACCTACATCCAGAACAACAGAAGGTTACATGAAGAAACCCATAAATTGCACTTTCAAAAGAAAAACGAAAGGCACTACAATTTCAGAAAAATTACCATGAAAACAAGATGCATGGAAGCATTATTACTATTCTAGCAATGCACAAAAGAACAAAACCAAAAAGCCAAAACACAGTACAATGGTACTATAACTTCTATGCTTACATTCCTGAAGCACTTATTTATGTGGCTGAAAGAGGTGATAAGCATTCTCATAAACTTTTGAGCATTGAATTGCTGTACCATCCACTTATTACAACAACTTTCACACTTAAATATGTACAAACTTTATACTTCTATAAGAAATTTAATTTCCTTCCTTTCCACAAATATATTAGCTGTCATATTGACAAAGGAAATTATTCTTGTGTAAACAGCACCTTCTTGAAATATGCAGTAAAAACTGTGTGAGCAACATGACATGGATACATAGCTAAAGCTATAGAAAGAATCAGCAGATATCCCAATGACACATCTGAAAATGCATCAAGAATGGAAGCAGAAGAATTTACTTACTTATTCAAGATGTTTCGCACTAAGCGCGAGAGCTTATAGATATCATCGTACGTAAAAAATTTCCTTAAGAATGACCTTGATATACTTTCTGCTTTTTTAAACCATTTGGGGTCATAACCTCCAAACTTGAGTGCAAACTTAGCCCCATGTTTGTCAGATTTATAGCTCCAAGCACGAGGTATTTCAAACTCATCATCCAGCTTATTTGAACTGATTTGGGTACCCAGGAAGTCATAGACATTGACAGGCTCTGAAAGCTCACAACTCTGCTAAGCAAAATGATTAGATAATTTAAAGAAAAGACTAGTAAAAAGAGAGAATTTATCAGTCTTGAGAATTCCATTGGACTTGGTTAATGAAAAGATATTGATATTCCTAGTTGATTGAAGTTTTAAGATAAATGTATCATGGAAGTACTTCATGCTTCCAATTTGAAGTTATTAAAAGCCAAACAAGGAACTACCAGAGGTAGCCTTAAATTCATATAGAATCTTTGCTATAACATTCGTAGAGGAATCAGTAGCCTCTTCAATTATATTATGGAATTTAGCAAGGTAGTATTAGTTAAAACTTAGCAGAATCAAATTGCAGATATACCTTCAGAGAATATACAATATCAAATTGTCCAGTCCCAACTGGAGGAACCAGTCCCCATGCTAACGCGTCCAAGCTTCCTTGCATATCATCCTTGATTCCTGCCTTAGCAGCTTTAATGAAACAATTACCAGGACTCTGCAAACAAATGTCGTACAAACATATGTGAACTACATTTACATTAAGTTAGATGTTATTGAATGTTCTAAAGAAAAAAGTGCAGCAAGAACTGACAGAAAAGCAAGCTTGTGAAAAGGGTGACAAGACAGATGCTTGTTCTCTTTGTCGTTTCAAGCCTTTTGCATTTAGGCCAACAAACTCTCCAGTCACTGATAGAGAACTAGCAACCAGTGTCAAGTGTTCAGGAAGGACAGTCTTGCCAACATCAGATATTGCAGAGTTTAAATTCTGTCATTGAAAATGCATGTTAGTAGTTTTTTATACATCAGCATCTATCACATGTAGCCAGTACGGTCAAGAATTACCAAAAGCAACATACTTTAAGGAAAAATTTCCATCCAGCATCTATTCCATAGGCCAAACAAAATTCATGAATATTATCAGGATGACTGCGTGTCCAGTCAATCATATCCATTACAGGGAGACAGTGATTAACAAGCAAGTTCCACAGCTTTGTCTTTCCAGAGATTGCCGACATTGAAACCCTCAAGTAGAGCTCACCATGAGGTTGATTACATGGTTTTGGTATCCTTGGTCGATCATTCCATAAGATATCCACTTTCTTTATCTCAATGAGTCCTAATGAAGAGGGAAAAGGTTCAGGGAATATCAACAACATAACCTTGTATATAAGATATGAACAAAAGCAAATAGACAAGCCTTGAAGAAGAGATGCACAAAATATATAATACCCATAGAAGGTAGGCTAAATACAAACAATATCCATTGAAGTACTGACCTTTAACAACAGCTTCAAGAAGGAAAGGAATCATCAAGGCTTTAACAGTTTCCAGTCGCATGGAAGAATCTTTGGAGCTGTCAATAATGGTCACACTTATGCAAACTGTTTCTTCTTTTTCCTTGTGACTGTCAGCCACACAGCAGTTCCTGATGTTCGAATAAGATATTCATAAAGGATGATAAGAAGAAAGAATTTAATGAGATTGTCTATGCAAAGTAAGCTCACTGATATATGCCCCAACAAATCACAAGTGAAAAAGATAACTTATATGAAATGGAGCCCAAGGTACACAAGTTATGAGTCTTGTATTAGCAAGACTGATGAACAGAATCTTTCAAAAAGAGAAAAAAAAAAAAAAAGATCAACAGAAGTCAGCAAATCAATGAAAATTTTTGTACTGTTGCAAGCACAAATTTGCACCCAATATTGTCATATAGGAAACAGAGATCTGCTGCTTCATTTTCGGATATAAAATTTTCATAGTGCTAAACTGGAAGGCCATTGACCTTACTATTTCCTTACACCATATGAAACTTTTGGCAGATTTTGTGATTGTTTAACAACTCAATTCAATTCAAATCTTGGGAAACCAAAATAAATGTAGTAAAGAAAGTGCAGTGATCATAACAATCCAGTAATTTTAAATTTTGAAGGTAACTAATTTCCTTGTAATGCAAGCCGACATTGATTCGGCCAGCTTACTTGCATGTTATTAGGACCTCCGGGGTTTTGGCATTTGATTTGCAATGCTTGTACAGGGCATCAATAACAGACTGGAGCCTAAGACCTCTCTTCGTCATGATTTCCTGAAACTCACAGATCAGTGCCAGAAACTGAACTAAATGCAGACATGGATAGTGGGATACTTGTACTTCAGTACCTTGAATATATGGAAATGGCAAACCCATGGACTAAAACATCTCTTCCCACACCTTTGGGGGGAGTAACTAACCGGAAAAAGACAAAAATCACGTATAAGAACAATAAAATCAATATCATTTTTGAAGAGAAAATTATAGAGTAAGATCAAACAAGCAAATAAATAGGTTACAGACACTGACATTATTCTGGTAACTGAAACAATATCCAAAAATACTAGTTTCTCCAAATGGTTCTGAACTTCTAAGGCTCCATATTCAAAACCGTGCCTCTGTCTTCCAAGTTTCTCAGATAGAAACAGTGATACAGTTTGGTTAGCATTACTCTTTTTCAGACCACACTCCAGTACATTCTGTGCAATTTATCCACATCATGAAACTTGTCAAGCAATCTGATAATGAAAGTTACAACAATGAAGAATGTTCAACAGAGGCCTGGGATACACCATTAGGAAGAAAAAAAGGGGTAATAGAATCAAACCCATGCAATAGCTCTAAATATGAGATTTGGAAAGAGTTAACTAAAATTTCTTACTACAACTAAAGGTGGAGAAAATAAGATCCATAATGAGACATCAATTATTGCGGGTTTAAGGTTTGGTTAAGTTGTTATCATTTATGATTGCAAGCCAAATTACATATATATTTGCTGTTTCTATTAACAAATTACTTCACATCATCCATAGCATAATCAAGGAGGCTTCCACAGCTTTAATATATGAGAGAGAGAGAGATAACCTTAAGGTTTAGTAAAGGAGATTTTTCTAGCAGACTTATTGGCTGATCTAAAGCACTGTAGGCAGCTTCCGAGATAGAACAAGCTGCCAATGAGCCCACAGGTTGACCACCTACAAATTTTGGATCATGAACGACCACGTTCTCACCATAAGATAACTGAACAAGTTGATTCCCATATCTGCTTCTTACTGTTCCATCATAGGCAATACACAGATCACGCATGAAGAACATAAGCCTTCGAGTTAAAGTCCCAGGAAGATCAGCATTATCACTAAAAGAGCTATCTCGGCTTGTTACTGAATGAATAAAACACTCAAGAGGATTCAAGCCAGATAAGAAACAATTTTGAACCACAGCATATGGGATGTAGCATTTAGCACACTCAACAGCATCATCATCTTTTAGCTTATTCCAAGCTGCACATGATAGTTCATGGGGCATTCGGAATGATAAAGGAACCAACGAATGTTGCAATCCCAGACACATGCTATGCTGTACTAGTTTCAGCATATTACCCTTGCTTCCTGCCTTAATCATGGTTAGCAATGAATTGGTTTTACTGGTATATTTGTAAGCTAAACTTTGAATGTGACGAAAAAACTCTTTAAAAGCATCAACAGAAGCTTGACTAAGTGCAGCAGATCTCTGCTTCTCAAAACACAGGTGTTCTAAATTAAATGCAACAGCACAAGGACCCTCTTCAATATTTCCAGCAAAGAAATCGCGAAAAGAATCCACCATGAACTGTTTAGAATTACATGTGTGTTCTGCATCTTGTAATCCACACAAAATTTCATCCATCATGTTCTTCCGTGAATATGTGTCTGGAGAGAGGTAAAGTTCAGAAAGAGAGACACTCAACCCCCTCATTGACAACCACTCACAAAGAGCTTCCTGAGCAACATACAAGAAGTCAAGAACCTGGCTCTGACATTGCTTGGTGAGGCTCTGGAAAAGGTTACCATCAGTATCACGTAACCAAAAAGATCCTTCAGAAGAAATAAGCTCCCCTTTGAGAATGTTGACATTGTATGAAGGAAAATCATGGTCAAAGTTTTCAGGCAGGAGCATGCTGATCAATTGTTTTCCTGTCCAGAGACAACCATTTCGTGGACTTCTGATAATTGAAGGCGACAAATATTTATTTGGCGAGAACATGTGCAGTTGCTGCATCTGGAATATGGTCAGGAAAACTCCAGGTTCCATGACCAAGTGAGCAGCAACCAAACTATCTTGGCTAAGAGACAGAAGATTTCTGCCACTTTGCGCATTAGTTAACTGTTTTTCTAAAGCAACAAGTTCGTGAAGCTCGGCTCTAGTCTCAACTGATTGAGGAACATAACCATGTAGACAATCACCATCAAAATCTCCATGAAGTGGTGGACAACAGAGTGGATTGATTGCAAGGACTGATGTCACAGGGAGGATTTTCACAGAGAGAGCAATGAGAGAGTGTGGATGTATAGATGGTGGCCTATTGATCATAACAGTATCTCCATCATTAAGGGTTCTATAAATGATGTCCCCAACTTGCAGTTCCTTGGTATGGCGAATGCGAACTAGACTACCTTCTCTACGGACATGAATCTCACCCTTCTCAAGAAGTCGCACTTCACAGCAAGCATTCAACTTCTCCCAGTTCCAAGCTGTCAGATGTTCTGAAATGTGCATCCTTTCCGCAACATGGCATGGTATTCCAATTTCACTGAGCCGAAGATTAGGATCACCAACAACCACCATTCGGAACGAATGATCATTTCGTTTGCCAAGAACAACATCTTTCATCCATCTCAAACCAGATGTTTTGGAGTTAGAAACATTAACCAGCTTTTGGTTAAAAATGATAATATCATCACTGACTGGTTTTTCTGGTTTTAGCTGTAAATTAGAATAGAAAAAGGAATTATGAGGACGTCACAACTATCGTTTCCATATAGAAATGTTTCAAGTCTTGCCTTAGAAGTTTTTAGGCAGTCCATAACACGAAAACTCAACTCATTTCCTTTCCCTCTGAAATCGACCAGTTTCTTGTAAGCTCTTGTCCTATCATCCTATTCAGTGGAAGCAAACTATGAGAATATAACATAAAATCATGTGATAAGTAGCTAACCTAAAAATACAGAAAAAGAAAAGGATTCATCTTACAAAGATTAATCGCTGCCCGTTTGAAAATGCATGTGTAACTTCTGTCACACGATGACTATTTGGTGTTACTGGAAAACAATTCAGAAATAGTGAATCTTTCTTTAAAACAAACCTTTCTATGAAACTTGGATCAACATCCTTCAGCAAATGGCGGACCTGAAACCAGAAAATATCCAGCAAACATGAAATTCAATATGTTAAATAATTATTTACAGAGTTTACATCAGCTTTTACTCAAGAAATTTAGCGTACTCTTAAAGCTAATTAAAAAACATGCAAAAGATATATCCTTAAATGATATGAAGAAAGTAATATATGAAAGTGTGTGAAACATAGTTCTTCCTTAATTTCGGTGTGTCGGATCTTCATATTAGGCTTTTGTGCAGTAAAACTGCTCTCTAAATGCAGCCCACGCAAGTTGCATATTCCAGAAGCACACAGTTGCCAGACAATCTTTTTCTTTTTATTCATAACGGTGATACCTAATAGCAGATAAAGGCATGGGCATTCTTCAAACTCTCCAGATATTTCCGAAACTCCAACCTCAAAGTTGAAAATCAAACCTCTAACAGGAAAGTTCAAAGAGATTACAAAAAACACAACTTTCATTGTCAAGCTTTCCAATTCCAATTTCTCAATTATAAAGAAATAACATCCTGATCCAACAATTTTAACTTCTACTTATCAGCACTGTTAACAAAATTGATCAGAATTAAGATCCAATTTGTCAAAGAGTAATAAAAAGGATTATAAAGCACAAACCCACAAGGTCCCAATAAAATTTGACCTATCATAAATCATCAGAAAAGTAGCTTGTGCCCAGAAAGACAATTGCATTTCACCAGGATTAAAATTGCAGGACCAAAAAGGAATAGTTACTATTTGCAATCTCAATGTTGGCTAAAGTGCCATAACTCATAATTTACAGTGCAGTGTTAAATTATACGACAATATGTCCAACCAATGAACATATAACACTGGCATAATTTATGAATCAATTTGACACGTTTGCAATTATGAAACATCAACGTTCAAATTTTCTTCACAACATGTTATGTCTTAGTATCAAAGAAACTCCTCTGATAACACATTGGGGCAAGGTAAAATCTAAAAGGATCAAAAGGTTCAAAATCATTAGGAGCACATTAGTTTGTTGAGCTGACAATAATTACAAAATGGGCATGCAAAATAGGAAGCCTACATATGCTTGCTATAAGGCTTTGACTGGTACCTGAGCATGTGATAAAACTCTTTTGTTTGGTTTGATGTCATTTTCATCCTGCTGTTCATCTTTCGGAATAATATCCCAAAAGTCAGCAGCCAATTTTCTCTTTGGTGCTTTTCTCGAAGACTGTTTGAGCAAATTTTCTCCTATTTCAGCAACAATTGCAGTTTTCCTAAAGATATCATTGGAGGAAATTTTGAATTTTATCGTTGGATACCAATCCTTTGAATCTCCCTGTTCATATCAAAATACACCATTGTAAATTTATATCACCAGAAAAGTAAGACCCGAGTAGGAAAAGATTAAGAATTGCTTCAGCAAACTTACAGCACAGTATTTGCATCCTTTTTGTGGGTTTTTTCTAGATTTTGGACCTGTCCTCTAATAGTTCAAAGGTAAAAAGAGATAAAGAGAATGAGTGAGATTTGCAAGGACACATAAAAAGATATTGCCAATTTGTAGATCAGTAAATGCACAAAAAGCTCAAAAATGAACGCAAAAACATCTTAAGTTGTTGCAGACAAAAGGAATTATTAGCAGTAACTTTAGAGCCATCAAAAGAGAAAATATGTCCTACTCAAAAAAAGAAAAAAGTAGCTCAAGGAAGAAAGATAAACCAGTCACTCTTTTGGAGATCAAATAACAGCTTAATGATATAAAAAAAACAATGACTCAAAATGTAAAGTTGAAGTTACAATGTTCCAACCAAAGTTAAAAGTTCATAAATTGAGGAACACGAATATAAATTCCAAACATTCACAATTTAACTCACTGGAACACGCTGTAGTGAAAACACTTTGACTAAAAGGAATAGCCCGTGTAAGGAATCAATAGTGTTTCTAAACATATGATAACATGATGATCTCTGCAACAGATCATTTTTAGTAGCACATTGATATAAGGAAAGAGATAAGTGATAGATGTGTATTCAACATGTGACAAAACTCGCAAAAATAATAATCTGCCACAACTTCCAAGTGCAGTTGTGAAAGATAATCAGTTCCAATTTATCATTTGTAATACATTCTGCACAAGACAAGAATTGGATATTTAAGGTATCACCATAACTGTTTCCTATAACTATGTCATGATGACATTTATAGTAATTATCTACAGAATTCACTGGTCTGGGAATTTATTACACCTACATTCAGGAAGGCATACATTCAAAAAGAGTGAGGTAACAGACCATAGCCAATAAATCTTTTCGGACAGATTTACATCCTGGGCAAATTCCATTCAAGATGTGTACAACTTCTGATAGATAATATGGATGCAGTATTGTGAATGGAAATCTGATCACCCCAAAATGTCCTAAAAATTCATTAATAGAAAGTCAGAAGTATTTCCAATAGATATGAAGGTTCTATTAGTTAAAACTAATCCATGTCAAGTTTTCACACCTTCACAGAATTTTACATCATGGTAACCACATGTGGAGCACTGAGAAGATGGATTAGGAAGTCCCAACTTAGGATCTGTAACTTCATTCACTGCTTCGATAGCCAGAACTGAAATCTTTTCCTGTTATCAATCAATGCATGAAAAAACTGTTAATCAAGCAGCATAACGTTACGTCCTTGTAAACTTGGAAACATGAACTCACCCTCAAACCCTTTATGGGATTCATTAGGTTCAAAGAAAACTTTGGTAAACCATAAATGTTCAGAATTCAAAAAGAATGGGATCTGTCTCCACAAGAACCAAGTCAAACATATGCAAGTAAATCTGCCTACTATACTGGCATAAGGCTTCAGATTATGTGATATCTAATCAAGCTATAAACTGCCCTCAACTCCATCCTAGTCAATCCTGATTATCCCAACTCCAAGGATTGCAGTAAACATGAATTGACTTTTACTTCATACTTGACAGCAAACACAATAAAATCATAGCCGAATTAGCATACAGCAAGCATGATACTAATCTCAAATTAGCTATTCAATACATTTCCATTCTCTACACAATCCAGTATATTTGTCATTAAGAAAACTTGTCACCTTTTCTGCCTCGGTTGAAATACCAAAAGTTATGCTAATAAGAATAGCAGATGGCGGTTGCCGCTCCTGAAATAACTCGATATCCATTGAATTTGATTTTGGTTTATCACTGTGGCTAAGCAATCTGCATACAAAACCAGATTATTAGAAGTTGAAAAGATCACTAGGTTCTAGTAGATATGCACAACCATTGGCAAAATACCATATAAGTTAAAAGTTTAAGTAGTTTCTTAAACCAACAAGAAAATATAAGCCTTAGATTCAAGTTTCCAGGAGCTCCACCAATCACCTCAGGAAGCTTGAGGTGAAAATATTGTCCTCTATCATCGTGAAATCATTACATTGCTTCAGTGTAACATGACACCATTCAAACACAGTCTCTAAAATTGTGTTCTAATATTTCTTTTGTGCAAACTCATGTATGAAATTATCACAACAAATGGATAGGAGAAAAAGGGTTTAATCTTCACGATTTTTTTAACCACAGTGATGCCTCTAAATTCTATTATGAAAGTAATCATCACATCTGAGAGTGTAGGTTACTGCAGATTTGCAATGGAAAAAACTAGCTTACCAGCCTCGAGCAAATTTATGAAAGAATTACCAATATATCAAACAATAATCATAATTGTCACAGGAAAATGTTGGATAACTGTACATGGAAAGTATGTCCCCACTATTCTTATAATGTTAATCCATAGAGCCGTAACCTTTGCCAAAATATTTCCTTTTTCAGACTTTCTTCTGTTTCAAATCAGTAATGATTGTGACTTAACTTCTAAAATCGTTTGACTAAAGTGACCAGGGGCCACAGATACAGCATGTAAGTTCCAAACAACCTGAATGATCTCTGACAAATAAATAAGAATGGAAATGATCAATAGCTAATTTCAGCAGACATAACTGTCTCAAAATTACAAATTTGAGCTATCAACGAATGTTAGTCCTAAAAATAGGTGGTAATATCCACCACCAAAAGTCACCTCTAATATGGACTAAAAATAACAAATATAAGCCAACCACCAAAGATACTTTCCATTACGAATCAAAGTTGGTCATATAAAATCCACAATCATTGATCAACCGCGATAGAGTACGTTTTGCCTCCAAAACTACACTATCACACAATGGACTACAACATATTAACTTTAAAGCAGAACAACTAACTATCAAAACAGTATATATCAGTTGCAAGGAATGCCAAAAATACCAGGCTTAAAATGCTCAATAGTTCTTGCAATGAATCAAGAGAGAAAAACTACATAATCTACCAGCATTCTCATTCAATTGATCAGGACGAATTATCAAGAAACAGGTCACTGAAGACAACTGAGAGAATTAACCAGGAACCACCAATATCACTCATTAATCATCAATCACGTGAAACAAAGCAAAAAACGTCCGCTTAATTAAGCAAAAAACCTATGTCCATGAAAAAAAAACAAAGGGAAAAGAAGAAGGAAACACTAGTAAAACAATAAACCAAAAATAAAACTTTGCACCATTTAACCAAATTTACGGTGGAGCCATTAGAACTCTGAGCCAACTTGTATAAAGTTTCGTTCTTTACAAACATTCATAACGCGCCATTAACAAGTCACATAACATGCAAGTAACCAAAACCCCTCGGCCAGACCACCCAGAGAACTCCCACCCTAGAAATCTAGTTCACATGCGAAAATGCAACATCACAATCATTCACATTGTAAGACAACGAGAAAGAAACGAAAAATCCAACAGTGAGAAACAGAACACGATCACTACCATCAGCCAAACCCAGTAAAAAGATGCGGATAATCAATACCGTGAAAGCCAAGACGAAAACCCAGAAGCTAAAACAAGTAAAGGTATTCAGTTTATAGTGAAAGAGATAATGTGCGTTACTCAATGAAGAATCAGGGGCGCTTTTGCAATAACAGAGGAGTGTTCAAGCAACTGAATGACTGTTCATAGGTATAATGGGTGCGAGAAAAGAGTGGCATAGTCGTAAACAAACAGAGAGGAAGCGGGATGAATAGTCGGGTCGGAAACGCCGCCGGTTACAGCCCGACAAACCAAAGGACACAACGCCGAGTTCGAGGCTTTAAAAAGGGACCTAAAAACGCTCAACACGAGAAGAGTTGGACTAGTGCTGACTACAACTAACATTTTTATTCTTTTAATGCATAGCCGAAAGGCCCTTTATGTTGTTCCAATTTACAGTTTTGTGATTTGATTTTGTCCAAAGTAAGAAAGACCTTGCAAAATTATTTAGATAGGCTAAAAAGAAGATTTTATAAGCTAACTTTTTTATTCGAATAATTATAATGGAGGCCAGGCTATGGCATTGCAATTTGCTAACGCATGATGGGCCTAAAAATACAAGCACGTACGCTATAAAAGATTCAGCCATATAAAATGCAAACGCCAATCTTTATCACAAATCCAACGTGATCACTACCGTCATATTAAAATCCTTTTCTTAACTTGTTATTAAGTTCAAAATAGTGAGCCAATTATAAATGATAGAAAAGTTCGGCCAGCCAAAATCGATAAGTAAAATTTAATTTGATTAAATTTGGTAAACTTAAAAAAATTTGGACTTGGTCCAGGCTTCGATCGCTTGGTTATCTAACTCAAAAATCAGCTTGATGGAACAAATATATAGGCATGAAATTATTTTCTCGTCGTCCCCTTTTAACTTTAAAATTTTCTATCAAAACTCTTCAGAACTAGATAATCTAATAAATTCAGCCATTATCGTCATATGTGCATCATCTCATGTGTGTATTGTTGTCATTGTTATATAATAGTTTGTGTGTTGTCATTCCCTTCCTCTTCTGCTATAAGTAAAGTTTACAACAACTACATTAGCATCAAGTAGCTAAAATTATACAGTTGAAATACAATATGTCACAAGTGACAAGTTAATAGTGTGTGTAATGGAAATATATCATAAACCTAACAGAGTTAGGCTTAAGGATGCAAATCGGACTTGACAAAAATTAAGGGCTAAGACGTCTTCCTTCATTAACGTATGAATATAAGTTATATATAATAAAGTGTTTGTGAATAAGAAGGAAACGATCATCGTACAATCTCCTAGAATATCTCTACCTAAATATATACAACCAAAAAGATTAATGAACTTTTTCGACCATGTCATCATAAAGAAAGGCATTGTTTACATCCATTTGATATAATTTCTAATGACGAGCGGTAGTAACAGCTAGACCCTCAATCTGATGATTACCACAAATGACCAAGCTAGCCTTGTGTCATTCTATTGTACCATCAAAATGATACTTAATTTTGTAGATCCATTTGCAATTGATAGCCCTCTTACCAAAGGGCAAATCCTCAGTAGTTCATGTGCCACTTTGTTTAAGAGCCTCAATCTCTTTGTGCATTGCCTCACGCTAACAAGGGTCACAAATAACGTCACAATAAGTCTTAGGCTCAACATTTGTGGAAATGGCTGCAAGGAAGGCACGATGTGAAGTAGAAAAATTATCATAATTTACATAACAAGCAAGCAGGTACAAGGTACCTGAGTTGGCTAATGAAGAGGTGGGAATGGGGGGTTGACTTGGACAACATTGGTGTAAATATAATCGAGCAAGCAGACTGACGATTTCTTTAGCTAGAGACCACGACCATATACCTCAAAGGAGTCAGTGCCAGAGGGAGAAGGTGTATTGGGAGAAGTATCTAATATCCCAATGGGGAAGCCTTCAGAGGCAGTGGCGTTGGGTATAGTGC
>JAOTAX010000196.1:11709045-11728241 GCA_025629825.1 Erythroxylum guanchezii | reverse complement strand
GAGTTTAGAACATCATCCAATCTAAGCTCATAATCATCATGACATTCATTGTATACATTCAAAGAAAAGAATAACAAGATGAAATGGAAATGTCACTTGGAAAGAATCAGGATGGCCTGGGAATGTAGCAGTTGCAACAACCCACCCTTCTCTCTCGTCTTCTTCCTCTTCTCTCTTCTTTCTTGAAGGTTTTTCAAATGTAGCAAAATGGAGGCTTCCTTTTAGGGTTACATCTCTTTCCCTTATATAATCTTTTCAATTAGTGTAACCTTAAGGTCTTTTGGGTCTGAAAGGTCCGAAAAGTTCCTCGAAAACTCAAATCAGGAAGGTTGTACTCGTGTTCTATCACGTAGGGCCACGATCATGGCCTCCTTGTTTAGCTCTCTGTCACGATCGTCGCAGAACATACCACGATTGTGGCCCTAGTTATGGGTCCAACCCTTCTTCATATCTTCCCTGTTCTTCAATACTTGTCCTAAAACACCAACAAACTCATCAATGCACCTCAAATATATAAAATTGAAACTCAAATGCAGACTCTAACCCACAAAATGCTTAAAATATAAATATATACTAACTAACACAATTTTAATCTAAACATGCTCTAAAAATCAAATTAACAACTAAATACAAACTAAACTACCTACAAAAACACGATGCAATCTACGACTATATGCAAATTTATAATATGTAATATGTTTTGTTTACAAATTTTTGTTGCATATACAAAACTGAAAGTGCAATATATAATAAAAATAATTAAATGTTGATATAATCAAAAAATTAAATTTTATAACAATTACATCAACATTTAGGTACCCAAAATTACACACTAAGGTACTACATGTAATGACATCATGACAAAAACTAAACGGAATTAAATTTAAAGGTGTAAATCATACAATATTGTAAATTTTAAGCTGCAAATTTATAATATGTAATATGTTTTGTTTACAAATTTTTGTTGATTAGACAATAATAATAATGTGATATGTTTTGTTTTAATAAAGTAAATACTTAAATTTAATAAATTTTATAACAATTTCATTAATATTTATGTAGGTAGAATTGGATAGCTAGCATACCACATGTCATAGATTAATGATATGGTAAAAGAGACATGACAAAAACTTAATAGGATTAGATTTGATTGTGCTAATCCTGTCATTTTGTAAATGTTAAAGATACAAAAGTTATTTTAGAGTTGAATTACACATTTTATATTAATATATTAAAAAAATTAAAAAAATTTCATAATAACCTCCTACATACACGTAGTCACGGCTTAATAATATTGTAATGAATCAGTGCAAATTGTATTGTTGTATAAACGATAGAGTACAAATTAATATTTAAAATAACTATGGTAGGATGTTAATCGCCCCTCCTAATATCCAACAGAAAAAAAAATGAAAGATGTATTTGTGTAGGTCTACTATTTATATACAAAGAAGCAAAACCCTAGTCGTCACGAAAAACACTTGAAGATCTTTGCGGGCGAAAGAAGGTGAAGATGCAGATATTCGTGAAAACCCTAACGGGGAAAACTATAACCCTTGAAGTTGAATCAAGCGACACTATTGACAATGTCAAAGCTAAGATCCAGGATAAGGAAGGTATTGCTTTCTGCGTTTCACTTTTTTTCATGGAAGTTTCATTTATTTTAAAATTGGAGTTTCTGTGGGTTGGTTGTTTAGGTATTCCTCCTGATCAACAGAGGCTGATTTTCGCTGGAAAGCAGCTGGAGGATGGCCGCACGCTTGCTGACTATAACATCCAGAAAGGTTAGTTTTATTTAAAGTGAGAAATTTGTGAACTGGACTTCGACTTGATATTGATTTTTGAAGCCAAAGCTGGCTACTTGTTTGTGAATGATAACCGAATTCTGCCATTTTTAATTATTAATTGGGTTTTATTAAAAGTTTTAGATGAATCTCATGTTTTCGAAAACTTCCTTTAATTGTTTCTGAAGTAAATTTAATATCGTGGTTTTGAAAAATTCTCGAACTTACCTTATTTATCAGACAATTTGGTATCTTCACGTCGGCCTATACAAGAATAGGCAATTGCAATGAATTTGTCTATTTTTTATGTAGGATAATATCGTATAATTGATTTTGGTATGTATTGTACTTGAGTAGAGTCAACCCTGCATTTGGTATTGAGGCTTCGCGGTGGCATTATTGAGCCATCCTTGATGGCTTTGGCCAGGAAGTATAACCAGGACAAGATGATCTGTCGCAAGTAAGTAAAACAGTTACAAATTTGTTAGTGTGAAAGGGGGGTGGTGGGTTTTTTTAGTTATGTAATCATTTTATTTGAGATTATTTTGTGAGAACAATGTCTGTTAGGACCATCACCAAGTTATCAAAGCAGCCATTAGCCAACACCAACTTACTTTTGGATTTTAAGCTTACCTTTCTTGAGTTGATTTGAACGCCTTATGTATTGATATCACCTATTTTCAGTAAAAAAAATATTGAAGACAGCCTATTTTGATGCAGTACTATTTTATGCTTCCTGTTGATGAAGTGGAAAAAAGTTGCTTCTCCTGTTTCATGACCTTTTCTTAGTTACTTGTTGATATAAAGTAAATTAGAAACCCCTTTTGTTTCTGAACATTTTGATTGATCTCTTTGTATTCTAGTGATGTGGAGGTTGTTGTGTCAGGGTTTTATTATCAATTATAAGGTTTTGTAGTTATTGGGTGGCATATTAATTAAGCTTTCTGGTTCGTTTGATAGAAAATGTTGCATTGTGGTATCCAAGATCTAATGTATGGAAAGTTATGTTATGCAGATGTTATGCACGCTTGCACCCTCGTGCTGTTAACTGCAGGAAGAAGAAATGCGGGCACAGCAATCAGGTAAATCATATTTGGAGTATATGTTGTCACCAAATTTTATATGATGTCCTATCACTGTTTCTACTATTGATTCACATCATGTTCTCTGCTGCAGCTGAGGCCAAAGAAGAAGATCAAGTAAACTGTTAATCTGGATAATAGATTTCAGCATTTACTAGTTGATGTGATGTACTGGAATTTTATTGTCGTTGAACACTTTGCTACGGTGGCTTTGATCCAGCCCTTCTGGAATTATTTGTCCATGTTATCTCAAGGTTTTGCACTGCTGTTATAATTTTCAATCCTTATCCAATCTTTTGTACACACACACGTTTTCTGCGCTGATTCTAACCCTCTTCTGCAGTACAAATTATTTCAGTCGATACCTAGCACTAATCATGACTATCCAAGGGAATTGGTCGTCAGTGGTATGACTGGATGACTGGTTCTTGATATAATTGTCGAGCTTGATAGTGGTTGAAACCTTGTAGATACTCGACGGTATTTAGCGTGATGGAGCTTACAGTCATGTTGCCAGTGCTACTGGATGGTTTAGCTTGACTTAACAGGTCAGTAGTAAAAGGCCCTATTGTCCCTTTGACAAAGGGGACGGGGAAACTGGGCGGGCGCTCAGTGGACTACTTGCCTTTTGCCATTTAACGATCTTAACGAGTCAAATCATCATAATTTGTTAAAAAAAAGGCAAAAAAGTGTAAGTTTAGCCTTAATAAAATAAAAATTAAATGCAAAACTTTTCAACGATAACAACCTATTCTAATAAAAATTTTGCTGTCTAAGAGTCTAGGGAAGTTTAGTATTACGTAACTAATATGTGGAGGTTGCAAGGAGGTAACAAGAGATGAGCTTATATGAGTAGGATTTTTATTAGTAGAGTTTTTTTTTTTTTTCAGAAGAGCTCTTTTAAGAAGTACAGTTTGGTTGTTAATTAAAAAAATAATTTTTTTGAAAGCTTCATATGGTAGACTGTTTGGTAATATTAAAATAAAAATATTTTTATTATATTTTATTTTGTAATAAAATTTATTTACACATATAAATATTATTTAAAGTATATTAAACAATATGCAAAGAACAATATATTAATTATTATATAATTTTAAACTATCTTGTAGGAAATTTTAAATAATCATCTTGTAGGAAATTATTTAAAGAGATGTCTTATAGGAAATAAAATTAATATAAAGAATAAATATTAAAACATATAAAAAAGTTAAATAATATTATATAAATCTCAAAATAAATATTCAAGTTGAGTAAATAGTTAAATACAAAATAAACGGAAAGATAAGTTTGTGAGTATTGTAAATACAATATATTAGGTTTACATTTGATTTGAAATAATTCAATTACTATTAGGTCTTTCATGAATGGAATGGGTTTACATTTATTTTACAATTACTTTCAAGTCAAGACTCAAGCTAACCCTCAAGTCCAAACTTTGAATAGACCTGGACCTTGTTGTTATGTGTAACAAAAACTTTGATTGTTCATCTAAAAAACTTGATTATTGTGCTTTGTCTGCCATGGTGATGGAGAATTATGACTCACAATTCTTCATCTGAACCAAAGATCTCGAGTTCAATCATCTTGCCCATCCTTGGGTCGATTTTTCCATCCGAATGTGACATCTGTTCTGTTTTTGTTCTTTTTGCCTTATTCATGTGGATTGATGGTTCTACCTTTATTGTGTATGATTTCCTGAGGAATAATAGATGAATATTCATGATTGGAAATCACAAACGCATGTCAGGTATGTGAACTGTAACAAATACAAGAATGTTTACCTATCTTCTGAGCCGGTCACTGATTGGTTTGATGTTGCAGACACTTTCTTTGAATCTTTTGAATTCTGTTCACCTGCCAATACAAAATCATGATATTGCACAGGCATATAGACAGCAATAAGAGAGATAGCTGACCATCTTTAACCTGTGATTTTGTTAAGGAATCTTATGCCCTGTGAATGTGCATTAGTTGTCACTTTATCTGCATTACTTTTAAATCAGATGCAAGAATCATTTGTTTAACATTATGCCTAAAAAATACTATAAGTAGAAAACTTTATAAATTTGTCCCTCAAAAAGCTTCAATGAGTCCCCAAAAGTACGATAATGCTACTAACTTACAACAACCGACACACTGCTGGACCCTGAACTTTTCTTAGATGATTAGAACTTTTAAATGAGAAATTTTGGTGATTAGTCACGAATAAAGAACAAATGATGAAAATTTTTGAATTAGAAATGATAGACAAAATTAAAGTAAGGAATGAGAAATGTGGATAGATTCATGATTTGCTACGGTGTTTTTGGTGGATAAGAGATTTTGAAATAGAAAGAATCAAAGTGAAAGTCAGTAGTAAAATGAAAGTAATATTTATATAGTAAGTTGATGAAGAATGTGTACATATGTGTAGGTTCTGTTATTGGTGTTCATGTTTAATCATGGATTAAAATTTTCTTTATGAAGAACATTGATTTGAAATGAAGTTGAAAATGAAGAGTAAGTGCAGTAGAAAAAGGTAATTTTGGTATGAGTTGTGTTAAGGAAATATTTTTGAAATGAAGAGTTGATCTGGAAAATATTTACTGAGTATGCTTCAGTCTTGTAACTACAATGCTTTCTCTAGTTATCCAAACGAAATGATTCTTGATTTGGATTAAACTAGAAAAATATGGCTACATTTCTTATGAAGACATCAAATTTCAGTTTTGTCTTTAAGAGTCTTAAAAAGTTGTCATGAAGTTAAGATTTGAGTGCAGTACATTAGTGTATGAATGAAAATTCGTCTTTGGACCTTAAGGGCAAATTTGGGATTGATTTCGATAAATTTTGGCAAAGTTGTCTTCTGGAAAGTTATAGATCTTTCTTTTATCTTTCCAACGATATATAGTATAAAAATTTTGGACATTTGAACTAAAAGTTATGATCTTTATAAGTGACGATATTGGAGAGTGAAAAGTAAGACGATGCAAAACTAAGACGATGTAAATGTAAGAAGGAAGGAAATATCGTCTTAGTTGCTGTTCATACACACCGTCTTAGTTACTGTTCATACCCATCGCCTTAGTTATTGTTCATAAGTGAAAGTACGACGAAGGAAAGTAAGACGAAGGAAAGTAAGACAAAGCGAAAGTAAGACGAAGGAAATTAAGACGAAGCGAAAGTAAGACGAAGCAAAAGTAAGATAAAGGAAAGTAAGACGAAAGAAAGTAAGACGAAGCTAAAGTAAGACGAAGCAAAGTAAGACGAAGCAAAAGTGAGACGAAGCAAAAGTAAGAAGGAAGAAAACACAGAAGATAGAATTTGTCTTTGAGGTCTTTATGAAAGTTGTAGATCTAGAAGTCTTCTTTCAAATAGTCCAAAAACGAAGTCAATTCGACATTTGTAGTGGGAGTTATGGCAATTGCGCCAAGGCATGTACAATATGAGTAAAGATATGAACATGTTGGATTCTTTTGGCCATAACTTCTTCTCTAGACACCCAAATGACTTGATTCTTGAACCATTGGATTTGTAAGACGTTGCTCTACATCTACACAAAAAATCATAGCTACCTGAAATGGAATAAGAAAGGTTGACTGAATTAAGGTGAAGAAGAATCAAGGAAGACAAGAAAAGGAGCAAGAGTAGAGGCTTTTTGAACAAGGATTTAACAAGGAATTAAGGTGGGTTTCATGTTTATAATTTGAGTAATGAGCCACTAATGTTTGCTTTTGAACTAAGAGAATAAAATGATTTCAATTGAATGTTGCTTTATTGTTTTTGATTGATTTGAAAAATTGCTACATGTTGTGATGTGGAAATTACATTGTGATGTATGACATTGTGATAAAACAATTGAATTGTGAATGATCATCTTATGCCATTGAATTGATTCATGGCATTTTGTATAAAGAAAAAGCATGAGAATATGAGATTGTGAATGATTATTTGATTGTGTTTAGGCGAGAGAGGAACTGTTTCGTAGTCACGTGCACGTCGACGTAAAGTCTTCACCTGACTGCCCGCTTGTGGCCTACGAGATTCGAAAAGTGGACTCGTTTCGTTCACGGAGTAAACTTCGATTTCTCTGTTTTATTCATGGAACCCTTGAGCCAATTATGTGTGCATTTGCATTTTGATGTGTTAAGATATGATGAAATTGAGTAGTATGCTTTGAAGCAAAAATCTCATCAAATGTGTTTTGATGCATTGAATCATGAATTATGAAGTTTATGAATTGCTTGATAAATTGTCAATTTGGGAAATATGTGTTACATGGATTTCAAAGTGAGTTTTACAATGGAAATAACTATTTCAATGATTTTTGCTTGTTTCTTGGTTATAAACGTGTTACCCACGAGCTGTAAGCTCACTCCACTTTCATTCCCATCTCCAGGTAATGAGAGAGAGATTGGATGAAAGAAAGTCAAGGAATTCGTTTGATTATGCATGTTTTGTATTTTAAGTTGGATTGATATAAAATAAGACTTTGGACATATGTTGAGGATTATGAGATTTTGTATCTTTGGTTGTATTTTGGATTTTGAGATTGATGATGTAATGTGGCTTAGAATGTCATTAAAGTTTTGTAAACTCTTAATTTATGATGTGAATGAAATATGGATATGTGTATGGATTTTGAAATGTGAATTTGTGTATGGTTGAGTTGGAATTAGATGTATTTGAAGAAGTCACCCACTTGAGTTGATGAACTTTGAGTATGAGCTATTGTTATATATATATGTGAGATATTATAGAAAGGAAAGATAGGAATGTTATGAAGCATGAAATGTTGTTGAATATGAAGGGTCAAATGAATTGAGGTTGAGAGTTGAAGAATTCCAATAGGTAGTTGAATGGTTATGTTCATGATAATCTAAGTTTGTATAAGGCAAAATGGTAAGTTTTTCATGTGGGAAAAATTGTGTATGTTGATTTCCAAAGAAAAACTGTATCGATTTAGATTGAATTGGACTAAGTTGCCTTCATGAAAGTTGTAGTTCGTCTTTATAGCTTTCTAACGCTATAAAGCATGCAATTTTTCGATATCGGAGCTGAGAGTTATGCTTATTACAAGTTAGGATGTCGTATAGGACAAATTCCCGAACCATTAGAGTTTATGAAGTGATATCGGACTAGAAAAAATTGATTTTGGCAAGATATGAGTAAAGGGAATGTTAGGATGGGTTAAGGAACCTTTGGAGGGGTCTTTGAGGGTGAAAAATTCATGTCACCCGAAGGTTACATGGTCTGCCCGTGTAAATTCACACGGGCCGTGTTTTTCTGGGCGCAGGGACACAATTTCACCCGAAGGTTACACGGCCTGACCGTGTGATTTCACACGGTCCGTGTATTTTGACCCTCTTAATGACAGAATTTCAATTTTTGGTCTTCATGAAAGTTGTAGCCCTAGATGTCTACTTTCTAACCATCTAAAAACGAAGTCAATCCGACACCTATAGAGAGAGTTATGGCGTTTGCGCCAAAGTATGTTCAATAGGAGTAAAGTCATGAACATGTTGGATTCGTTTGGCCATAATTTCTTCGTCTGACCTCCGATTGAGCTGATTCTTGAAGCATTGGATTCCTAAGATGTTTTTATACGACTCCATAAAAATTGGTAGCCTTTGTAGTTGAATTTGAAAAAGATTGATTGAAAGAAATTAAGGGGTCAATTTGGAGAGCTTGATCGGACTATGAATATGCTTTGGATTTTTAAACATATCTTGAGCTATAGAGCTTCAAATGAGGGGGTTTTTGTTTCTAAATGAACTAGAGACTAAGAGCTACCATTTGGAAGAAGTCAATTGTGATTTGTGTGATTCTGCTGTGTGACTCACCCTTTGTGGCTTGAGATGTTATGTGAACAATGTGAACCGATGATGGCTAATAAGGGTACTTTGAAGTAACCCTAACAAGGAACCACGCTCAAGTATGATGGTATTTTGTTAAGAGTTAGATTCCGAAAACAGGATTCAACGGTTGTTGTTTTCGCAAGAGGTTGGATTCCGAAATCAGTGCCCAACAGGACCGCTTATGTGGAAATGTGTAGTGTGTCATGTTTTGGACTTACCCAAACCATTTGATATGTTTATGTGCTCATGACAAGTTGATATGAGTGATGCATTCATGATTTGCATACACATGAATTTCTGCATTGAAAATGAGTTATAAATGTTTTGGCTGAAAGCCTAAGAAATATGTGTTTTGTAAACTCAATGACAATTTTCTATGACAAGAGTAAAAAATTTCAAAAGTTTAGCTTATCTTTTTGTTATAAACTGTTACCCACGAGCTTTCAAACTCACCCCCGTTCTGTCCCTCCTCAGGTGATAGCTAAGAGATCAGGTGATCAAGAGCATAAAGGATTTGCTACATTTTTTTTGTATTTTTTTTGGATTAAGCCAATGGCGTGGCTTTTGATTTGTAAATAAAGTCTTTCAACTCTATCGCTTTAGTAATGAAATGATAGATTGTAGTAGTTTCGATTGTGTATGTTCTTTTGATTTCCTTGTTAAAAGGGTTAAGTTACAGGAATAAGTTTGTTTTGAGATTTGACTGTTGTGGGCACGCCACCGTTATGGGATGATGCCTAATAAAGGTTCATGGAAATAACCCTACACGGTAATATGCACGCTCAAGTTAAGTTTGATGATTTCGCAAGAGTTAGATTCCGGAAAACAGCTCAAGTATTATGATATTTCTGAAGAGTTGGGTTCCAGAAACAAGCGATGCCCAACATGAGTGGTATTCTAGCAAGAAGTTGGGTTTCGGAAACAAACGGGATCCAACATATTTTGGTATCAGAGTAAGAAGTTGGGTTCCGGAAACAAATGAGATCCAACACACACAGACTGTCAGAGTAAAATTATATGAAACTAGAGATATCCCAGATCAAGACTCAATAAAAAATAAAACAAAAGAAGACCCTGATTAACATTATAGTTAAGAAATCAGAAATTAGAACACTTTAGATTGAACTTCCATGAAAATGTCGCTTAATGCTACAACGTGTGATTTTTTTTTCTCACGAAGTATTGAGAGCGAACTTACATGAAACTGAGAGATACCCAGATCAAGACTCAACACAAAAAAAGACCTAGGTTAACATTATAACTAAGACAGTAGCAAACTTTAGATGAACTTTCATGAAAATATTGCTCAATGCTCCAATATAAGATTTTTTTTTCTAGTAAGTAAATGTTCCAACTTATGGTTATGCGACTAAAGTACAATACACGACTCATGAACTGTTTGAGAATGAACTTACATTAAACTAAGAGACACCCAGATCAGAACTGTACATCAAAAGAAGAAAAAAAGGCAAAAAATTGACGATTTTATCCCCAAAAAATAGAAAAAAGAAAACACCAACAACAAGAGAACAGATGGAGAACTGTAGGTACATAAAGCGACAAAGACCCATCTGTATAAATGCCTGGAGAATTAGGAGGGGTTTCTGAAACATGTTCTTGGAGAGAGAGGAGAAGATCGAGGTCCTCTTCGTGGGTCGACATTAGTGTATGAGACTCCATCTCTATGAAGACCAGAGGGCAAAAATTAATCGAAAATTAATCGAAAAGTAAGTTTTGTTTACCTGTGATGGGTTTGCTAAACAACTGAGCAGAACGTTCCTCAGAGAAGATGGGTTAGCTGTGTCCCTTGAGTAGTTGGTGGTCGCTTTTCCCTTGTGAAGATGGGTTTGCAAAACAACTTGAAGACTCAGATCTTAATACTGAGATAACTCAGAAAAGCAAAAGACGAAAGTTAAAGAAGGAAGAGAAAACTGAACATAAAAGATGAAGGTGCCTGTTTGCGTTATAAACATAAATGACGGAAAAAAATCTACCCAGAAAAGCTAAAATGAGGGGCTTTTTTGAAAAGCTCCAAATTTGAGCTTCTTAAAAAGTTATATTTTAGCATATAAAAAAGCCATTTTTATTTAAAAAGTGCTTTTGGATTTTATGGCCAAACACTCATTTTTTCTTAAAAATAGCTTTTGCGATGAAAAAAAGTACTTTTCCTCCAAAAGTTGAACCAAATAGGCACTAAGTAAATAAAAAGAAGACGACGTCGTGTAGCGGAGTCATTATATTATTTCGTATTGTAATTTTAGGATACATATGTTATGTTAGGTTTTTCCATATGTAATAGGACATACGTTTTTATATATGTGACAAATTTAAGGCAACGAGACGACATCAATCAATATTATTGTTTGTTATGCTCTTGCCAATTCTCTAACTTTTAACGAAACCTGACACACCTCCTCTCTTTCTCTGCATTCATTTTTGCGTAATAACTTTTGGTATGAGTCGGTTGAGCCTCAAAATTATAATGGCACTGGAAAAAGGATTGAAGATATTGCTAGAAACTAGATGAGAAATGAAAAATTGCTAATGGAGAATTAGGCATGAATGGACAAACAGGAGAAGGAACTTGGAGCAATTAGGTAATCATAAAGAGGAACTTCTAGTAAACATAAATGAGAACTTTTGCAAGGACGTGGCCAGAATTGAGGGATATATGATGCCATCAAGGTCCAGTAAAATGTACTTCCCAACCACTGAAGGGAAGGACACAAAGAATTGGATCTATAAGTGCGAATAGTTTTTTATGCTGAATCGTACACTAGACATCATGAAAATAAGGGCCGTTTACGTTGGGTTTGGTTACTGTCTCCATCGATGGAGACAGATAACCAAACACAAAAATTCTGTGCCTCGCAGTGTTTGGTTGTTGATCCAACTTATTTTTGTTCTGACTCCAGTTCACAAAAATATAATTTTTTTGTTCCTTCCAAAACCGTGGGACAAGATTTCTTGTCCCTATGACAGAAAAAAAATACATAAGCAACTTCTAGAAATACCACTCCTCCTAAGAACTTATTTGCAAAATTGAACCTTTTCTTAAAAACTCCAAACCCATCTGCTCCGCTTCTCTCTTATTCTTCATTTCTCACTTTCTAATCTCTCTTTCGTTCTTGTTCTCCTCTCTGGTGGCTCTCTCTGGCCAGTGACAACCGGTTCCTCTTCCTCCACGCCACCACCGCATGCCCCCTCTCCAGTCTCCACGCATCGTCACTCACGAACTCACTGTCACCACACACAACCCAACCATTTTCAGCCTCCACAGCACACCCACCATTGTCCACTCTCCACCGTCGTCCACTGTCCACCGTCGACCGCTGCCTGCCACTACCGCTTTTGGAGTTGACAGTTGCTGGATCTGGAAAAGATCCAGATTTAAACCCGACCTGAAATTCCGAACCCCCACATACGTTGAGAATTTTTTGGGTATGTTTTAAAATTTTTTTAGGCTTAATTGCATTTGTGAATATTGACGTTGTGAATGAGTTGATTGAAACTAAATTGTTGGAAGTGGAAGTAGGAAATAAATTTTGTGGATTTGTGATTTGTGTTGGGTTGGAAATTTGGAGTTGAATGAATGATGATTTGGGTTGGAAATTTGAATGAAGATTGATGCACGGTTTTAACTTTTAATTTTAATGGAGTTGGATATTTTGAATGGAGTTGATGATGTTGGTTATGAATCATGATTTGGTTCATTCGGCTATGCATGAATTGAGATTTTTAATTTTAAGCATACCATACCATTTGCATTTGTAACTTGTAAATAATCACAAACTATCATCAATTCATCATACAAAAGAAACATGACTTTTAGGCATTGCAAGAGTAATTATGAATATGATTCCAATCAATAAATTACATATTTCCAATCATATTATACTGTAGGGGTACTTTAGTCATTGATAATATTTTTTATGTTCTGTCAACTGCGACCAAAGACATTTTTGCCCTCAAGACGAACACAATTTTATCTGTTTTGTTCATCATAACCAAACACCTCACTGTCTCCAATTTTTGTTCTGTTTTGTCTCCAAATTTGTTTCGTTCTGTCTCAGCATATGGATCACAGTAACCATATGCATCGTTATATTCACCTGGAAGAGCAGCACAAGATTGGTATCAACAGGTAAAGAGACACAAAAACAACACTAAAGAGTTGAACTCAAAGGAGCTTATATTGGCGGTAAGGAAGCGCTTTGATGAAGAAATACTTGACCATTGGGGATTTCAAGGAGCTGCGCCAAGAAGGAACTATTTAGGAGTATCATGCACAGTTTGAAAAAATTCTAACATATTGGCGCTTACAGAGGAGTACCTTATAGCATTCTTCCTTAAAGGGCTTAAGACGGAACTGGGACTAATGGCTAAACTGCTAGATGCTAAAAGTATCCAACAAGCCTATGTACTCACTAGGAGGTAGGAAGCTGTGCTAGCAGCCAATATGACTTCCTATGGCCAAAAAGGAACCTATAATGTATTGGGATTGAGTTCTGGGAATAGCCGCAGACAGGAACTTTCTCATTCTGGAGGTCAAACAAAATAACCTAATGGTAAAGGTCTACTATTGTTACCCAAGACTCCAAGGATTCTTTTCCAAGAAAAAACCACGAGGAACCAATAAATAATTTGATGATAAATGATTATTTCACTATATTTATATACCTATATTTACTGCACTTTGCTAATTATTTCATAGTTTTATAGTATTTTTGGTAATTATTTTGTTTCAAGTTTATTTTTAGGTAGTAACTATGTTTATAAACTAAAAGAAAAAGAAGTCGGGTAAAATTGTGACATAGAATGGAAGAATTGAAGTAACCTTTTATTTACACAGCTGTGTATTTTGATAGTGTAAGTCACTATAATCGTCTGAAGCTTCAACGATACAATTTTTGCTTATGTGAAGTTACACACCTGTGTATGTTGCCCACAACACGAATTAAGGTGTTTTTGGAGATACATGGTCACCTACAAGACTGTGTAAGTGCTTGTGTACATTCCAAAAACTTTAGTTTGTTGATATATAAGGATATTATTAAGGCTACATAAAATGTGGCAGATGAGAGTGAATTAGATTTAGAAAGAAGCAATTAGTAGTCGTCAGAGACACTTAAAAAGGAAGAAAAAACATAAAAAGGGGCAACAAATTTTTCAGCAAAAGGAAAAGAAGAAAAGAATGATAGATTATGTTCTCAACTCCTTATTTCCTTATTGTTAAATATTCATGCTAGATTATGTTCTCAATTCCTTATTTCCTTATTGTTAAATATTCATGATGATTTGATTTTGATATTTAGTTACATCCATAGATTGCGAAATTCCTCATTTTAGGAATTACACTTGAATTATTTGTTAAACTGTATACTCTTAATTAAACGAATATGCTTATGATGTTTATCATTTTATAATCAATTTGGAATGAGAGATCGAGTTGATTTACTTGTGTTATGTTACGTAGTAAGACTTAGTACTACAATAGACCTATAAACATCAGGTTAATAGACAATTAAAGAGATATCTTAATTGTTTATTAGTTATCCATAGGATTACTTAAAATCCAATTAATTAGTTAGGAATGGCTTTACGAGATTGACAGATTGCAACTCAAATTTTTATCTATTTCAATTGGGATTACTTGATTAGATCTCGAGAGAGGGTAATCATAACTATAAGATATCTAGGATTAAGTTTAATTAAATCATGAAGGTAAGGGGAAAACAAATAAGGATATAAGTAGTTCCTAGCTTTCATTTTTAATCAATCAATCAATTTCATTGTGACCTAGTAAATAGTTGTACATACTTTATTTATTAATTCTTTTTTTTTAATTTTTAATCAGTCATTTTATTGTCGATCTTAAACAAAGTTTACAAGAATTGTTCGGTGATTATATAATCCTCGTGGGAGCGATATCTTTTATACTATAAGATGAGATCTATACACTTGCAGTATTGAATTTTTTTATATATAAAACTATTAAAAAGTTTTTGGTGCTATTGTCTAATGAGCATGGTTTGTATTATGGCAGCTTTGAATTTGGACACGATGAAAAACATGTATGGTATATAGACAACGATGACCTACAAGGGACATATATCGCTTAATTAGGGTTCTAGATGAGTCAGCCATATTGGGGGAAGACTAGGATCACCTACACATAGCTAAGCGATCACCTTAACCAAACTCGCCGCCATCCTAGACGAGAGGAGTAGTACAAGAGGAGGCTAGTGTGGAGTTACCCAGGGCGCTGACACCACACCAGGACTAGCTGAAGATAGATCGATTGGAGAAACACATGAGGCAGATCTTGGGTGTTTAGCGTACTATCCGAGCACAATATGTGGTGCTAAATGAGCAGATAGAGCAAGTCGAAGCACATAGTAGATGTATGGCAGAGCAGATCGAGAGGAGAGAGGCCTATGATAGGGCACTGTTGGAGCAAATTAAGAAGTAAGATGCCCATGATAAATGGATGAAGGACGTCTTGGTGCTGATGGCGGGATATCTTGGGATTTCCATCTCACCTTCTCCATCTAGAGTGACTGCATCATCTTCAGCTCTGCAACAGTATAAGGCTTAATGACTCGAGGATCCTTTAATGACAGATATGTCAAATTCACCGAGGGGCTAATAGATGTTTTATTTTGATTTTTCTTTTATTATTTTTGTATTTTTCTTATTTTCCTTATTATTTTATTTTGTTTGAACATTAGTGAAATGCTTTTTTTTTTATGCTATGTTATTTTTATTTCCATTTTCTTTTATCTTTTTCTCCCTTTTTGTTTATATTTTTACAATAAAGGATATATCTAGTATAGGATGGACTATTCATCAAATATTAGAACCTTTTACCTCTTATTATTCAGGGTAGTACCAACCATTCCTTTCTCATTTTTTGTGTTTTATTGTACTTTATTTTTATGTGCTTCAATTGTGTAAAATGGGGATAATGTACAAATTTAATTATAAGGAAGGGGTTTCAAATTTATTAAGTTTATTATAATGTTTTTTAACCAATATCCCAAATTAGTTAAAATATGACCAAAATACTTTAGATCATCATTATTTATTGAATTGTATTAATATGAAATGAATGAAAGTTATAATAGACTTGCTTTTATAAGTTATATTTTTAGCAATCATTAAGTTAATCAATGTGAATTAAAATTGCATATTATTTACACACAAGATCATTTTGTGAGTTTTTGAGCTTGACAACAAATATATAGTTGTTTATGCTCTTTTATCCTTAAGGAGTAACCAATTTTGAGACATAGCCTTTTCAATGATTATAACCACATTATTAGCCTTTACCTTATTTTTCTGAGGGCCTTTTTTAAAATTATTTTTGAACCCTGAAGGCTATTTACATTTACTTGATTACTTGAAACTTAAAATTTGAAAAGGTTCAATATTTCTTTATTTGTTGGTACATGATGATTACTCGACAAAATATGTTGCAAACATATAAAAATTTAAAAGAAATGTAAAAGTAGTGTTAAAGTTATGGTACCAATAGAAATGTCTTGTAAAGTACCTATATTTTGAAGAACTAAGTTACATGTAATTTTGTTTATGTTAATTTCCTTTAATATTATCACTTTTTTTTATTATCCTTATCATACCATAACCTAAGCCTAAATGACTCTTACTACCATATACGGAAGAACAAGATGAAAAATCTTTTGTTTGTCACGAAAATGCATTTACCAGTGTTTACCATAGTAAAACCTAAAAATAAATCAGAAGAGGAGTGGGCGTTTGAGTATGAGCAAGCATATGGTTTTATTAGGTAATTTGTCAAAGATAACGTGTATAATCATATCTATAACGAGACTCATGCATGGACGTTATGGAAAAAGCTTGAGGAGTTGTATGCCTAAAAAATTAGTAACAATAAATTACTTTATCTAACAAAATTAGTGCATATAAAATATCAAAAAGGTACCTCTGTGGCAGATCACTTGAATGAATTTCAAGGGATTATGGATCAATTATTAGGAATAGGCATAAAGTTATATGAAGAAGTGCTTGCCCTTTTCTTGCTTACCTCCCTGCTAGAGTCTTGGGAGACTTTGAAGATTTCAATTACTAATTCTACAGTTGACAGTGATGTTAACATGGAATCTTTAAAAGGTGGAATTCTAAATGAAGGGATGAGAAGAAGATCAAAGAGTTCGGCCTTTTCAACACAGTCAGAAGTTCTAGTCATAGGTTCCAGGGGAGGAGCAAATATAGAGGTCCAAATTCCAGAGATCAGAGTAGAGGAAGATCAAACAAATATGTAAACTTTAAGTGCCATCACTGTAAGAAGAAGGGTCTCATTAAAAGATTTTGGTAGAAGTTCAAAGAAGAAAAGAACAAAGGCTAAGAAGTCAAGAAAGATGATAGCAATGATGATGAACACACATTGGTGGCTACCACCATTAATGACTTTCACATCGTCTCATATGATAATGATGTAAATAGCGCATGATTAGATAAGTGATAGTGGTGCCACTATCTACGCCACATCACATAAAGAACTCTTCTCATCATATACATAAGGAGATTTTTGTGTCATTAAAATGGAAAATAGTGGTTTGGCCAAATCCCCTGAAAAGGTGATACTTACTTGGAGACAAAAAATGACATGAAATTGCCTCTGAAAGGTATCAGACATGTTCCTGATCTTCCTCTAAATATAATCTTTGTTGGCATACTTGATGATGAAGGTTTTTGCAACACTTTCAAAGATGGAAAATGGAAACTGACTAAAGGCTCCTTAGTAATTGCCAAAGGTAAGAAGTGCTCAAAGTTGTACATGATGTAGGCAAAGCTCTCCAATGATGTTGTGAATCTAGTGGAGAAAGATGGTGGAATTGGATTGTGGCACAGGAGACTCGGTCATATGAGCAAGAAGGGAATGACTCAATTGATGAAAAAGAATGCATTATTTGGAATTGGCCAGGTGCAATTAAAGAAGTGCACTAAATTTCTAATAAGAAAGGAAAATATAGCTGCTTTCAAAAGTTCCCATCCTTCCTGAATGAAGAATGTGTTGGATTTGGTACACTAAGATCTATATAGGCCAATGAAAAATTCATTAGGTGGTGCTCAATACTTTGTGACTTTCATTGATGACCATTCTAGGAACGTGGGAAGACAAACTGGGAAGAATTTAAAATGCATTTGAACATACAATGGTGAAGAGTACACTGAACCATATGACGTTTATTGTAAAAGGCATGGTATTCAACATTAGACTACTCCTCCTAAGACACCGCAGTTGAATGACTTAGCTAAAAGGATGAATAGGACTTTGATGGTGAGAGTTAGATGCCTACTCTCACATGTAGAGTTGCTGAGAAATTTTAGGGTGAGGTTTTATTCACAACAATACATGTAGTAAATCTGTCACTCTGCATCCCTTTATAGTCTAATGTTCCGAAGAAAGTATGGCTAGGAAAAGATGTTTCCTACGATTATTTAAGGGTATCCGGCTACAAAGCTTATGACCATATCTCTAGATGAGAGATCCAAGCTTGACATCAAGACTCACCACTGTATAAAATGATGTTCCAAGAACTAATGGTGATCTGTGGACTTAAAAGTTAATTTCTCCAAAAATGGTGCTAAGACAACTTGGAGATGAAGTCAAAAATCACTACGCAAACATGGCTGATGATTATGCTCCCATTCAAAATCAATTAGGTGAAGATTTTGATGAAGACGATGTTCAAAATCAACCATCAGCACCTGAGACTGTTAAGGTTCCAATAAAGAGATCTACGCTAGTAAGACAAGCTTCTACTAGATACTCTAGTGATCAGTACGTGTTACTTACTAGTGGGGCAAAACTTGAGAATTTTTTAAAAGGCTATGTTAGATGAACATAAGACGAAATAGGTTAAAGCCACATAAGATGAGATGAAGTCCTTGTATGAGAATAAAACTTTTTAGCTGGTGAAGTTGCCAAAAAGGTAAGAAAACTTTGAAAAATAAGTGGGTGTTTAGGATTAAGCATGAAGAATACAATCTTCATCTAAGATTCAAAGCTAGATTGGTTGTTAAAGGATTCAACCAAAGAAAAGAAGTTGATTTTGACAAGATAGTTTCACCAGCTGTGAAAATGACATCCATCTGTATAGTGCTCGGTTTAGTAGCAAATCTAAACTTGGAAGTTGAGCAATTAGATGTCATGACAACCTTTCTACATAGAGATTTGGAAGAGGAGATATATATGGAGCAGCCAAAGGGTTTCAAGGAAAAGGACAAAGAGGACTATATGTGTAGATGGACCATTGAAGCCTTAAGTACTTGTTAGAGCAGAGAATCATCACACCATTCCAGCAATCATGGCTGCCAAAATTATTGGGTATGATTTTGAAGTTGTTTATAAGAGTGGAAAGGAAAATTGTTAAGTCAAAATGACTTTACGATTAATGATTTTGATGAAGAACAAATAATAAAGCAAAATGAAAAAGCAGACG
>JAOTAX010000196.1:11655262-11677331 GCA_025629825.1 Erythroxylum guanchezii | reverse complement strand
TTTAACTTCCAACATTTCACATGTAATCCATCTTGTACCTAGACCATCTTTCCTATTTCATTTCAAATTCAAGAATTTTTCCTTTCTTTACACATGAATAATTGCCAATAATTTCTCATTTACCAGTTCTAGCTTCCACGAAAGGTTTGGGGCCCAACATACACCCCCAATACCCTAATACACTATTTAAGGACATGGAAGACACATAATTGAGCAGTTATTGAATCAAAGGGGATTAAATGTGGGAGATCAAGAAGAACATCCTAGAATTCCATCTTTTCAAATCAAGTCTCCAATAGAGATTTTCTTCTTTTCCTTTAGTTATTTCATTATTATTGATGTGTAATCTGAATTCCAAGTTGTTAAAAATGTTAATGAAGTTCTAAATTTTAGATTAGGATTTATTTTATGACTTTGATTATTGCTGATTTTAATACATATTATGGTGTTTATGATAATTTTACATGCTCATACTTGACAATAATTCTAGAGAGTAAGTAAAAAGTAACCAGACAAGATTGTGCAATGAGATTTGGAAGTTTAATGGTCCCACAATTATCAGATTAGCAATCATTCCAAGATAGATCTTGTTTGAGAACTTAATAATCTATTAGATAACTTCAGATCTAATTAAAAACAGTAGGGAAAGTTTTGTGAATCAAGAGATTGCAAATTTGGAATTTTTAAATTTAATTGGGGTTAATTGATTAGGTCTTGAGAGAGAGTAATCAATACCTTAGGAAATCTAGGATCAAACACATAATAGGATAAACAATAGTTAAGGAAACAGAATAAAGAAAGAATAAGTCCTAACTTTTTAATCTTGATCAAAATCCTAAATCAATTAGTAGCTCACTTCTTATTTGCATATTTGTGCTGTTTTATTATTTTTTAATTTTTTATTTATGTTTATAGAAAAAAAGATCAATTTCTTGTTACCTTAGACAAAGTTAGGTTCAAATTAATTAACCTTACATAATCCTCGTAGGAATGATAACCGTATATATTATAATATACGATCTGTATACTTGTGGTGTATTGAGCGTTTTATTAGATATAAAACTTGCTCAACATTAAGGAATGTTAATACTCTGTTGGAGATATTTGATAAAGTTATGAATGAAGTTGGACCTAAAAATGATGTACAATTCACCACTAATAATAATGCTACTTATAAAGCAGTTAGGAAAAGTTGCAAAATAGGTATAATTCTTACTTATTGCTTTGACTTAATGTTAGAAAGTATAGGAGATTCTAAATACTTTCCTGTCATTGATGAAACTATGCAAAAATTAAGAAAAGTGACTAATTTCATCTATAATCATACATAAGTTTTGAATTTGATGAGAAAGAATTTCACCTATAGTAGGAATTTATGTTGTCCTACCATTGTAAGATTTACGATTAATTTCTTATCATTTTAGTTTTTTTTTTCAAATAAAGAAAGAGATTATATAAATTTTCAAAAGTGATAAATGAGTTGCATCTAGCATGCTAGGTTAGATATTGGAATGGATGTTTCTATAATTATACTTAAAGATCATAAATTTTGGTCTCTATGTCAATTTGTCATATGAGTTTATGAGTGTTTGATGAGACTACTTCATTTGGCTAACGGTGTTGAAAAGGCTTCCCTTTATAAGGTTTAAGCATTTCAATCTTGGAATAAAAATAGATGATATCTTGAACCAAATAAAGATGTTTATGAGCCGAGATATAAGCATTAGGTAGGCTTACTATCAGTATGACATATATGGGCATCCTTCCCATGAATGCATAAATGTGGAGCTGACCTCAAACTACTGTAAAAAGGCAAATTCCATGACTTCCTATAAAGTAAAACAAGTTATGAATTATCCTTTCTCTAATATGCATACATTTAGGGTGGAGAAATCACTATTTTATGGAAGAAGTAAGGATTTGAAGTAGGAGGACCTATGTGATCACATGGATACTATCATAAACCCCAGTTTCAACAACCATAACCATCATAAAGCAATGGTATAAAAGGGATGCTCAAGTAGTTATGTCTTATATATATGCAAAATTAGAAAAATTGGATAAATTAGGAAAGCTTGAAAAATAGGTTTAATCATATAGAGAACCCATTCACAATTTGGAGATGCAAGCTAGTCAATTAGCAAAGATGGGAAGTAAAAGATGTCAAAGAAAACCGTCTAGTAATGATAAGGTAAATCCTACACATTAAGTGTGATCCATATAATGATTGAAAAAAACTTGATAATGATGTTGCTAAAGATAAGGAAATGCAAAAGTTAGGAAAGAATGAGGAAAAGGGAGAGAATAGAGGAAACATAAGCAAACTACCACTAATCTCATCTTTATTTGACACTATTCTCAATCTTCCCATCTTGAACTAACTCTAATCTTGAGTAGTCACCTAAACCTTTTGTTAGACCCTATATGCCTCCTATTTTATTTCCTTGAGGTTAAAGAATGGGAATTCAAAAGTTCCTAAATATCTTCAAGAAGTTTCACATCAGTATACCCTTTATTGAAGCATTAGCTCATATGCCATCATATTTGAAGTTTTTAAAGGAGATAATATCCAATAAAAAATTACAGGAGTATAATATAATGCTTTTAACCAAGGTTGCAACATTATAGTGAATAACGAATTACCTCCCAAGTTAAAGGATGGAGTTTTACTATTCCATAACATTTTGGTGCTTATAATGTTATTAATTGTTTATATGATTTAAGTACTAGATTTAATCTAATGCCTCTAACTTTTTAAAGAATCTTGGAATAGAGAAAGTTCGGCCTCTAACGGTTCGATAGGTCCTGTAGGTACCCAATTGGAGTATTAGAAGATCCATTGATTAAAGTGGGGAAAATGATTTTTTGTAGATTTCTTACCATGTATATGAAGTATAACATTATAGTTCCTATAATTATAGGGGAGACCAATTTTAGATATTAGTGGAACGTCAATTAATGCAACTAAGGGTAAGTTAACATTGAAAGTAGGAAAGAAGAAGATAAAGTTTAATATTGCTATGAAAGGGAGCTATAGGATGGACGTGACCGACTTAATTATGTAAGAATACTTAGATAAAGTTATTTATAATGATCTGTTGAAAACATATATATCTTTAGGACTTAATGATAAGGAAGATCCTGATTTTATTAAATGTCCTTTAGGTTGAAGCAAGAGAGCTACAAACCTTGATGCTTTTATATTTTCAAGGACTTAGTGGAAAGAAAACCTAAACCTTTACCACCTACCAAAGAGGCACCTAATCTTGAATTGAAGAAATTACCTTCTTATTGGCATTATGCACATGTAAGGGAAAATAATATTCATCCCATTGATATCTTTATTTTCTCAAATTTTTGTATAATGGTAATCGATCTCGTCTTATTGACGTTAGATGAGTGAAGAGTTTAAGTAGGAAATCTGGCTAAAAGACTTTTAAAGAAGCACTTGTTAGGAGGTAACCCATGATCTTAACGTTTTTTTCTTTTGTTAGGTTGATTAGTTCTAGTTGCTATTAATATTTTCTTTATCTCTTTTATAGGTAGTCTTTTTAGTTATGCTAAATTTTACCTTACCAAAATTGATATAGAATTAGGAGAGATCTCTCTACCTTAATTGTCTCTCATACTTGCTTTCATTATCTTATTTATAAGACATCGAGGATAATGTCGTGTTTAAATGTGGGGGGTTAATTTATTTATTTTAAGTTAAACATTTTATTGTGATTAGGAACTCATTAGTTACTTTAGGTTAATATCTTGAGTATATATATGATTTTTAGTTAAAATTGGGTGCTAAAGGTTAAATTCATAATATGATTATGTTATTTTAGCCAAAAAAATTTGACTTTGTGAAGGCTAGAAAATGCATTTAGTAATTAACGATCCTTTGATTCAAGTGATCTTTTGAGAATTAGCCTTTATACAACATTTCCTTTTTAATTTGGATTCCTTATTTTATTCAAATTTCTATAGTTGTCATTTCTATCTTTTTAAAGTTACAAGTAAGATATGTATAAGCATTAAAATGATAAAGACATTTGGAATTGAGCTTGAGCCGAATTATATACCTTTTATATATTAATCCACCATTAAACACTTTTGAGCCTTTTATGTGTGTGTGTGTGTGTGTGTGTGTGTGTGACTTTTCCTTTGTAATAATTTCCCAAACAACCTTAAACCTAAAAGAAGAAAAAATAATACTCCCTAATTCATAATTAGAAGATCTGTTGCTTGCGAATTGATATAGTTTTAAGATATGGTATGCTGGAAAATAAGTAAGGGCAAGATGGTAAAATGTATGAATCAGGCATTGGAAAGAAAAGGTAATTTGTAACAATTAGAAAAGAAAGAAAGTAAAAGAAAACGAAAATACATGTAAACATAAATAAGAAAAAGTGTTGAAAATCAATTGGAAAGAATTCTTGTACTAAAAAAGAATGAAGAATATTGCAAAGATATGAAGAGTTAGTGAAGTAATGTATAGATATTTCCCTTGATTTTCTTATTCTTACTCTATTAACTATGAATATTTTGTTTCATTATTCCCTTATTTTATTAACCCATTTATTACTTTAGCCCTATTACAACCCTAATTAAATACCTCTTGATTTTTGCTTATATATATATCTACTAAAGTAGCAGAGATTAAATGAATTTTAGGCATATGGTAAGTTCAATTTCATAAGAAGATGATGAGAGTACCTCACCTAAATTTCAAACACTTTATGTGAATTTGTGATTCCTTATAAAGATTAGTCAAGTTAAAGGATTTGACTTTGATGAAGTAGGTATAATCATGTTTGCATATTCTTGCTTTTCTAATGAAAAGTATTAAGTGTTTAAGTTTTACAATTTAATTAAATGCTTGAATATGTACATCTTATGTTAATAATTGTGAAGTTAACTAACACATACAAGTTGATATTTATGGGCGTCATTTAGGTAAACCATCAAGAAACTATAACTCCTCTTTTAGGAATACCTAGGGTTTAAAGGCTTGTAATATATGCTAAACTTCATTATACACCTACAAAAGTGGAATTGATTCTTGTTTTACTTAAAAATGTTTAGCTAGTTAGAATTACTTATTGTCAATTGGTTAAAGACTAATAGATTAAGGAAGGTGTTGATAAAGCTATAATTTAAATGTTATTGAAGATTAAATTAGTTATAATTTAGCATTTTTATAACTTGTTTTATTTAGATTATATGATGCTTTCCAATATTTAGTTCATTTTCTAATAGGCTAAGGAGATATCACGTATTTGAGTGTAACTTTCTTTATAGTTGTTTGATTAAGGAGATATTAGATTCATTTGAAAGCTAACATGACAAAAAACATCTTTTTTAGGAGATATCACATATTTAACTATAAATTTCTTTATAATTGTTTGATCAAGGAGATATTAGATTCATTTGAAGGCTAACATGATAGAAAACAACTTTGTAAAAGGTCTTAAAGATTGATTCTAGTTTGAGGATACCTAAAACTTAAGTAAAACTAGAGAATTGGGGTAATATGACACCAATATGGGTTTGTGTTGGAACCATGCTAGTCATGTTGTTTGTCTACAACAAAACTAGCATAAGACATTAAATGGAACTAATGCTAGACATGAAGTGGAGCTAACATCGGACTAATCATATTTGCACCAGTAAATTTCTAGAACAAAATTAGTGCTAGTTTAGAAATAGAATAAGCATTGATTCTCATAACAAAACATTTTGAGAATCTATGGAATTACAATTTTAATCACTTTAGGAATTATTTTATGTGCCCTAGCTTAAAAATACTCATATCAGGGTTCTTAGTAGAGGAATTTGGAGGTAGATGATAACCCTTTTTTAACATTCGTTATTAGTTTTAAGTTTTTTTTTTTTTTTTGCATTAAAGGGGATCTGAAGCAAGATTGGAGGAGAAACGTGAAAATTCTTCTAACTTCTCTAACTTTTGTGTCAAGGACGTAGCATGCAATGGATTATTTGGATATTAATTAGTTGAATTTATTATCTTCATTCTTGATTGTTAGGCTTGCAATTGGACATTAAAATTTTAATTTTAGGGATTATATGAAGGAATGAAAGATGAAGTAAAATTTGTGCACTAGGAGAATAATCCATTAGATCTACAGAACAGAAGTATCCTAGACTATTATGAGACTGAAAATAATAACTAAGCTTAACAATTTTGAATAGGTTGAATTATGCATAGAGAGAGGTGGTAGTTACCTAATTGAATATACCAATATACATTAATAGAGGGCATATATAATTTAGGTATTGCCATTTCAACCCCGATAATAAATAATGCATAAAAATTGAAACTTGAAATCCTGACATTTGTTTTATTGATTTCTTCACTAGTTTAACTATATTTCTTTTGTTACTTTAGGAACTTAATTTTGTTTCATTAGATATCATTTCTTTAGTTTTGTATTTTAACTAGGATTAGTAGACATAGTGTTATAGTTCTTGTGGGATTGATACTCTAAATTACTTTAATTTTATTAACTTTTTACAACTGATTGTGTAAGGCTGATGTGAATGATCCTGCATGGATATGGAATATGAGATATAGAAATTTGTTATGTATATATGCCATTTGAAATTGTTGTTACTGATACTAATATTATTGACTTTACACAAGTGCACCTATTATTTTATAATAATAATATAATGAATAGATTACCATTCACAAAAGGATCCACTAAATACTAAGTCTAAATCACTTGTTATTATCTAATCAATAATTGTATGTAAATATGATCTAATTTAACCTTAATATTTTCCTAAATATTTTTAAGATTCTACTAAAATAAAGATAAGGCAACAATTAAAGAGAAGAAAATCATATTATTAATAAATTTAGGTAAAAACTTCCCCTTAGCATCATCTTTGTATTCATGATTCAATTATTTTAGAGACTTTATGACCAAGACTAACAAAATTTGTTGACTTAATGAATTGCTCCCTCTTAAGTTTTAACCATACATCCTTAAACTAATTAATTGATATTTTATCTAATTAAACCGTTCTAGGATACATTAAAATAAGTGAAAATTATATAAAAAAAATTGACCATATACTAAAAGATTTATGTAAGCCTATCCCTACCACTCATGTAACCCCTAATATCAATGCCTTAGTCAATCTACAAACATTTTCTCTCAAACTAATACATATAAACTTATATATGATTTAATTATTAGATTTTATCATGTTAACATTAAGAAGAAAAAAGAAATTTGATAAGTATAAAACTCTTACACAAAATAATTAAATGAATCCACAATAAGACAATACTCAGGTTACATTAAAAGAATTAGTTATATATCATCCTTGAAACAATAAAAAAATATAAAAAATAAAAATCATATAAGGGTTTTTGATGAGATTTCCAATCTTTTGATATTCTCCGCTTTGTTTAAATAATGTTGAATCTCTTTTCTCATTACCCTTGGGTATCTTTCTAGCTTCAACTAATTACAAAACTAAATTAAACACAAAACTCCAAAAACCATCCTCAACTAGGGATTTTGGGCTTAGATGACTCATCATCAATGGATAGAGATCATGAGGAGATCTTGGATGTTATGGTGGATAAGATCACAGTGGATAGACATCAACTCTAAAGAATAAAGACGATGTGGGAGGATCATTTGAAGATAGTGGAGATCTTCACAGATATGGATGGATCATTCCTAGATAGATGTTATTTTTTATCTTGCTTGTTGTGATGTAGATAGATACTATCAAATAAAGCCCTATTTAGATAGGGATGCCATATAATTGGATAAGGTGATGTAATATGATAAGATAAGATGCGATCTAGGTAGTTGAGTTTTGTTAGGATTCCAACTTAGCCATCAACCTAGAGATGCCTATAAATAGCTCATTTGAGCCTTGCTCCTCACACACAGAGATTCAGAGAGCATTCCTTTATATACTTTGAGTGAAGTAATAAAGGTTATCATTTTCCTAGCGCTTTCGTAGTTTTCTTGCAAGAGTGTGATAGTAAAACACTGTAAAGGTGGCGAGGCATTGAAGAACAAGGTTGTTAGTCAATGATCACATGGGAAGATTGAATATTCTTGCTTAATCAAACCTAAGTGAGATTGTTGTGTAAAGGAGTAGGCGCAGATTATAGTATAAGTTCGGTGCTTAGAAGACCTTTGTAACAAAATCCAAGATGAGTCTTAAAAGTAGACATAGGCAAAGATTGTTTATTGAACTAGAATAAACCAGTTTGCGTTTCTCTTTCCTTAATCTTTATTTTATTTTTACAAACATAATTTAATTCATTTACTTTTATTTCTTTTTTGTATTTGTGATAATTTGGAGACATTATTCTTAAGTTAGTGTACTTTAATCAAAAACTTGAATGCACCCAATTTAGCTTCTCTTAGGTGCCATTATGGAATAATGTAAATAGTTTTGTAGGTTGCATGTAAAGTCTGACCTTATCCATGAAGATAATTGGAACAAGTCCCATTTACATTTTATTTAAAAATGATCAAAAAGTTAGAATAATAAGAACTAGGGTAAGGTATGTTTTACCCAACACATATTTTCTACGTTATATTATGGCGATTGTCTAAGTTTTTTGGATTTAGGTCTAATCAACTTTTACACATTTCGAGCCTACTTAGCTTTAAACCATAAAAAATTCGAACAAACTCAAGTCATAAAGGGATCGAACCCAATATGACCTATTACCATCTCTAACTATACTTATCAATAGGTTCAATAAATAATTGTTTTATGCTTGATTAATAGAGGAATACAATTGAACAGGAAGACTGGAATGTGAGAGTCTCTCCCCAACTAGTGGTTTTCAAAGCTTCTATGCATCCTATACACACTTCAACTATGCATGATTCTTGGCTCGTCGTCCTCCCCAGCTAGTGGTTCTCATCCTTACTGCATGGCTCATCGTTGTTTCTTCTGCTTATAGCCTCAATTGTTTTCCTCAATTGCTTCGTCTCATTGTATTTTGCTCAGCCTCCCAACCTTGTTTTTCACTAAGGGCACCTTGGTTTTTCTTTCCTTATTTCACAGTTCCAGCCTCTGTCCATTTCCCTTTTCTTAACAAATTTTGACATCCTCGACAAATGACAAAGGTGAGTTTCCACCTGTTCCATCCAACATTGCTTCACCATTTGCTCCACTCTTGACCCAGTCCTCTCTAATCCTCTAGGAAAACCGATAGCTAACTAGTAGAGAAGTTGGAAGCAAGTCATGGGTGAGCAACATGTCTCTAACCCATCCTTTACACCTCCTAAAGAGATAGAAGGGAAGCTCATGGTCTGCCTTGAAATAGCTATCTTAAAAGAAGGAGCTAGAAGTTGGGAAGGCACTTTAGTTGGTTTTTTCTTTGATCAAAGGCCTCCATTTATATTCATCAATCAATGGGGTTTGCGAAATTGGAAGAACAAAGGTTTAGTGGATGTTCTCTTAACTGAAGACAATCTTATTCTATTTACATTCACTTCAACTTCACTCACTAATAAGATACTTGAGGAGGGACCATGGAATATGGGGAATCAACCCCTCTTATTGCAAGCTTGGCAGCCAAGTTTGAATTTGGAAAATATCAAAATTCAAAGTTTTCCTCTTTGGATTAACTTTCATGGAATACCTCTTAAGTAGTGGACTACACAAGGCCTTTGTGCCTTAGCTAGATTCATTGGAAAGCCCCTTTACATGGATGAAAACACTGCTAAGAAGAGAAGAATTGTGTATGCTTATATATGTGTTAGTGTGGAAATGTCCAAAGAGTTGCCAACCGAAGTTCCTATCATGAAGTTGGGTGAAGGTAACAAGCTTTATGAAGATAGTGTTGCAATTTCCTATCAATTAACACCCCCTAACAAGTCAGATGGTAAGGTATGGAAAGCTACTGGCCGTCTCTTCAAATCTGGACCTTATCATGAATTGATGAACACTGAAAATTCAGATGAGATGCTAGCTGTTATCACATAATGTTTGGATGATAATGTAACTTCAATGAATATCGATGATTCCACAGTCACTAATGGTTTATGTACCATCAAATTGGACAAAATTGAAACATCTTTTAAGCTAGATCAATCCAAGATCAACATAAAGATACAAATGCAGAGTTTTGCCCACCATTCACCGAGACATGCCAAAGAAAATCAGACTTCTCAATTGGTTTCCTAAGCTAATGGTCTAGCTGTTTTTGAGGTTTCTTCAGAATTTTTTCTTCTAATGATAGCTCCCAAAATTTTTATCACCAATCAAACCACTAATGTTGAGCTAGACCAATCCAAGATGAATACAGAGATACAGCTGGAGAGTTCCCACTATTCACCGACACATGCCAGAGATAATCAGACTTCTCAATCAGTTTCTCAAGCTAATGATCTAGCTATTTTGGAGGGTTCTTTAGAATTGTTTTTTCCAGTGACGGCTCTGAAATTCTTGCCACTAATCATACCATTAATGTAGCCCATTTTGGTGATCTCATCCCCCCTCTCATACTCACAAAATTGATTGGTGTAGAAACAAGTTATGAAGAACATAAATACCAAATCAACTTGGTGGAAAGAAGAAAGATCCCAAAGGAGCAAGGGTAAAGGCTCCAAAAATAAGTTTTAATATATCCATTATAGTTTGGAATGTATGTGGATTAAATTGCACCATTAAACAAGCTGCTTTAAGGGATTTTTTCTTGAGGGAAAAGCCTTTAGTTGTAGGGTTACTTGAAACAAAAAGAAAGTCTAAAAATTTTTCCAAGTTGAACCTTTTGGAGCCTTAATGGGAAATGCTTTCCAATCATTTTCATCATCACTATAGAAGAATTATCATATGTTATAGAGAGGATGCTACTCGAGTAAATGTTCTCAATGCAACTAATCAGGTTATGCATCTCCAACTACATTTTTTGCAAGAGAAAACAAATATCCTTATCTCCTTTATATATGCTAGTAACTTCGTGTTTTAGAGGAAGGATTTATGGAACAAATTGATCCATTTTAGCAGTAACACAGACAAACCATAGATGTTATGTGGTAATTTCAATTCAATCATGTAAAAATTTGAATCTCGAGGTAATTGCAATCTTAAAAACTTATCAGATAATTTCCCCAAATGTATGGAGAAGCTAGTAGTAATGGATTTGGAACAAATTGGAAACCAATTCTCCTTGTCGAATAAGCAAAACTCTATTTAGTTTATAAGGAAGAAATTAGATCAAGCTCTTATTAGTGCTAATTGGCTAGCTCAATTCCCTAACAATATTGCCAATTTTAGAGATCCTTTTTTCTTAGACCACATTCCCATCATCATCGTTTGCTCAGAAAGGAGCTCGTTGATATCTAGAAACTTTATGCAATCTCTCCACAAGACCCTATTCTACTTTCCAAGGAAAGTTTTATCCCATTATATGTTAGCAATTAGCAATCATTGGTTCTTACTCCAGTAAAGAGCAAGAATCAATTAGCTCAAGGAGATTAATAGAACTTTCTAATGTTTAACTCCTAAAGGTACTCACCTTCCTCTTTCAGTGAGTTTAGCCCCATTGCTTGAACCAATTTTCTATACAATCATATCCAAGATCCTTGCTGCTGAATTGAAAAAAGTACTCACTCCACTTATTAGTGACAAAAAAAGTGTCTTCATAGGCAATAGACAAATTGGTGACAATATTCTCATTGTTCAAGAACTACTAAAGGGTTATTTATTATCCAATGCTTCTGCTAATTGTACTATTAAAGTTGATTTCTTCAAAGCTTTTGATAATGTAAGTTGGATTTTTCTTTGGAAGGTATTGGAGGCCTATAAATTTCCAACAATATTCATCAAGTAGCAAAGAGAATGCATTTCCACTTCTAGCTTCTCTGTCTTAATCAATGGAGGTCTATCTACTTCTTTTCAGGCAGTTAAGGGGATTAAATAAGGAGGTCCTCTCTCCCCCCTATTTGTTTATACTTTGTATGGAAATTCTAAATTCCTTCATCAAGCTTGAAGTGGAGGCTAATCTCAACTTTAAATTTCATACAAGATGCAAAAAGCTTAGACTAACCAATTTGTCTTTTGCAAATGATCTTCTTCTTTTTTGCAGTGCTAAGCCTTCAATACAAACCTTTATGAAGGAATTGGACAGATTCAAAAGCTTATCTGTATTGCAGGCCAATCTCAACAAAAGTCAGTTTATTATCTCCAAAGCTACCTTTTCTATTGAATCTACAATCGCTTCCATTACTGGTATGTCAATTAAGACTCCTCCACTGCTTTATTTGGGAATTCCAATTTCTACTAGGAGGTTGAGCTATCGTGAATGCATTCCAGTCATTGAAAAAATTCAAAGCCAGATTCATTCATGGTTCTTATCCTATGCAGGAAAGGTACAACTTATTAAATCAGTGCCCAATTCTTTACACATCTACTAGAGTTCGCATATCTTCTTATCCAAAGGAGTCCTAAAGACAATGGAAAGAATATTCAAGAACTTCCTATGGAATCATTCTAATAGAAATAAAACAACAGCCTAGGTGATGGGGACAAACATATGTTGTCTTAAAGGTGAGGGAGGGTTAATCATTAGTTCAATTAAACTCTCTAACCAAACTCTCATCCTTAAAAGACTTTGTTGGATACTTAAAGACAAAAAATCACTATGGATTAGGTGGATCGATTCCTACTTCCTATTCCTTTTTGGGAAATAAGTGAGAGTCCTTCTAACTCTTACTTCTTAAATCAATTATTGTACTTGCGGAGTGTAATCTAGGATGACATTCAGTTTAAAGTTGGCAATGGGTTACTAACAACTCTATGGTTTGACAATTGGTTAGGTCAAGGCTCTTTTATCCATCATCTACCCTTATCAATGATCTCTCGTTTTCCCCTTCATACTAAACTTAGTTCATTCATTGATGGTAACTCCTAGAGACTTCCTGCTCCTCTTAGCCAGTTGCAACCACAATATTCCCCACATTCATCCAATGTAGACAGCTGTTATTGGAGATACCTTCCAACTTGTAAACTCTGTAGCAAGTTTACTATGGATATGCTTAGACTGAGGAATCAAAAAGTAAAATGGAGCATAATCATTTGGCATAATATTCTTCCTCCAAAGGTATCTTTTCTTCTATGGCTTTTTGTCAAGAATCAGCTTACTACTGCTGATAGACTTTCTTACATTGACATCAACAAAAGTTGCACTTTATGTTCTACACAAGATGAAACTAGAGATCATCTATTTTTCATGTGTCCAGTTTCTAAGTTCATTTGGGAACAGGTGAAGCTAAAATGCTTATGGAATAATTATGATAATTCTATTTCCGTCATTGTACATTGGTTAGCCACACAAGCCTTTATTCCTATGACGAATAAATTGATTTACTTACTGGCTATGGGATTGTGTACAATTTGGAAAGAAAGGAATTTGAGAAAGTTTGAATCCAAATGTAAAACCGTAGACGTACTTATCATTAAAGCTATAAACGGGACTCGAAAATTATTTCACTAAAGAACCTTGCATCAGATTGTAGTTCCACTCTACTACGTTCATTGAATCTCTAAGCCGTGTGCTACTTACATACTTTATGTTCTCTTTTGTGTTTTAGGTGTATACATTGTGCTTCTTTGTGTCGAGGGTTTATCCCAAGAACCTTCTTTAAGGATGTAAACTTCTTTATTTAATTCATCCCTTCTTTTCTTTTTGAAAAAAAATAGATTCAACAAAACAATATAAAGATTTTATTTTCCATTAATATCTAGTTAATGATAATTATTAAACAAATATAAAACAATATATTGTTAATTAAGGAATTGTTCAATTCCATTCTATGTTTTCGTTTAACCTTTTCATTTTCATTTCTTAATTTTGATTTGTATTTTTCTGAGTAAAAACTAAAACTATTTGAATGTTAGTATTAATGTAGTTATACTTTTATTACTAATAATAATAACCAAATATTAAATTAAAATATTTATGAATTAATTAAAAATAATTTTATTTAGCATATTATACAATATTTATTAATAAGCATTAATAATATTCTATTATATTTTATTAAAATAAATAGCTAATCTAAATAAAATTTGTGAAATTTTAATAATTGTATTTAATTATTAAAACTGATTTTGTTATTTTAAATTAAGTGTGCGATATTTAAAAAGTTTGTTCATAAATAAAAATTTCAAAATTTCAAAATTTATGTATTTTAAGGATATCTTAAATTAAAAATGTATTTTAAAATAGGTTTGTCATTCTAAATTAACTATATAATTGAAATAAATTAAATAATTAAATTATATTAGTAATAATTCTTATTAGCTAATAATATTATATAACTAAGTGGTAAATATTTAGTTAATAATAAATTAAATTATGAAAAAATGATAACAAAATTAAAACCAAATTTTATAAATAAATTATTAAAATCGGAAGAAATCAAGTAAAAGGTAGAAAATTAAATTGAACATTTTTTTATTGGATTTGAAAATGATATATGAAAGTCATAAATTAATAATTATTTGCTACTGGACATTATAACTAGACATGTGGTGATCATTTAACTAGCAACTCATCTGTTCAAGGTTATCAAAAACTTTGAAGAATCTCAAATTAATATTAAATATAATCATTTAGGTGTATCCATAAAATCCATACAAACATGTAATTAAGCAATATGTTTTTTGGTACGTAACTACTAACAAATTATTACAAGATACAACGACGTGCCTGCAAACAACTTGGGAAAGTTTTTCATTCTTATGTCTTTCTGTAACTGATACGCCAGTTAAAATATGAGTATACATCACCCAAATTCTTACAAATCAAAACCTCAAGAATCACTCATTAGTTTATGCAACATGATTTGATGTACCTAAAGCCAACTCATCAAAAGTCATTTACTTAACCATACAATCCCGAAAACGTAGCATAAAACATCTGATTGAAACTCCACAAACCCTATTTTGTCCTTTTTTTTTCCTCTCGTCTTTCTTTCCGTTACTCTTTCTCTCAACCAAGAGACCTTTCCTTGCTAGTTATTGGAACAGCCTGTTTTTTTTCCGCCGGTTGGGAACTGGGGAAAGAAAACTAACATCCGCCATCTCTTCCCCTCCACCCGCTTCCGACCACCACCCACCGCCTCTGTCACCATCTCATTTTCTTCAAGTTTTTGGCTATCCTCGATATCAATATCCATAATTCTCCGCCTCTACTCCCACCACCTTCTTTGTTTTTATTATTACCATATCTGAATCTGCTGAATATTTCCAATACGAACCTTTCTTTTAGCCATTGTCGTATTTATCATCAAGACCATCTCTTATAGCGTTTAATCATACATGCCATGTTCAACATTTACTCCTTATCATTAATCCTGAATTCTGCCTTCGACTTGGCCTCTGTCAGCTTAATCACCGGTCTTCTCTTCCTCTCTCTCGTCGCTTTAGCTTTCGTTTTCTATCTCCACCTCAAATCACGCTACTCCTACCATTTGCAACATTTCAACTCCCTCTGGGCCGTAAGGTTTCTTCTCGTGTTCCTTATCACCCTTTGGGCTCTCAACGACCTTCTTCGCTTACCCATCGTTCGCCGCCGATATCTCTATCCGTTTTTCCCTTCCCTAGACCTCTCACAACAAGCCAACCTCTGTAAACTCCACGTCGCTCTATCATTAGGACTCTTCGAGCCTGGTTTCCTTGTGGTTTTGCTCTTCCTCGTAAACGTGTCGATCAAGAAAAATACCCCACGAGGCTCTTGGGCTATTGCCTTCATTTCCGTAACCTGCTTGCCCATTTTCTCGTTACAGGTTGTGGTTTTGTTCACGTCAACGATAGAGGGTCTTTTACCACCGATTTTTTGGCGAAGTTCGGTGGTTTCAAAGAGCACTCTTGAGAAGGAAACAGTTTTCTGCTCATACCCTTTAATGAATACACTAATATTCGGTGCTTTTGGGATCTGGTACTTGATTGGCTTCAGCTTATCATATTATAAAGCTGTAACCGTTGTAATCAACAAGGGTTTGAGGACTCGACTTTATTGGCTTGCCTTTGCGGTGATGATAACATTGCCTCTGGAAATCGTAGCCCTTGCATTATCATTGTTGTGGAAGCCAGAGGAAACACCCTTTGCCGCCTTTGTGTTTCTCGTGTTCTTCACCACTTTAGTTCTGGCGGTGGTTGGAGAGGGCATTTTGGTTATTAGACCTATCGCCGATTCGTTAGCTGCAAGCGAAGACGCTTGTCAGTTGTCATCTGGTGACCAATGGCGGCCGGAAGAGGAAGGACGGAGACAAGAATTAATGGACAGGATCGTCAGTATACGAGCGTGACATGAGTTGAACGAGTACGTGCAACAAGGAAAAAATATTAATTCTGAGTAATAATCAAATATGTTTTGGTACAAATGTTTTGCCCTGTGCTCAAAGTTGAAACAACTTTTTTTAGCTTAATTTTTTTCCATTCTTAATTTTCTGTTTAATTTAAGGTTTTATAAAAGAACTTATTGCCTCATTAACTGTGGTTTTGCAGCTTCTCAAACGTCTTCTCTATTAGATGTAATCTTCATGCATATTCACCCAAATCAAAAACAAGAATTCAGGAGTTCAAGGGTCAGAGTAATTACTACGTAAAACCCTACCATGGCAACGTTCAGAACAGAGCTGGATGGCATACAATGTTCCTTCCTGACCACCGATTGGGGTTCAGAAATCCTCACACGCAAAGATGCTTACCATGAAAAAAAACATATATATATATTCCAATATATAACATGTCATCTTTAACCTATTGTGTGTGAACCTTGAGAGGGGCATGTTTCCTGAAGGCGAAGATTACTACAAAAGATGTTGACTTTCGAAGCATAATCCATATTCGTCGTTGTTAAGTACTTGTATATTTTTGGAAGGTTACTGCACATTAGAGGGATGTCAAGTCATTGTGGCAACTGATAGTTTGGCAGATGCATTGGACTCTTAGCTGAGTTACTGATTGGGAACAACTAGTATGAGTTAATTTGTCCAAATGCAGTACATGAACCAACTATTCGGATAAATTTGGAAAGATAAAAAATTCACCCATTCTCGTCCAACGTTTTATGTAGTATAGCATAATATGGAAATTAAATTGCTAATGACAGACTTGTGAAATGTTTAAATTTTGAATGTTCACAAAAAAGTTTAAATTTATTTTCTATCGAATTATCATTATCATATATTTTAAAAAGATAAGAACTAACATAAAAATTCACGACAAAATTTCGTAATTGTTTTAGTCTACTATAAATTGTTACATAAGTAAACTAAAAAATTAAGTTAATTTATATAAATAACTCTATTTAGAAATTTTGTATATTCTCATTTGATCCATTAAAATCTATTTTAGAGGTGTATTTGTGAAAATGTATTTAAACTTTTTTTAATTGTGACATTTAAATATTTTGTCGCAAATATGATAGTTATTGTGATCAAAAATTTATAAGTCACTATTACTTTCATTATTTGTGATAAATTATTACGTAGTCACTAATGATATAATAATTATGACACTACTGAGTCTCACAATTGTGTCGTCACTAATAATATGTTATTAGTATCAATAATAACTTTGCCACTCTTAAGTTGTCACTAATAGTATTAAATATTTAGCTCTTACACCATTTTAGCAAGATTGAAAGGTAATTATGACAAAATAAATTATTTTCACTATTATTATTTGTTATTGTGACGAGAAAATTGTTTGCCACTTAATTGATGGATTTTTATAATGACAATTGTCGTCAATATAATCGAAAATAGTTAGTGGCAATAATATATCGTCACAGTAGCATATGAACTACTATGGTCACTATTATTCAAAATGATAGTGTTTATTACACAAATTTTAAAATAATTGTAACGAGAAATCTTTTCGTCACATAAATTTTAAACCTTTTGTAACTAAAACTTGTCGTTAATATAATGCCCAACTAATTAAAGTCAATTAAATATCGCCACAATAATAAACTTACCCTTATACTACAACAAAAAGTACTTTAAGCAACACTATATTTGTAACATTTTAGAATATGTTGCTTAAAATTAATATAATGCAACACTTTTAAAACCGTAGCCTGTAATAATATTAGTAGACAACAATAATATTTAACTTTTGCCACATGTTAAAAAAGGAATAAAAATTAAAATGACATTAACAATTTTGAGACTTTTCCTTGATTCTTCTTCTATATTCTTCGTGTCTCTTTGCTTTAGCTTTGATCTCCTCAACAATAGAGTATGACTTTTGAAATTAAACGAGCTCATTTTATGACACACAAAGCCTGCCATTTAGGCTTGCCCTGTTTCCGTCAACGTCATTAAGTAACCTAATGTATGGTTAGTCTCTATATCCTGGAGTTAGTCAATCTGGTCCATTCGTCAATTCTCATTTGAAGGAAGTAATCGATCTCATAGGCTAAAGTATAGAGATATTCAAACAAACGTATAGGTACTTGTTAGAGAACAAGTTCACTAAACAGACCTAATATAAGAAATCTATTCGGAACATTACTAGTATTTTTATGGAATTCTCATTGTGATGATTGTATAAGTGACCCTTTGACTTAAAGTCGTCAAAGTTATATTATATAAGGATTGCTATGTTTTCATACTACTTATGATCTATTTAATCATGGGTTGTTTAATCGGTAGTCATTGAATATAGCATGAACTATATGGAGGTAGTTTTGTGATCAAGATAGGATTCATCACCCTAAAGTAATTAGGGAGAATGTTTCGTTGTTCTCTATCAGTATTGATTCGAGAAATCCTTGATCAAGGTGGAATGACGCTTTGTAAATAGTTTACAAATGTCATTAGTTGAATCAATAGGTAATAGCGAAGAACTCATATGATTGGACTCAAAATAGAGTAGACATTAATTCCATGCTCTAGGTCTAATCAAAACATTGTTTAATGAAAAGATTGAATTATATGAAAAAATCATGTATGGAAAAGTTAGTCAAATAAACTTTGACATTCATAAATATTTGGGTGATCATGATGCGTTGCTAGTTGTCAATCTTGATCTATGATTATAAATTGTTTAACTGGATAATTAAAAATAAACTAAAAGGTGTTTTAATTTATCTAATTCTAATTATGAATTAGAATTAGAATTTATAATCATTGCCAACTTATTTGGGAACTTAATGCGTCTCACATATAGAATGGGTATAAGAGAGCAAAGTTAATTTAATCAAGTCAGACTTGATCGTAAAGTTTGAGAAATTTTATGATTAAATATCAAATATTTAATAAATAAGGATCAATATAAGATATTGGATTTTATTTAGACATAATTGGTATTTAATTAAAATTTCAAATGATTCTAATTAAAATTTAATTGAAATTAGAATTTAATTTCAATGAAATTACCAAAATGTCCAAAACCTATTATAAATAGGCTTAAGCCCTATAGAGTTAGCACTTCTTGCTTAACCATTTCCATAAGAGTTATAGAGTTCTCTCAACTTATTCTATGGATACTGTTAGAGACTGGATACTTGTGCAACTACGGTAGTTGAGATGGATCGGTTTCGGAAACAGTTTAAGGGATACAACAAGATAAAGATCAAGCTTAAGGTAAGAATTAAGTTTCCACTTTATTATGATTTGTGTTAATCATTTTATAGAATTAAAGAGATCTTGGTTTTCGGAAAATTAAAGGTTACAAAAAAGTTTCGTAATTATTCTGTTGCCGATGGAATCGAGTCCTGACCTAATTTTCCAACAACTCTAATGTTCACCTTCATTGCCCACCCACTACCACCATGCCACCACTCATAGTTACTGCCATTGCACGACGTCATATTCTACCATCGAACCTACGATGAAGATTGAGCTCCATGAAAGAGATCAAAGAAGGTTAAGAAATCTTAATAGATGAGACGAGGGAAGGAAAATGATTTCCGACGGAGAGATAAGGAAAAGCCAAGAGTTCAATAAGAGATCAAAAGGAAAAGCCGAGAGTTTTCCTTTACTGAAAAGATTCGGCTACCTCCAAAAAAACAAAGTTAAGTGTTTTAAAAAAATGTAGAGGAAAAAAAGATTGGGCTACTTCCAAAAAACAAAGTTAATGTTTTCAAAAAATGTAGAGAAAAAGACGAGAGGATCTCTGCATCTAAGAGCACAATTTTCTAGCTTTTGTTTTTTACTTTTTTTATTATTACTTAAAATTTTCCTTATTTCTTCCCTTAAAAAAAAGCCCTAAAAGATATCCCATGTTTTAAATTACCTAATTGCCTTTATCATTTGTTTTTTTTCTTCACATTTATCCTTTTTACAAAATTAATGAGAATTCTTAAAAGCACTAGTTGACAAAAATTAAAACAAATATATGTGTAAAAAATTTAATTAAAATAAATATTAATTATTATAATTTAATTAAAATGTATTATAAATAACTATTCGTAATTAAAGTTCAATAAAGACTAATTAATACTTTGATTGGATATATAAAAAATAATTAAACCAAATATCATGAAATTAGATAGTGTTTACTATGATAAATGTCGCAAGACCGAAATAGATATTTTGGTACTATGTAACTCAATATGAGTGTATTTAAATTAAATCTTATGGATGTAATTATTATAAATAAAATAAATGGCTATAAACATGATTGAATAAAATTAAGGATCGATAGTTATCCCTTTTACGCATCCTACTATATTAAAAAATGGAGACTATGTGTATTTTTATTTCACAAAATTAGTGCATAAAGATAATCAAGATTAATTTTTTATCACGTGTAACTAAGTGAGCTAGAAATGGAGTGAATGGACTAACAATGAATTGGTAGAAAAAGGCTAAACGATTTAGAGATTTAAACATTATAAATAAAGTAAAGACATCGAGAGGTGTTTATGTATTAATCATTTTTCATATTAATTGTGATTATTATTCATATGTGAAACATGTGAAAATAATGTTAAAAAAATAAATAAAATGTTATTATTTTAAATTTCTATTATTATAATATTTGAAGACATGGTCATTATAAAATTATAAATTAGGAGGACTATTTTGAAATTTTAAAAAAATTCAAAATCTATTTTATAAATTTAAAAATGACTCAAAATTGTACCCGATTAATCATTATTAATACCGTACCATAACTAAATCTAATACCAGCATTGATAAAGCATTCATAACATTGACCTTACCACTTGCTTGCACATATAACCCAAGTTTCAAGGGAAATTTGAAACATCAACCTTGTTTTTATTCTTATTAATTTTTTATTTAATAAACATTGTTCAGATACGAAAGTAAAAAGGAAAAAAAAAGTAAAACTAGGAAATCTGCCTTCGCATTCAGCGTCCGTGTCGTTCAATATTATGGATTTTGTACAGGACCGACCAGTACTTTCAAACTAGAAAATTGTACAAAACTTGATCTGGTATTGAACGATAAATTTTTAAAAAACTATTTGCTTATGCTACAATCTCTCTCTTTCAAATTTCCTCTTTAATTGTTAGAAAGTACCTAACTCATCCCCAAAAGTTAGCTCAAGATATCAGACAATTATGAGGGCATTCAAGAATTTATAATAGTGTGCAAACCTCCCCCTCTTGAGCTAATTTTTGGAGATGAGTTGGCATTTCTAATATCAATAGCGAATCTCCTCTCCTTCTTTGTCGACTGTCTTCGCATTGCACCACGCCTCTCCATACATTGGAACACACATGTTGCAGGAGAAAGTAGGCGAGAAGGCAAGGTGGCACCAACGTTTTGAAATTCGTTCCGTACCGGCCAGTATCGGCCGGAAGGTATCGTACCTGCCAGAAAGCGGTACCTGGATCTCGTCTTCGGTATAGACCAATTTCAGCTATACTGGCTGGTATTCAAAATACCGGTCAAATATCGGTCGGTATCAAAAATTTTAAAAAATTGGGGAACTTTTCTGCAAAATTTTCAAAAATTTTCAAAATTTCTCTCATTCTCTCCCTCCTACCTATCCTTTTCCTCTTTTTTTCTCAAAGTTTTTAAAATAATAATAAATATTTTATTACTAATAATAATTATAAATTAAATAAAACTTAAAAATA
>JAOTAX010000196.1:11643063-11653603 GCA_025629825.1 Erythroxylum guanchezii | reverse complement strand
ATTTTACAATTAATTATTATATTTAGATAATTATTATATATAGATAATTATTATATATAGAAATAATTAAAATTTAACAAAGATATATATAAAATAAAATGAATAATTGTTGTTATTATTATTTATTATTAAAATTTTTGAAAGCATGATTGATGTAAACAGTAAACTAGTAAAGTATACAATATAACTGTATAATATACCAATATGAACTATTTTGCAATTTTAAAAAATTGTAGAGACTATTTTATAAATTTAAAAAATTTCTCGAAATGGTACCCGGTACCGATCGGTACCGATATAGTTCTATTCCAAAATTTAATACGGTACCGAATCTGGTACGATATTCATAACATTGAGTAGCACATACGGAACATACATGTATGAGAGAGCAGTGAAAAAAAATAAAGTGTAATGGTTCAAGACAGTTTCCTAATAAGAAAGAAATATAAGGAACAAAGAAATAGCACCTTTCTATCGTGGTAGCCGACCCATTTGAAGACTTGGAAGTTTCATTGTCTTGAGGTGGAGGACGTACAGTAGTCACAAGGGACGAGAGAGGAGAAAATTAAAGAAAGTTATGGAGAAATGTTTTTCAGTTTGAAACAACACAGACAAGTCTTGATCAGTGTTCTTCTTTAAAGCATTTGAAATAAAAATTGCTGCCAAATTTTATTAATATATTATAATTAAAAAAAGAAGAAGCTACAATATATTTTTTGATAGATGTATGTGTACAAAATTTAATGAATTACAATTTTTTATGATTGTGATTTTTTTGTTAGAAGGTTAAAAATTTGGACTATATTATAATTTTTTAAAAAAATTAAAAAATTATCCAACACAATGCAGTAACTGATAAAAGTACAAAACTGCACCAGAACTAAATCTGACACCGGTATAAGGTATTAGTGTGAGTCAGATTATTAAAGACCCCACTTTGCTTGTGACTTTGACACGGGGTTTACCATACATTACCCACGTGACTTCCCAAATAAGCTAAGCAGATGATGGTTGATGTTTCTGTTCTACTCTGCTACATCCAGTGTTTCCTTCCTTCAATTTTAATTCCATTCTATAGTATTCTCTTCCACTCTTCAGTCTTCACTACAAAATAATTTCAAGAATATTTTGGAATATTATAAATTTTAAAAAAAATCTATAAGCATTTCTCAACCCTTCAATCTTTTAACATCAAGTCTAAAAATAATATTATATATTTGAGCTTAAATTAATTTTATTAATTAAAACAATTATTTTTCGTGCCTTTATCTATTAAGGATTAAATTAGGTGTGAACGTTTGGTGTCGTAATTAATTTAAGACCAGCTAACCGTTTTCTCCCCGAGGCCAAGAAGTCAAAGTGGAGAATAGTTATAGTGTGGATAACGACTAACGAAGCGTGTCCCACCTAGCTTTTGAGAATCAATCGACAGTAGTTTACAAGTTCCTTCCAACGAAAATTCTACCCGATATTATGACTCTCTATGCCTTACGTTTCCGACTGACATTGATCTGGTAGACTAAAATTTTCTTTACCTTCAAGTATAAGTTAAATAAATAAAAAGACAAAAATCCAAATATTTTTTAATGAACTATGTAGTAGTCCTTCTGCTTGAAATGCACACTGAATACGAATCAACTTGTATATGTTAAACAAATTATTTGACAAAGGATAAAAATTCCATTCAACTATTGGTCCGATCTCAAACCCTCATCACCTTTATCATTCAGATGTCTTCTCACGACTTGCGGTTTTTGGAGGCTTTTAAAAGAACCCATCTTACGACTTGTACTAGCTCTCAAGTGAAAACCATGATTGGAAAAGCTAACGGTGTGAGTTTTCTACGAATTGGGAATTGGAAACCATCCGCCCATCTCCAAAGAAGTTGACAACCTTCGATCATCTATATATCTCTTACTAAGCAGGTTATTCACTTTCTTATACACATGCGTTGCAATCCCTAGATTAAACATCAGATGTTTTAACCTTCTTTTAGAGGTAGACATATAACATAGCTTTTATTGATTTCCGACTCAATTGACACGTCTATTAGACTAGACTTGTGACTTATTCTTCGGAAGTAAAACCAAAATGAAAGTTGAATCATTAGTAAGAAAAAGAATATTACTTCTATTGAGGGAACAGGCGTTGGTATACAAATTGGACATGGAATAATATCTCACATTCGCTCAAGTATACTGTGGCTGTGGCCATTAGGATACAACATTCACACCACCATGGCTGAAATCATACAGCTTTCATTTCACAATTTCCTGTCTAAACGTTAACTTAAACAACTTACAATCTAAATTCTGAATAATATTGGGGCTATATCAGGAAATTATCAAAAAAAAAAAGAGGACCAAAGAAATAAGAGAGAAAATAGAATCATTGGCTATGCTATCGCTGTTTTGCATTTGTATTGCGTATTGTCACGCCATGTAAGAATCTGGTATATCCAAGGAAGCTCAATTTTCCATCAGAAGTTCTGATCCAATCCTTGACTATAGAAAAAGCTTGAGGGCCCAGATTCATTTCCTGCTGCATAAATACTGCAGTTAGGCACATGCTTACTAAATTCACTAAATAGTTTTAACTTGTAATCGGCTCACCAGTGCCAATTCCTCCACTGATATGGCTCTGTTTCCTTCTTGTTCAAAATATTCGAAAGCTATTTTGGCAATGTTCTCCCACTCTTCAAGGGCCTCAACCTGATATGGACTGACTGTAGCGGCACAGAATTCCTCAAATCCCAATTTCTTGTATGATAGTGGCTCCATCTGAAGTAATAAGCTGAAATTTAGTAATAAGAGAACTAGACCATAGCGTTGCTATATCATAGACAATAAAACCGGACAGTGTAGGCAATATAAATTAAGAAATCATACCACATTTAAAATGTCAAAAATCCTTGCCTCCTTCATGGCATCAGTAACATGTCTCATTAAAGCCTGCATTTTTTCGGGGAGCGTCGGAGAGAGAGATGAGTTTATTGGATGACTAATGGCCATAAAAGTCACATTTGGTTTTCTCAATTAATTACAAAACACTATGTTTAGCAAATAAGAACATCCATCAAAGTTTCAAAATTTCTTCTCAGCGAATAGAAGCTAAGAGTATAAACCAACCACTCTGAAGTTATTGATAGACACAAGTCCATCTTTTGGCTCCAAGAGATTAAACTGAGCCTTAACATAGACGAGCTCCTCTTCTGGAATAGCTTTCGAAAGAGCCTGCAATTTGGATCACTATCAGACAAGAAAGGTTACAAGTACTATAGCGAGAGATACCAAGGTTGTACTTAAGTGGTCTCCAGGTGAAAAGTTAATTTGCTCCAAAGAAAAAAATAGATCATTTCACTTAATGATACCTGACATAGGTATTGGTAAGATCTTTATAAATCACACAAAAGCACTCATAACTTAAGACATGAACTGACTTACTCTTTTGCTCATATATGAACTCTATTTTTCTGGTGGTTGGGGGATGTGTTGATTAAGAAGTTCTGGATGTTGTAATTACCTTCAATGCTGCACGCTTGAAAGGTGTTGAACGAACATATGATTTAACTAATTTGTAGATCTGAACATCTAATGGCACAGTTCTATCTTCATCTTGTAACCATGGGTGAGCTGCATATGAGTGCACCAACAAACTGGTCAACTACCAGCATATATAAAGAACAAAATGTTACTCAACCAGATTGTCCAATTTGAGAAATAAAAAACCAAATACTTCAAAAGTTCCATCAAACAACTTACTTAAAGCTTGTGCAGCAGTCATCCTTTTTCTATGGTCCTTACTGAGAAGCCTTTTCACAAAATCTTTAGCTTCTGGTGATACTGCTGGCCAAGGTGAGTCTTCTAAGTTAGGTTCAGCTCTTAGCACAGAACGAAAAATTCCAGATTCTGTTCGAGCCCAGAAAGGTCTACTTCCACACAGCAAAATGTATGTTATCACACCAATACTCCACATATCAGCTTCAACACTGTACGACCTATGGAGGACCTCAGGTGCAACATAATACGCACTGCCAACAATATCATCAAGGCGTTGATCTGTAACATATATATGTATATATATGATGACTTTTCGTATACAATGTCAGAGCTATAGATAAGTTGAAATTATCAAAACTTAAAGGAAATTGTTGTCAAAGAGATAATTTCTGAATGGATTCGCATACTAGAACTTGATGCACACTAATATGCTGTTTCTCTCCGTAAACAATATTTTCTAACTTCAAACAATAAAATGTATTCCAAAGCACATAAGAACATGAAACACAACCAAGCAAATTTATCATAAACAAAACAAAAATTGTTAATATCAAGGAGTTGATTTAAAAATAAAGTAATCAAAAGAAAGTACAGATGACACCATGTTAAAACAATAAAATAATCATTGAACCTTGAAAGATTCAATGAATAACCAAACATTACCTGGCCTGATAAAATCAGATAGACCAAAGTCAATAATCTTCATCGGAGCATCCTCATCCTTTGTGGTGAAAAGAAAATTCTGCCAAGTGATAATAGTGTACTTGGTTAAAGGTAAGAAAAAGGACTTATGCCTCCTTTGAGATGATTTTACCTGGTATATGAGGTTCCAATTGACAAAGAGCTTTTATACATACACACGTATATGCAGACATGAAGAGAGAAATACATGTTACTTGGATCAAATGGTTTACCTCTGGTTTTAGATCACGGTGCACAACACCTTGAAGGTGACAAAAGGCAACTACACTTAGTATTTGGACAACAATGGTTTTAGCATCGTCTTCTATGTATCTTCCACCTCTGCAGAAGAAAAAGGGAATTGCATTAAGTAATCGTATCAACTTGAACCTTGATGCACCAAGTGAAGAATCACATTGTTTACAAGGGTAATGAGAAACTATTCTCTTATTACCTTGCTAAGATTCTGTCAAGGAGTTCTCCACCTTCGCATAATCTAGTAGCAAAGATTTTTTAAAAAATTAGAAAAATTCTCATTACAGAAATTAGAAAATGACTCCAAAAGTTGGCAAACTTTATAGAATTCATAACCAAGAAAAGGACGATCCCGCAACAAGGTCAATAATGAATATTAGGAACATCCCTTTACTAACAATCAAAAAATTATCTACCTATTTTACCATTTCATCTCTAAAAATGTGCCTAGATTAACATACACAAAAAAGAACTGCTTTCTCATTAATCTTTTCAGAAATTTCCCATTCTTAAGATAGAATATGTTATGACTATCAAGTTTATAAGAGCAAAGACAGAAAAGAATTCAGATCATCCTAGTGAAATATGATTACAGATAGAAATTAGATAACAATTCCAATGGATATCAGAAAGATATACGTACTCCATAACTATGTAGACATTTTTGGCATCTTCAAACACATCATGAAATGTGATCATATGCTTATGTCCGGATAAGGCTTTCAATATCTTTACCTCCCGACGAACATCTTCAATTGATATTGCCGTTGTCATCTGCATAGACATTCTTTTATTACCAATACCTATAATTAATCTTATAGTAATCAATTTACGAGAAAGTCAGTTATTAGCTTACAAGGACATAAATCAAAAACAGATCTACTCCAAAACAGAAAAAAGTGAAAAAATTATTATTATTGAAAAGTAGTAGAACAGCTTGATTGAAATTAAACAATTAAACAGTATTAACAGAAAACATTTAGTATCAGACTTGTTGATTTGAATTATTAAAGACATCAACAAACAACTAGATGCAACAACAATAAATCAGTTATAGTTGATAACTATCTTCCTTTAGCCTACAACTTCCGTTTCTTAAACTTGAATTACATAAGATATGAAGGCTATGTGGAGCAGCGCCATGAATAAAGCCCATCTGCGCAATATTCCCCCTGAAAAATATATCATTTGCATTTTTGCAGAATGTGTTTAAGACTTTTTTATTTTTGATAAAAGAACGTGTTTAAGACTTAACAGACAAGAAATGGGAGATTTTTCAACCTCATTCTAATATGTGTTTAGAGCTTCATAGCTTGCAAATTTGATGAAGCATTTGGATAGATAGCTGGCATTTAAAAGACGGAAACTAAGCAACTACCAGATCTGCAGTGTAATGTAAGTTTTAATTGCTTGGCATAAAGTTAGATGGCTAACCCAGTAAATAAGTTTTGCTCGGCATTGTGATGCTAGTGCACAGTTCCCTATCGTGATTTATATCCATCTCAATTGTCAACAAATCATGTGAAGCTAAAAAACCGGTAGAATTTAAATGGATGAAGAATTTGACCCAGAATGTAAATCAGTCCGAAAATTATTTATTCCTTGAAACGTTTTTTGCAGGTTCAAGCATTATTATGATTTCCCATGGCTTAACCACTCGAATTCTTAATAGCAACATATCTAGCATAACTCGTGGCATGAGGCATCTGTCCTGGTAAAGCAAATTTCTTCTTACTAAATCTTCACATTAGACATCATAAATGCACTAAAACATCCCTTTTTCTGCTTCATTCATTTCATTTCATGAGCTCTAAAGGCCCTAAGATAGTAATGGGAAGATTAGAAATATAACAACCTTCACAAGAACTGATTACAGGCTTCTAGACTATCATATGACCTCTTCACGCATTATCAATAAGAATATCCTCGAGTCTTGAGGTCAAAACCCAAACTATAAACTTTCCATCTACTCCCCAATTCAATAAATGATAAAATCAACCAGAATTAATAAGCTTGATGATTTCAAGTACGGATGTTAAATTGACAAACCCCAGTAGAGAAAAGCTGAAAAACAAATTAGTGAACTAGCAAACCCAAACGCAAACGCACCTTAGCTTTGGAAATGATCTTGACAGCAACTTCTTGTCCCTTAAGCTGTCCCTTTTTGGCCTTAGCCAAACAAGTATGACCAAAATGCCCTCTCCCAACCTCTCTTCCCAACTCATACTTCCCCGCAAAATTCTTGGCGTAGCCGAAACTCTTGTCCAACGCCGTCAGCTCCTCATCCTCGCCATCCTCCTCCGCCGCTCCCTCCCGATCCTCCGGTATCGTCCCCTGTTTCTTCTTCTTCAGCCCCGTCCGCCTCATGATCGCCATGATCGGCTTCGCCGGAGACGGAGGCGGTAATGGCCACTTGAACTTCCTGGCTGGCGTTGGAGACGGTCGCACTCCCGCCGGAAGCGGACTCGGGAATGGACTAGTAGTGTAGGTGTTGGTGTTAGGATCAACTGAATGCTGCGATGGAGCTTTCAGTGAAGCCGGCGATGGAGGAGGCTTGACGTGGTCGCCAGTGGTGCCGTTGCTTCCGGCTTTAGTTTCTCCGTTAGAGGGGGCAGAATCTAGGTCTTTGCTGCAGCAATGGCCCATCGTTGGATGCGAGTTGACAAGTCGGAGGTTCAGACTTGAGAGCGTCAGATGGTGGAGAAGTGAGGAAGAAATTAGTTAAAGATAATGAAGATACACTTAAATGACGGGAACTTTGAGAGAGGACTTAGGACCTGGCAGAGGGAGGAAAGAGAGAAATTTCAAAGTTATTGAAAAAATTGCGCGTATAATAAGTACCCTTTTTTGTTACGAGTATGAGCCAGTTCTTCTTCGTCTTTATTGTGGGGTCTACTAACTACTCGGCTTGTTCTCTAAGAATCAAACCCCGTTTACTCAACATTTCAATCATATAATATATTTATATAATTTAAGATTTATTTTCCTTATATTAACTGTTATCTTGACGATGAAATTGAAGAATTCAAAGATGTAAGATTTTGAAGGCAACTCTTGAAACAATTAATAAAATTATTTTTTTATAACAGAAAAGAATTAATAACCCCGTAACTAATAAGCTTTTTGAAGTCTAAAATCCAAATTCAAAGAGGAAGTTAGACATAACAGGTACCCAGAAGAAAGTTTGACATTGTACGTACCTACAGCCTACTCGCTATTGACATAGATGGGGATGTCTGAGACAGACGGTGAAAGAATGTGACGTTCCTTTGGTTGTACCGCTCGTGGCAAACTATGAAATTTTTATTGGATTCGTGGAGGACTTTCCCACTTCCCAGGCTCCTCAAAAATATTTAAAAAAACATAGTTTTTACTTTTTAGTTGTTTTTTACTCAGTTTAATTTTATTATTATTTAATAACTACTAATAAAAAGTTATAATCTATATATCCTCAAAATTATTTTAAACTTTTTTAAGAAAAATAAAGAATTATATTAAACACGCAAGGGCAACATAAAAAGTAACCTTACGTGTCCTCCTTATATAGTTAGTAGCATCCAAAGCCATACCATGAAAAAGGTCATACGTTCACAATGAGGAACAACACAAGAAATTCCTAGGAAACCATAATTTAAGCACTGTTTATAAGACTTTGTTCATTCTAAAAAAGGGTCGTGGGTTAATTAATAAATTTAGAGGAATATAAAAAGTGGAGTAGAGTTGAAACTTTAATATCAAATGACTTAAAATATCATAAAATAAAAAATAAATAGATATGCTTTATTAATATTATATATTTATTTTTAAAATATTAAATATATTAAGAATAGAAAATTTTGATTACTAAATTTGATAAATTAAAAATGTAATTTTGAACTGTGGAAATTTAATATTAAATATTATATACAAGATTAAAATAAATAAATTTATCTCTAACTCTAATTTTGTGGCAAAAACAAGTGTAAGGACATCAATTAAATAAGTTTTTGTTTTTTCTAAAAAAATTTGAAACAAAAATTCACAATAAAAAATTAAACAAAGTGGAATTAAACCACCCTTTTACATAAAAAGTTAATGAAAGTATAGTAAACTAAAATATGATAATGCCTTACTATTGAAAAATAAGAACTTAAAGGATACGTAGGAATCATAAATAAAGGAATCCAAGAATGTTAGCCTAGGTAGTAACTACATATACAGTTGAGAGAGACCACAAAATTATGAATCTCGTCTTAATAACATTGGCTTTTATAAAGAAAGAATGTTTTCTTTTATCATGTGTTTTTTAAGTAAAATTTGATTAATAATTAAGACATGCATACATTACAATGTGTGAAGTCTTAGAAAAGAAGAATGGCCAGTGATATATTAAGGTTTGATTTTTAATGTCTCTTTTTGTAATGTTATAGTTTTATAAGAAATTTGATTTGTAATAAAAATATATTATATGTTTCGCTACTCTTTTATTTAGGATTATGTAATCGTTTTGATTTAAATATTGATGATTTATGTTAACGTATTTTCGATGGTCCCAACTCCCAAGAAGGCTTAGCTTGATATGATTTGGAAATATATAAAGATAATACAAGATTACTGTGGCTTGTCATGGGAAAAGCATATTGTTAATTATGTGGAATATATTGGTCGGTATAAGAGTGAATGGCCTATTAAAATATTTAATGTCACACGATGAGTTTTGTAGATATGATTGAATTATTGTTCAATAACAATAAAAGAAGATTATTTTTAAGTAAATAGGAGTTTATGAGACTTTAGTATAAGTTGTTAACTGTGTAATAGAGTTTAACTTTCGACTTTCTCAACTAAAATTGGGGCAATGTCGAGATACATATTATGGGGGCCTTATTTTGAATATTCAAATTATGTTGAGGGGTAAAAAATGATTGATGTAATTGTTATAATTTAGGATATAGTATCCAACATAATTAACAACAAATTTATACATTAACTGATGATGATATCCACCATAGTGGCCCAAAAATTTAAGAGTTTAATGTTGTTGAAAAAGTTTCATGGTTAAGAGATGAGGTAGAAAATGGGAATAATGATAAAATGAAAGGAATATGGGTATCTCTCAGATAATAAGGATGAAATTATAGATGCTAAAAAGGGGATTATATACCTGACTCTAGAAGATGGTTGATTCTGTTGGGAAACCGGGTTGAGATCCGATCCCGACCGCAGTGGAATAATCATAAAACTTCGTGACTTTTGATTTCCCGAAAACCAAGATCTATTTAGTTCTATAAGATGATTAACACGAATCATAATAAAACGAAATTTAATTCGTACCTTATTCCGAAGCTTGATCTTTATCTTGTTATATCCCTCGAACCGTTTCTGAAATCGATCTGTCTCAACCACCGTAGCCGCACAAGTGTCCGGCCTCTAACGGTATCCAAAGAACAGGTTGAGAGAACTCTGTAACTTTTAAAGAGAGGGTTAAGCATGAAGTGCTAGCTACATAGAGCTTAAGCCTATTTATAATAAGCTTTAGACGTTTTAGTAATTTATTAATTTCAATTAAAATTTAATTAGAATTATAAATAATTCTAATTAAATACCAATTATGTCTAAATAAGATTCAATATCTTATATTGACCCTTATTTATTAAATATCTCATATTTAATCATAAAGTTTCTCAAACTTTACAATCAAGTTCAACTTCATTAAATTAATTTTACTCTCTTCAACCCATTCTATATGTGAGACCTATCAGGTTCCCAAATATATTGGCAATGATTATAAATTCTAATTCTAATTCATAATTAGAATTAGATAAATTAAAACTCCTTTTAATTTA
>JAOTAX010000196.1:11626768-11636967 GCA_025629825.1 Erythroxylum guanchezii | reverse complement strand
ATATAATAAGCTACATAATGCTTCAATTATTATGGAATGTCAGGACAAACCAATTCTAACTTGCTTAGAGCCCCCCCTAAAGGGTAACAATGAAGAGATTTCATTAGAAAAAAGAATAAGTGGTTACTTTTAATGGCAAAATATGTCCAAAACATTCCACTAAAGCTTTAGCAAGAAAAAAAAAGATGTTACTAACTACCTAGATCATTTTGTAATTGATGGAAACTTTAAGCTTTAGAATTACACGAATCATCATCATATAGTGGAATGCACTTATGGAAAAATAAGACATGAATGATATTCCTTATAGTCATTCAATTTTAGAAATATGTTTGAAAAGAGGAGAGATTCAAAATAATATATTCACAAATATTATTTTAAAGAGGCATACTTAAGGTGTTGTTATAAATTTATAAATCTAATTCTAAGTAAACAATTCTAGAAGTGCTTAGAGAATAACAAGGATACTTTATTATTCATCTAACTTACAAGAATAATATATGAAGGCTAATGAATAAGAGGATCTTATAATAGGAAGAAAGATACCTTATTAACTAAAATTATAATCATGTCATTTATAAGAAATTAAAAAAAAGACTACAATAGATTTAGGTCATATAAAAATTCATCTTTACAAAGATTCTCTAATAAATAAGACTATATTCAAGTTGGTGTGACAACTATAACAGATTAATCATTATGAAGTAGGAACATATGTCATCTAAAGAAAGTGATGTGGTTAATGTTACCATATACAAAGGAAAGCAACCCATCATTGTAACTAAAGATGAAAAGGGAAAAAGCTAGTTTGATCTATTGTGGCAAAATACCCTAAGCCCTAAGGCTTCCTTCATGACATGGCTTGTGATCAAGAATAGGCTTCAAACCAAGAGCCAATGGCACGATAACATAGTTGACAATACTTGCGTACTTTGTAATAAGGCAGTGGAGGATAGGGACCATCTATTCTTTTTATGTAGCTTTTCAAAAGCAATTTGGAGTCGAATATTACACTTGTTTCCTGAAAATAATTTCAGTACAATTGGGAGCATGCATTACACTGGATTATTAGAAACTCCAAGTCAGGACAAACTAACATCTCTCTTTATAAAGTAGCCTTCACCCTTACCATTTACATGATTTGGAAGGAGCGTAATAGCAGATAATTCACTGATAAGAAGGAAGTGAAATATCTGGTCGCAAATAGGATTGTTAACCTAATCCATCAGTGCATCTATGCAAAAAAAGTGTAGCATACTCTCTCGATGGACATGCAATGAAGATGGAGTTTATAACTCCTTTTAGCTTTTTTATCTTATGACATATCGTATTTTTGTAATATGAATGTCAGCTAATAACCTAGAACTCATTGTAATGTATGTAATAGTTTCATCTATAGTATATACATAATTCATTTTCCAAAAAAAAGATGGTCTATTTAATGGAGTTGCTTCTATTATTTTAGTTAAAATATATTTTAATTTTTTAAAATCAAAAGTTTATAATCCAACTTTTTTATAATTCAAAATTTTGATTAAAAATATTTGATATGAAACTTTTATATTTCTAGTCTAAAATATAGCATGGTTAATATGTGTATATATTTTTATTATTTAATTGATCATACGTTCTTTAATATGTTAAATTTAAAAATAATCAAAATTTAGAGATATTATTTAAGTGTGTGCATTATGCCTCCTTAATTAAAAAACTCTAATTGAAATTAAATCTTCTAAGTATTCTTTTAGATGGTAGCGATTATTGCGTTGATAATTTAGTGGGGTTAAGGAGAAATATGAATCTTTAGCCAAAATTTTTGATTAAAAATTTTCAATTTAAAAATTTAGATTAGATCTAGTTAATTCAAGGATTTAATTAAAGATTTAAGGGATTTAAATATTTACTTGATGATTTTTTATCATAGTTTTTTAAAATCTTTCTAGTTTCTTTGGCTGCAAACAATTTTGTTTGGTGTTTATCAATGTAGAATTCGTCCTCTCACATATCTTCTACCTATTTTAATCTCATTATAGCTCATTTGCACTCTACATAACTTAGACCAGACAAGTTACTCGGGCATATGGAGTTAATTTTCAACTTTCAAGGAGGTTTAAGGAACTTCCAAGTCTCTTGCAACCTAAATGTTGGCTATGGTGAGCTTCCAACTCAGTGACACAAGTTAAAGGGTGTCTTTTTAAAGTTGCATGAAATCAGGAGTCTTTTTCAGCTTACCCCCTTGCTACGATAGCTTCAATGTTTCTTTATTCTTTTAGTTTAGTCACCAACCTATAAATGCATAGTATATGTCTTTGATGCGTTTTTTTTAAAAAAAAAGCATATACTTTAATGCATTATTCACGTGTAATCGATTTACTCGACAATAGAAAGGTTAGGCGAAAATTTTATGCTTTGTACATTAATCCAGAGAACCGTTCAATAATTCAATAGAAGAAGAGATTACAATTTCATCATCCACTTCTTATGATTTCTGATGTGAATCACAAAACAATGGTCCCATTGGCACATAAAATAACCTGTCTTTTTTCCCCATAAAATAAGAAAGCCTATTTATAATGTATCAATTTGCACATACCAAGTTTATTCTGAATCTAATATGGATCAAGAAATTTGACAAATAGCAATGATGTATAATCCAATTGATAGCAGTGACGATTTAGATACTGTAGAAATAGAGAACGAAGAAAAAAATGTAGAAATGCTCTTTATATTATGTTTGTTTATATTGTGATAGACATTCATCTATATATACACTCTAGGTGACTCAACTAAAGAAACAAATTAACTAAATATTATACAGTATTAATATAAAAGATTCTAGGAGAAAATGAAGGCTAATTGGATGTTGATAGTTGACTGCCAATGATTACGTTAATATCCCCCTCAAACTAAAGGTGGTAGTGAAGACAATAACTTGAATTTGGAGAAAAGATCTCAAAAACGTCGAGGCAGATGTGATTTGGAAATAAGATCAACAATTTGTGCTTGAGATGAGATTGAGACAAGTTGTATAGTTCCGTGAAGCACAAGACGACAATTGATCTCGATGTGTTTAGTTTGTAAATAAAAGACATCATTGTGAGCAATCTACATGGTACTATGATTATCACAAAAGAGAGGAATTGCTAAAGAAAATGTGACATCGATGTCTTGAAGTAACCATCATAGCCATAAAAGTTTAAAGGTAGGGTTAGCTAGGGCTAGGTATTATGATTCAGTGCTTGAGCGAGAGACAATTATTTGCTTCTTATTGCACCAATAAATAAGAGATGTAAAAAGAAAGAAACAGTAGCCAATGATAGAACGGTGATCAATTGGTCTCTAGCCTAGTCGACATTAGAGTATGCTCATAAGTCCAATAAAGATGAATGACTAAAATGAAGCCTATAAAACAAGGTGCCTTGAACGTACCTTAGTATAAGACGAACAACTGAAAAGTGAGGGGCATGAGGTGCAAATATAAATTGGCTAACAATCTGAACTACACAAGCAAATATTTGGACGAATGGCAGTAAGATATATAAGACTACCAAATAGTTGTCGATAAAGTGAACCATCACTCATAGGAGTTCTATCAATGGCAGAGATATGATCAGTAGAGTCGAGTAGAGTGCTAGCAATCTTAATATCAGTAAGTTCTACACAAGAGATAAGATCAGTAGCAGACTTGACTTGAGATAAGTTATAGTTTAAATCATCAAAAGATACTTTAAGACTTAAAAAATAGCTCATGGGACCTAAATCTTTCATTTCAAATTCTTGATGAAGACAAGATTTGGGAGTAGCGATCTCATAAGTGTTTTGGCCAGTTATTATCATGTCATTAACATATCGAAGGAGAAGAGTGCACCCTTAATCTATTTTTTGGATAAACAAAGTATGATCATAAGAGCTGGACATAAAGCTAAGACAATTTATGGTGGAACTAAACTTAGCAGACAATGCTTGAGGCGCTTGCTTAAGGCTATATAAGGCTTTGCGAAAAGGAAAAACTTTATTTAGTAGATAAGCATATCTAGGTGGAGGTTACATGTATACTTCTTAATGAAGATCACTATTAAGAAAGGCATTATTGACATCCATCTAGAACAATTCTCAATGATTGCTTGCTACTATAGCAATAAAACTACAAACTGAAGTCAGAAGAGCGATCGGAGCAAAGGTCTCCTTATAGTCAATTCCATATTCTTGAGTAAACCCCTTTGCAACTAATCGTTCTTTGTTTCTTTCTACCAATACATTAGTTTGAGTCTTGATTTTATAGACCCCTTTACAGCCAATAACAGACTTATCTGGTGGTTGGACAACTAAGTCCTAAGTGCTAGTGTTGGAGAGAGCCTATAGTTCTTCCGCCATTGCTTGTTGACATAAAGGGTTAAAGTTAGCATCATTATAGGTGCAAGGTTTATATAGCGAGAAAATAATGGAATAAATATGAAATTATTTAAGACAAATAGATGGTTAACTTACTCAGGAGGATCGATGGAGCGGTTGTGGAGAATTAGTAGATTTTGGTGAATGAATAAAAGAGGAAGGGCTATTTGGTGAAGATGAATGATTTGCAATTGGAGAAGATATAATAAAAATAGGTATTGGTTGTGTTAGGTTGTTAGAGCTGTAAGACACAGCTGCAAAAAAAATATCAGGAAACAAAAGTTATGGTAAGGTTAGAAAGAAATTTGTGTGAGGGTTCGTTGACTCAAAATTTTGATATTGTGGAAAAAAAATTATGTTCCCAAAAAGTAACATATCGAGAGATTCAAAGTCTTAGAGATAGTGGATGCCAACATCTATATCCTTTGTGCTCTATCCCATACCCTATAAAACAACATAAACATGCTTTGGGTTTAAGTTTGGTGTGGTCATGAGGTTGTAATAGAACAAAACACGTACATCCATAAACTTTAAGAGACTGATGGTGACGAGCACGATTGAATAAGCACTTATAGGGAGAGATATTACCTAAGATAGGAGAGGGAATGCCATTGATAGTATAGATAGCAGTAAAGGCTGCTTCTCCAAAGGGATTAACGACAAGAAGATGATATAAAGAAAGGATGATATAAAGAAAGGCTCGAACATTGATAAGAGTATGTCTATGTTTGCATTTGGCCCGACGATTTTGTTGATGTGTTTGGACATGATCTTTGAGTGATGATCCCTTATTGATTAAGAAAATTGATGAATTTTATATCTTTGTATTCTATTACTTCGTTAGTCTGAAATACTTTAATCTTGCAAAAGAACTGAGTGTGAATCATATTAGCAAAACGAGAGCAAATGGAGAATAGTTCAGATTTGCTCAAGAAGAGTAACAATTAGGTATATTGAAAATTATTTTTAGAGTAGATTTAGAAACCCATAATACAAAAGTAGAATTATATGAGAAAGAATGAAGAAGGCTCCAGAATTTTGACTCCTTTTATTACAAAGGAGGATTTGATATCATATAGAAATAGAGAATGAAAACGAAATGTAAAAATTTTCTTGTAAAAATGTTATATGTATTTCTGTGTGTTTATATTGTGATGTGCATTCATCTATTTATACACTCTATGTGACTCTAACTAAAGAAACAAATCAACTAAATATTACACAATATTAATTTATGTTATTCTGGGAGAAAATGAAGGCTAATTGGATGTTGGTATTTGACTATCAAAGATTACATTAATAGATATAATGTAATAATCAATTATTTGAAAATTTCTATATATTTCAGTAACTTTTCTATTTTCATACTAATTTGTTAATTGGGAATATATTTATATCAAACAATTTTGAGTTTTGACGAAGTAATACGTTGGTAAAGATACAATAATAGCACACAGTATTGGAAAATATAAGATCTTCATCATAGCAAGGCTAAATTGATATAACATATAAGAGTAGGACTAGTTTATTAATTTTGGAGTAAAAATCATTTATTAGATTTAATGTCACCATCTAAATTTAATATAAATATTTCACATTTTGGTCACAATTAGCAATGTTATAGCATATAAGTAAATTCTAATTTTGCTATTATCCTTTATTGATTTTAAAGTAGCCTTTGTTTAAACCATAATCATAAAAGGAGACAGTAAATTTGAACAAGTAAAATGTTTTCTTACAAGTAATATACTCAGTTATCACATTAGTAAGATAAAAAATTTACCTCACCTACTTCTCTTCCTATTAAGATGAAAACTTGAACTAAGTAAACAATTTCGTTAGCATTTAAGATTTCTCTGTCTCTCTCTCTCTCTTAAATATATATACATACGTATGCCTAAAAATCTGAAGTTAACAATCCTTTGAAATCTTTATTTTCCTTTCAGTTTCAAAAATGAAATATTACATATTCAAATAGGAGTAATGTGATTAATAAAGCATTTTGTTACATTATATCTACTTCTTTAGTTAATTCAATGAGCAACTACAACTTCCACACACTACAACAACGTTGAATTTTGACTTTAAAAAAAGCTAAATGTCTAAAAAAATCACCTATACTTTAGCTATGTTCCTGTTTTGTCACATGAAACGTTGCCAAATCCCCATAGCTGAAAACTATAGGCAACATTTTCAGAAATTGCAGCCAATAATCTTTTGCTACTTTTTTGTAGATAAATTTTTTTAGCTAAGATTTTAGAAACGTATCTAAATGTTTCTATCTACTTTTTGGAAAAGTAATCAAATGTTTTTAGCTACGTTTCTGGAAATGTAGTCAATTCTTTTTTGTTACTTTTTTTAAAAACTAGCCAAATGTTTTTACCTACTCTTTTAGCTATTTTGATGAAGAATCAATCTAGCTTACCAAATAATAATACATTTTAAGATCTATAAAAATATAATTAATTTTTATCATGTAAGATGAAACGTTACTTTGATGTATTTATAAGCATATGGACAATCGCTAAATAAATTTTACATTTTCTTCAAAAGTGTTCCTCAATAATTTAAGTAACTTTGTACGGTAGGTTAGCAAAGCTTTCATGGTCATTCTTCTCGAAGTTCCATGTCAGAAACTCAATAGTAGTAATTAATTAATATCCAAAGTAAAATGGTTGCATTAAATAACACAATTTGGTGTTGAACTAGACTAAGCGTAAGATAATGAATTCCACGCCTATTCTGTCAAAGAGAAAAAAAATATAATTATTTTTCTAGACAATTCATAAAAGATTCCAAGATAATGTGACATAAGACTTAGTAGATAAGATAAAGAAATTCCTTATGTCTGGATTCCCAAAAAGGCTCCTTGCACGTTCAAAGGCATCACTTAAAATAGACAAAGATCTTCCCCTAGCAGTTGGTTCATTAACAACCTCTTCCAACAACTACTTGACTCTAACTAAACTAGCAAAAGAGACATTAACCGATATACCAAATGCAGTATGGAACAGTGATTTAGATAAACCCTATGTACCATGCGTTTCACCTAAGAAACAAATAGTATAGAATAATCACCTTAATTTCTTCATAATTCTTTGAAAATTTAAATCCTAAAAACTAAGTAAGCTAAATCAAATGGTATAAGGAACCCAAATTTAAACACAGGCATACCTAGTTGAATGACTCCATCATTTTCAGAACTAGAAGACAGTTTCTGTAATCGATGACTATTTCAAAAATATCAATTTGCCTAATCCTATACGGATCATCGGGACATCACCACCACTTTCCTTTTCGTCTACATTCTTTAAAATATTCAAGCAACCTTTACACAATATATAGTATATACAATCACACATTCGATTGATATTTCAATAATATATGCACCGATTTATTTTTCAGCAGGGAGAATTCTGCTAGATACCTCTTATTGGAGCTCATTTCTAGCATCAAAATATCTGTCACATCGATATTTCATGATGAATTTATGTTAATGGTTTTATTCTGAAAACATGATAGAAACAAAAACACATTATAGATATAATTATTTTTCTAGGGTAATCTAGAAACAACACACCCCATATATGATCCAAGGATCATTTGACAATTTGAATCTAGAAGCAGTGTTGCCAATGAATTTTAGTAAGTAGACTCGAATTTAGAATGCAACAATGAGAAGTTGTCAACTGATATAATCAATTTAAAAGCAGGGTGTTCCCCTAAAACAATTCCAACAACAGTTATTAATTAACAATCATGACATATGTGCAGGGAGTGAGAGAGAGGAAGGAGCACATAGAAAATGTTTTATTCATGTCAAATATTTGTTGGTCGATTCCACCAACTTAGCATGTTAACACTATGATTTTAAGAAAACCACTTTTAAACCAAGAACATCTTTTAAGAGATCTCCATTATGCTAAAATCACCTTGGTTCATGGCTACTTCATTTGTTGTGGTTTTGGAGAGTTGTTATCATCTACTTTGGAAATGCTTAATGTAGCATTTTCACTACTTTTTGCCTTGCTTTCTTTGTTTTTAAATGTCCAACCAACAAAATCTGATTCAGAGAATAGAGGTGGGAGTTGTCTTTTAAAATGTTGGTGGGACCTTGTTTCACCCTTCTTCTTATCTGTAACATCATCAACTAGAAGACAACTATTGTTCTTTAAAAGTTTATTAGCAAATACAAACAACTATTTTAATTGATAAGACACAACATGACACTCCTCATATCATATTTATAGGTTAATAACGACAGTAAATTTTCAACAAATGCTTAAGACGCCTTGTCATGTTGACCTCCTTTCTAAAGATTGTTGCATATGAACCACCGCTAAAATCCTTAATAGCAACTTCTGTGGTTTTGGGCCTGACTTTCAACACATTCTCAAGTGACAGAACAAACCTAGGGTGCAAGGAATAAAACGCAGAACCATACAATCTCAATAGTCTAATTACTTTATTGTAGTGTATCCAATGTGAGGACAGATACCATTTGAACAATAACGTCATTCCCAAATAGGAAACATTTTTGAAAGAACTATTTTATTTTCTTGTTCATCTTCCTAATCACTACTTCCATCAACTATGTAAGTTTCTAAACACTTACAAAAACTTGTAATTAAAAACAAACTATTGCAATGAACTAAAACTTGAATTACCTGGAGATAAAGAACACGATGTGTGGACGAAGACGAACACTAGAGATGAACACAGGACATAGGTAACAATTAGATGAAGACGATGACACACCACTGGCACAATTACTATAAGGTGAGGAAGAAGAAGAAGACAAAATCAAACACTACTTTGTAATCAGGTTTTCAATATAACAAAAACAATGTCAATTTTAGTAGACAAAATAATGTCATTTTTTATCTAAAATTACGGATTTTGTCCTTTAAAAGAAACAACAAATATATTCGTAGCTAAAGGCATTTGGCTACAAAAATATACTTACAGTCAAAAGAAATTATAGGTTAAGTGACTTTTAGCTTCGAAAATATATTCGTAGCTAAATTATATCATCTGTAACTTTTAGCTATGAAAGTCATTTCGAGCTACAGACATTTGGTTACGAAAGGTGGAGGTAATAAGGACAGGAAAATCAGTATAAATAAATTAAAAAATTGGAAGCCTTCTTATGACTTGAAACAAATTAATAAAAAAATAGTAAATGGTGCTGATGTAAAGTTCAATCCATGCTACCAAATGTTTCATGCCATAAATAAAATTGGAAACTCAGCGATAAAGTGCTAATTGCTACCATTAAAAAAAAAAGTGCTAATTGCTACCATTAAAAAAAAAGTGCTAATTGCTAACTTACAACTGATTACGTACTGCCAATTATGTAACGCCAAATTTGAATCTGTTCTCCAAATCCCAAGGACTGCACTGTAACAAGTGCCATATGCAGCCAAATAATGGCATAGTTGAGTTTTGAAGGTGTCATATTTGACTTTAAAAGTCGTATTAGTTGAAACTTGAAAGTAGTCCCCAAAGTCATCCATCCTAGAAGCATTCAAAGATCCTGTCCCAGTGAATAAATTTTATCACCAGTTGCTTACTATCAATCCTTAACAGTAACAGCGTGTTTGGTTAGCGTACTTGGACATGAAGACGGATAATGCGGACATAAAAGTTCTGTCCTTCGACGTGTTTGCTTACTGATGACAGAAATTTTTGTTCCGTCTTCAAAAGACAAGACAGAAATTTTTATCTCTCTTACCCAGTGTATGGTTACTGTCCTCACCCCTGAGGACAGTGGACAAGGACGGAAATATTGTGTCCAAAATGGCGTT
>JAOTAX010000196.1:11611268-11624740 GCA_025629825.1 Erythroxylum guanchezii | reverse complement strand
ACCCTGATTTAACACTATACAAACCATCCCTAGTAAAATGCCAGCAGAAGCGATCAGAAGGCAAAGACGGTGAAATAGGGATTTTGAAAACTTGCAGAGCATCATCCGGAGATAAAATTCCATTGACAAAAGAATATTCCCACCCCGAATTATCCGAATTGAAAAGATCACTAACCTTCAAATTCTCCAAACCAATCAGCGGATCAGAAAGCACAAAGAATCCCTCGTCACAATTCAGCCAGGAGTCGTTAAAGACCGAAATTGAATTTCCATCTCCCACCCTCCAACGAGCTCCTTTACCTAGCAAATGTTGAGCTGAGAAAATGCTCCTCCAAATAAAGCTAGGGTTCCGACCTTCTCTAGCTTGAAGAAAGTTACAATCCAGGAAATACCGTGCTTTAAACAATTTGCTCGGCAGCGAAGTCGGGTGAGACAAGAATCGCCAACCCTTCTTACAAAGCATTGCAAGATTAAAACAGTATAAATCCCGAAAACCCATACCGCCCATCTTCTTCGGAGTGCAAAGCCTTTCCCATTTGGCCCAGTGAAGTTTAGATCGATTACCTGAGGAAGACCCCCACCAGTAGGCATTCATCATATTATGTAAGTCGTCACAAATACCTTTAGGAAGAAGGAAGACACTCATATAGAATGTAGGGAGGGCTTGAGCGATAGTCTTGAGGACAACCTCCTTACCCGGCTTAGAAAGCAGACGGTTTTTCCAGCTGTGTATACGTTTGCTGAGCCGATCCTTCAGAAACGCAAAAATTTGTTTTTTATTTCGCCCAATCAGAGAGGGGAGACCCAAATACCGTCTATGGTCAATTGGATTCGAAACCCCCAAAATCAGCGTCGCCTCCTGCTTCACCTCCTCCTTCGTATTAGAGCTAAACATAACCTCCGATTTTTGATAATTAATCGCTTGACCCGACGCTCTCTCGTACGTGGCAAGAATCCGCTTAATATTATGACACTCCGTCGATGAGGCTTTAAAGAAGAAAAAGCTGGCATCAGCAAAAAATAGATTAGAAACACTGGACGCTCCTCGGCAAATGGTGATACTGTGTATATCACCTCGAGCTTCCGTCGTCCGCAGGAGAGCCGATAACCCTTCAGCACATAAATAAAGAGGTAGGGGCTGAGTGGATCTCCCTGTCGAAGACCACGATAAGGGATAATAGGGCCCACATGTTGACCGTTAAACACAACCGAATACTGGACGGTAGAAACGCACATCATGATCCATTTAACCCACCGAGCATCAAATCCCAATTTTATAAGGATGAATTCAAGGTACCCTCAGTCGACTCTGTCGTATGCCTTACTGATATCAATCTTGAACGCTACATCCCCGTTAGAACCCCTTCCTTTATTCTTCATATAGTGAACAATTTCGAATGCAACCATAATATTATCGAATATTAGTCTGCCTGGGACAAACGCTGACTGCAGAGGGGAGATAATCTGAGGAAAAAGGACCTTAAGTCTGTTGGCAAGAACCTTGGCGATGATCTTATAAATCACATTGCAGAGAGCGATAGGCCTTAGGTCCTTCATATTGCTAGGTTTATCTTTCTTTGGAATAAAGACAATATTAGTGTTGTTTAGTGAGTCAGGGAATGCACCATTCTCCAACCACCTACAACTCTGAGAGAGAATATCAGCTCCTACCGTATCCCAACATTTCTGGAAGAAAGCTGGGTTCATACCATCAGGGTCGGGCGCTTTATCAGGATGCATATCAAAAATAGTTGTTTTGAATTCTTCCATCGTAAAGGGGGCCACTCGAGAAGAATTATCATTTGCCGTCACCACCGGATTAATACAATCAAACTCGGATGTAGTCAGAGCGGATAAGGGAGCTGCGAAAAGGTCATTGAAATAATTCAACACAATTGAGCACATAGTATCCATATCCGACACAGTATTTCCGCGATCATCCTCTAGAAATTCAATGTGATTTACCCACTTTCTTCGTGAGGCCTGAGAATGAAAAAATCTAGAATTTGCTTCCCCATACTTAAGCTAGAAGATTTTGGACCTTTGTTTCCAGTAAATGGCCTCTTGAGCAAGGAGGGTCGAGAGCTAAGTTCTAAGCCTCATTATAATCACATCATTCACGTTAGCCTGACGAGCATCATCGATTCTTTTCTTTAAAAGAGCAATCCGATATTTAATGTTGTGGTCCTGAGATTTATGCCAATCAGATAGAGCCGCACTACAGGCAGCAATTTTGTCAAGTACACCAACAATCCTATCCTGAGACCAAGCACCAGACACCACCTCCAAAAAACCATTATCAAGCAACCATGAATTCTCAAACTTAAATCGATGGACCCTTTTAACCGGAAACACAACGCTTGTGAAAAGTTTAATTAGAGTATGATCGGAATAGGAGCTTACCAAATTAAAGAGCTTGTGGAAAGGAAAATAATTAAGCCAATCCGCAGTGACAAAAGCCTTATCCAATCGTTCCAAAACTAGAGAATCCGAACCCCTACCCCATTCCTAGGTGAAGCCAAAGATCACAAGAGGGACGTCAATTAACTGACAATCGACAATGCATGAGCTAAACCCCTCCATGAGCGAAGCAGGATAATCCCGACCACCAATTTTGTCATTAACAGAGAGAAGATTATTAAAATCGCCCATGCATACCCATGGTAACTTATATCGATGAGAGAGAGCCTTAAGAAGTTCCCAGCTACTCCGCTTCCTATGGGATTCCGGGAAGCCATAGAAGCCTATAAATCTCCATCTGAATTCACTAGAGTGAATAATTTCCATATCAATATGATTGCTTGAATAACCCAAAACAGTAGCATTACTAGTATTGTTCCAGAGGAGTGCAAGACCCCCACTACAACCATTTCGTTCAACAGAAAAACAACAATCAAACTTCAATAAAATACGTAATTCCTCCATCCTACGCGAACTAACAAGAGTTTCACTAAGAAAAAGAAAACTAGGCTTATTGATGATAACAATGTCCTTCAAATCATTCACTGCACGCGGGTTACCCAAACTCCGGTAGTTCCAAGCTATACAATTCATGGCGATCGGCGGGTCTCCTGGACAAGACCGGCCGTTGATAACTCAGTAGCACTATAGGTTGCATTCGAAGAAGTTGAGTAGCTACCACCTTTCAGCTCAACGAGATTGGGACCAATGTATGAACATTCGCGGGGACGTTTTTTAACTTCATCAATAATCATGACATTATCTTCCTTTCCCTTATAGACAGCATCAAGCTCCGAGTCAGTGCCAGTCTTTGCCAGTTCAGCAACCCGGGTTACAGGTGTGGATAAGGCCACAGCTAGCACAAAATGAATTTTCCTATAATGAGAGCCATAATTATCCATATCTCTGCTGTGCTTCGATTTTGCCATGATCGGATCTTGATTCCCTTTATTTAGGGACCTGCTTTCAAACTGTGCATGAAAAGTGGGATCACGGCACCACTGATTTGGGCGGAATCTAAGCTGATCACATACCTCTGATCGGATCTCCTCCGACCACTCCCTTTTGATGTCCTCCTCCGACAGCTCCGTAAGCTTAACACAGTTGGACTCACTGTGTCCGACAATGCCGCATAAATAGCATATGAGAGGGATCCGTTCATAACTAAACGAAACGTCAAAGAAATCACCCCCCTCCTTACGAATACGCTTGGTCCTCATAAGCGGTTCAGCTATGTTGATTCGAGCTCAGAAGCGCAGATACTGAACAATAGAGTTTCGCTTGTTTCCCGTATCATACTCCAGAAATGAACCCATAATATTGTCCAGGTTGATCGCTAAAGATTCCGAAGCAAAGCTCGGCGGGAGATCATGCATTCGAACCCAAAAGTCAGCAAACCGAAACTCTACCTCATCCGGATTCTCGCCCTCTCTCATCTGATGAACCAACAGAATACAATTGTTAAAACTCCATGGTCCTCCGGCCAGCATTCTCCGAAGATCAACCACATGAAAAAATTGGAACAGGTATAGACCCTCCCCCCGAAAGGTTTGATCGAACAGCCTTTGATAGGGCGCCATATATTGAGAAGAGTCCTTTCTGTGTCCTCAAAGTTGACATTGCGTTCGCCCAAAAAACGACCTAGCAAACTCAAATTGTAATCTATACAACCCCCTTCAATATCCGAAACCTTAACCACGAGTTCAGTGTCTTCTTTCTCGCGAATAGACAGCCTTTGAAATTCAGGTTCCATGACTAAACAAGAGAAACACCCAGCGACAAACGTGACAGAAAGAATAAACCTAACAAGGCAAAAACATGCACGAAGACATGACTAAACTTTCACCCTTAGAGAGAAGAAACGGGCAAGACAATTTTTTTTCTGCGTACAAACTTAAACCACTGTTTGTACATATGGGTTGAATATCTAATGGCTCTTATTTCTCTCATTAAGTTGGTCATTACAACATTCTTGAAACTCCATTATTAAGTTTTTGTAGTGGTGCTCTTTTATAACAATCTTGTTTAAATATTTTTTGGTCTTTATTTGACATATAAAAGTGGAGTGAATTAATTGTTCATGAAATTTATCCTTTTAAAAAATTATGAAAGAATTGCCTAAAATTTGTGAACGGGAATGGATGATTATGATAATTTAATATAAAGCAATCATAACAAGTACAATAATAATGAAAAGAGTTATAGAAGAAAGTTCACAAATAATTTTTATAGTGATTCAGCTAACAACTTAGATACATGTTCACTCTCCAAGTTTCACTTAATATTTTTCACTATCTTCTTTATCATGGTGGAAAAGAGCCTATATATATAGTCTTTCTTTACCACGATTGAGGGGCAGCCTTTACTTATCTTCTTGATGGTGAAATGGAGTTCCAATAACTTAAATACCAACAAATTGCCTAAACAACTTAGTAAACATATTTCCTAGTCATTTTAATACTCTAAGGATCAAGTCAACTCAATAAATGAATGAAAGAATTATTGGATAATCTTTAAACTCTCTTGCTAATTTCAAGGCTAATCGAAATATCATAAAGATATCTAACAACTAAATTATAAACTATTTGTACCTGTCTTTATCAAATATACTTGTTAGATATACAAACTAATTGTTATTACATTTTAATTTAGAGACATCGGTTAACTTAACTACATATTCGGTTGATTGATGTCCTAATGAAAGAAGTTATAGTCATTGATTTTTAAAACTTTAAACTTATCTAAAGAGTTTTAATCCATTGATGTCAATCAACGTGTGACCAAACTAGAAGTTTAACACATGAAATGTGTTACGCCAACCTAACTCCATTTTAGAACAAGTTTTAAACATCAAAACACTACCTTAGGTCTGCCTAATGTAATTAAAAATATTAAAAAAGCTTTCTAGATTTTAAAGTTTAAAACTAATTGCTTCAATTTGATAAAAAGATAATTAAAAGTTTCTCAAGAAGTATTTTCAAGATTAAGAGACTTCTTTAAAGATCAAACCAAATTGTACTCTTGAATTTGAAAAAGTTTATGCATTAAAACCAATTCCTCATTGTTCTTCTACCACTTTATTTGTTTTCCACTTGAATCATATTGAAACTCTTGAATTTGTCTTAGAACTCATTTGGTTTTATTTTTTCTCTCTTGATGTTCCACTTTACTCAATTTACTTTATGACATACGTATTGGCTTAATTACCTTCATGACTTACCTTTTCCTCACATTTTTTAGTGGCCATATCTTTTTAATTAAAAATTAAACATTATTAACATTATACTTTATTACATTTAAAATGTAAATTAATTCTTTCATTGATTCAACATTTTGTAGCATTTGCATAGAGGCTACGATATCATCATCATCATCAACACTCAGTTGAAGTTTTGCTGAGGCAGGTGGTTTAGAGAGGTCTGATAGCATGCAACCTTACCCTTATCTAATTGAAAGGTTGTTTCTGATAAACCCACATGAAATGTGTCATGAAGATACTACAAAATTATAAATGGATGTGCATACATATACAAATCAATCAATCAATCAAATAAACATAAAAAGGTAAAAAAAATAATTAAATACAAAAATACAAAAATATATAAATAAAAATAAATATTAAAGATATTGAATAATCATAAAAAATATAAAGAAAAAAAAGGTATGATTACACAAAATAATGTACACTTAAATACAAATAAAAAATAAAGATACCAAATAATCATAAACATTAAAAAAAAAGGTACAGCAACATAAAATAGTGTATATATAGAACATGTCAAAGCTTAACAATAAATGGCATAATGAAAATACATACCAAAAAGGACTCGTACAAGAGTAACTCCAACTAGGCCAAAAGATAAAATAAATATACCGACCAAAAAAGACCTTTACAGGAGCAACTCTGACCAGGCATAGAGGTTATGATAATTAATACAAATTCCATTTATCGGCATTGTAAAGTAGGAAGTTACCCTTTTATATACTGCCTATATTTAATTTTATATGTGCTTTAGAAGACATTGCATTAACTAAGATATTTTAGGCTAAATGAGCTATGTAATTAATACATATTGATTTTTAAAAACTATCAAAAAACTAAAAACTCAATTATTGACTCACCTTTTTATTATATGATTGATTAATCTTATTATTTGTTATCGACGCATCTTTAATGTTTGGAATCTTCAAAAATGATATAGATGAATAACTATACCAAAGTTCATAATTCCTCGATGAATCCTTCTGCTAATAATTTCTTAATTGAATCATTTGAAGAGTAAAAGAATTATTATGAGAAATGTATGAGTTTTAGTTTGCATAGTCTTATAGACCTACAATATCGTATTTATTTATTATTATATTGATTTGTAATGTTAACATCGAATCCACATGACATACCGTCATCGTGATTAAGTGGCATGTTTCACATATTTTAGTGGGTTTCACAATATTATTATGTCATAATGTTATGATGTAATATGTTAACGTGTCTTTGTATGATTGTCATATTAGCATTATATGGCATGTTTCACATATTTCAGTGGGTTTCACAATATTATTATGCCATTATGTTATGATGTAATATATTGATGTGTCTCTATGTGATTGTCATATTAGCATTATATAACATGGTATGCTATGTTTACACTTTTGTTAATTATGATAATAGAAAATTAAATTTTTTTAAAAATTAAGAATAATTAAATAAAAATTTTGAGTAAATAACTATATTGAATTTTTATTTTGAAAGACGAATGAAGAAATTTTATTGACACTAGCAAAGCTATTCCACCATTAAAATGAAATAGATATTACAAAACAATTTGCTCGAAAAAGTGAGCCTAGGAGCTAAGTTTCAAAGATTTCATCTGAGTTTCATTTCTGATGTGAGATTGTTTTGTGCATTTCTTGCGATATCCATTTTAGTGTGTAATCTGCTAGTTGATGTTTTCCAGTGGCTTGCCTTTTATAAATTTTGCTATTTCTTTCTCTCCAGATTGAATAGATTGTAGATATGAAGGTTGTCTTAAATAACAATCTATTTATCTTAAGATCCTTATCCTTTTTTATGGCCTATGCCAAGACCCTATTCCATTCATATGATTGACAATGCTCCATCAGTAAATCCAACACCCTACTCTAAATGACCTTTGAGTACCTGCACTAAAAAAAGATTATTTCTATCTTGTTCCTCTTCTTTGCATAAGACACATATAGGGTCATAATTTCCAAACCATCTATCCTTAATTCTATTCCTATTCTTTATAACTATTCAATTGATCAACGATGCTTTTGGATTTATGGTTTGCCTCCGTATTAGTTCATGTCATGGTGCAACCTCTAGACAAGTTTTATAAATTTTATAGCAAGAAGAATTTGTGAAAGACCCATTGTTAGCTAGCCAGATGATACTATCATCTGTATGTAAATGATGGAGATGAGGTAAATAATTTGTCAATAAAGAGGAAAATCTGGAATTACAACACCAATCCTCATTCTGTATGATTGAAGAAACTCTATCATTTAAAGAAATTCTAGTCCTTAAATGTATAAGCTCATTTCTCATTACTAAAGGGTTGTGATCATTCCAATTGTCAAACTAGTACAGGAGCTTTCACCATTCCCTAATTTTTGCTTGATCTAAAGATATAAGGAATTTCTTAGTATTAGCATATGTGTGAAATACTAGGAGTGTTCCCTGCTTTCTTCCAACTACCATATATTATGTCTTTTAGGTAGAACTTATTGATCCATTTAATCCATAAAGTTTCTTTGTTAGCATTTAACTCTTACTTAGAAGGAATTTCTTCATAAGAGATATGGGAACAATTCCTAATCCTCCCTCTTTCCTTGGAATAAATATTTCTTCTTATTTAACCTTTGCCCCTTTTGAATTTTTTTGCCTTACCAAACCATAGGAATGTCTTGATACTCTTTATAATCTCCTTAGTGACTCTCCTAGGAAGTGCCAGATGAGCTCTCCAATGCACATATAAACTTCTCAATATAAAATTGATGATGGTCAGCCTAGCAATAAAAGATAAAAATCTATTTTACCAAGCATTGATTATTGCTTTATATAATTCAACCAAAGGAATCCAATCGGTATATTTTGGCTTAGCATTGGTAATAAGGATACCAAGGCATTTGAAAGGAGAAGTTTGAATTCTGAAGCCTACTCTTCTACTTAACTATATCAGATTCTTCACAGCAGATGACATGAATATATTGCTTTTGGTAACATTAATTTCTAGTCCATAGCACTTTATCAAAAACTTTAAAATACTTAATATGATCTTAATGGATTAGATATTAACTCCATACAATAATATCAAGTCATCTACAAAATCTAAGCAATTGATCCTCAACTCCTTACTTCTGTGATGGTATTGAAATCGACCATTGTAAGAGATCAGTGAGTTGAGCATTCAGGGGTCCCCTTGTCTTATTCCTTAGTATTTTTGAAGATTTGAGTAGGTGCTACATTTAGTAAAATGCTGAATGAGGTTGTAGTAATGCATTCCAGTATTTATTTCTCAAATTGAGATGGGAATACAAGATCTTGTAAACATGTTTCAATAAAGTCCCATCTGATTCTATCAAAGGCTTTGAAGAAATCAATCCTAAACTTACAATTTTTTATGGATCTTTCTATAGTATAGTCCTTCATCAATTCCTAAATGAGCAAGATGTTGTCTCCAATGGATCTCCCAGTTATGAAAGCACCTTGTTCTATATTGATAGTATCTTTAATGCTAGCTTCAATCTGTTAGCAAGGAGCTTGGAAATTACCTTATAGGCTATATTGCAACATAATGTAGGTTTGTAGTACATCATTGAAGAGGGATTTTTCCTCTTTAGGATAAGGCAGATATAAGATTTGTTCATTTCCATCAACATAATTGATGAAGTAAAGAATTAATGTACAGCTTCAATGAGAAAGTTACCAATAATATCCCAAGTCTCTTAAAAGAACAATATAGAATAGCCATTAAGACCAGGTGCTTTGGAGAGGTTTAGTATGAAGAGAACATCTCTATTCTCCTATTGTAAGAAGGGTAACACTAAGGATTCCCTTATCTCCTAACTGATTCCATTCTTAAAGAATCTATTGATGTTTATGTCTCTAGGGATGTTAATTCTACTGATCCCATCAACTTAGTAAAGTAATCTAAATCCATCTCCTCCATCTTATTATGAGAAATATGGTGGTTCCCATAATTGTCTTGGAACGTAGAGATTTTGTTTCTGTTTCTTTTGGCTAAAATATAGCAATGAAGAATTTTCTGTTAGCATCCCTATCCTATTAACCAAGTGATCCTTAATTTTTGCCTTAATATTAAATTATGCAGGCATAAAGCATTATGATACTCCTTCATCTTCTGGGTTTCTACCATTCTCATTACATTATTATGAGGATGCTTATAACAATTTTCATGGGCATATCTCATATTGCTTTTAGCTTCTATTGCACTTTTAGTATGTTCTTTAGCAAAAACCTTGATTGCAGCTTTAACAGTTTTGAGTTTCCTTATGAGCTAGAAAGCTTTATAGCCTTTCACTTCCTTTCTCCAATTAGTAAGTACCATTTCTTAAAAACCTTCTTTTTGTGTTAATCCATTAGAAAACCTAAATGGAGCTCCAAATGTTTTAAAATTCAAAAACTCATAATTTCTATCCAATAGTGACTAGCGAAAACATTGTCTCTAAAGTGAGAATAGGATTGTGAAAATTGATTAAGCCAATACTAGCTAACCATCACTCTATTTAGCTTCTGCCTAATCAATAAATCCCCTTGTTGTTTATTTTTCCAAATGAAAAGACAACATGTATATTTCAGATCCACGAGGTCAACCTTCTGTATAAGGTCAGTAAGCTCCTTATAGGCACTTTTATAATAAGTTCTACCACCTTCAACTTCTAGAGAGGATAAAATATAGTTAAAGTCACCATTTGTCACCCAAGGCTTAGCTGCTCTTGCATTTATAACTCTGATGTCTTACCAAAGTTTAGCTCTTTGAAATAAGAAGTTTGAGGCATAAATTAATGTTAGTTCAAATATGATATGCAAACCTTGAATCTAACATTTCAGATATAAGAGTTGGTCGATTTCCTAGGTTAGTTGCAATTCTACTTTATCTGAATTATAAGGATATATTATCCTTCTATTGTAATGACGTGTATGGCTAGACATTTAGTATTTTCCATTTAGTACCCAAAAGTCTAAGACATTTCTGTAAATGAGACTATTTTATTTTTGTTTCAAGAAAGCTTACAATTGATAGCTTCTTCTTTAGAATTACCGTTTTTATAACTTGTCTTTTTAGAGGGTCATTCAACCCTCTAACATTTTATATTAGCACTGTAATGTCAAGCAAGGGGTTGATCCCCTTTCAATCTATTCTTCCCTTCCTTTCTTGCTGATTTTCTTCTAAATTTTTTTGTAGGGTCATTTCCCTCTTCCATATTATTCCCAGCTTTTTTGGTATCCTTATTACTACATAATCAAGTAGCATCAATCTCTTTATCCTTCTCTTGAGAAATATCTTGAGTAGTTGTATCAGGAATAGTGTTTGATTTCCTTGTATTTGGTGACTCACTCCTCTCGTCATGTGAAACAATCTCAACCACTTTACTTCTCTTCTCCAAATTCCGGTTTTTATTGATGTAGTTAGTGTCATTTTGAGAATCCAATCCTATAAGCTCATTATATCCTCTTTTTTTGAAAGTTTTGCCTATGGGATTCCATTTTCTACTAAAGTTATTATGCTTTTAGGGTAAGCAATAAGAACCACCATTTTTACTAGCTCCTCTACCTCTATTAGCTTTATGATAGGGATGCTATAAGGCAATTCAGCATTCTTTTCAATTTCAACACACATTTTAGGAAAGCAATTCCTCTCCATACTTGTAATCTATGTATCCATGCAAATAGGCTTGTGTAAGGAGATATCTAGGTAGCTAAGCCCTCTAATAGTCCAAAATTTCAAAGGTACATTATGGAAATTGACCCAAATTGGGATGATGTCAATACCAAATTTAATACTTGGCTTCCATTTTTGTATAAACATAGGTTGTCTAACAACATACGAAGGCCCTTGTTCAAGAATCTCATTTAGACATGTTTCATTGTTGAATTTAAATAAAAATTGTCATCCTCCTTAAGCATTGTTTTCTCCAATCCTTTCTTGCTCCACCTAGTCGTAGTCCAGGATTGAACCAATGAAAAAAAAGGTCTTTTACTCCATAAACATCCTAAAAGAGCAGAGGACCACACTGAAGCTCCAACTTTGAGCATATTTATAGTTAGAGTAAGGATTCCATCCACCATGACATCTTGAAAATGTCCAAGTTTGCCTTTATTATGTTCAATGGCTATTATATTCTTCCAAGCTCCAACAGGTTAGCTAGGTGACTTAGTTGGACCTGAAGTTTCACCATTTTGAACAATCTGTGCATTGTAAGCTAACTCAGGGAACTCCTCCTGAGTGAGGTTTATCCCACTTGTTTTGGCGCTATCACAGGAGGTTCCAGGGCCAAAGGTTAGCCTTCCATAGAACTAGGACCCCACAGAACATCGCGCCAAAGAGGTTGTACCAATGCGGCAACAAATATCTCACAGGAGGTAACATTCCAAAAAAAGGAAAGTTTCAGGGGGTAGAGAGGTAAATGTTAAAGAGAACTAGAGAAAAGTAAGAGAAGTGGAGAATTGAAATCTAGATCATTAACACACACTTCAACTACATTGAAAAACTTGATATAGTAGAAGAACTAATCATAGTATCATCCTTTATATCAATTCAAACTCATTAGCAAGATTAAAAATACATAATTAAATGAACTAATATCTAATAGTTAACTAACTTAATTAGTGGAAAAATAATTGTGATACTATTTAGTTCTCAAAAGTATAATGTTAAATTCTTCTCATCCAAATTCTATTATATCAAGGTCAAAAATATAAATTTAATTTGAAAACTAATCTTACAAGTATATCAACTTAATGTTAATCTTTTTTATTTGGATTGGTCTATCTCAATCAAAGCTTATAAACTAACTTGTATTTATTGACATTTACAAGTATAATATGTTAAATAAATCAATGTGGACTAGCATAATCTTATTATATTTAATGTCTTAATTATGTGCATATGACATTTAGGTCTATAAGATGAACAATATATTGCTAGCCATATTATATGTCTTTGGTCCTTTCATTAATCTTGCTTAGGCCTACCCATTAGGCTTATAACCTAAAACAAAATATATTTTAACCAAATTGATATATTCTAGCTTATTGTCAAGTTTAGTGATGTGGTGATGTGTAGAAAAAATTGGTGAATATGATTCAAAGAGCTCTAGTGTTCTTCTTCATTATATTTATTCTTGTCTTGTAATAATTTATAAAGGATTTATGTCTTATAATCAATTTTCACTATCTTTAGGTGTAACATCTCATTATCTATGGGAAGGTTAGAATAGTACATATAAGTGAGCAATGAGAGTTTAAAATTGTATTTGCTTGCTCATGCATATTTGGAAATACACATGTATGTGAATAATGAACTTTTTGCACATGACAATAAATGTACATACATTCATTGACATTCCGGGTATAATTGTGACTAATGTGATTATTTTTTAGAATTGTGGGTTATTGGTATTGAAAAAAAAATTTTGGAAAGTGAAATTGCTAATTTAGAATTTTTGGAGAAATTTAGGAAAAGTTTCCAAAAAAAATTTTTGGGATAATTTTTGGACTAGGAAAAATGCCAAATGGCAAACCAAATGATAAATGGTACTAGAATTTACTGTCAAATAGCATTGAAAATTTTGATGCATGACTTTAGGAATTATTGACAAGTGTCATTCATTAGGAGATAATTGGAATAGAAATTGGGTTTGAATGGATTAGTTTTATAAGAGAAATGTATGGGAATTGGACATGTGGCAAGTGACAAGTGTCACTTGCCAAGCCATGTCTTTTAAACCACCATTTGTTTAATTTT
>JAOTAX010000196.1:11589822-11608663 GCA_025629825.1 Erythroxylum guanchezii | reverse complement strand
CATTTACATGTGCAAAATTCACTATTTACGTGCATGTGTATGCATGAACATACCAAGACAATTTTAAGCACTCATAAACCATTCCAAATTACTATTCTACCCTTTCCATCGGTGATGGGATGTTACATACGAATCCATTTTTTGATGCGTAATAGACTCTAACATTTATTGATCACTTTTGTTAATTATTTAAGGAAGTTAAAGAAGTAGCGAATAATATGATATTGTATTACATGTGTATTAATGTTGCTTTTATGATTTTTCTTCAACTTTGAATAATCCTTAATTCTTTGCCATTTTGAAACTTAGTGGGACTAATCATAAACAATAATTTGAATCTCCTATGATGAATTTAAAAATTATGAAAATGGACTTGGTCTTGAGAGAGGACTCTTTTGCTAAACCTACTATTGAGACTTTTACTAATGATAAGAAGCTTTCTAATGACTAGGAGTACTCAAATCGAAGCTTTTCTATAAGCATAAGATATCATACAGAGGACTTTATACGTGATGGCATTCTAAAAGCTAAGAATGCTAAGAAGTTTCTTTAGGCTATTAATAAGAAATACAATTCCTAAAGAAAGAGAAGAATGACTCTTAAGCACTATGCATTCCATTAATTACGATGGTTTTATTCAAATTAAAGAGCACATTAATAAGATTATAACTTGTTATCACAAGATTAAAGCTATCAATATAGAACTTGATATGGACTACATTATGTGGTTTATCACAAGGTCTTTTCCATCTCAGTTTGACTCTATTAGGTCCAATTGCAATGCTCAATAAGAGTAATGGACCGTAGATGAGATGGAACCATTCTTACCAAATAGGAGGATGAGATGAAGAAATGAAAGGCAAGGAGTGTGGTAATGGTTATAAGCCAGAACTGCAATGGTAAGTAAAAGAAGTCTCCACCAAATAATGCCAATAACAACAGGCCTTCTAAGAAAAAAAAGCAATAAAGAAAATAGGCAAGGATTGGCCATTTCTTCCAATGCTCTCAAGAATAAGGGCTTAAAAATAAAATGTAACTATTGCCAAAAGTTTAGGCATATGAAAGAAGATCGCAATTTAAGGCTAGACCAAAAAAAGAAAGGTAATATTTTAGTGATGGTTTACTTGGAATCTAATATTTTTTTTATGCATCTTCTAATACTTAGTGGTTAGACACTATACTACAATTGATTGTTCTGTGGGATCAAGAGGCTCCAAGTTCTACTGTTTATGACATACCACCAGATTTATTGAATCAAATTATGATATCTATTTTTAGGATGATATTAGTACAAGCTGAAGGCCTAGAAAATTTATGTTCAGAGAACACCTAATCATTGTCCATATGCTTGTCACTTCCATTCCAAAGTTAGCTCTATGATTAATCAACATCTAATACCTACTCTAGATGAACTTATTGAACAAGTAATCATAGAAGATGTGCATTTAAGAAGATAAAAAAGGATTTGAATACCTGCAATCTTTGATGACTATATTATATACTTATAAATGCATAAGTATTATATTGATGATACCTTATATTCAACTACCTAAAATGATGCTGTCTCTAGTCCTTAATCTAATCTTTGGGATAAATATTATGAATAATAAGTTGGAATCCAAGTCATAAAATAAATTTTAGAGCTTGATAAAGTTACCGAAAAGTTGTAGGCCAATTAGATACAAATGGGTATTCAAGACTAATAGTGATGTTAAAGATGAATTGGAGAGCTAGAAAGCAAGTTTAGTAGCTAAAGGGTATAGTCAACAATAAGATATTAAATACAAAGAGACCTTCTCTCTTATTTCTATTAAGCATTATTTACAGGTCATTATGGAAATTTTGGTTAATTTTAACTTAGAGTTCCATGTGAGAACGATATTTTAAAATAGAGACTTAAGTGAAGATGTCTACATGGTTCAATTTACTTGTTTTGAGTTAGTTAAGAAAGAAACTATGGTTTATAAGCTCCAAAAGTCAATATATTAGTTAAAACAAAATTCAAAGGAGCGATATCTCAAGTTTGATGAAACTGTCATTAATAACAACTTTAAAGAAAATATTGTCAGTCAATATATATATATAAGTTAGTGGAAGTAAGTATATGTTTATGGTTTTATATGTTTATGATATCTTGCTTATTGCTTATGGTACTGATATGTTGATTGAGCTAAAAAAACTATTGTTTGGCCATTTTTACATAAAGGATCTTGGTCAAGCACCATATGTTTTCGATATAAATATTCTTTGTAGTAGGGCCAATGGTATTCTTAGATTGTTTCAAATTACCTATACTGATAATTTATTGAAGAGGTTTAATTTGCATTCTTGTTCTTTTGTAAAAACTCTAATTATAAAAGGTGACCAGTTCTCGAAGGTCTAATTTCCTCATAATGAGGTTAAGAGAGATCAAAGGAAAGCATTCTATCATGATCTTATTATTGGCAGCATGATGTATGTTCAAGTATGCATACTTCTTCATATGACTTTTTATGGTTTGTGTGGCTAATAAGTAATTGAGCAATCCTATAACAAACCATTGGAAAGTGACTCAGGAAGTTTTGAGGTATCATCAAGGTATAAAGGATACTAATGTATCAAAACTCTTAAAGTATTGATTTTAGTACCTCTGATTATATAAGTTGCATGGATGATAAGAAATTCACTTTTGAGTACATCTTTATGATGACAGAAGGAGCTATCTCATAAAAAATGTCAGATAGACATTTGTAGCTTCTTCGACCATGGAGATACATTATATGGCATGTTATAAGGCTACTTATCATACAATATGACTGCAGAACTTTGTTTTGGCATTAAGTGTTGTGAATTCCATTTTAAGGTCACTAAAGCTATACTATAACAATGCCACAACTTTATCTATCTCTCAAAATATTAAGAGCACTTCTTACTCCAAGCATATTAACCCCTACTTTTTTCAAAAAGAAAATTATAGTCTCTCATTACTATTGAGCACATGCCTTTGAGCATCATATTAGTGGATCCACTAACTAAAGGTCTACCTATTAGTATTTTTTAGGAACATATCCTTTGTATGAGATTTTTAGGATTATTTTAGTAAGAGTTTCTATTCTATGCATGCTTTATAAGGATTATCTGGACTTTATAATATATATATATATATAGCTTCTTCAACCATGGAGATACATTATGTGGCATGTTATAAGGCTACTTATCATACAATATGACTGTAGAACTTCGTTTCGACATTAAGTGTTGTGAACTTCATTTTGAGGCCACTAAAGCTATACTATAACAATGCCACAACTTTATCTGTCTCTCGAAATACTAAGAGTGCTTCTCACTCCAAGCATATTAACCCCTACTTTTTTCAAAAAGAAAGTTATAGTCTCTCATTACTATTGAGCACACGCCTTTAAGCATCATATTTGTGGATCCATTAACTAAAGGATTACCTATCAATATTTTTTAGGAACATATCTTTTGTACGAGATTGTTAGGACCTAATTTTCTTTATTTTAGTAAGAGTTTCTATTATATGCATGTTTCTATTAATCAATATGAACTAGTATAATATTATGACAATTAACATCTTAATTATATGCATGATACATTTAGACCATTCATGAGATGAACATTACATTGCTAACTGTGCTATGGGCCATTAGCTCCATTCACTAACCTTGCCCAAGCCTACCTATTGGGCTTATATCCATTATAAAATGTATTTTAACCTATGTATGCTTACTTATTATCAAGTTTGGTGTTATGTGGTGGAGTGTAAAAGATGTTAGTGAATAAAAGTCAAAGAACCCTAATTTTCTTCTCCATTGTGTTGATTCTTATCTTACAGCAACCCATAGAAGATTAAATAGCTTATAATCAATTTTCACGGTCTTTACTAGCTAAACTTTCTAAACTATAAAAGTTATAGTAATTTGTTGTGACATTGAATATTTAATTGTGTAAGTTGAATCATATTGATATTGTGTATTAAATACTTTTTTATTTATTGACCAAAATCCAACATAATACTCTTTAATGCCATAAATTTTATAATATTATTGTATTTATATGTTTAAAATTGCAACTTAAAAATAAAGGGATATTGATTCGACAGAGAAGTTGAGATAAAGACCTCATTTCAGAGCTGTAAAGCTTTTATGTGTTTGTAATAATTTTACCTTTGCTAGAAATGTTGATAATAATGTTAGAGGAAAGCAAAATGGTTCTTATCGTAGTGGTTTGGTATTCGATATTAAAAGCTTGTTAGATCAATTTAGATCTATAGTTGTTTTTCATGTTAAGAGGTCGGTGAATGAAGTTGCCCATATGTTAGCATCGGCATTTGGTTTTGTTTCTGGCTCTCAATTCTGGGGTTCTTTTCCCACTGATTTTATTTCCGATGTAATGGCTTTCGATCTAGTATAACAATACCCATTACATTTTTTTAAAAAAAAGTTAAGATTTAGTTATTTTATAAAGTTTTAATTTATTAGAATATGTACAATTAATTTAATTATATAAAAATATACTACAAATTTATCATGTTACATATTTCATTGGAAATATTAAAGTTTTATTAAAAATATTTACTTTTTATCTATTAAATTATAAAAATAAATTTTCTTTTTTAAAAATAGATTTTTAATTTTAAAAACATGTTTCTTTAAACAAGTTATCTAGAGACTTTGAATAGAGAAATTAATGAGATACGTTATTTTCTATAGTACTTTTCTTATATTTAAATTAGAAAATAAATTTTCTTTTCAAAAATAGATTTTCTATTTAAAAACATAATTTAATAAAAATAACCTTCTTAAAAAAATATCAGAGAGCTTTGAATATACAAATTATTATACATGGATTATTTTCTTTGACATTACTTTTTGTTATGTTTCTTTGACGTTATTTTTTGTTTCAACATGTGACTACGTATGTTATACTCTTTATTCATTCAAATGTATAATCAGGTGCATAAAATTTTTTGTATGACACAAAACTTTTGATATTTGGAGCGATAATAAAAGGAAATGCTTGAATAGACCGTTTCATAAAAATTTTATCCATCTAAGTTACATATCCACATATATAATAACAAAAGGTAATTAACACTTTAAGAAATCAATTCAATGTATTTAAAGCTTTATACCATGTACTACATTTAAGTTTGAGTTTATCAACTACTTTCTCTTTGGCAATTGAGTTTACCAACTGTTGCATCATTGTATATGGAAAATTGAGAATACAACTTTGTTACCATCCCACTTTTTGTGAAATTAGTTGCTACAGTTTATGTTAGAAATGAAAGATTTGTTAAATTATGTTGTCATCAGTATGTTTGCTGTATCATCGAAATACCCTGCAATATATCATTTTGTAAGCATAGAAGAGCTACAGTAGTATGAATCGTTTATAGAACTTTAGTTATATTTGTTGTTGAAGAAAGAGTTGTAATCTTTTTATTTTTCAATAACTTTATATTTAACAAAATAATGTAAAACATAAAAATTTAATAATTTAAATTTGATAAATAATTATAATTTTTTAATCTCTCAATGAAAATTGCTGAATTATCTTATCAGAAAATGACATGTTAAATTGTGGTGACATATATATCTATATAGAAAGCTTTAGCAACATTTATTAAACTATATTGTAATATGAAAAATAAACTTATCTTACCATCAGTTTTTGTAGACTCTTTTTTCACTTGAAGAAAATCCGATAGCATAATACCAAGAGAGTTGCATTTTTTCTAGCCCAAGTCTGTTATTCTTTCGATAGATATCTTTTTTTATACATTAAATATTTATTTTGTGAATTTTTTCTTATTTAAAATTAAGTGATATAAATTCAACTAATTAACAATAGATTCTATTACAAGATATAACTTCCATGACTATAATGAAATTTATAAATGAGTTGTTAAAGAATTAGACTCAATCCAAATACTTAAACCTATAATTTCTGACCATAAGGTCATGTTAGGTGAACCAGTATTAAAGAGGTGGGAATGAGAATGCAACTTTTATTCTCTAACTTTTAATTGTTTGGTTATTAATAATAGATAAGATAGGGAATGACAAAACTAGAATGAATCTTAAATAATCTCAGTCTTTTATTCCCAAGGGGGTATGGGTATAAGCTAGAATCAAAAATTAAGAATAAGATAAAAGATATTAAAATGTTATCAAGTTATTATCAAAATATAATCAAGATAATATTAACATATTGATTCTTACCAGAATATTATTATCAAAATCACATATTAAGATATGTTATGTTAATTTCTTTAATACTTAATTTATTTTATTTAGGGATGGCAAGTCCAGCTCTACTTAATTAGGTCCAGTCTGGGTTGACCGAGCCTTAAGCCTTTTGTGAAGAAAAAGGTCAGGCTTGAGTTCGAGCTCAGTTCGAGGCCCGATTGTCTAAACTAGAAAAATGACGTCGATTTGAACAAGACACGGAGGGACAAGTGAATGAAGAAATAAAAATAGAGCTCGATGCACTTCTTTGTCTTTCTCATCAAGCCATTAGTCGCTAGCATCACCGACCACCCCATCGCTGCACTACCAGTAGCTAGTTGTAGTAGCCGCCCGTACCCTCTTCATCATGCACTAGCTAACGTATTATTTCATCAAAGCCTTAAGGTACTCTCTATCAACTCGAATTTTCTTATGTCATATTATTCATATTCATGGGCATGTTTGATTTTTTAGAGAGGACTGAGGAGTTATGGTTGACTGGTACATAGGGAATGTTTTGACAAATATGTATGAAAGGTTTGGTGATGTAGCTAATGCACATAAAGTGTTTGACGAAATACCCCATAAAGTCCAAAGCTTTATCAGAGAAATGGTGGTTTAGTCTTAACTCTTAAAAAGCCACTTGCTAGCTTGTGACAATCTTTTCTAGCTTAAGTTATAGTGATATATCAAAACAATGAACAAATGAATGAAAGAATGAAACCTTACACTTATGCTAAGAAAGATCATCGACAGTAACTTAATTATTGAATGAGTGGTAACATTAATAACAAAACCTTTTTGATATAAGATATAACCAATAAACACAGGTATAAGAGGTCATAGTTCTAGCTTATTCCTTAAAGTTTTGTGAATATACATAAAGGCTACATGTCTAAATACTTTTAGTGACACATTTTATTTAGTAAGAAAACATGCATCCTTATAAAGAATACTACAAGGAGTTTGAAATTGTAGTGTACTAAAAGGGACTCGATTAATGAGATAGGTTGCAACAGTGATGGCTTCTCCCTAATAACTAGTAGGCATATAAGTTTCAAATAACAAAGCATATACAACTTTAAGAAGATGATGGTTTTTTTATTCAACGATTTCATTTTGTTAAGGTGTGAAAAACTCGTATATGGATTGATATTAAGTGGCTATCATCTTGTGAAATCTTAAAAAATTGAAGTAACTTCATTCTTTGATTTCATTAACCAAACCACAGTCGTACAAGTATAACCATCCATGAATGAAACAGACTAGTGTGCACCACTTAAAAAACATACAAGCATGTCTATATATTAGAGTGAACTATCATATATGGTATCTGACTTCTTTGTATAGTTTTGTAGGTTGAACCATGATAAATTTTAACTAGTTCACAAACATCACACTTGATGTTTTTGCAAGATTCCTTTCTAATTTCTGATATGTAGAGTTAAGTGAATAGGTGCTTTTAACATATCTTAATTTGTAAGGCAACGTTAATAAAACATTCCACTCAAGCAATGTGTTTTGATCTAGGTTTATTTTATTCAAGAAAAAATAAGAGGTAATTATCCTGACACTTAAATACACTCATTTTATTGATAATTATATGGTCATACATATAAAACACGACGTAAGTAACAAGATATTTTAACCTCAAGCATTTATATGTTGATTGTTTCATATAGATGAGCATATTCCTTCAGTAGAGAGCTCTAATCTAATACTGAAGATAGAAGTGGATTAAAGTACTAAGTGAAGTAGAAGTTTAACTTCAACTCAATTGAAAAGTGAAGTTTGGAATCACTTCAATAAGACTAGATCAATGGACAAAGTAGAAAAAATCGAATGTAAATGTTGTCAGGAGATGTTGGTCGGGAGTTCAAAATTTGAAACCTCTTTTTTAAAAAGACGTGTAGATTTGTGTAGTAAATGGAAGATGATATTAATGTTTTACCCCTAAACTTATGAGAAGGAAGAATGAAATGACAACAATATCTTAATTAAGGTTTTTGTGGCTTCTATGGTAATTAGTGATGAATATCCACTATTTATGGTTGATACCAAAAGATTTAGGATGTTTTGCAACTTACCACAATCGACTTCCAAGGTTCTAAGTGAGAATACATTAAAGAACAATATTATGAAGCTATAAGAGGAGAGCATTGCCGAGTAATGAAGAACGGATTACCATTATAATAGGCATGTGGACAACTGATAATAAAGCAAACACACGCAAGATGAGGGTGAATTGTATGTAAAAAAAAATTGCAAGGTATTTTAAATATTTGAAATCCTTCTCAAACAAAATGGGTTGATAAATGGAAAGGTCCTATTAAACTTTGAAAGGAACCTATTAACATTTAAAAAGAAAGTATCTTGCTTGTTATTTAAAATACAAACGAAGTCTATTAATCGAAAGGATCCTATTCGTGTTTAAAAAGAAATGAGTCTGTCAATTGATAGGAGCTTGCTAGAGCTCAAATAGAAATAAGCTTGTTAATTGATAGGAGCATGTTGACGCTTAAGGCTAAAAGAACCTCTTGCTTTATAGAAATTGAAGGAGCCTATTGAAAAACTAAAAGAGCCTTTTGAAAACACAAACTTATAACGCAGAAATTTAAAAGTTAGGAAGAGAGATAGAATGACACAGTAGATTTATACTGGTTCGGCTAACAACCAAGCCTACCTCCAGTCCCTAAGTATCAAACTTAAGTATTTCACTATAAGAATTTGAGTATTAAATTTGACGAGCCTCTCCAACCTCACAAGTACATATTTTTCAAGGTCCTCCAACCTTCCACACTCAAAGTATATAACAAGTTTCTAAAAGCTCACAGAAAAATAAAATATAAAATCAAAAGTAAGTTCTCCAAGAACGATTTCTCTCTTGATAGAGTGATTTCACTTTCTAAGACACAATAAGAATGATATGACTCTCAGGAATATAGATGCTTCTCAAATGTTTTGAAAGTCTTTGTATATTCGTTACTTCACAAATGTTGTTGCTCTTCTTTAAATAGTCAATTTCTTCAACTAGCCGTTGCTTCCTCATAATTCTAAGTTGACTTTGGATTTTCAATATCATCTCTACTGGAATAAAAATTTCTGGAGCTAATTGTTCGAAAAAGTAAGATCCTCCAGGATGTTAATAAAGAAAGTTTACTAAGAAGGTTCCTGCAAGAAAGAAAGTAATTTCTTATGATTTTATTTCCTTTTGAGAATTAAATCGTTAATTGTACAAGAAAATAAATCCAATTTGAATTTTGAAATATTATACATTTATCATCAAAATCGTTAATCATAAACGTTGAGCTAACAATCGCCCTCTTTTTAATGATGACAAATAATTATAGATATATTTTTAAAATTCAAATAATAATAAAAGGTTTCGAAAGATACCTGTATACTTTACTCGTAGTTATAATTAGAAGGAGCCTGAATTCTAAAGGAAGGAACCTATCGTTTATATATCACAGATTTTTACAAGTTCAACAGCAGAATCAATCACATATATAATTGATGCAGCATTGAGAAATATATCATCATATGTGTAGAAATATGCAAAAAAAATATATCCACATAAACTCTCCCCCTTTTTCATTATCAAAAATAATAGAGTGTTGGGAGGAAGTGAAATAAAACATAATGAAATATAAAAAAGTAAAAAAAAATCATTTGACACAATCAGTGAAGAGTTTTCCTAAGGAGAATTTGCAAATCTAGGAATCAATTTTGGAGGCTGTCAATTTGTTCGCCCATTTGATCCTGATTATAGCGAATGTCCTTCAGTTGTTGCAAGATCAGGTCATTCATGCTTTGGAGTGGATAGAGGTTGACTTTTGTGGGGTTGGACGCAAGATGCTGTAGCTCTTTTTGACTTCTTTCCAACCCATCCGTTGTCCTTTATCTTGTAACCAAATTGGTAAGGAATGGAAGAATGAAACTTTGCTGGTATATACCAATTCAAGTTATCAAACGACACTCTAAAATATCTTAGTCAACAACATTCCATAAGGTATACCACCAGTTGTGTTCTTGTGACTTCTTTTGTCTACCATAAACTTTAAGATCATTGCTGGGAAATTAATCTTATTGCCCTTTAACAAATTGTAAACCACATACGCGTCTAGGAGACTACACCTCTCTACTGAACTACTCTTTGGAAAATTGGAGGTAGCTGAAATAGATGCAAGGCATATTGGCAGAAGATTCAAGTGTCTGCACTAGGGTCTCCCTTCATGGGCATTTTCAGTATTCATACAAACGAAGTTCGTTACTTCTCCTAGATCAATGTCACCAATGTCCCACTTACGACAAATAAGGTCTATCCTACCTTCAGGAATTACACTCAAAATGTTTCCTAAGATTTCCTCTGTAACCAGAATTTCGCAATTGCATACCCAAGAGATGACTGCTAACCTTCCATTAATTTATTCCTTTCTCATTTGTGTGTAAAAACATTTGACCAATTCATCACACACATTTTCATCCAAGCTTAAGAAATTGTCCCAATTAATAATAAGAAAATAGGGAGTGATGGGAATATCTATATCATCGAATAGATGGGGAGGCAAGATATGTCCAGCTACTATGTTTCTCTTTTTGTAGCGCATCTTGTGTCTTGCTTCAGCCTCTATTGACTAGAATAACTTCACTGGTGTTGAAGTCTCTCCCTTTTGAAGAATGGTTAGTTTTTTCGATTTTGTTTTTTTGGCCTCAGGGATTTCTTTGAATAAAATATTTTCAAGGAATAGCTCATTCCTTGTAATGGCATCCTCAATATTTTCTTCAACCAAAGGCTCTTTGCCTTTTCTTATTTCTTCCCTTTTTATTTTCTTTGATTCTTCTTTTTCTTTTCCTTCTACCTCAGCAATTTCTTTTTATCAAGCTTATTCTGAAACAATTCCTTTAGTCCATGGTCTTCTTTCCAACTGAGAAAGTTCTTCATTTAAACCAACGTCATTTATTGCCTAATGCACTTCAGGCATTTTCTTCTATTTAGGACTAGGTTTAGGAAATGCGAAAGTTTTTGGAGTAAGAGTGAATAGGGAGAAATATATATATGAAATCTCACATTTTCAATAACTCACCCTTACTGAAAGTCTCCTCTTCTTCTTCACTTTCTTCTTTCTTTTCTTCTCCCTTTTCTTTTCCTTCTTCTTCTTCTTTTGAGTCAGAAGCATATAGTTTTTCGATTGTTTCTTCTTTTTCATCTGAAGATGAATCATGATAATCTAGAGACAACATAGCAACAATCTTCATTTTCCTATTTTCTAGGGTCTCCTGACTGGGTATTTCTGAAGTTTGGAGCTTTGAGGAGACAGAAACAGGTTCGGTATTAGTGTCCAAAAAACTTACTATGGGAGACAAAGACAAGGAATCATAAGCAAAAATTTTCTTCTATCTTTTTAATTTTGTTTTTGCCATTGTAGATGAGCTTGGTGAAGTTTGTGAGAGAAAACAAGAGGCAATAAGAATGCAGAGAGTTAGAGTATAAAGAGAATAAGTCACACAGATGATAATGCGCGTACATTTTTTAACTAAGAGGGGCCTTCTAAACTCTAAGGAGCCTACTAAACTAAGAGAGAGTTTCTAAGGAATCAGAATAGGAGCCTGCTAAACGAAATTCAAAGACAAGTAGCAGAGAATATTCATGCAGAAATAATATCAGAGAGTTTGCACATACCAAGCTATTTTCTTAACACGCAAAATCTATCTTTAGAGAGTGGCTTAGTGAAAATGTCAACTACTTGATTCTTAGTATTAACATGCAAAAGATCAATGGTTCCTTATAAAATATGATATATTTTTAGAGAGTGGCTTAGTGAAAATGTCAACTACTTGATTCTTAGTATTAACATGCAAAAGAGCAATGGCTCCTTCTAAAATATGATCTCTAAGAAAATGATATTTAATTTCTATATACTTAGTCTTAGAATGATGCATAGGATTTTTAGAAAGATTTAAAGCACTAATATTATCATATAATATAGGAATATAAAAAAAGTTTAGAGAAAAATCCTGTAGTTGATGCTTCATCCATAAAATTTGAGCATAACAGCTGGCAATTGCTATGTATTCTGCTTCAGTCATTGAAAGTGCTGTGTAATTTTGCTTCCTATAAGACCAAGATAATAGTCATCCTCCAAGAAATTGAGAGTGACCACTTGTGCTTTTTCGATCGACTTTATCACCTGCATAATCTACATCACAATAGCCTACTATGTCAAATGAATCAGTTTTTGGATACTATAATCCAAAATTCATAGTTTCGTGTAGATATCGAAAGATTCTTTTGATTGCTTGAAGGTGGCTTTCTTTTGAATTTGATTGAAAACGTGCGCAAAGACACATACTAAACATAATATCTAGTCTTGAGCTTGTAAGATATAGTAGTGATCTAATCATTCCTCTATACTTTGTCTCATCCGTAGCTTTGTCTTTTTCGTCTTTATCAAGTTTAGTTCCAGTGTACATGGGAGTACCCATCGATTTGGCATTCTCAAAATGATATTTCTTGATAAGTTCCTTTGTGTATTTATCTTGGTTAATGAAGATTCTTTCTCTTTTTATCTGATTTGTAATCTGAGAAAGAATGATAATTCTCCCATCATGCTCATTTCAAACTCCCCCTGCATTAATGCTGAGAATTCTTCACAGAAGGATGGATTGGTAGTACCAAATATTATGTCATCAACATATATTTACACTATGAGTAAATCATTCTCCTTTCTCTTAATAAATAAGGTTTTATCGACCTTTCCTTTTTTAAAGTAATTCTCAAGTAGAAAATTACTTAACCTCTCAAACCATGCTCAAGGAGCCTACTTTAAACCATACAAAGCTTCGGTTAACTTCATCACGTAATTTAGATGGTTTTCATCTTCAAAACCTGGGGTTGCTTGACAAATACTTCTTTGTTAATGTAACCGTTTAAGAATGCACTTTTAACGTCCATTAGAGCAACTTGAAATTTCTATAACATGTAAAGGTAAGTAAAATTCTAATCGATTCCAATCTAGTAATAGGCATATAAGTTTCATCAAAATCAATACCTTCCAGTTGATTGTAACCTTGAGCTATAAGTCTAGCTTTGTTTCTTATCACCTTACCATTTTCATCATGTTTGTTTCGAAATACCCACCGAGTCCTATTGATTAACTTGTTTTGAGGACAAGGTACTAAATTCCAGACTTTGTTGTTGTCTAATTGATTCAGTTTGTCTTTCATGACTGAAACCTAGTTTTTGTCAGTAAGGGCCTCTTCAACAGTCTTTAGTTCTATTTGTGAGATGAGAGCAACAAAGTTGTTCTTGAACGATGATCTTGTTCTTAGACTTTCAAAGGATCTCCCAGAATATATTGATGTGTATCAAAACCTCTCTATTCTCTTAGTGTTTTTTGTTCCATAGGCTCCTGGTGAGATGAAGGAGCCTGCTCTGTTTTAGTTTTAGAAGGGCCTTCTTAATTTTGTAATTTTGAACGTATTATAGGTGTAGTTTGATTCTACAATGTATTTTTAGGTACCAATGGATACTCTTTATTATCTGATTCAGTTGTTATTGTTGAAGGTAATGCTTCATCAAATACCACATATATCAATTCTTCTATCTTTTTTGTTCTTTTATTATATACTTTGAATCCTTTACTAGCAGAATTATAGCCCAGAAAAATAGCTTCGTCTGATCTCGTATCGAACTTTCTAAGGTTGTCCTTTCCATTATTTAGAACGAAACACGTGCAGCCAAATGCTCGAAAGTAAGCAACATTTGGTTTTCTTCCTTTCCACAGCTCATAGGGGGTCTTTTTCAAAATATGTCTTATGAGGCACCTGTTGAGTAAATAACAAGCAGTTGACATGGCTTTTGCCCAGTAACTATGAGGTAGGCCAATTTCACATAGCATTGTTCTGGCCATATCTACGAGAGTCTTGTTCTTTCTCTCAACAACTCCATTTTGCTAAGAAGTCCTTAGGCATGAGACGTTGTGAGTTATACCATCTTTGTTGTAGAAGTCTTCAAATTTTCTGTTATCAAATTCTCCTCCATGATCACTTCGAATCGATGTAATGCAATACTCTTTTTCAGTCTAAACTTTACTATAAAACTTCTCAAAGACTTCAAAAATATCATCTTTATTTGATAGGAAATAAACCCATGTAAATCTAAAAAAAATCATCTACTATAACAAAATCATAATGTTTGCCACCAAAACTTTGAGTCCTAGTAGGACCAAATAAATCCATTTGCTCGAGTTCAAGTGGCTGGTTAGTAGTTACAATATCTTTTAGAGGGAAGCTACTTCTAATTTGTTTTCCTTTTAAACAAGCTTCACAAACCTGATTGCTCTCAATTTCAAATTCGGTTGTCCTCTTACTAACTCATTTTTAGACAATTTTGATAAAATGCTCATGCTAACATGTCCAAATCTTCTATGCCAGATAAGTGAATCCTTTTCTATTGAGACAAAACACTTGTCAATTTGAGAATATATATCTTCCATTAAGCACAATAAATGCTCTAGGACCAATGAATATAATAATGTTATTAAGATTGTCATTTATTTCATAATATGATGCATAGAAAGTAACTCTGTAACCTTTATCATATAATTGACTTATGCTAAGCAAATTATGTTTTAATCTATCAACAAAAAGAACATTATCAATAGAAGCAGAGTTAGAATCACCGATTTTACCAATTTCGATGACCTTTGCCTTGTTTTTATCGGCAAAGACAACATTACCTTCATCTTTCCTTTTAATATAGTTGAAATGTGATATTTCACCTGCCATATGTCTCGAACAACCACTATCAACTATCCATTGATTTTCCTTTGTCTCTGTTTTGAAGCGTATCTACAAAATGTATTATCTCATTTTAGGTACCCAAATCTTTTTTAGTCCTTTCATGTTAGTAATTTGACCTTTCGGTCTCCAAACATACATTTGAGATGGTTTTTTCTTTTTTTGAAAGTAATAAGAGTGACTAATATGACCATGTCTACCACAATAATTGCACAAAACAGATGAATGATAGTTGTTATGATTTTTGTCATATACTACGTTCATATTGTTTTGGCTATAGTTACTGTTGGATTTAACAAAAAAGTTTTTATATGGCTTGATATTGTTATTTTCATTATATCCTATTCCGGCTTTATCAAAAACACATTTACCACTCCCAAGTAATGCATCAAGATTGTTTCTTCCATTAACAAAATTAGCAAGATCTTTTTCAAGAGAAACAATTTTCTTAGCATATTTTTCTTTTTCGAGTTTTAAAGCAGTAACTTTCTCTTTTAATTGTTTTATCTTAGCATAGTCATTTTCAAGTAATGAGTTTTCTAACTTAATTATTTTTTGTTCCAAGCATTCTTTTTTAGAAGTTGTTTGTTTATTATCATTTTCAAGAAAAGTGACTTTATATAACAAATTTTTGTTTTCCCATTCAAATAATTTAATCTTATTCGTTAAAGATTCATCATTATTTTTGACTTCTCAACCTTTTTGAAATACTGCACTGTTAAATTTTGTACCGGTCATATAAGTCATGATATGCATCTCCTAATTCATTAATTTCAATATCAGAGTCAGAATAATATACCTCATCATCTCCTAATTTGTCCATGAAGCAAACATTATTGACTTCCTCGGACTCTTCTTCTTCAAAGTTATCAAAATCCTCATCTAACCAAGATGCAAACATGACATTTTTTTTAGGTTTTCTATTTCCTGTCTTGTCCTTTTGAAAAAGAGGACATTCTGGTTTTATGTGTCCAGGCTTCTTGCAGTGATAGCATATGATTTGATTAATTTATGTTTTACTATTGTCGCTACTGCCTTTTAATAGGAACCTGTTGTTTCCAGTTTTCTTGTTTCATTCTCTTTTCTTCATAAGCTTCATTTTGTAAAAGTGGGCATATTTTCTAACCATGAAGTTGAATTTGTCATCTCCTTCTATTTGCAACTCAATATCACTTTCATCATCATTTGATGGATTTGATTCGTCAATTGGTTTTAGTGTCATTCCTCTTTTGTATAAGGATCCTTCATCTCGCCTAAGCTCGGCTTCATGAATCGTTAAGTTTCCTCTTAACCAGTAAAGTGAGATTGTGTCGAGATCTTTTGTAGTTTCCAAAGCTGTCACTTTAGGTCTCCATTCCTTTGGTGATGATTTTATATTTTTTTACTAGCTAGTCATTTGGATATATCTTGCCCAAGTTTTTTAAGGCAGTAATGATTTTGATGAAACTTTCGAAGAATTCGTCTATTGTTTCTCCCTATTTTATGCAAATAGTCTTGTATTGATGCACTAAGACTTATTCTATGTTTCTTTACCTCATTAGTTCCTTCAAAAGTAACTTGAAACTTGTCCCATATTTCTTTTGTTGTAGAACAATAGGATATCTTTTTGTACTCTTCTAGAGATAGTGCACAGATCAAATGATGTCTTGGTTTGGCATTCAACTGTGCATTTCTTCTATCGACATTAGTCCACACTTCTACATTGTCAGTAGTAGGAGGTGCAGCTCCAGCGTTGACAGCTTGCCAGATTTTGATATCCATCGATTGAAGATAGATGTTCACTCTCTCTTTCCAATAAGAGTAGTTGTTCCATTGAAATAAGGAGGCTTTAAGACGGATTGTCCTTCAAAGCTTCTTAAGCTGTTTGCTATGATATATCACGTGCTGTAAAACACAATAAATGTGAAACCTTGCTTTGATACCAAATGATAAAGCAAACACACAAAAGAGGGGGGTGAATTGTATGTAACACAATTTTGCTAGGTATTTTAAATCTTTAAAATCCTTCTTAGACAAAATGTGTTGATAAATGGAAAGGTTTTATTAAACTTAAAAAGGAACCTGTTAATGTTTAAAAAGAAAGGATCCTGTTAGTTATTTAAAATACGAAAGAAGTCTATTAATCAAAAGGATCCTAAATAGAAATAAACTTGTTAATTGATAGGAGCCTATTGATGCTTAAAGTGAACAGAACCTCTTGCTTTATAGAAACAGAAGGAGCTTATTGAAAAACTTAAAGAGCCTCTTGAAAACACAAACTTATAATGCGAAAATTTAAAAGTTAGGAAGAGATATAGAATGGCACAGTAGATTTATACTGGTTCGATAAACAACCAAGCCTACATCTAATTCCCAAATATCCAATTTGAGTATTTCACTATAAAAATACAAATATTAAATTTGACGAGGCTCTCCAAGCTCACAAGTACATATTTTTGATAGAGTGATTTCATTTTCTAAGGCACAATAAGAATGATATGACTCTCAAGAATATAGATACTGCTCAAATGTTTCGAAAGTCTGTGTATATTCATTACTTCACAAGTGTTATTGCTCTTCTTTAAATAGTCAATTTCTTCAACTAACCGTTACTTTCTCTTAATTTTGAGTTGAATTTGGATTTTCAATATTATCTCTGCTGGAACAAAAATTTCAAGAGATAATTGTTTGAAAAGGTTGTTAGAGAAGTGCTCTAAAGGCAATCACCTTTAGCACTTATTGTATAAGTCATTTTATGATTAATAAAGACATTTTTCATTATTTCGATGTTCATACATTTATGGATTTGATGTTGATCTTAAATTGATTTAATGAAGTTCTTGATACAAAACATAGCATGGAGGAAATCATGATAAGATCATAATAATGAGATTTCTATTATGTGTAATTATGTCAGTATCTAAACTTTCCCTAGTCATAGGATTAATGAGATGGGATATCATTAATTAGGATAGACTAGCACATGTTATACTCTTTGATTGGATCAAGCAGTAGATCTCATAAGTTGTAGATATGAGTTGTTTAGAGTTAACATATGGATGCTTACTAAGGGTAGTAAGTACATTAAATTGACCTACTATGAGACAATAATATGGATATTCTATTCCATTATCCATGATGGTCTCATCATAGCAATGGTGCAAGTATCCTTTGACTTGAGGTGCTCAAGGATATCTCGGATACTGATCCTGTGCTTTGATTTTATTCATCGGTGCCTTTCAGGGGTTACTAGGGGAGTGATTGGGTACAGCTTAAGGTATTTGAAGGTAAGGGTCATTATTCGGGAGTCTCTGTGTAACACCCCACTCCCGCGTGACCCGAACCTGATATCGTTGGTAATATCCGAGTCCGTGCCCCGCGAGGGTGGCGTGCTACATCAGTCAGTCAAAACTTTTTTTTTTCATTACACTCATGTGCGCGGAATAAACAGTAAACAATCTGAGCCCACGTTCAAAAGGAAGCATTTTCAGTTATTACAATCATTCAACAATAAATTACAAAAGTCATTTAATGAACAAAAAGCCATAACCAAATTGGGCTCACTATAAATACAGAGCACTCTTTTACAGAGATTTCGGAATACAATTTTATGAGACAATAATGCAGACGCGAACTGATCCCGACCTCTATCTTTCACTTGCATACAGTAGACGTACTCCCGTGTCAAACGGGGTACTCTTCAAGACCTGAAAAGTAGATGCAAATTTTGGGTGAGTTTTGCGAACTCATTGAGGAACCATCATCGATGGTTCGCCCAATTCATGCAACACACAAGCAATTCACAGTAATATCACAGTCAGAAATAC
>JAOTAX010000196.1:11560370-11589722 GCA_025629825.1 Erythroxylum guanchezii | reverse complement strand
CTCACCTGTACTTCCGAGCTAATACCTGGAAGTCTCAGTGACGTCGGTGGATCGACGCTCCAAAAGTACCTCTATAACAGTTACAGTAGATAAATATTACCAATTGTTCAATCAGAACTATTTAATGATGCACATGTAGCAATTTGCAGGTGCACAATGCATGTTCATGATATTCCCGACCCTAATCTAAATTTTTCCATCATAAAAATTTCGTCTAAAAAAATTAGAAATCTATCGACACTGACAGTACTCAATTCGGACCTCTATAGATCCAAATATAAATAAAACAGTAACTAAAGAACCATTACCCTGACACACATCAATTTCCCGTCCAAAAATCCCCAATTGCTGATAAAATGAAATTCAATATTCTACGGATCCGATGCCTCAAGAATCAGGTCAATTGGAAGTCGGATGGAAAATATATGAGCAAAAGAAGTTAAATAAAAATAATAAACATTCCATCTCGCACTCGCGAGGCGTCGCCCTTGCGAGTCGGCGCCGGAAACGACCGCGTCGCACTCGCGAGGCGAGCGCCGGCTGAAAACCAGCCTCTCGCGATCGCGAGCCATACCTTTTATCCGACTGGCTCGCGCCCACGAGCCGTTACCTTAAATAGTCATCTCGTTGGAAAGATCATGAAAAACTCTACAAGTTTCATGAAGACCATAAAAATCAATTTCACCTCTAAGGGTGTCAAAAATCCAATCAGAGCTACTGCCTAGTCATAGGGTTTCAAAACAGTGCAGTCTTTTTTTCAAAATCCATAACTTCCCATTTCCTTTGCCAAAAATTACAAAATAAATGCCAATTGAAAGGTCAGAATGTGTCCTACAACTTTCATGAACAACATGTTTCCCAATTCAATTTCTAAATAGGTCAAATAATTCAGTGAATGAGTTTGCCCATTGAAACCATCTAAACTGAACAGTAATTTTCTAAAAATCATAACTCCTTATACAAATGTCAAAAAAATTGCATACTTTATACCACTGAAAAGATCAAACACAATACTACACTTCTCATGAAGGGCTTCAAAGCCAATTCCATTTCTATCAAGCTCAAAACTGTCATACAAGTTTCTGCCCTGACTACTAGTCAATGACCTAACTTCAGTCCAATCTTTGAAAATTCATAAGTCCCAATTCTGTTATCCAAAATTAACATACTATATCTCATTTTCAAGATAATTGCTTCCCCTACAAATTTCCAGAAGATCATTTGAGCCAATTCAAATCACAAAAATCTCTAAATTTGCTTCTAATCACAATGCTCACAAAACCTACACTGATGGCTAGGTTTCACCAAAATGCACATAACCAGTCAACATTCAACATGTCATAACTCCCAATATACATATCGAAAAATTGCAAAATCAGTGTAAATGGACAGCTAATAAGATAGGTTGCAACTTTCATGAAGACCATTTTCACTAATTCCTTCTACATAAATCTAGAAAAATCACCAAAGTTTCAGATTTTTACTTTCGGATACTGTTCATACAGCCCATAACATTAACTTTCCAAGCCAAAATTCAACCTCTTAAAGCTACAATTAGACAACACCTATTTCACAAGAAATATTAGCCAATCAACTAAAGTTTCATTTGGTTTAAACCTCACCTCATTTGCTTAACCACACAATGAGTTATGATCAAAACAGTGCAATAGATACAAAATCAATTTTCCAGCTTTGATACTCCATTCACTTCCTATCATGCCAAATCCAATTCTACTTCAATAAACATACCAATTGGACAAGAAATCAGCCACTAGACCATCAATACTTTCACTTAGACCAATGGCCACAATTTGGCAGCACTTAACTCTTAATTTCCATTTCATAATAGTCATTAAAAAAATCAATCCAAAATCACACTAAAATCAAGTTAACAACACATAATTCATGCTAACTTCATCAAGTCATACACAAATATACTCAACAATTCAACCCATATGTTTCATGACCTTCATGCATCATAAATCATATAGAATGAACAATAACTTCCAATCAATGCAACTAACTACTAATTCATTCATTAAATACATAAGTAAAGCTTAAACCATACACTTACCTAATCAAAGCTTCCAACTCTTCAATTCTCCAACTATTTTACTTTTTCTCCTTTCTACTCTTCATGTACGGTTATCCCATGGTAAGAAGGTAAGAGGTTTTTTTTTTTTTACACACTTAAGGAAGGCTCTTACGGTAGAGAGCAACAAGTAAGCCAATAGCAAAGAAGAAACCAAGAGAGAAAGGGATGAAGGTTTCGTAAGAAAATTTCATCTTTTCCTCCTTTTATTAAGGAACAACTGAGAATGCTTAGTAAGCAAGCATTAACTATTAAGACACTTGGCAATTTTTTTAAGAAAAAGACAAAAGAAGAAAAGGACAAAAATTCAAGTAATAAACTTTAATCAATTAATCCATCTTTAATTCATTTCCTAAAAGTTTCAATTTCGGTCCCACAATATGATACCCAATAGTCCAGTCCCATTTGGCTGAAATTGTCAGTTCCGAAAACCAATCGGTTCGCCACTTGGCGATTTTTTTCGGTCCGGGAATTTTCTCCAGAAAATTCCAGAAAAAATCCTAAAATTCCCTTAAAATATAAAACACACAATGGATCACTCAAAATAATTTTTTTAAAACCATTTCTACATTATTCACAATAAAATTCCGTTTAGGCCCAATTACCGGGAATGTCATGTATGCATGTACAGTTATTTTCATGTGCACAACTTACACTGTTCACAAATACCAGTATGCATAAAATGGCCAAATCATTCCTAATCACTCTCACCCCTAGCCAAATTACTATTTTACCCTTCCCGTCGGGGGTGGGATGTTACACTCTGGCCAGAGCAGATATGTGTCATGAATAGAGTCTTCAATGATACACAGAGTAATGAGATACTCAGGACAAGATCTAATATCACTTGGATTAGATGTGACATAGCCAGTCTAGTGAAAGTTAACACTTTGACCATACTCTGAACCAAGTGGGTTATAGATGGTGAAAGGATTAATTGCATGGCAACATTGCGTTCTTAGTCAATCCACTGACTTTCTGATTAATTGGGGGTCATGACGCATTGCTAGATACCGCTCTTGACTTACTTAAATTAAGTGTTAATTCAAATGTCCAACATAATCGAGAACCTAATGGTTCACACACATGGGAGATCCGAAGAATGAGTAAAATGGTCTTAAATGGTGATTTAAGATATGAGAGAGTGTTTTAGGATTGTATCGAGATGTGATCGTGGTAGAAAATGTTGCATGGAATTAATTAGAAACAAGTATTGTTGGCTACCGATTTGGCCATTAACTTCCCAAACTTCCATTAATGCATGCTATTCATGGTCATTAACTTCCCATAACTTCCATTAATGCATGCTATTCATGACCATTAACTTCCCATAACTCTCCATTAGTGTATCTATATATATATATATATATATATATTATGTATGAGATGCATGGTCGGAACCTTACAGTGATATCAGCGCCGTCTTGTGCCTTGTTAGATGTCGAATACATAACATGTGAAAACTGTTTTCATTGTTATGACAACTTAGAGTCTTGTAATGTTTTGTTTGAACTTAATTATAGAAAAATGGCTTTCACAATTTTCTTTGACCAATCTGTTCGTAAGATGTATGTGAATGATTCAATGTGATTGAAAATATTTTTAATGGGATTAAAATATTTAATTTCGAATTTACAAGGACATGCACGAAATCTATCTTTCTATTGGGTATGTGATGTCTATTGGATAAACTGACGAGGTTACACTTGATTTTCATGGAATTGGATTCTTGAAAAATTATTTGAACATATTTAAGATGTGTTTATGCCTCTGTAATTTTTGTATAATTATTTAAAATGTTTTAATAATTTTATCAAACAATTTTCAGATCTAGACAGATTTCTAGAAATTGTAGGATTTGTTTTGTTTGATGTTTTTGTATATTTATATTTTGGTTCTAGAACCTTAAAAATATTTTTATTTGATAAAAATATGTTAATTTGATGTTTGATGTTTGATGTATTCCTAAATGATTTTGCTTGAAATTTGATTTTCAGAAAAATTTTAGAAGTCATAAATGTCGTTTTTCGTGTCTTATCGGTGTTTCAGTGATCATAATAATTTTGGGGTGATTCCTAAATTATTTTGATCATCATGAAACGACCTAGAGATGCTTGGACTGATGATTTTATGTTCTGAAAATTTTGGGAAATTATAGAAAATAATTTTGAATTAATTTTCGTAGAGCAATAGATTTTTTAGTAAGACTAGAAAAATTGGCATGTGTGACAAAATTGAAGTTGTTTAATTCTAGACATCAAATAATTATTTTAAGGTAAATTAATTATGAATTAATTTATAAAATTAAGAATTCAAGTTAATTAGATTAATATTAATTTCAAATGAAATAACATACAATAGTAATTTTAGCCAAGTTGGTAAAAGGAAGATAGTAAATCTAAGTGTTGGATTGGGCTTAGATCCAAGTGTTGGATTAGGCCTTTCATGTTAGGATCCATAAGATGTCATAACCAAAATGTTGTTTTTACATATATGCATTAGAGAAAGCATGGTTAGGAGAATGTGCGGGCTTGCATGATGGATGGTTATAGGCTTAGGCCCAATTTGAATGGGTAGTCCATATCATGCCATGTAGTTATAGTAACTATATATATATATATAGGCTTAGGCCCAATTTGAATGGGTAGTCCATATCATGCCATGTAGTTATAGTAACTATATATATATATATATAGGCTTAGGCCCAATTTGAATGGGTAGTCCATATCATGCCATGTAGTTATAGTATATATATACTATAACTACATGGCATGATATGGACATATATATATATATATATACATATGAGTTATATGTATAAGACCATCTAAGTTAAATGAGAACTTAGTTAAAACTCTCATTTAGAATATTAAAACTAACGCCTTCATTTAATATGGCGAGAACTAAAGTCCTTTTACAGTTAGGGTTGTTGGGCAAACCCAAGCTCGCTTTACACGGATATGTTTGAACCATGGAAATAGGATTTATGGATTAATGGGTCAGTTTTAACTAGAAGCGTTGGTTTGTTGGGCAAACTCAAGATCAACATGGACAAAGGCTAAGTTGGGTAATGTACATTAGATGTACACATGTCAAAAGTTGATAGCCCAATGAGTGTGCACACATCAATAGTTGATAGCACTAGATTCAATAGTTGCATTAGAGATGCAATGGGTATGATCGATACCTACCAGTTGAACTAAGGTAGTTTGTTAGGCAAACCCAAGGTCATTCTTAGGGATATTCGATATCAACCCACTAAGAGAATTTCTCTACGAGTTCTCTCAAATTTATATTGAGGGTTATGAATTCATGAAAAAAGTGGGAGCCATAATGCATGTTATTAAAGTCCTTATAGATATGCATTTAAGTACATTCTATTTTTTTTTCTCTTTGACGAAAGGTTGCTATTGCTCGAGTCGACACCATGAGTACTACTGTAAATCCAAGTTCATTGATGGAAGCTAACAAGTTGCCTGGACCAAACTTCCTTGATTGGCTCAGGAACTTGATAATAGTTCTCAAGTCCCAGAAGCTTGGTTATGTCTTGGAAGAATCACTTCCTGATCGCCCTGCTGCTGATGCTTTTGATGATGATCGAAGGGCATATAGGAAGCATCTCGATGATAGTGAGATGGCTAGTTGTATTATGCTAGCCACTATGTCACCGGAGTTGCAAAAACAGCACGAGACTATGGATGCTCATACCATAGTTTATCATCTTAAGGAGCTTTTTGATGAGCAAGCAAGGTCCGAAAGGTTCGAGACTTCGCGATTGCTCTTCCACTCCAAGATGGTTAAAGGGACATCTCCAATGCAGTACACACTGAAGATGAATGACTACATCGAGCGATTGGCCTCCTTGGGTTTTCGTTTGGATCATAAATTGACTTAATTATGACGAGTTTAATCGATAGTTACTCACAATTTGTGCTTAACTATAGGATGAATAATATATCCAGCACAATTTCGGAGCTGATCAACATGCTCAGGGCAGCTGAGCCATATGTCCTCAAGGACAAGGTTGCGATGTTGGTGGACTCTTCTGGTTCGAAGAAAAAGAGCTAGAAGAAGAAGAAGAAGAAGTCCGCAAGGCCTAAAAGGGGTGTCAAGAAAGCAAAAAAGACTGCCTCGAAGGGAACTTGCTTCCACTGTGGCAAGGATGGCCACTAGAAGAGAAACTGCAAGGCCTATCTGGAGTCCTTGAAGCAGAAGAAGGCATCTAATGACTTTTAGACCTAATACATACTGATGTATGTGGTCCAATATCCATACATGCCAAAGGTGGTTCGTATACTTCATTACCTTTATTGATGATCATTCTTGATATGGTTATGTGTATCTTAAGAGATACAAGTCTAAATTCTTTGAAAGGTTCAAAGAATTCAAAAATGAAGTTGAGAAACAACTTGGGAGAATTATTAATCACTTCGATCAGATCGAGGTGGTGAATACTTAAGCCAAGAGTTTTTGGATTATCTCAGAGATAATGGAATATTGTTCCAGTGGACTCCACCTTACACACCACAACACAATGGTGTGGCTGAGAGGAGAAACTGAACCTTGTTAGACATAGTGACATCTATGATGGGTTTGGCGGATTTACCAAAAACCTTTTGGGGTATGCACTTAAAACTTCTGTTTATGTATTAAACAGAGCCCCATCCAAGTCAGCTGATGTTGCTCCATATAAATCTTTCTCATATGAAAGTTTGGGGTTGTCTTGCTTATGTGAAGTGAATTCAGTCAGATAAGCTTGAAGTTAAATCTGATAAGTGTCTGTTTGTAGGATATCTTAAGGAAACTATAGGATATTAGTTCCACCATGTTTCGGAACAAAAGATGTTTGTTTCAAAACATGTTGTCTTTTTAGAGAAAGAGTTTCTTCTAAGAGAAGACAGTGGGAGCAAAATTGAACTTGTGGAAGTTCAAGATGCTCAAACAGACATAGATCAATTGCCTAGACCCGAGACTATTGTTTATGAGGATGAAACAATAGTTCAACCTTCTAACACACAAGAAGTTTGTAGGTCAGGTAGGATATATCATATTCCCGAGAGATGAGGATTTCTCATAACTGAACTTAATAACATATTGCTCACAGAAAATGATGAGCCTACTACCTTTGAAGAGGTTCTGAAGAGTTCAGAATCTGACAAATAGCTTCAAGCTATGAAATCCAAAATGGATTCCATATATGAAAACCAAGTATGGACTTTGGTTGACCCCCACCCGAAGGGATAAAACTCATAGGGTGCAAATGGGTTTTCAAAAAGAAAACTGACATGGAGGGTAATATAGTTACCCATAAAGCTAGGCTTTTAGCTAAAGGTTATTGTAAAGGCACTTTGTTAACTATGACGAAACTTTTAACCCAGTAGCTATGCTTAAATCCATTAGGATACCCCTAGCCATTGCCGCTCATTATGATTATGAGATTTGAAAAATGGATGTGAAGATGACTTTCCTTAATGGAAACCTAACTGAGGACATGTATATGACATAACCTGATGGTTTCATATCCATAAATGGAGAAAAGGTATGCAAGCTTCAGAAATCCATTTATGGATTGAAGCAAACATCCAAGAGTTGGAATATTTGATTTGATGAGACAATCAAAGAGTTTGGTTTCTCACAAAATCCGGATGAGCTGTGTGTGTATAAGAAGGTTAGTGGGAGTGCAATCGTGTTCCTTGTACTATGTGTAGATGACATATTGATAATAGGAAACGATGTCTCAACTTTGCAATCAATCAAATTTTGGTTAGCTAAGAACTTCTCTATGAAAGATCTTAAAGAAGCAACTTATATTTTGGGGATAAGGATCTATAGAGATAGATCTAAAAGGTTGCATGGTCTTTCTCAGTCTACATACATAGATAAGATGTTAAAGAAGTCTAGCATGGAGCAGACCAAGAGAGGTTATCTTCTCATGGTACATGGGATTACACTCTCTAAATCTATGTGTCCAAAGACATAAGATGAGAGGACTCGCATGAGTTTGATTTTTTATGCTTCGGTTATAGGATCAATCATGTACATTATGTTATGTACTAGACCCGATGTATCATATGTTCTTATTATATGGAAAAGGGGATCTTGTGGTAGTCCGGATATGTATTCACACTAAATGGTGGTGCAGTCAGTTGGAAAAGTTCTAAACAAGAGACGACTGCAGATTCGATGACAGAGGTGGAGTACATTGTAGCTTCAGAAGTGGCAAAGGAAATGGTTTAGATCACAAAATTCATCATAGAACTTGGTATGGTTTCGCGCATCGTTGACCTAGTGCAATTGTATTGTGACAACAACAAGGTTATAGCGCAGTAAAGGAATCGAGGTCTCATCAGAAGTCCAAACATATACTCAGACGCTACCATTTGATTAGAGAAATCATTAGTAGAAATGATGTTAAGATAGAGAGAGTTCCCACCGATCAAAATATAGCTGATTTGTTGACTAAGCCTATTTTCCAAAAGAATTTTGTGTCTCATGCACACGCCTATGGTATTAGATATCAAGGCAATTGACTTTAGTGCAAGTAGGAGTTTGTTAAAGAAGTGCTCTAAAGGTAATCACCTTTAGCACTTATTGTACAAATCATTTTATGATTAATAAAGGCATTTTTCATTATTTTGATGTTCATACATTTATGGATTTGATGTTGATCTTAAATTGATTTAATGAAGTCCTTGATACAAAACATAGCATGGAGGAAATCATGATGAGATCATGATAATGAGATTCCTATCATGTGTAATTATGTTAGTATCTAAACTTTCCCTAGTCATAGGATTAATGAGATGGGATATCATTAATCCAGATAGACTAGCACATGTTATACTCCTTGACTGGATCAAGCAGTAGATCTCATAAGCTGTAGACATGAGTTGTTTAGAGTTAATATGTGGATGCTTACTAAGGGTAGTAAGTACATTGGATTGACCTACTATGAGACAATTATATGGATATTCTATTCCAGGGTTAATGATAGTCTCATCATAGCAATGGTGCAAGTATCCTTTGACTTGAGGTGCTCAAGGATATCTGGGATACTGATCCTATGCTTTGACTCCATTCATCCGTGCCTTTTAGGGGTTACTAGGGTGGTGATTGGGTACAACTTGAGGTATTCAGAGGTAATTGAGTAGCTGATAAAGGATTCACCACTCCTGATAGAAGGAGATGATACCTACGACCTCTTGTAAGGGTAATTACTCGGGAGTCTCTAGCCAGAGCAGATACGTGTCATGAAGAGAGTCTTCAATGATACATAGAGTAATGAGATCCTCAGGAAAAGATCCAATATCACTTGGACTAGATTTGACATAGTCAGTCTAATGAGAGTTGACACTTTGACCATACTTTGAACCAAGTGGGATACAAATAATGAAAAGACGAATTGCATGACAACATTGTGTATGAAAGGGTTCACAGTCAAACCACTGACTTTCCAGTCAATTGGGAGTTATGACATGTTGCTAGGTACCGCTCTTGACTTACTTGAATTAAGCATTAATTCAAGTGGTTAACATAACCGAGAACCTAATGGGTCACACACATAGGAGATCCAAAGGATGAGTAAAATGGTCTTGAATAGTGATTTAAGATATAAGAGAGTGTTTCGGGATTGTATCACAATGTGATCGTGGTAGCAAATGTTGCATGGAATGAATTAAAAACAAGTGTTTTTGACTACCAATTTGGCCATTAACTTCCCAAACTTTCATTAATGCATGTTATTCATGGTCATTAACTTCCCATAACTTCCATTAATGCATATTATTCATAGTCATTAACTTCCCATAACTTAAATTAATGCATGCTATTTATGACAATTAACTTTCCATAACTCGCCATTAGTGATGGGGGTTATGGAAGGCCAAAGGGTGCAGAAAATAAAGATGATTTTCGTGCATCTTGTGTAAGACACAAGTGAAAGAAAGGTTCTTTCTTACACAAACACTCTTTTTCTCTCTAACTCTCACAAGAGTTTTTGTCTTTGCTAGCACAAAGAAAGAACTCTAGCCATCTCCTAGTGAGGTTTCATCCTTCTATCTTTGTGTCGACTTTCATTAGAGACGGTCTACATTGATCGTTGTGGTTTATGATAACCCAAAGTGGAGAAGATTAAAGAACGAAGGAGAATGTCAAAAAGGTATGTAAACATCTTACATTTCATGTTTTTGTTTTCTATATCTATATACATAAGTAAATCTGGTTTTTAAGGTTCCATTTTATTTTCCGCTGCATATATTTGATATATATATATATATAATGTATGAGATGTATGATCGAAACCTTACAAAGGTAAGATCCTCCTGGATGTTAATAAAGAAAGTTTACTAAGAAGGTTCCTGCAAGAAAGGAAGTAATTTCTTATGATTTTATTTCCTGTACAAGGAAATCAATCCAATTTGAAATTTGAAATATTATACAGTTATCATCAAAATCGTTAATCATAAACCTTGAGTTAACAATTGATAACCAAAAGAAAGGTTAAGTGACGGCACATTAAGTTGACAATGATTGGACTTTATGCAATAAACTTTTGAGGTAATTTATATTCTTTAATATTATTATCATTTACTTTTTTATTATGTTATGATTGATGTTAGTAATATTTGTTTATGATAGGTTCATATATATTCTGGAACCACATACAAGTGAAAGGTTGGCAACCGTGTTGCCAGATTATTTGATGGATTTTAATGTTGACAACAAATTATCCATTATAGTAGTTGAGAATTGTAGTAGGAATGATGTTATGATTGAAAAGTTGAAGAATAAGATATGAGTTGGGATATTGTTGGTTAGTGGAAGATTATTCCATATGCATTATTTTGCGCATATTCTGAACTTGATTGTGAAGGATGGATTGAATATCATAAAGGAAGGAATAGATTCGATTCAAAATAGTATAGTATATTGGAGTGCAACACCTAAAAGAGTTGAGAAATTTGAAGAAATTGTATGATTTCTATGCATTTCAAATACGAAGATGTTGATTTTGGATTATCAAATCAGATCGAACTTAACCTTCAAGATGTTAGAGCGACAGTCCAATATGATGATGTGTTTACTAGGATGGAGAAAGAGACTCTCAGTACACTTGCACTCATATAGAAGAGCAATAAGAGTTGGCTAAAGAACTTTGTGCAATATTGAAATTATTTTATAATGCAACTGAATTGATCTCGGGAATAAAATATCTAACTCCACACTGTTGCTCTAGCACTATATGCAAGATAAAGAATACTTTATCTGTCTGGATGTTTGATTCTAATGAATTTATTCGAGTTATGATAGAGTAGATGATAGAGAAGCTAAATTCTTATTTGTCTATGGTTATACATATTGTTGCAGCCTTATCTATGCTGGACCTGAGATATAAGATGGAGGGGTTAATTTTTTTATATATAATATGTTATATGGTGATCGAGCTTAAGAGCATCTAGATGTCGATAAACAATTTTGGTACGAATTGTTCAATACAACTCAGAATGGAAAATATTCATGATCGGGATCGCAGTAGTTCAAGCTATTTAACTCTGACTTGAGTTTTAGGTTTAAGCTCATCTTCCAAGAGTAGTTTGTTACTTTCACTTTCAAAATTTATGAAAGAAAAAAGGGCTAGGACTTCGTACAATATGATGAAATTAGATAAATATTGACTAAAGATTGTGAAACTAAATTTGAAGGTATGTAGTTTTATGTATTATTAAGGTAGAAGAGTTGTGGAAATAATTTTCCGATCTTGCAAGTAATTGAATGAGACTTATTAGTAATTCCATCATCCACCATTGCTTTGGAGTCTATTTTTAGCACTAGTGTTCGAGTTATTAGTCCTCATCGTGCTTGACGTCATCCTCATATTGTAGAAGCCATTATGTGTGCCCAAAGTTGGTTAGATGATGAAGACATTAATGGTAATTTTTTTTCATTTTGATATATAAATTTCATCCATTTTTACATTATCTTATTTAATATTGTTTTTTAATTTTCCTTTAATACAACCATAGGTATTAATATGGAGGTGACCAGTCATACTCATCGATTAAATGGATATTATTTTGATAAAATATTTGAAGACAAAGGTATATTTAATTATTTATTAATTATCACCATGTCCTTAATATTCCTTTAATTTTAATATTATATTATTAAATATAACGTTTGTACATACAAATGAAACAATGCAAACTATTGATGATCTTGAATACAACGATTGGCTGCTCTCTCAATCTATCTAGTCTCTACCTTCTCCAGACTCCAATATCCAGTCTCTAGTCTCCATCATGATTTTATCTTGATTTTTTAAAAACTGTATCTTTTTTGTAAAATGATGCAGATATTCATTTGTATACAATTAAGATTACTATAGTTAATGAATTTTGTTTTATCCTTTCTCTCTTTTTCTAATTAATTATTTAAGTAAAATTTCTTATAAACTTCCTTATAACTTTTTTTTTCACTCTAAATAAACATTTTAGAACACTATCCCAAATGTTAAAAATAGGTCAATTTCTCTTTAATTATTTAAAATTCTAAATAAAAATTCTATAAAAATCTAACTAATCACAAATTAAAATAAATAAAATTAAAATCTAATTAAAGAAATTAGTAACTAACTATTTTTCATTATGAAAAATATTCATAATTAAAATTTAATAAAAATTTCAAAATTGGAAAAAGATAAATAAAAATGAAAATGAAAACAATATAAATGGAATATGAGAAAATATAAGTTTCTTTCATTTCCTATAATCATATCGTTCTTTATTAATGAATTTAGTTTTATCTTATTCATTTTATCAATATATATAAGTTTTATATATTTATTCATTATAAAATCTCAAATTTTCTTAATCAATTAAAATTCGTAATTATATTTAATTGAATTTATCACTTCAATTATAATATTTTCTTTCATTTTCTATAATCAAATCCTCCTTTATTAATAAAATTGATTTCATTTTTTTCATTTTATCAATCTATGCTGGTTTTTATATATTTATTCAGTATAAATCTCAAATTTTCTTAATTAATTGAAATTCATACTATAATTAATTGAATTAATCATTTCAATTATAATATTTTTCTTTGATTTTCTACAACCATATTATCCTTTATTAATGAATTTAGTTTCATCTTATTCATTTTATCAATATATATAAGTTTTATATATTTATTCATTATATAAAATCTCAAAATTTATTAATCAATTAAAAATTGCAACTATATTAATAAATTTGGTTTCATTTTATTCATTTTATCAATCTATGTAAGTTTTATATATTTATTCCTTATAAAATGTCAAAATTTATTAATTAATTGAAATTCATGCTATAATTAATTGAATTGATTGTTTCATTTATAATATTTTTCTTTCATTTCCTATGACTATATCATCATTTATTAATGAATTTGGTTTCATCTTATTTATTTTATCAGTATATGTAAATTTTATGTATTTATTCATTATAAAATCTTAATTTTTCTTAATCAATTGAAATTCATAATTATAATTAATTGAATTGATCACTTTTATTATTACTTTTCTTTCATTTCCTATAATTATATCCTTATTTATTAATAAATTTGATCTTATCTTTTCATTTTATCAATATCTGTAAGTTTTTATATATTTATTCATTATAAAATGTCAAAATTTCTTAATTAATTGAAATTCGTAACTATAAGTAATTAAATTAATCACTTTAATTATATTCTTTTTCTTCATTACCTATAATTTATCCTCAATTATTAATTAATTTAATTTTAAAATTGAAATTTAAAACTTTTTAAAAAATTGAGCCTATGGAGCCTAATGGGACTCTGACTTGGGTTTGATCCACTGCTATTCCTAATTTTATTTATTTAATACTATTATTCTTATCATAATAACCATTCATAATAATTGGTGTGGTATGCTGTTGATCATTGAGTGGCTTTTCCTGGGTACTGGGAATTTTCTGTAGTAGGGCATTGGGCTTTGTTTTTTTTAATTGCTTGAGAAGCGAGTTTTGAGGGTGTGGTATTGTTTTCCTGCTTTGTGGTGTTCCTATGGTTTTTATCCTTTGTAGTACTTCTGTTGGCAAAAGATCCTAGGTAATCTCTAGCTATGTATATAACCTATTCATTTTTGTATAAAGTTTTCTGATTTATCAAAAAAAATTTCATTCATAATTATTTTAAAATAAATAATTTTATAAATAATTGAATTTTTTATTAATTATTTATAGGAAATATTTTAATTAATTTTTTACAAAAGCAATTATATAATAACTAAATATGAATAAACTATCATTTTTGATATTTAATACTAAATATTAAGATAACTATTAATTTTGTTCAATACTATACCAAACACATATAACCAATAAAATATAAATTTATCAAAAAAAATATTACTCCTATTCTGATAATCACTTTTTTATTTTTAATTTTTTATTATTTTTAATTGCCAATCAAGACTTAAAAGTTATTTGACAAATCTTCGCAAACAAAGTAACGAGAGCAGGGAAAGATGGGAATTCTAGAAATCTGGACATGGAACTCACGTTTCATTTGAATACCGAGTTGAGGGAGAGAACTAAAGAAGCAGCGCAGCTTCCAAAAAGAATGAATCCTTGGTTTTATTACATCAAAAAAGGAAATTGTAATTAAAATATATATATTATTGTTTCTTGACAAAAATTTTTGTTGCATTGAATAAGTGTTTGGAAAAAAAAAAAAAAGGATAAACTGAACCCCACCATCTTTTATAAATTGAATTTACTTGAAAAAGTATCATAATTGAATTACGAATTAGGACTTTAATTCTTCTTTTGAATGTTGAAAATATCCTTCCAATAATACCTATCTAACCCTACCATATATTTCTTTATTTCAAGCAGCGCCTCCCAACTCAAACAACCTTTCCCACTAAAAAACGAAACAATAATACTTTCTTCATGAATCAGCACCTCCCACTATATCCAAGTTTTCTCTTTTCCTTATTCATGGGTGAAAGAACTATTGCTTGTAGTTGTCAACGCAAAAGAACTACCGCTCATTCATGCACTTTTAAGGTTCTAAATTATAATAATTTTTTATTGTTTTCATAGCTTTGTCTATCCTAATGTCATTTGCAATTTATTTTTTCTTTTCATTTTAATAATGAACTTTATTGATAATATTACTTATAATGAAATTGATGTTTATAATTTGCTTTATGTAAATGTGAATGTTTATTATTTAATAAGATTATTTTTTAGTTAAGGATAAAAATATCATATGAAATAGTTGAATTTATTTTAATTATGTTCCAAACTATATAATATAATTTAATTCTAATATTATTAAATTTATTCTAAATACTATAAATTGAATTTAATTCAATTTTATTAATATCATTAAATCCAATTCATAAATAAATACAATTAGAAGATTTCTAAACACGCTACAAATGTTGGAGTTGGGTTGGACCCAGGTAACTTCCGCTTGACCAGACGCGCGTGAATATATAAGTGGCGGGAGCCAAATTTCACAAACACAGACCCAATCATCTTCTCTCTTCTCTCTCGGCGTCAACATTGTCACTATTTACACTCCCACCCCTCCAAAACCCTCCAATCACACAAAAACCCCCCAATTCCACTCTCCAGTTCTTCTCTTCTTTGGCTACATCTCCTTCCCTTAATCTCCATTTCCTCTCAATTATTTGTGGGGTTTTCTTTTCCCTCCTTTTCTGTTCTCTCTGGTTTGGTAGAGAGAGAAACAGTGAGAGAGTTGGAGGCGTTTCGAAATTTTATGGTGGCATCTCGGGCTGGTAAGTGGGGGCGCGACGCTGCCTGAGACGTGCCCTCGGCCTAAAGGCTTTGGGTCGCAACTTGCTCTCGAGGACTCGATGGTTCACCAGGGTTTGCACTTCACACCAAGCGTCGCATTTCACACGGCCAGTCCCACCGCCACTCGCGATGCTTCTTTGCGGATTCCTTCATCGAGGAAGGAGGGGCGTGAATTTTCCGATCACCATTCTGTTCGAAACCCTAGGGACGAGGTTGGTGCTATAGATTTTCAACTCTGTTACGATGTATTTTATTGTTTTAATGTTTGGACTGAAATGGAAAAGGAAACGATGAGCTATTTAAATCTGATTTTTCAGTGAATCATGGTAGCTGGCTCTTGTCTTCTGATATGAACACTGAATTAGGATTCGTTTGGATCATTGGATGTAATGTTCGTCGACCGTAATCTTGTGGTTGATGTGATTTTGTCTTGACTATTTGAAGTGCATAAATGTTTTTGATTCATTGGTAATGAGAGTAATTTACTTGCTTGGATGTGCATTTTTGATTGCTGAGAGAATTGTGGCATTATTAGAGTTACTAATAATCTGAATTGGATGATCTGTTGATGTCTTGACATGTTAATCTCCATGATTAATGAATCTGGTATTTTACAATCACAGGATGTGGGACAACCAAAGTTGGGTGAATCGGATGAGAGAAGAATATATGAGGTAAAGGTTGTTGACTTTTGAGCTAGATTCTGCAGGATTGTGGAAAGTTAAATTGATTAGTAGTTTATCAAGGTGCAGCATGGAATAGAGCCAGTAGATTTAGGCTTTTGTTCAGTTGCTGTTGATGGGAGTTTAGGTAATGATATGTTGCAGCAGCGAATTCACAGTATCTCTAGGCAAAGAGAAGAACTGCAGCAAGTGGAAATTGACCTTAGAGCTCAGGCAATCGCCAGATCTGAGATCTCAGATATTCAAAACAGCTGTAATACTCAAATTAAAGAGCATATCGAAGCTGCTTCAAAGTTTCAGGTCAATGAGCTTGTTTCTCTCCCTAAAAAGAATTACTATTTTCTGCAATAGACTTTACATGTTCTCTGGATCTTAGGAATAAGTATAAAGTACGCAGCACGGCAGTATCATGCCCATTGCCTTGATGTTTGTTATAAATAATATATCAGAGAGACACTATTTAGCTACATTACAACATTTAGAAAGTTTCTTTCTTGTTTTTAGCCTCTGCTAATGAACAGCTTCATGATTTCTCATTCTGTTAATTGTAATCTTTTTTAAATCATTTATATTTTTGCAGGAACAACTCCGTGAAAGGGAACAAACCATACATGACCTGGAAAGAAGAATTGAGGATAAAGATAGGGAAATTAAACTAGATAATGAAGCGGTTTGTTTCTTTATAGTTTTCAAACAAAAATAGATTTTAATTAATGGTTAACCACAAATGATTCTTTGTTTCTTTGCCATCATATGCAGGCCTGGGCTAAAGAAGATCTTCTCAGGGAACAAAATAAAGAACTTGCATCATTTAGGTGTGTATGTTTGTAACTTAAGGACTGGTATTTTACTTTTTTTCAATGGTTTACCTTACTGCTATATAAGTTGGGATGAACTAATGATTATTTGCCAAGGTTATGAACCATCATTAGAGGATATTGATTTATCTTTTTTTCTCAAGACATTACAAGTCTACCATCTAGAGGTGTTGAAATATTTTTTTTATGGATTTATGGGTTTAGCGATCCTTTTCTTTCTGCAGAAGAGAACGCGATCACTCTGAAGCTGAAAGAGTGCAGCATATACAGCAAATACGTGACCTTCAAGAACACATTCAAGAAAAAGAGAGGCAAATTCTTGAGCTGCAGGAACAGGTATGTATGTTTTTGATGCGCTTCTCTGGAGAAGAAACTGACATTGCTGTTGACTATTTGTAAATATATGCATACTTACTGATCTATATTTTTAAAGAAATTTCCCATTCATTTATCATGTTTGAAGGGTTTTATCATAAGATTTTAGTGAGGACTTTCTCATAATATATGTTGACCAGGAGGTATAATGTTGGTTATCTTTTTAATATATGTTGACCAGGAGGTATAATGTTGGTTATCTTTTTCAGCATAGGGTTGATCAGGAGACCATCTTCTTAAAAGATGAACAATTGAAGGTGTGGATTGGACGTGTTCAGGAGATGGATGCCTTGCAAACTAGTGCAAACCACTCATTACAAGCTGAAATTCGAGAGCGTACAGAACAATATAATCAGCTTTGGCTGGGTTGTCAGAGACAGGTCATTTTGCTTTAGGTTTCCATTTCCTTCTTTCATTCCATAATAACGTTTTGTGCTTGTGTTTCTATTCTTCATGTGTAATTGGTTACGTGATTGATTGCATTAATGTGTATCTCAGAGACAGGTCATTTTGTCTTAGGTTTCCATTTCCCTCTTTCATTCCATAATAACGTTTTGTGCTTGTGTTTCTATTCTTCATGTGTAATTGGTTACGTGAGTGATTGCATTAATGTGTTTCTTATGGATAGAGTTCAGTTTCTTACATTTTCTAATAGCATGTATTGCTTGGGAGTTTTGTATGGAAGGTACTTAAATTAATTTTTTCTATTCAATAAGAACTAAGGAGCTATGCATTTTATCTCATTTTAGATTCACTTCTTACTTTTTGCTTTGTGGTTTCAGTTTGGAGAGATGGAGAGACTTCATTTGCATTCTTTGCAACAACTACAAAAGGAGTTAGTCGAAGCCAGAGAAAGAGGTGGGTCCTACCCTGATGATACACACATATCACACTCAAAGTCAAATGATGTACCAAATCTTGGTCAGAAAAATGGAAGCCAGCCAGATGTTAATGGAAGTGGTGCATCAAGTACTAATAGTGTGGCTCTTGCAAATGGCAATACAGATATCTTATCTTTAGCTTCAAGTGGAAATGTATCAACTCAGGTTGGCTGCTTATACGATTTCTGGGGATATGTACTGTCTCTTTTTTTAACTTTTACTTGAATATTTGCTTTGGAATGAGTACAAGTCATGTAATGATAGCTTCTTGCCTTCACTTGGTGGCTAATTTTCATATATCTCAAAAGTATGCAGGCGCTTCATAACATCTCAGATTTGACATGGTTGTTGGTGTCATATGTGTAGTTTGCTTAAGTTTGATGAAATGTCTTGCCCTTGCATTTTTGTGCATGAATACAATTCTAGAACAAGGGCTATAATCCATGGGTTGCGATGCATGAGAGTTGAATTCAATTAGTCCTTAAAGGTTTAGCATCCCTCTGAAAAATTCACTACCTAAATTTCTTCTGAGGTATTAAATTGACATGGAGCAAGCATGTGATTGTTTTTGGACCGCTAATTAGTGTTAATCTCATGGGCTGTTTGTATGTCTGAGTGCTTAAACGTGCAAGGACTATTATGCATAAGTTGATTAGCGATCGGAGAAATAACATTCATGTCTAATATTGGAAATTAGCAGTGTGACTGCTCTTTTCTTGACTCATAGTGTGATGTAGGACAAATAGAAAAATTATTAACTAGTAGCTAAAAATCACAAAATAAGGAAATATGGCTGATATTAGGCTGTTGGAATATCAAATTTTAGGATTGAATTTTGGCTAGGAATGCTGAAATTTTAGATTTCGTACAGCTGGAATTTTAATGTTTGATTGCTGAAAATTTAGGCTTAAGATTTCAAGTCTTAATATGCTGGAAGTTAGGATTTTGGTTGGTAGAATTTTGTGAACACAAAGAATGGAAAGTAGGAAATTAGAAATCACTCCTAAGGTCTAAGAATCACTCTTAGAAGAAAGTATTACGCCTTCTAGTTGAAAACTCAAGTTTGTAGAAAAAATTTCAGATTGCTTGTTATTATTGAAGGGCTGGTACACATATATATAGAGTTCTTAGAACCATTATTCTAATAGGAAAAAGGTTCCTAACAAATTTAAATCTTATTCTAATAAAAATTCTATAAGTATTGAACAATTAGGATAACATATGTAACGTGGAATAACATATTTAACTTACTGCTATTTCCTATCTAATAAGGAATCCTAACATAATCTAAATTTCAGTCCCAATCTTTTGTTGTCAACTTGATTCTCAATCTTCATTTATTAACAAGGCTTGTGGTTGACTAATTTTTTCTTTTTTATTTCTTCTATATAATTTAACTTCTTTTGCAGCAATTCTACCCAACTTTTCGGAAGTTGTCCTCGAATTAGAATGTGACAAATACTGTTCATATAGGTCTAGATTTACCTTTTGAAATTATGATTTTAGAATCCAAGTATTGTCAAAAATCAGTCTTCCTTTCTACTTGACAAAACATTGTCGATATTGTCCATGTTTTGTGGCTACAATTTGTTTATCAAGAACATCCTCTATTTCCTCTTTAATATAATGAGTGGCTAGAAGTCTTACAGTTGCGGTAGGGGATTGCTCATCTTGTTCATGATAAATAGTTAAGTCTGCAACATTAAAGATAAGACTTATTTTGATGTCACTTGGTAATTCCAAAACATAAGCACTAATTCTTTTCTTCTTGATGATCTTATAAGGTTCAACACTCCGTGAATGAAATTTCTTATATTTCCCATTTTGAAAATGCTCTGGATGAATCTTAACTATCACCATATCTCCTTCGTTGAATTCTTCCAATTGACGATGTTGATCAGCATGTTCTTTATAAGACAAATTGTTGGTTGTTATCTTTCCTTGTATCTCATCAAAGATGTCCCTCATGTTGTGTAAAACCTTCAGCTTCAACGCTAACTTGTGTTATTTGTAGTAAAGCAACCAAATCAGTAGGCTTCCTTGGTTGAACTCTTAAAACTATCTCAAAAGGGCTTTTACCAATAAACCTATTTATAGAACTGTTATGTGTAAATTCTGCCATAGAAAGGATTAGGTTCTAATTTTTCACATTATCTCCAACCAAACATCTTAGCAAGTCCCCAAGTTTCTATTCATCATCTTTGATTGTCCATCGGTTTGCGGATGAAAAGAACTTAAAAATTGAAGTTTGGTGTTCAGTGTTTTCCATGGAGTTCTCCAAAAATAACTCATAAATTTTTCGTCACAATCAGAGACGATACTTTAAGATAATCCATAGAGACGTACAACATCTTTGAAGAAGAGTTTAGTTATATGGACAACATCATAATTCTTGGAAAATGGAATAAAATGACTCATCTTGGAAAACCTATTCATCACCACAAAAATAGTATCATAACCTCTTAATAGTTTTAGGAATTCCCAAGACAAGATCTATACTTATGTCTTGCCATGGTTCATGAGGCACAGGCAGTGGTGTATATAATCCAGAATTTTGTTTCATTCCTTTAACTAATTGACATGTTCGACATTGCTGTGTGACCTTAGACACGTCCCACTTTAAAGAGGGCCACTAAAAGTGATCTTCAACCATTTCGATGGTCTTATCTCTTCCAAAGCGTCTTGCTGCTCTTCCTCCATGTAATTCCCAAAATCACATAATCCCTTATAGAAGTAGTAGGTTGGCAAAATTGATTTCCTTTGAAAAGATAGTCATTGTGGATTGAACCCCATAACTTTTACCGCTAAAGTGTTGCTAGTGACTCTCCCTACTTAATGCATCCATTGCCTTATTCTCAACTTTTGTCTTATGCTTAATAACAAAGTTGAGTTGCTCCAAAAATTCACTCCATAAGTTGTGCCTTTTGTTTAAGTTCTTCTGGGCCTTTAAGTGTTTAAGAGATTCATGATCCAAATATAGGAAAAACGCCTTTTATGAGAGATAATGACACCAATTGTACAGAGAACGTACTATTGCATAAAGTTTCTTGTTGTAGGTCGAATATTGTTGCTTCTCTTCTCTGAACTTTTCACTGAAGTAGGCAATTGAATGTCCCTCTTGGCTGAGTATGCCTCTAATTCCCACATGAGATGCGTCACAAATAACTTCAAATACCTTAGAAAAATTTGGAAGTTGTAAAACAGGAGATTCGGTCTTTTTTTTTCTTGATTTCTTCAAATTCTTTAGTTGCTGCCTTTGACTAATTAAACTGTCCTTTCTTCATACAATTAGTAACTGGTGCCATTATGGTGCTATCTCGTGTACATCCTGTGGAATAGGTCAATGAAGAATGGCTCTAATCTTCTCGGAGTCCATCTCCACTCCACGGTACGATATAATAAAACCCAAAAATACAATATTTGATTGCCTAAAAGAACACTTCTTTAAGTTGATATAAAGTTTCTCTTGCCTCAAAACTCGCAAGACTTGTTGTAGATGTAATAGGTGATCTTCTTTAGTCTTGTATATTAACATATAATCAAAATATACCACCAAAAATCTGCACATAAATGGTCGAAACACTTGATTCATCACTCTCATGAAAGTACTTGGTGCATTAGAGAGTTCAAATGGCATCACCATCCATTCATAAAGTCCCTCTTTAGTCTTGAAAGTCGTTTTCCATTCATCTCTAGGTCTGATTCTAATTTGATGATACCGACTTCGTATGTCTATCTTGGTAAAGATAGTAGCTCAAGCCAATATAACTAACATGTCATCAAGGCGAGGTATTGGAAATCTATATCTTATTGTGATCTTATTTATCCCCTGACATTCAATACACGTTCTCAAACTGCCATCCTTTTTAGGAGTTAAAAGTACTAGAACTACACATGGAATAAGACTTTCTTGAATTAATCCTTTTTTCAATAAATCCCCTACTTGTCTCTAGCTCTTCATTCTCAATAAGATTCAAGTAATAGGCTGGAAGATTTGGTAGAGTAGATTTAGGTACCAAATTAATAGCTTGCTAAATATCTCGTAGAGGAGTATTTCATCTGGTAAATCATCCAATTTAAGGTCTGAAAAACCAGCTAACAATTCTCCCCCCCTCTTTTGGTAAGGTAAAGGGTGCTTCAAGTGCTGTTTTGTTACTTCCTTTACTACCATTGCAAACACAATTCCCTTTTCTTTGCTAACAGCTTCAAATTCTCTCTTTAATGATATTAAGAATCTTTTTCTTGGCATTTATGGCTGTCTTGTCACTTCCTTTTTGTTTTTCTACCTTGTCTACCTTTATAGGCTTCAAAATTATCTTCTTTCCATGAAATATAAATTGAAAGTGTTATCTTTTTTGAAGTGTTGCACATCTCGACCATAAAGTCATAGTCGCCCAAGCAAATTGTGAGATACTTACATAGAAATGACATCACACCAAATTGAGTCCTCATATATTCCTAATTTGAAGGGTACCAAGCACCTTCGAGCAACTGGTATAGTACTATCATCTACCTAAGCAACTTTGAAGGGATTTGGATGTTTATCTGTGAGCAAATTCAATCGTTTCACCATGTTCTCCGATACTACATTCATACTACCTCCTCCTTCAATGATAATCTTGCATACTTTATCTCCGCATCTAACTTGAGTAAAAAAAATAGTAGTATGAAGCCATTCTTCTTGTTTATTTTCTTTAGGGGTCGTACGTAGGCTTTCTACTATATTAAGATTTGTAGGACTAGCTAGTTCATCACTAGAGTCTCCTTCCAATTTCTCTCCAACTTCGTTATCACACACGTACTCATTAGATTCTTCCTCTTCTTCTCCCATCATATGCAAACATTTATTAGGACATTCATAAGCAAAGTGGCCCCTCCCATTGCTTCGGAAGTACTTCTTGTCACTGTCCCAGTCTCAACTATGACTTCGCCTTTAAATTTAGCTCTTTAAGACGTTTTATAGTTTTTTGTGGTGCATAGTTTGATGCATTTGGTGCTGGTCTAAAGATTTGCACTGTTGTAGTTCAATTCATGCCAAACTCCTCTACTTGACTTCTAAACTTTTCAGTTACTTGTTGTCCTAAGTATTGTTCTGCTCTTAAAGCTAAGTGATATGCATCTTCAAGACTATAAATCCTTTGCTTTATTAGACCCTTGTGATTTATGCCCTTAAGCTATTTTTTTAGTGAGATATAAGTTGTGGTTCCGAATCTATTCTTCTACATCAGATAGACAGTTCATCAAATATTTTCGTGTACTTGTTTACGATATAATCCCTTGTCCAAGAGTTATGAGTTGATCTTGGAGATCTTTCTAATAATTGAAACAGTAAGTATTCTTCTGATAACTTCAACTTCATCTCTTCCCAATCAACAATTGGTGGTCTACCGATCTCTACTAGATTTTAGCGTGTCCAACTAACTTCATCTTTGCGAATTGAACTTTTCGATCTTCTGACATGTGATACTAATCAAAGAAATCTTTCATTGCTGCTGTCTAGCCTAAGAACAGATGTGGACCCATCTTTCCTACAAAATTAGGGGCTTCAACACGAACTTTCTTAGTAATGTCATCAAGTTTGTTGTTTGTTTCAACTCTATTTTGGCCTCTAAAGGCTCGCATGTGCTCTCCATGTGCTGTTGATTGTTTTTTTTTGTCTTGAATCTCCCAGTAGGCATTGGTTTCCTAACCCCATTCGCTGTTGATTAGTGTCAACCTCTTCGTCTTGGGTTTCACTTTCTCCGCCCTCACCATCAAGTATAGTTTGTTGTTTGATATTATGTTCTGGACTAGTTCTTGGAGCACCTTGTGATCGAGGGTCATTAAGCTCCAATCTTTTTATAACTCGCTCTTGGTCATTGAATATTCCTCTATATGCACTTCCGCTACATGTCACCATCGTGAACCAAAGCTCTAATACCAAATTGATGTAGGACAAATAGAAGAATTATTGACTAGTAGCTAAAAATCACAAAATAAGAAAATGTAGTTATTAGGCTGCTGGAATATCAAGTTTCAGGGTTAAATTTTGGCTAGAAATGTTGAAATTTCAGATTTTGTATGGCTGAAATTTTAAGGTTTGATTGCTGGAAATTTAGGCTTAGGATTTCAAGGTTTTAATATGTTGGAAGTTAGGATTTTGGTTGCTAGAATTTTGTGGTAAACACAAAGAATGGAAGGTTTAAAACTAGAAATCATTTTTATGGTCTAAGCATTACTCTTAGAAAAAAGCATCACACCTTCTAGTTGAAAACTCAAGTTTGTATAAAAATTTTCTGATTGCTTGTTATTATTGAAGGGTTGAGTACACATATATATAGAGTTCTTAGAATCCTTATTTTAGTAGGAAAAGGTTCTTAACAAATTTAAATCCTATTCTAATAAAAATTCTGTAAGTCCTAAACAACTAGGATAACATATGTAAAATAGAATAACATGATAACATATGTAAAATAGAATAACATATTTAACTTATGACTATTTCCTCTCTAATAAGGAATCCTAGCATAATCTAAATTTCGGCCCTTGTCTTCTGTTGTCAACTCAATTCCTAATCTTTCATTCCACTAAATTCAGGCTTATGGTTGACTAATTTTTCCTCTTTTATTTCTTTTATATACTTTAAGTTCCTTTGCATCACATAGTTTTCAAGAGATTTGAAGTGGATAATATGGGATGATTTAGTTCTGTGCATAAAATTTTTAGCTCATCGGATGTCGGACTAGTTGTATTATGTATGGGCTTTTGTGATATGACTCATCAATTGCTATATTTCTGTATTACTGTGTTAGAGTACTTCGTTCAAATACAGTTTCCAGTTAAGTAAATGGAATTCTTATGCTGTTTCTGTTACTTCATTTTGTTAATTGTCAGAGCAACCATGTTGCTGGTGTCCCATTTGCTCCATCCTCTTTACTTGGGATGCCTACCTACCTGCCACCTGCACAGATGACTGCACTGCATCCATTCATACTACATCAACAAGGGATTCCCCATTCCATGCCCTCTCATTTTCCTCAGTCTCATGTTGGGCATTTTCATTCGATACCAGCAATGTCACCACCACAGTGGCAGAACCAACAGGTAGTATGAGACACCACATTTCCTTTTCTATGTTTTGTATAAGCTGCAGTAACACTCTACAGTATCTTCTTTTCCTGTGCCTTGCTATTTTTTTTTATGCCCTGACTGTGGACATCTATGGTTTTTTAATTTGTATCTGTTTAACTCTTCTTCTTCAGGCTGTACCAGAGGGTGGACAAGTGTCTGTTCAGAATCATCTTACATCATCACATTCAGATCACAATCTTACAAGATTGGATGCTAAAAATAAGTATGAAATATCTGTCAATGGACAAGGTTTTCGTCCAGACTATCTTGATGTTAACATCAATCAGGGGACTGAGCGAAATACTGTAATTTCATCCAACGGGGAAGAACAGGTTTGCGGTGTTAAGATGTTACTTTAAGTCATTGTCAAGATGAATATGTCTTTGTAGCCGTTCTTGACCATATCCTCTTGCAGAAAATTGATAGAGAGTACTTGGTTGCTCCACATCTAGATCAGAGCTTGCAACAGATATCTTCCCAATTTAATGATGCTTTAAGATTGAATTCTCTTGAGCAGAACAGCAAAACAAATGTATGGCACTGGAGTCAACCATTGGTTTTGTTTCAAATCTCTTTGCTTGAGCCTGTGCCCTGGCTTCTTTAGCTTTTGAATAGGAGGTAAACTTGGCTTATGTTGAATCTGTACTCTGTGCAGGAGCAAAATGTTCCAAAGTTGATTAATCAAGGACTTGAAAATCAAGTTTTGACAGAAGAACAATCAGGTTCTGGTGCCAGTCCATCACCATCTGAAAATTCAATCCATTCAGCTTATCATAATGAAACTACCATCAACAATGGCAGTGGTGCAGTTTTATCTGAAGTCTCAACAGGCAAGAAAAATATGGCGAATGCAGCTAAATCTTCTGAAAATGCCCTACTTGATGAGAGATCTTTATTAGCTTGCATTGTTCGTACGATTCCACCTGGTGGAAGAATTAGAATGAATTCCACAGTATGTGAATCAACAAAGTTTTATTGTGGTTGATCTTAGAATATGCGATCCTTCTACTGAACTTTATTTGGTGATTATGACAGCTTCCAAATAGGCTGGGCAAGATGCTTGCACCTTTACATTGGCATGACTACAAGAAAAAGTATGGAAAACTGGATGATTTTGTGGCTGGTCACCCAGAAGTGAGTTTTGGGATATGGTTTTGTTGTGCAGTTAGTGTAAGCTTAGATAATAATGGCGATAATTTTGATTGTCATTTCAGTTATTTTTTATTGAAGACGACTATATTCAGCTTCGAGAAGGAGCACAAGGAATGATAGCAGCTACAGCTGCAGTGGCGAAAGTTGCGGCTGCAGCTGCAGCTGCGGCATCATCTCATTCACCTTTTTTGCCTACTGTAGCTGTTACTCCCATGGCACAGTCTCACCGAAATAAAAGTTATCCATCTGATGACTCAAAGCGCCCGTGTCGAGTTAGTTATGATCTTGCTGGAGGCGTATCAAATATGAGAATTTTGAGCAAGTCAAGAGATTCACAGGATCTGAATGGACTTGAGTTCGATAGGTCAAGTGTAACCAGCAATCACAGCAAAGGCTCAATTGATGAAAGCCCTGATTCGAATGTTGTTGTAAAGCAGCAACAGGGCAGGTAAGTGTAATCTTTGTTAAATCTGCAGCTACATTTTTGATAAAGTAAATGAACGATAGACTCATTATGTTTAACATATTTAATTACTGCAGGATAAGCGTTGCTGCTGTAAATTTTAGAAGATAGTGGGTGTCCTAATAGCAATTCTATAAATCTCTTTTTCTTTACCGACATTGATGACGGTCTGTATTATTTGGTTAACTGTTTTTTCTTATCGTGGTCAACAGCTTAATGTTTAGTTTTGAAAGACTTCAGTCAGCCTTATTGTGCAGCCTAGGAATAGGTTAACCCGATGCAATTTGTTTTGACAGGAAGCAAAATTGGACTTATTATGGTTGTTATGCAAATCAATCATAATGGTTTGTCATGCAAATCAATCATTTAAGCGCTGTTCATCCCGGGTACAATATGTTGATGCTTGAGATTGTCAGCTGTATTTTGTTTGTTACTGGTACATGCTTTCTTTCATGATTTTAAAGAAAGAAATCTTTCACTACTTGCGTGGATTATAGTACCAGAGAGCAACAGTAGATAAGATTCCAACGGCAATTGTATCTAAATTGTCCATTTATTGTTAATCCCGCATTCTTTACAATCCCATTAAGAAAATCTTCTTGTGGTCATGTCATATAAAGAAGTGATAATATATTTAAAAGTGTTTAATATTTTAACATTCTTGTCATTAGTTTTAAAATTATTTAATTGAGAGATTAATTTTTTAAAATTGTAATAATTTAGTTTAAAAGATTATTTTTAATAATGTAACATTTGTTAAATGTCATGAAATGTCGATCTATTAGTTATTTTGGTTACATCAATAAAAAATGATATTTTGAATTGAATTGTTAAGATTTTTAAAAATCAGTCGTTCAATTAAATTTTGTTAAAATTTTAGACACTAAAAAAAGTTTAAAAAATTAAATATTTTAAAATCGGTTACTCTTTATGTAGAAGTTTTAGTTTTATGGAAAACTTTTGGAGTTTAATGCAAATTAATGGTGTTAGAAAAAAGAAGAAAGAGGAGAATGGAAATCTACTTACTTAAACCTCAATTCCTACTCCATTTTCCTCCAAACAAAATTCCAATGCTTTATACAGCATTTAATGCTGCTTGCAAAAAGCAATTAATGCGCTCCCATCTCTACTTAAATGTTCTCTTACATTTACAACAGCATTTAATGCTTTTATAATAGAATAATGGTTAATGCTTTTATGTGAAGATAATGGTTTACGTAGAGAATAATGGTTAATGCTTCTGAAATTTAAACTTTTTCGAAAATTAAACACCTTTTCATCCTCCACCGAATACACTCGCGATCAGGTCAACCTTTCTTTCGGCGGATACTTATGGCAATTAGGTATTTTCCTTCTCTTCACTGATTTTGTTACTGATTTTTTATTTCGAGTAACAGAGTTTGTCTTTTTTGGTTTGAAGTAACTCAATATCTCTGTTTATGTTTCTGTTCCTGTCACCTCAGAGTTGCTTCTTAAGATTTCAATCCCATGACGATTTTTCCATAACTCTTATCCCTACAAATTGACGGTACACTCTCACCTTGTTTTTAGAAGAAGTTAGTTTGTGTGGTTTGTCGGAAAATTCACTTGTATGCTCACATCCGTATATGTCGCATTCATAATTTTTTTTTATAGATTATGAATTTGATAATGTGTTTTATACGTTACTAATGTGTATGCTCATGGGAAAGTGGATTTCCCATTGATACATGTTAATGTGTGGCTTTATATCAATGTACTTTGCTTTAAGGTTCTTTTCCTCATCCAGTGCATTTCATCACTTTATCACTGATGATGCATATGATAATATTTGTTTATTAAACTATGTTTAACCTTTCATGTTGCAGACAAGGGTTGCTGCTGTCTTTATATTTGTATCATTTACGTCTCTCCTAAGCATTGTAGGAGTACCTGCACTTCTGAAAGAGATCAAGGTATTATTTTTC